>CAWUFW010009844.1:0-748958 GCA_963921515.1 Calotriton arnoldi
AAGGCTGCTTGTGTAACAGGTCTCCTGAAAATATATAAGATCATTCTGTTTGAAAGCCACATCCAGAATTCCTGCCTTCAAAGCCTGTTGAATCCATTGATTATCCAGGATAGAATGCTGCAAATAAGTGAGAAGCCTGAAGAGAATATAAATCATCTAGTGTTCTTTGAAACAATGAGCATGTTTTTCCTCATGTGTGCTCCAAGTTTTCTCTGTGGCTATTCTGGAACATATCCATTTCATCATTAGGTTCTTTTGCATTCCAATATGCATGCTGAATGGGCCGTAGATTGTTCATAGGGGATTGAAATTCTACTATATAGTACTACCTATACTTTTATCATTTGATGAAGTCACTGGAAATATGGTCCCGTCCAACCTATTATTTTCCCCAAATCCACATAAATGTAACGTCAATATACAAATTTGTGCAGTATGCTGATTCTCACATACTTTATAGACCATCATCCTATCTTGGTATATTGCTGGAGACCACAGTTTTATATTAGCAACAGTACCAAGTTAGGATGTATCTTCTTTGATAACTCAGAGCAAAATCTCCTTTATCTTAAGTATTGGGTGATCATCTCTTAGTTCTAGAAAGAGGTTAGACCTTAGACTTTGCAATGTTGGGCATGTTGGTGTCCTGCTATAGTAATGATCATAAAGGGCTTCTGTGCATCCTAGAGTGTCTTCCATTCATTGAGGGTTCTGTAAAACCTTCAGTTTGTCTTTTCAAATAGTTGTCTAGCTGCCCAAAATTGGTTAATTCACTTTAAATGAACCGTACATGTTATAATAATGATGATGATGATACTAATAATAATAATAATAATAATGTTTCATATAGCAATTCTCACCTCACCTCTGCTGCTTCACAGCAATGTAAATAACAAGCCATGTTGGGATTCAAATTTGTGGCTTGCAGATCACATCAGATGGTATCGATTGTGTGCGATCTTCTCACGGTCCCTCAAAATCCATCCAACAGTCTAGTTCCCCAAGTTAGCAAAGACTCCTATCCTCATCTGAAACACAGACACTCTTTATTTTGCAACCACAAGGGGGCGTGATGTCTGAGGAGTACAGTTGTGAGTTGACCAGTGTCTCTATCTCTCCCATTCTATTTACAGGAGGGCCTACATTCCTGGTGGACTTGACCCTCTCTGCAGGGTCACCCCAAAACTTTTTGACGCCCCCCCTCAGGTTTTCTGAACTTATTTGTGTTGGGTTTTATGACTCTGTGCACATTTACCACTGCTAACCAGTGCTAAAGTGCTTGTGCTCTCCCCCTAAAACATGGTCCAATTGGCTTACACCTGATTGGTACATTTAATTTACTTGTAAGTTCCTTGTATATCATACCACGGGTACCCAGGGCCTGTAAATTAAATGCTACTAGTGGACCTGTAGCACTTGTTGTGAGAGCCACTTAAGTAGTCTTTTAAGACATGTCTCAGGCCTACCATTGCAGCATGGGTGCAGTTTTAAACTACCAATTCGACCTGGCAAAATAAAACGTTTGCCAGGCCTAAACCTCCCTTTTTAATAACATGTCACCCCGAGAGTAGGCCCATAGGGCAGGGTGCAGTATATTTAAAAAGTTGGAAATGTACTTTTAAGTTGTACATGTCCTGGTATTGAAAAACTCTTAAAATAATTTTTCACTATTGTGAGGCTTACCTCTCCCATAGGATAAATTGGGTTGTCTTATTACATTTTTTAGTGGCAACTTTTGCTTGGGAACATGTATAAATGTCATGATTGGTCTCTAATGAATTGTAATTTAAAACCCTCTTTAATGGAAAATTCTGATTTTGGCATTTTCTTGTCCTAACCATTTGGTGTCTGCAGTCTGTATCCTGGGGCACATGACTAGGTGCAGTTATAATTGTCCTTTGTGTATTCCTCCCAGACAGAATCACAAAGGGGGGGCTGGATGTTTTCAGGATGGGCCATCCAGACTTGATGGAAGTGTTGGAGCTGACACCTACCACACTTGCACTTCAAAGGACCAGTCTCAGCATACAAAGAACTTCACACTACCCTTTTGTGTCTCCAGATATCCTGGGACCATGGCAGGGAGGAAGTAAATTCCAGAACTAGATGTGGGGGAAGTCTAGAAGTTCCTCCCACTTCAAAGCTGGCACCAGGTATAAATATTGGACCCTTAGACCAACTCTTCAGTACACTCCTGAGCCTCTGGAAGACTACAGAATGACTGCCTTGTTCTCCAGAGAATTGATGTGTTGCTTAAGGCCTGCCTTGTTTCTCAATCCTTTAAAATTGCATTTCTCCGGTACTACTGATTGGAGTTTTGTCATTTTGGCCTCATTTTATTTATTACATTTTACTCTATTTTTATAAATTGGTGTGGGATTTTTCTTGTGTTGGGTTTCATTTTATTACTGTTTGTGTGCCACATAATACTTACCATGGTGCCTCTGAGTTAAGACTGACTGCTTTTTTGCCAGGCTACCAGAGGGTTAAGCACAGGTTAATTTAGTGACATTCTGTGGCTCACTCTGACAAGGATTGTGGTTGGTGCTTGATTTTGGTTTTCACCCCCAACAATCATAAAACACCTTTCTTAAAAGTCCAGACTTCATTCTGAGGTTGAGGTCAGCAACCCATCTCATTAGTGGCCATACACCATATTCCACAGGGTCAGTCAGTACAATGTCCTATGAATATATGAAGGGCTGGCCTGAAAGACTGGCCAGGATCAGAAACATAAACCACAAAGGTGCCCATTGATTAAACTCACGGTTTCTTCATTTTTTGCCAATTCCCTGACTGATCTGCATGGGAATATTAGGATAGGAGTGACACTGAAACCATCTTTTCAGACACCTATATGTCCATGGATGGTTTACATTTCTGGGGAGATGTAAGTTAGCATCCAGATACACCCATATTGCAGGACAATATGTCTTATATAATTCTTCCTCATGAGATTTGGGGTTTCAATTTGGATCTTCAATGATCATTAAATCTTCTGGCGGCAGTCAGGGAGATGAGAAAGGGCTGAGCTACCAAAGCCCAAGGGCCATAGATCCTACTCTGGCATGCAAAGATAGCCAGGATAGATAGTTGCTTCCACAATTATCTGCAAAAAGGTGAGTACAATTAGTGCATGTTTTAAAGTCAGCATTTGCCTCTGATTACGTTGGAAAATTAAGCAAGAATATACATCTAAAACAAAGCAAACACTTAGGACCCTATTTAAAATTTAATGGAAAGAGACATCTATTAAAAAGTGGCACGTGTCCTGTCCACTGCATTCAAACTGCCGTTGACAACACTTCACTATTAATACAAGAGATGTGGCATGCACCATTTTTTGACATATGTTCGCCACCCAATGCTAAATACGGCCCTTGGGCAGGAGAAGGCAGGTCTTCAGGCTACCTGAAGTTGCTGCACAACATGGACTGTTCCTGTGTCTTTTTTATATTGATGAACAGTGTAATCTGCATCTGTGCATGGGTGAGGCTTTGGCTCTGGGCCACCCATGCACCTGGGCACTGCACCAATAGTTTCTCCTTGAGCAAGTTCACTGCCCTTTTCTGCTTCTGTGAACTCATGCCACTTTGAGACCACATCTGTTGATTTCTTTGTCCCTGAAACCAAGATGTCACCTACAGCATTCATAACCTTTGCTGCTTTATGTAGTCCTATTATTACCTACTGGTTGTCCGGGCCCACAGAATATTCAAGGGACCTACCTAGGTGAATGATCCACTTTTTAAAGTGGACACACAGTTTTTTCTTCAATTATAGGCAGGAAAACACAGCATGAATCACTCTCTTATGAGTTTAGTGCCAGGTTTTAAGACGTGGCCATGGATGGGATAATGGTATTAGACTACAGTGAAAAGAAATCAATGCATTCTTTAAGTGAGCAAAGTCTAAAAAACTTGACTTTTAAATATATTCAGGCTTTTTTGAGGAATCCCTGGTTGAGCCCTTGTAGTTTGGCACAAGCAGCAAGGCCTTCGTCATTGAAAATATATGTGGTATATGTGAAACAATTAGTTGAACCATTGATATATAAAGAACGTGAATGTTCTCACTAAGTTAAGTGTGCCATAAATTAAGAAAACCTGACACTAGGGTCAAATATTTTAATGAAAAAACCTCACCCACAGGAAAGCTTCAGAAAAAACATTCTGCGTTACACCAAGGAAATGACAATAACATTTTGAAAATGGTAAGGCATCTTACATGCATTTAACGAGGACCTAGGCAACCTCAGTGATTGATCCATGAGAGAACACCAAATAACTGAAGATGATGGTTGGTCCAGCAAAAATCGTTTACCTTGACGATGTATTGTCAGTCAAACCTGCAAGCTATATCTCAAACAAGCATTGGCAATGCCAGTAGGTCTGGCTTTAAAGGAATGTTGTATGGTAATGTGAAGCATTACAACTAGATAGCATGGGAATGGATATGTATTTTTGGGGTAAAGCAAAGAACTGTAGAAAAATATTGGTGCACATTAAATAGGTAAGGTGACAGATGCACTGTCAAGCCAGACTTAAAAATCCATTCAGGTTGATGACTGCCCTACTCCCATCTGTGCTGCTGCCAGAGAAAAACAACATAATTTCTCTGGTTATCTGAGACACTTTTATAGCTTTACAATGTCCAGTGTGTTCCCCTAAAAGTACAAGCTCAGGCAGCTAGATAAATAAACAAAATGATCACAGCTGCATGGAGGGTAAGCACTTTTTTGTGTGGAAGCAAAAAACCTCTGCCCAATCACAACATATACTCCTGGCTCCCAGCACGTGGGCGGAGCCAAAGCCCCTCTCTTGTGTTGCTCACATAATTGTCTGGCGACAGCTGAGCTGTCAAGCGAGACCATAAAAAGGGCTCCAGAAGGTTCGCTATGTTGAAAAAGTGGTCCTGGAATTGTCTCAAGCTTCACACCAAACCTTTGAATCTGTTGAAGTTTTGTCCCTTGTAGGAAGGCTTAGCATGCTATATGAGTCTTTAAGGAATTACATTTTTGAACTCTGAAGTGTTTCCATAAATTCTGGTAGCGATGCTACCCTCAAGACTGACTCCTCAGACTCCAGTCTTCATTTCCTGTTTGCAGGAGGGTTCACACAAATCTGCCTTCCGAGTCACAAGAAATGTTCAGTTGGTACTGGTTCACTGGAATTCTTTCAGTCAGGCAACAGTTAGATCTCTCTCAAGACGTTCTGTGTTGTCTAGCCATTGGAGAAGGTTTGCACTGGGGCAAAGAGGCTTGTCTCAGTAGCACTTTAACCTTCTTAGGTCACCCTCATAGGGAAACCGCCATTACAACGTGGCTGTTACCACGCATAGCCTTTACCATGCGGTGATTACAACGCGGGAACCATTATCATGCATTACCTTTACCACGCATGATGTTACAGCGATTATGCCTTTACCATGCATGCCTTTACAATGAATTATGTTGTAAAGGCATGTATGGTAAGGGCATATGTGTGGTGCAAGTGGTAAGGGCATATGCGTGGTAACAGCTGGCTTGTAATGTTTACAGCCAGTCAGCGTTTACAGCCAGTCAGCGTCTTTACCTCAGAAGACGAGCGAAGTCTTCCACTTTCAAAAAAAGAAAAAAATACCTGCATGTTGACTAACTGGAACTGGTATGGCCTCATCCCCTCGTAGGTAAGGGGGATTGTACACAAGGGTGTGGGGGGGTTTCAGGGCTGGAGCCGTGGCTGGTTTGGCTTTAGGGCTCAGGGCAGATTTATTATAGGACAGGGGGCCAGGGAGGTAGCGCCAGGCGACGGTTTTAGGGCTCAGGGCTGGAGCCAGGTTTTTTTTAGGACTGGGGGTCAGGGGGGGTTGCGCTGGGGTCCAGTTTTAGGGCTCAGGGCTGGGGCTGGGATTTTTTTAAGGGGTGTGGGCCAAGGGGGTTGTGCCGGGGTCTAGTATTAGGACTCAGGGCTGGGTGTTTTTTCCTGGGCTGGGAGACAGGGAGGGTTGCTTTTACCATGCATATACCTTTAACATGCCTGTACAATGAAATTCGTTGTAAAGGCATGCGTGGCAAAGGCATAATCGTTGTAACATCATGCGTGGTGAAGGAAACGCATGGTAACAATACTCACATTGTAACCACTACGTGGTAAAGGCATGCGTGGTATTTGGATGCGTGGTTCCATTATACATTCATTCTTGTGAGACAACAGGACACTGGTGCCACCACTCCCGGAGCAAAAGGCTGGAATGCAAAAGCTCAAAGGAGAACTGGAGACAAAAATATCTAATTGGAAGACAAGAGTTACTTACTGTATCTAGTATGGATATCTTCCATCCTCTTCATATCCAGGTAGAGTATTTCCTTTGAGTGGGTCTGGAAGGGCATTTTACAGGGTTAATCAATGAGGCACTAGCGGTGATTCTTATCAATCCTAAAAACATTTACAATCCCCACACACTCATTTGCAGTATTTTACAACAAACGTATGCCTTTCCTATCCTTGACACATGCTTTGTGACCCCACGATTTGCAACACACAAAGGCTTACCCGGAATCCAAAATCAAAACGGTGAGTCCTTCACTCAGCTTTTCAGACCTCTCCCCTACCTTCAACTCTCTGATCTGCCCTCAAAGTTCATTACAAATTAAACAAGCTTCCCTGTGCCAGCCCTTGCGTGAGGCCTCCTGAGCAGTTTGCTCCACTCTGTCTGCTACATTCGTTCTATGACAGGGGAGGGCCCTACTAAGTCAATTCACTTTTTTTTTTAAACTTATTTTTATTAAGTGCTGCTTCCAATGTATCCAGAATAAGGACGTACATGTACATTTCCGGGGTCTACAGTCAATATACATCCAGTATTGTTAACAAGATATCCCATGATTAAATACAGACTCATTTCTCATAGGCCGAGTTACTCTCGCTTATATCAGCAGTACCATTTTTTCTTTCCTTTTCCAATCAATTGGACCAACATTCCAAAAAGTCACTTCACTTTCCCAGAAAATCCTCTACTTTACAGTACCCCGATGTTTGCTCCTTGACATAGTGGATATTGTGTGGATACTGGATAGTCCATTTGGAAAAGCAGGTGACAGGAAGAGCCTACATAAGATACGACTCGAGTTTGATCCCAGATAGAGAAGGATATGCCTTGAGAAACATAACATAAATCAGCTGAATGCTGGATGACTGGATTTCATATTCCAAAACTGCAACACCAGTAACTGGTGATGGGAATTTAACTTCACCATTGGTCTTTTCAGCCTACCTTATCTATGCGCTGAAAATGTTGTTTTGAAAGCGTTTTCAGTAGCACTGATGAAGCAAGGTTTCATAAATGAAATCCTCCTCATAGTATTAATTTATTAAAATTGTATTGTTAATACTAACCTTTGCATACACTACACAAAGGGGAGAGACGCTTGCATATGTGTTTTACTAACGAATAACGCTTGTCTGTAATCTAAAATGGCCGCTAAAGCGTGGGAAACTATCTGCGCATGTCGCAACCTGATCACATGGTGTGACGTCTTTCTTTGCTTGGTGGGAAACTTTTGCTTCTGCGCAGTGTGCATTAAATGGCTGCTTGATGTTTTCACATGCTTTAGCTTGCTCTCATGTCATTATTAAATTGTCGTTTCCTAACGCTACTAATGCGGGATAGTATATATATTTAAATGGGAATAGAATAGAAATAGTGGGAATACAGTGAAACATTTTATTTGTGATTTTAATATTTTCTTCTTGCACTTTTATTAGTTCGTAAACTTGGGCCTGGGTTGGTGACTTGTAACTCGAGAGACGATGGTTCTGCGCATGTATCCTGTGTGCCTGCCAAGTGAAGTCAACTTGGACGTCTCCCAAGGCCATGACCCATTGGCCGAAGATGCTGTACTTTATGTTTCCGGTGGACAAAATGATACTTTTCCCCTGTAAATTGTATAACATTTGTCGTGAGAAGGGTGGGAAATAAAGCAAATGTATTAATTTGAAGGGGTGGGAACGTAAAGGACAATAGGCTTTACAATTTAGGACAAATCAATATGGTGCGACAATCCACCCCCTGTCCCTGTCCAATCAGAAGTAGTGGTCCCATATTTTAGCAACATTAAGGGGAGGTACATGGGCGTAGAAGGGTATAATAGAATATAGCATTAGTTAATTAGTTAGAGCAGGCGTTCACGAAGAACAGGCGTCCATGCTGCCAGAGCACTCCTAGCTCCAGACTGCCAAGCTGATCGGTTGCTGATTGAAGTCCTGTCTAGAAGAGGTCCTGAGGAGGGGGCGGCGGAGTCCTTTAGAAGGAAGGCACGGGAGAATCGAGAGAAGCCGAGTATCAGAGAGGAGAACGACGCAGGCGTCGTTGTAGAGAGGTCACCGGTCCTGTCCTGATCCTGGAGGAGGTCTTTGCTCTTCATCCTTCCTGGGTCCTATCTTTTCAACTCCTTGGCTAAGGGGTTTGGTTCTCGCACTTAGGTAAATATAATGCAACCTTTAGTTGCGCTGCTATCTCTATCTTCTTCTCTTCTTTAAACACCGTCATTGATTAGCAATAATCATTTCTATGCTTAATCTTGGGTATTACGATTAAAGTACCATGTGGCTTTGTATTTTACTCTGCTAAATCTTTAGATAAACAATTTAAAACTTCCTGACTCAGTGGTTATTTCAGGATTTTGTATTATAATGAATGTCACTCATTTTAAACTTCCCAATTAGCAAAGGATTAATCGGTAAGTCATTACTCTTCAATCAGAAGGTAATTGGTAGCAGGGATTTTTGATAAGAGTAACAACTGATAAACCCAGCATAAGTATTAGCGTAGTCTGAATGTATGGGCCCAAGTGAGTATATGGTGTATGAATGCTGTTTGCTAATATAGCGCTGGATCAGTTTTCTGGTAAGCAGAGGACGGTTATGGTTACTCTTTGTTAATTGGGTAATGAGAATTTTATTTGTATTTTTATGAACTAACATCCGCTTAAAATTTTGAGTTTTGTTTTATGTTGTCCAGAATACCCCGGGGTAAAAAGAATAGTGGGTGGCAAGTGGAAGCCATACTGCAGTGAGGTTATCTGTCAGGCAGAATTAGTACTGAGAAGTTAAGCAGGACTTTCAGTACTCGTTAGGGATTCTATGCGTGTGAGTAATAGCAAAAAGGATACGCTGATGAAAATTTGATGTTATATCACCTAGAAAGGGTAACATTGGAGAAGTAACAGGTATTTCTGGAGCTTGTGAAAAGAGTAGACGGAAGTGTTTTACTCGTAGTGTATGTTTAGTAAACGGAAAGGTTTTACTAAAGTGTGGAAGAAACTATTTTTTTTCGAATTTAGAAGAAACTGGCACGATAGCGAATGTTTTATGTTGTTACTGAAATTTAATTAAGATTTATAGAGAAAATAAGTTTGCGTAAATTTTTGTAAAGGGAGGGTCAGTTGCCGGAGAGGGAGCTGACGTCACAAAACGCCGCGCTGTGGTAGGTTGAAACAGCGGGTGTGGAGAGACACTTGTAAAGGAGGGGTCAGTAGTCAGGAGCAGTACTGACGTCACAGGTGCCGCGCTGGGATTGGTTAAACCAGCAAGGACAGGAAAGAGTGGATTGTAAAGGAGGGGTTGACAGAGAAACGTCACCAAAAGGCCACGCAAGGATTGGGTAGGAAATAAAAGGTAGCAGACATTTGATTGGTCGAGAATTTAGAAGCAAAATCCTTAGTGGATAAAGATTGCATGTTAAAACGCGATCCGACTTTAACAGGAACTCGTCCGGATAGGAGATTCCTAGGTTTTGCAGAATATAATTTTGTACACCGAAGATTAGATAGAATGTACGGAGAAAGGAGAAAAATGTCATTTTTGCAAAAGATTAAGAATTATTTTAAGAAGGACAAACCAATCAAAACTAGAGAAGGAATTATTATTCCACCAACTAAAACGCCAGCATCATTTATGATGATGGAGAGAGGTTATCATACTTGTGTATGGATGGAGAATTGGATAGAATACACCAAAAACTATGGAGTATTAGCATTTCCTGAGAATGGTACCTTTAATGGAAGAATTCTTCAAAACTTGAGATTGAGGATGAATGACTTAGAACCCAGACCTAGATTAACCCAATACGAAGCAATAGAAGAATGGGAAACCGAGGCATTTGAGCGTGATCGACCTCGGAGTAATAGGAGTTATCCAGGATTTTTTCCCAGATATCAATGTGAGTCTAGGGATGGTCAGATGAAACAATGGAGAAGGGCAATGATTACAGAAGGATTATATCCATTGTTCTCAGCAGAGGAAAAATTAGGAAGTAAGTGCACAGAAAAGACAAAACATTTAATGAGAAATGAGGAGTCTGAAGACGAATTTATGGAGGAAATGTTAAGAAATCCCCCACCATATCAAAAGGGACAAGTGGATGCACCCCAAGTGCACCACCAAAAACTCCATTAGTGCCACAGGTAATGCATGAATTCACCACGAGTAGAATACTTCATGACAAAGAAAAAGAAGCCCTAGAAAAGACCAGAGCAGAATTAATACAGAAAATAACCCAGATAAAAGTGCATCCTGATTTGTTGACCATACCAGTTACAATTGGTCCAGTAGTTCCATTATATGGTACTCAGGGAAGCTGTCCTCCACCGATACTTACACCTACTGCTGTGAATAAACCCAAACCTGAAGCTCCAGTTATAATTGAAGATCAATTTAGTGACTGTGAATCCACAATATCACTCATGGACTTACCTATTCGAGGTTCTGTAAATAGTACTCCCAAAAAAGAGGTACCTGGAGGTTCAAAAGATGTAAGTTTGGTGACTTTATCGGGAACAAAAAGTGCTACCATAGTAACACCTGAAGATCTGGAAAGATGGGTGCAAGGGTCAGTTAAACAGTGTACGCCTCCGAAAATAATGGACATTCATAAATTGAAAGTCGAATTAGAAGAAATAATAGCAGGAAATGTAGGACTAGAACGCTTAAATACCTATTATGAAGAAGAATTATTATTCCTGTGCAGGAGTATCACAAGAAATGTAAAGATATTCCATGAAAAATTGTCCAATTTAGCACTACAGATGGGCATAGAAATAGGGAGATCAAAGGTACTACAGAAACCCTATAGAGCAGAATTTGCAGACAAAGATTTAGAAAATATGAATGCCTCTGGAAGAAGATTACAAATAAGAGAATTAATGTTAGTTTTGCAAAAATGGGGAGACCTAGATAAATGGAAAACTAGGTGGGCCAAGAAAAAGGAAGAAGCACGAACAAGTAGAACAGCATCAGAATATGTGATGAAGGAATCAGGGAAAACAGACCAAATGTATCCAATGCGAGAAGTTGCGGGAGGAGGATATGTACATGTCCCATGGAGCAGACAAGATATTTTATCATTTACGAATGATTTTCCAAAGTTGAGAGAAAAACCTATTGAATGGTACAAGCAGGTTGACAGGTTTGTGAAGGTGTCGAAGGTATTGTTGAAGGATTTGGATGGTTTGTTTGATATAGTGGTACCTGCCGATTTATGGACAGATTGCAAAATCACAGTGGATTGGCCAAGTGATGAATATCCTAGAGATCCGAAAACAGGTGCCCCGTCAAATGATGTAATGAAAAAGTATCACCAAGTGATAACTTACCTGTAAGGGAAAATACCACCGAAAGAAACAGATTGGGTAAAAATAGATCGAACTACCCAAGAAGCTAATGAATCAGTACATTCCTACTATGAGCGTCTATTGCAGGTATTTAAACAGTATGGTGGATTTGAGGATATTGGAGACAAGAACATGAGTCAGTTCGTGTATCGGTTTGTTTACGGTTTGAAGCCAGAGATTTGTCAGATGATTAAACAACACATGCTGTGTTGGCAGGGAAAGCCCATAGGTGAGATTTTGAAGTATGCAAAATATTGTGGAGACGATATTGAGGATAGACACAAGAAATTGCAGGAAAAAGTAATGTGGGCTCAGGTGAAAATGGCTGAGAAACAGGGAATCAATTTGGAAAATCCAAGTGAAAATCCAGGAAAAGATTCTGGAACGAATGGTGATACTGGGAATGGTGGAAAATTTAGAGGACGAATGAGTAGAGAAGAAGCTAAAAAGAAATTTCCTTGTCATGGATGCGGAAAATTGGGGCATTGGAAGGATGAATGTAAAAAGATTCGGAATAATAATGGCCCAAATCAAATTTTAAATCCACAGACGCAGAATGACTCACAGCAGGGTGTAAATCCTCAGAGTCAGTTGCCACCTGCTCCTATTCAGGGTAATGTAAGCAGAGCAAAGCATGGTACCGACATCGGATATCAGGGAGGAAGTAGTAAGAATGATTATATGACATCACAATTTCTTTTGCAGGACGATTTCTGTCAATTCAGTCCATGACGGTGCCTAGGAGAGGGAAGAAGGAGTGCATACTTGGCGCATCCTTACAGGTAGATCAGTCAGGTCCATATGTTGAAGGGAATGTGAAAGGTAATAATATTACTTTCCTTTTGGACACTGGTGCTACCCGGTCTACTGTGAGAACAGCAGACATTCCAGACCTTCCTCTCTCTGGTGAAAATATCCAAGTAGTGGGGGTAGCTAATCAGCGGATTAGAACACCTCTTACCGAACCAATGGAAGTTAAAATCGGAAATTTCAGAGAAATGCATCAATTCGTAGTGTGTGATTCTAGTCCAGTAAACTTATTAGGTAGGGATTTATTGTGCAAAATGAATTGTACAATTTTCTGCACACCGGATGGTGTGGCAGTTCAGACACCAGATGAAGATCATGTATATAAAATTATGATTGCAAAACAAGGTACAGAAGTAGACGAAATGTTTTCGTTAATAACAAAAGATGAGTTGCCAGAAAAATTAAAAGGTACAGTAAACCCCATAGTATGTGATTTCACCGGAAAGGAAGTAGGACTTATGGCTAAAATAGATCCAGTCAAAATTACTGTAATAGAAGGTGCAATTTTCCCTAATACCAGACAGTACAAAATGAGTGCAGAAGTAAAAGCAGGAGCCATTGAAGAAATAAATCGAATGGTAGAACAAAATATCTTAAAAGAAGTAATGAGTAGCCCATGTAATTCACCTATAATGGGGTTAAAGAAACCTAGTGGAAAATATAGGATTGTTGAGGACCTGAGGAAAATAAATAAGATTGTAGAACCATGTTGTCCTATAGTACCAAATCCTGCAGTAATTCTATACCAGATCCCGTGGAGTGCAGGATGGTTCACAGTAATTGATTTGTGTCAAGCGTTCTTTTCAATACCATTACATCCAGACAGCCAGTATCTCTTCTCATTTAAATTTGAGAACAAGGTTTATGTGTGGAATCGTGTTCCTCAGGGGTACACAGAAAGTCCTTCTATTTTCAACCAGATACTGAAAAAGTGCCTTGAAAAACTAGTGATGCCAGGAAGCTCAGTTTTAGTCCAATATATCGACGACTTATTGGTGGCATCGAACACCAGAGAGGACTGTGTTGTCGATTCCATAGCATTATTAAATCTTTTGGCAGAAGAAGGGCATAAGGTCTCACCTGAAAAATTGCAATTCTGTACAACAGCTGTTAAATATCTGGGACACCAAATTGAGAGAGGAAAAAGAAGAGTAACAGCTGAAAGAGTAGCTTTAATAAAGAAAATGCAAATGCCTGTAATACAAAGACAAGTGAGAATGTTCCTAGGAATAGTAGGTTACTGTCGACAATGGATACCAGGATTTTCCATGTTAGCCAAGCCCTTAATTAACATGACAAAAAAGAAAGCAAAAGACCCTGTTGAGTGGGAGGACGAAAGTGTAGAAGCTTTTGTAAAATTGAGAAATGCCCTATGTTCAGCACCTGCCTTAGGCATGCCTGATTATAAAGGAGAATTTGCATTGTTCTGTCATGAGAGAGAAAATTGTGCACTTTCTGTCCTAACTCAAAGACATGGACTGGAAAGACGTCCTATAGCATATTTTTCTGCTACATCGGACCCAGTAGCAGCCGCGTTGCCAGGATGCTTAAAAGCAGTAGCGGCTACTTGTCTGAGCATTGAACAAAGTGAGTCAATTGTGATGGGACATCCTGTAAAGGTGTATGTTCCACATGCGGTTGTCATTCTGTTGACCAGAACAAGAACTCAGCATCTTACTCCTAGTCGGCTGACTAAATATGAAAGAATAATAATGGGTGCTGAAAATGTAAACATGGTAAGGTGTACTATAATAAATCCAGCAACCTTACTACCAGACCCATGTCATGAAAGAATAAAAGACGATGAAGAAGATGAACATGATTGTATACAAATTACAGAATTATGCACAAAACCACTTCCAGATATAGAGGAACAGCCTCTTAAAAAGCCAGACAGGGAGCTATTTGTTGATGGTTCATGTCAAAGACATGAAGATGGCAAATTAACTGCTGCCTATGCGGTATGTGAATTAACTGGAATAGTTGAAGCATCCTATTTACCAGGAGTCAAATCTGCACAAGTAGCTGAATTGATTGCTTTGATAAAAGCATGCAAATTGGGAGGAATCAGAGAGTGACCATATTTACAGATAGTCAATATGGTTACGGGGTTGTGCATGATTTTGGCCAACTGTGGATGCAGAGGGATTTCATGACTTCTTCAGGATCCCCCATTAAAAATGGACAATTTGTAAGGGAATTGCTAGAAGCAATACAATCACCAAAGGAATTGGCTGTGGTGAAATGTGCCGCACACCAGTCGGGAGATGACTGGGTGGTAGTCGGCAACAGATATGCGGATCTGGTGGCTCAACATTGTGCCAAAACCAGAATGTCAGTCAACAAGAGGGTGGAAAGAATGGGAATCAGCTGCCAACTTATGCTGTATATGCCACCTGAAACTTGGAATGAGGTGAAGAAATTGCAAGATGAGGTTGATGAAAGTGAGAAGAATGTGTGGATCAAAGTGGGTTGTTCTCAAAGAGAAGATGATGAAGTGTGGATCAGTGCTGATGGCAGACCAGTCATGCCAGACTGTTTACTCTCACAAATGGCTAGAATGCATCATGGAGACACACACATAGGGAGAGATGCAATGATTAGGCTGTTCAGACAAAATTGGTACAATCCCAAATTCAGAGCTGTTGCAGAGAGTCTTTGCCAGAGATGTCTAACTTGCCAGATGCATAATCCAGGAAGGAAGACAGTAATTGGATTTGGAAAAATTGGAAAGGCAGAGGGTCCATTTATGAGACTTCAGTTTGATTTCATACAGTTACCACCATGTAGAGGGCTGAAATATGTACTAGTCATAGTGTGTCTGTTTTCAAAGTGGGTGGAGGCTTACCCTACTAGGAGAAATGACAGCATTACAGTTGCAAAACTGTTGTTACGAGAGCTCATTCCTAGATTTGGTTTTCCAGTAACTTTGGAATCAGATAGAGGAAAACATTTTAACAGCGAAGTGATTCAAATAATCTGTGAAGCATTTCAAATCAAACAGAAACTGCATTGTGCATATCGCCCAGAGGCTTCTGGAGTGGTTGAACAATTGAATGGCACTATAAAGTCAAGATTGGGAAAAATGTGTGCATCAACATCATTAGAGTGGCCAGATGCATTACCACTCGTTTTAATGGGACTCAGAAGTATACCTGACAGAACCACAGGATTGAGCCCCCACGAAATAATGATGGGAAGAGCAATGAGACAAACACATGTTCCCACAAACAAACTGGTGAATATATCTGATGATATGGTTCTGGACTATTGTAAAGGATTGGCTGATCTAGTGCGTTCTGTCTCTCATCAGGTTGGAGAAGACGCAGTTTCCAGGCAGCCCGAGCAAGAACATGATCTGAATCCTGGTGACTGGGTGGTAGTGAAGAATCACACCAGAGAAACGTGTCTATCACCTAGATGGGGCAGACTGTGTCAAGTCATACTGACAACGAATACAGCAGTGAAGTGTGCCGGATTTCCTAATTGGATTCATGTAAGCCACACCAAAAGAGTGCCAGATCCTGAAGAAGAAAATTTTCAGATAACGCCAATCACTGAAGAAGCTGAAGGTTGCCCAGCTGAAGGATCTCAGGTTCGAGATTCCGGAGAAGCTGAAGCACAAGTCAGGATTGGATACCGGTGGTAGAGGTTCCTGAAATATACCACAGAACAAGAAGTCAAACAAAATTGGAAGAAATTGAAGAAGATCAGATAGGTGAAGAAGAAGCAGTTCAGGAACGAGAAGAAAAGACATTAAGAAATCCTGAACAAGGTCAGATAGGGAAAGAAAACTGGACTCAAAACAGTGAAGACCTAATAGACTTTGATCAGGGACAGACAGGTTTAGAAGAATCCGGTCAGGCTGCAGAAGTTCACAGTGCAATTTCCAGTTAGGAAAACATGAACTGGAAGAAATAAATAAAGGACAAGGTCAGTTATTGGAAACTCACAGCGGAGCTGTTACAGAGAAACCAATTAGACCTGAAAAGGAACAAACAAGAAACACAGTAATTGAAGAACACGAAACAGTGTTAAGCAGTGAAATTAACAAGATCTCTGAAGACAAAAACAAGGAAGCAGTGCCAACAAAGAAAACAAGAAAAGGAGATCATTGGCCAAGTGTCATTAAAAGAGTGAAGTACCACATAACAATCAGAAGTGAAGATCCAGATCAAGTGAATGAAGTAACAAGCCAAAGTGAACAAGAAAATAAAACTGAGAAAAGAAGAAGTAAAAGACTGAAACTTGTGAATAACAAATTCAAAGGTCCTGATTGGACTTATATCATTCTTGAAGATTTTGAAAGCTCAGAGTCAAGTGACAGTGGTGGCGAAGGAACAAGTGCAGAATTAACGTACGAAGAAGAAACAAGACCACCCTGACTAAGCAAAAGAATAAGCTAAAGAAAAGAAGAAAAGATAAGAAGAGCAATCTTCCTTGTCGAAAAATGCCTGATGATAGAGTTACTGGGAGACCAAAACAGAAATGTTGTAGAAGATGCTGTGCAGTATGCATATGTAGTCTAGTAATGGTGCTTATAGTATGGTTAGTCCTGAATGTAGCAGTTCCTTACCTTATGATAGTAGATAAAAAGATTAATAATGAAACTAAAGGAAGGACAGCAAACATGAAGGGCAATAGAGTAGAACTAATGGCAGAGAATGAACCAGAAATTCATCATGAAATAGCTGATAACGGCACTAGTTTGAATGTTTTTACAAAATTATTATTTCAATATGTAGACACAATGGAAGTTAGTAATTGTTACGTCTGTATGAAGTTACCTGAATCAGTAGCAGAAGGATTAACATACCATCACTTACCACTGACATATGGCATATCATGTAGTGTTTTGTCTAGTTTATTTTATAGAACAGGGAAACTTCAGTATTATTATTCCAATTTCAAACTTAGATGTGATATTTTCAGAGGTTCCGATTCGCAAGAGTATGAACCCAGTGCTTAGTAGTCAAGACGCACAGTTTATGGGAGAATTTTTCTTAACAATGAAATCGATAGACATAACACATGCACATAGACACAATCTAACATGTTCCTTACATGAAGAAGAAAAGATCTTTTTAAATTTAGTAGAAGATAGAAGACAAGATTTTCAAAAGAAAGCTTCTGAACATAAGGCTCATTTACCACCTTGGGCAGAGAAAGAAGGGAGTTACACACCTGGAAAGGCTCAAGCTGCTATGGCTCTGAATTTCGTAAAGACAGGAAAAATTTGTCTTCATAGGTTAAAGACTGATTATAACAATGTTTTCATCGGTACCAGTGAATGCAAACACAATTTTTTAATTCTTGGAGGTTGGGGACTCAAAGGAGGAACAGATTCAGTTTTTCCTGGAATCTATTATGTATGTGGGAATAAGGCTTACTTTAGGCTTCCTGCACGGTGGTATGGAAGTTGTTATTTTGGAATAGTATTTCCAAAGATATACCACGTAAAAAGAAACACTGGAAGCAATGAAAACAATAATGAATTAATACGTAGTAAAAGAGCTAGTTTTTCAGAAATTGTAGGTGATATATTTGGTGCATTGATACCTTCAGTGGGAATAATTCTGAACTCAAGGAAAATATGCAAATTGTCTACAGTAGTTGATCGTTTATCAACGGATACTGCTGGAGGGTTTCTAATGAATAATGCGGAAATGGTTGCGATTAGATCTATGGTGATGCAAAATTGACTTGCTCTTGATATTATATTAGCAAAAGAGGGCGGAGTCTGTACATTATTGAAGACGAAACATTGTTGCACTTATATTCCTGATAAGAGTGCAGAAATTGGAATGTATATACAGAATATAACTAAACTTGAGAAAGAACTTAAACCACTGGAAGTTGATAGTGTATGGGAAAGATTGACAAATAGTATATCGTCAATTAGAACCTGGTTTGCTAATGTAGGAAAAGGACTTATAGGTCAAATATTAGTACCCTTAGCAGGGATAGCAATAATAATATTGGTAGTAACAATATGGTGCAAATGCTGTAGAAAGAATGGAACATACAAAGTGACAGGAAAAGGAAAGAAGAGAAAACTAGATGAAATAGAACTTGAAGAGTGGAGGAGTGAGTTATACAAAAAATTAAAAGGAGAATGTAAAAATGGAAAGTGAAAAGATGAGAATGAAGTAATTTGCAAGAAGTTGGCATCTGATTGAGGGTAGTGTTTTGATGGCTCAGAAACGTCATCAGAGAGGGGATTGATGAAGCAAGGTTTCATAAATGAAACTTGCTTGTACGCAATCCTCCTCATAGTATTAATTTATTAAAATTGTATTGTTAATACTAACCTTTGCATACACTACACAAAGGGGAGAGACGCTTTAGCCCTGAAGCAAAAGTTTCCGGTCCCACTCACCATAAAGGACACCTCCTTGACCCGCTCTTCTCTAATATTGATAGCCTTACAGTGGAAAAACCCATTCCCATTCCCTGGTCAGACCATTATGTGGTTCCCTTTGTTTGGAACCCACAGGAGGGTGGACATCCACGGGAAAGGGTAAAATCCTGGAACCGGAATTGGTCTAAACTTTCTATGGAGGCCTGGGCGTCTACTCTTGATAATATGAGACCTGTGCTTGGTATTGACCCTGAATCCAACAACATTAAAGTTAAACAATGGCTCGAGTTGTCATTAGATACTTTAATCCCTAAAAACTGGACTTCCAGCAAAAAGTTGGGCACGGCGCAGCATGGTACTCTCCCAAACTTAGAGAGATGAAACAGCTATGTAAGCGCCTTGAGAGAAGTTGGAGAAAGGATTTCTCCACTTCTGAGAAAATCAAATATAGAGACGCCGTTAAGGCTTATAAGGCAGAAATTAGAACTGCACAATCTGGCTATTACGAAAAGAAAATTATCTTAGCCTCTAACTCCCCCCGTGAAATTTTTAAAATAACAAAATCACTCCTGCAACCTCCTGAGCCCCCTCTGCCCCCAGCGGATTCCCTAGGACGTTGCAGTAATTTGGCCCACTTTTTCTATAAGAAAATTGAAGATATCTATACTGCCTTTCCTCCCCTATCAGCCTTGGCAAGCCCCCCCTTGACTGAGGACCAACCCCAATCTCTAAACCCCTCTATTGAATCCATTCCATTTATGGATATGAAAGTTTTAAAAACGCACTTGGATTGTTTGAAATCTGGCTCCCCCTGTGATGCTGCCCCCCCTAGTATTCTCAACCAGGTATTTGATTCCGTCGCCCCTGTTATTCTGGATCTGGTTAACAGCTCTTTCTCCTCTGGGATTGTCCCCTCCCTATGGAAACGGGCGATGGTCAGAGCCCTTTTGAAGAAGCCTACCCTGGATCCCGAGGTCTTTGCTAATTATCGCCCGATTTCTCTCTTGCCTGGGATTGCTAAAATAAGCGAAAAATACGTCAATTGCGTTCTCTCCGCATTTTTGGAGGAGAATGAACGCCTTCATCTCTCTCAAACGGGCTTTAGACCCCAGCAAGGCACTGAGACAGCCCTGCTAGCGGTGATTGAAGAATCGAGGAAGATACTGGATGTCGGAGGGTCCGCGGCTATTATATTACTCGATCTTAGCGCGGCCTTCGACACGGTCAATCACCAATTGTTGATAGCAAGACTCAGAGAGAATGGGGTGACTGGAACTTTACTTAAATGGCTTGAGTCTTTTCTAGCAGATCGGTTGTTTCAAGTTTTTGAGGACAATGCCACCTCTGAATGGATGCCGCTGCAGTGTGGGGTTCCTCAGGGCTCCTCCCTGAGCCCCACACTTTTAATGTCTACATGCGCCCTTTGGCTGAGGTGGTTGAGCCTTTTGGGGTCAAGATTGTCACGTACGCTGATGATACTCAGCTTATTGTGTCCCTCAAGCTTTTAGACAACAATAAGTGTATTCTGGCCAATTGTTTGGAAAAGGTTTCAGCATGGATGGACTCCTCTTTCCTAAAGCTGAATGCTGCTAAAACTGAACTGATGTTTTTAGGTAAGATTACCAACTTGGAGAGCGGCGCACTATGGCCTAAATGTCTCAAGGCCATGCCTCCCCCTAAAGATCAAATAAAAAGTCTCGGAAATTGGCTGGACCATAACCTGAACTTTAAGGTACAGGCGAATAGGGTGGCAGGTACCTGCTATGGCATCTTGAAAATGATTAGGAGGATTTTGCCCCTTCTGCCTTTTAACGCTAGGAAACTGCTGGTACAAGCCCTGATTCTCTCGAGGCTTGATTATGCCAATGTGCTCTATCTTGGCTCCCCTGTTCGACCATAAAGAAACTTCAAACAGTTCAAAACTGTGCAGCTCGACTCCTTATGCAGGCCAACAATAGGGAATCTGCCAAACCATATATTAATTCTTTGCATTGGCTGCCAGTAGCCGAAAGAATCCAATTTAAGGCCCTGTGTATCGCCCATAAATCAATGTCGGATAGTGCTCCGCCAATTCTCCGATCCATTATTTCCCCGTATCTTCCTAAAAGATCCCTTCGCTCTGAGAAAAAACACCTTGCTAATGTCCCTAGAGTTAACCGAGCTAGGAGCGGTGGCCGTCTATTCTCTGTCATCGCTGCAAAATGCTGGAATCAGCTACCAGATCATATTCGGCTTGAGGCCAACCACCTTTTATTTCGTAAACGTTTGAAGACTCTGCTGTTCTCCTGATTTTCCAGATTTTCGCGGTTTGGGCTCTGTCTTTAGCGCTGGGAAGCCTCTGGTAGCCATGCGCTTTATAAGTGTCTATTCATTCATTCATTCATATGTGTTTTACTAACGAATAACGCTTGTCTGTAATCTAAAATGGCCGCTAAAGCGTGGGAAACTATCTGCGCATGTCGCAACCTGATCACATGGTGTGACGTCTTTCTTTGCTTGGTGGGAAACTTTTGCTTCTGCGCAGTGTGCATTAAATGGCTGCTTGATGTTTTCACATGCTTTAGCTTGCTCTCATGTCATTATTAAATTGTCGTTTCCTAACGCTACTAATGCGGGATAGTATATATATTTAAATGGGAATAGAATAGAAATAGTGGGTATACAGTGAAACATTTTATTTGTGATTTTAATATTTTCTTCTTGCACTTTTATTAGTTCGTAAACTTGGGCCTGGGTTGGTGACTTGTAACTCGAGAAACGATGGTTCTGCGCATGTATCCTGTGTGCCTGCCAAGTGAAGTCAACTTGGACGTCTCCCAAGGCCATGACCCATTGGCCGAAGATGCTGTACTTTATGTTTCCGGTGGACAAAATGATACTTTTCCCCTGTAAATTGTATAACGTTTGTCGTGAGACGGGTGGGAAATAAAGCAAATGTATTAATTTGAAGGGGTGGGAACGTAAAGGACAATAGGCTTTACAATTTAGGACAAATCAATATGGTGCGACAATCCACCCCCTGTCCCTGTCAAATCAGAAGTAGTGGTCCCATATTTTAGCAACATTAAGGGGAGGTACATGGGCGTAGAAGGGTATAATAGAATATAGCATTAGTTAATTAGTTAGAGCAGGCGTTCACGAAGAACAGGCGTCCATGCTGCCAGAGCACTCCTAGCTCCAGACTGCCAAGCTGATCGGTTGCTGTCTAGAAGAAGTCCTGTCTAGAAGAGGTCCTGAGGAGGGGGCGGCGGAGTCCATTAGAAGGAAGGCACGGGAGAATCGAGAGAAGCCGAGTATCAGAGAGGGGAACGACGCAGGCGTCGTTGTAGAGAGGTCACCGGTCCTGTCCTGATCCTGGAGGAGGTCTTTGCTCTTCATCCTTCCTGGGTCCTATCTTTTCAACTCCTTGGCTAAGGGGTTTGGTTCTCGCACTTAGGTAAATATAATGCAACCTTTAGTTGCGCTGCTATCTCTATCTTCTTCTCTTCTTTAAACACCGTCATTGATTAGCAATAATCATTTCTATGCTTAATCTTGGGTATTACGATTAAAGTACCATGTGGCTTTGTATTTTACTCTGCTAAATCTTTAGATAAACAATTTAAAACTTCCTGACTCAGTGGTTATTTCAGGATTTTGTATTATAATGAATGTCACTCATTTTAAACTTCCCAATTAGCAAAGGATTCATCGGTAAGTCATTACTCTTCAATCAGAAGGTAATTGGTAGCAGGGATTTTTGATAAGAGTAACAACTGATAAACCCAGCGTAAGTATTAGCGTAGTGTGAATGTATGGGCCCAAGTGAGTATATGGTGTATGAATGCTGTTTGCTAATATCGCGCTGGATCAGCACCATGTTTAATTTACATTATATTTTATGGAGCAAAAATATGTACTGGAGAACGAGGTGCTAGGGAAACGCAATTTAAACTCAAATGCTATGTATTATGCGTAGGTGAGACAAAATGTCTTTCGCGCATATTTCCTATACCTGTCCGCTCTGCAGCTAGTTGTATGTCAGAATAAAATATACAGAAAAATTGCCTGGCATAAATATTTTGTCGTAAATATCATTTACAAGAACATTGTCCCGTTGGGTTTAGGTTTTCGATCATTAAGTGCAATGAGATAATATTTATGTAGACGATATTTAGGACATAATATTTATGTGAGGAAATATTATTTCATTGATATTCTGGTACAGCGCAGCTGGAAAGGGGACCAGTAGCCCACAGCTGTCTTATTTGGGGGGTGGAGAGGGGTAGCATGTGACAGCACCTGTTTACGAGGCTACAGCAACTGCAGAGGGCAGTACACCAGGTGTCCAAAGCAAAAAATGAGGGGAACCCAGCAAAAAGAAGAACTTTTTCACAGATTCACTGGGATATTGGCACACTGCATCGGCAGAATGTCACCAAAACAATTCACAGTGCTCCCATTAAACGTACTCAAATGGGGCCAGACTTCAAAGTGCTCCAAGAAGATCCATGAAGAAATGTCCTGGTAAATTCCCCTTAGATTACTCTGTGCATGATTTTATAACCTGAAGAAATGTTGGCTATAGTCACAGTGTGGGATGGTCCAGAGACAAAGAAATGGAAGTATTGTAGAAAGGGGGGCCCCTAATGTAAAATCACATGCTATAGGAGGTGTTAAGGCGGGTAATTGAAATGCCGTTTTTGTTATCGGTAACAAACGGGGTGCCTGACTTTTGAGCTAATGCAAAAAGAACAATTGATGGACAGAATGCAGAACATTGTCATACATTCACCCCAGTACAGAGATCTGGGCCTAAAACCATCGTTTTTTTGCTCACCATGCCATTCCAGTTTGGACCCAGCCATATGAAAATCAGTCTTGACCCTGCGCCCAATGGGAACAGCCCAGCCCGAACTGCCAGGGCAGGTCCTCCCTGGACTGGAAACAAGCATCCTAGGACCGGTTTCGGGCTTTCAGCCCTCATCAGCCAGGATAGCTTGACTCCAGTGGCATGGAGAGCACGGGACCCACGTCTGGGCATACCCGTCCTACTCGGGGTGACAAATGCAAAAAGAACAATTGATGGACAGAATGCAGAACATTGTCATACATTCACCCCAGTACAGAGATCTGGGCCTAAATCCATCGTTTTTTTGCTCACCATGCCATTCCAGTTTGGACCCAGCCATATGCAAATCAGTCTTGACCCTGCGCCCAGTGGGAACAGTCCAGCCCGAACTGCCAGGCCAGGCCCTCCCTGGACTGGAAACAAGCATCCTAGGACCGGTTTCGGGCTTTCAGCCCTCATCAGCCAGGATAGCTTGACTCCAGTGGCATGGAGAGCACGGGACAAACGTCTGGGCATACTCGTCCCACTCGGGGTGACAAATGCAAAAAGAACAGTTGATGGACAGAATGCAGAACATTGTCATACATTCACCCCAGTACAGAGATCTGGGCCTAAATCCATCGTTTTTTTGCTCACCATGCCATTCCAGTTTGGACCCAGCCATATGCAAATCAGTATTGACCCTGCGCCCAATGGGAACAGTCCAGCCCGAACTGCCAGGCCAGGTCCTCCCTGGACTGGAAACAAGCATCCTAGGACCGGTTTCGGGCTTTCAGCCCTCATCAGCCAGGATAGCTTGACTCCAGTGGCATGGAGAGCACGGGACCCACGTCAGGGCATACCCGTCCCACTCGGGGTGACAAATGCAAAAGAACAATTGATGGACAGAATGCAGAACATTGTCATACATTCACCCCAGTACAGAGATCTGGGCCTAAATCCATCGTTTTTTTGCTCACCATGCCATTCCAGTTTGGACCCAGCCAACTGCCAGACTTTTGAGCTAGGCACACCTCATGCAATATATGAACTGGGACGAGGAAGGGGGTGAGGAGGTGATAAGAGAAGGAATGATGTGCTCCAATTACGCTCCACCAATGAAGCTAAAGTGCTCTTCATAGACTCCAGACAACGTATTTGCTTGAAGACAAGCAATGTTGCGAGAACGAATGTGATATTAGCTTAAATCCACTTGCTGGGAAGAACAGAATAAGTGCATCTACTCTCATCTATCATATATTGTTCTATAGGTCATTATTTTGGAAGGTTTGCCAGTTGTTCATTTCCCACCATGAAAATTCACAAAAAGTGAGCAGTGGAGAAATTGTAGTACTCTAAAATATGCCCTAGAGCAGGGATTTTCAAGTCTGTTGGGGACTGCTTTAGACTGGATCACGTCCTACCTTCAAAACAGAACTAATGTCATCCATACCCCACCTTTCTCGTCCAAACCGTACTCCACAAAAGCTGGGGTCCCTCAAGGCTCTATCATCTCGCCCATGTTCTTCAACATGTTCTTCAACATCTACATGAAGTCATTACCGGTACTGATCAATCAATTTCAACTCACGTGCTATAACTATGCAGATGACACGACAAATACTCCTTCGACTGGAATGCCCCAAAGACATTGGAAATTCGCCAATTTTCAGTTGTCGCAGAGCCGTGGATCAATGGATGACTTGAAGCCATCTCAAATTGAATGCTTCCAAAATGGAAATACTCACTTCTGGCGATTGGAAACATTATGACCCGCTTGCCGCCTGGCCTGATGAACTGGGATCACCGCCTAAAGTATCGAAGGAAGTAAAAAACCTCGGAATGACCATGGACTCCAAGCTATTGATGAATACCCAAGTGGACAAACTAGCAAGATCAAGCTTTGTTACTATAAAAACTCTGCGACGAATCTTCCCCCATTTGGGATTCCCACACAAGGTCCAAGCTACCATCTCCCTTGTTCTGTCCAAACTCGATTACGCCAATAGCCTCTACCACGGATCACCTTTAACGACTATGAAAAGACTACGACGGATTCAGAACTCGGCTGCCAGACTACTTTTGCATATCAAACCGTGAGACCACATCTCCCCTGCCTTGAAAGCCCTGCATTGGTTACCGGTTGCCAGAAGATCCACGTTCAAGCTGCTTTGTATCACCCACAAAGCCATACATGGAATGGGACGGCTCTTCATCAGGAATAAAATCACCAAACACATTCCTCATAGGAACCTCCGCTCTAGAGTGGCACCTCGCCTCAAAATCCCTAGAGACAAGAAAAAAACATGGGTGGCACATCCTTGCCTGTTCAAGCAGCCAAAATATGGAACTCTTTACCCCCCAACATAAGATCCACCGACAACCACCTTATCTTTCGAAAAATACTCAAGAATTGGCTCTTCCCCACATAAGCACCATACGCAAACAGAAATATACAGCATATCCCTCTGTATATAAGCATTTATTTGTACTATAGATATGTACCTATATATGTGTATTGCTTTGTATTAACATGTAGAATAATTATGTTTTTAAATAAATAAATAAATACATTTTTAAGTACAACACTTGAAAACCAGAGTTTATCGAATGCATCTTTAATCTACTTATACTTCCTTCCTTTATGCATCTATATACCTTCCATGTACTTGGATCTATACATTTATTACTTTCCACCAAAAAAACTAATAAATAAATTAAAAAAACCATTATATGCACTACCCTATTTCTCACCCTATACCTCTATCAATATCTTCAATCTACATATACTTACTTCCTTTATGCCTTCTATAAACTTTCCATGTACTTATGGATCTATATATTTATTACTTTCTTCTAATTCAGCATATCCAATGCACTACCCTATTTTCACCCTATACCTCTCTAAATATATCTTCTACCACAACTCTCTGACTCATCTAAAACCTCTTTCTACTACTCTTTCCAATGTACTAGCCTATTTCTCACCCTATACCTCTATTAATATATCCACTACCTCCACTCTCTCATTCATCCCAAACCCCATACCACTACTATGATCCCCAAAATAGCCCCTTCTAGACTCTCCCTACTCTACCCTTCATTGCACCACCTGACACCTCTTTTACTATACTGATCCCCCAAAACAAGCCTTTCTAAACTCTTCCCTCTGACTCTTCCCCTCCACATCCCTTTTTACTCATCCCAAGCCTCCCACTACTGCTATGACCCCCCCCAAAAAAAAGTCTAAAGTCTTCACTCTTCTATCCCTCCACTATCCTTTTCAATTGAAATAACAGACAGACATGTCCACTTCTCAAATTTCATATTTCACTATACTAATTCACCACTAATCCTTTATGGGTTCCAGAGTAGCGTGCTACTTGCCGAAAAAAGCACTTCAACACCTCATTAGGGGTAGCAAGCGCTATATAAATGCAAACCTTTTCCCTCTTCTATCCCTCCGCTATCCTTCTCAATCCAAATAACTGACTAATATCCACCACTCAAATTACTTTCATACTTCACTATACTAATTCACCACTAATCCTTTATGGGTTCCGGAGTAGCGTGCTACTCGCCGAAAAAGCGCTTCAACATCCCATTAGGGGTAACAAGCGCTATATATATATGCAAACCTTTGTCGCTCTTCTATCCCTCTGCTACCATTCTCAATCCAAATAACTGACTAACATCCACCACTCAAATTACTTTCATATTTCACTATACTAATTCAACACTAATCCTTTAATGGGTTCCGGAGTAGCGTGCTACTCGACAAAAAAAAAAGCGCTTCAACACCCCATCAGGGGTAACAAGTGCTATATAAATGCAAACCTTTTCCCTCTTCTATCCCTCCGCTATCCTTCTCAATCCAAAAAATAACTGATGAATATCCACCACTCAAATTACTTTCATATTTCACTATACTAATTCACCACTAATCCTTATGGGTTCCGGAGTAGCGTACTTCTCGCCAAGAAAGTGCTTCAACACCCCATTAGGGGTAACAAGCGCTATATAAATGCAAACCTTTTTTCCCTCTTTTATCCCTCTGCTATCCTTCTCAATACAAATAACTGACTAATATACACCACTCAAATTACTTTCATATTTCACTATACTAATTCACCACTAATCCTTATGGGTTCCGGAGTAGCGTGTTTCTCGCCAAGAAAGTGCTTCAACACCCCATTAGGGGTAACAAGCGCTATATAAATGCTAACCTTTTTCCCTCTTCTATCCCTCCGCTATCCTTCTCAATCCAAATAACTGACTAATATCCACCTCTCAAATTACTTTCATATTTCACTATACTAATTCACCACTAATCCTTTATGGGTTCCGGAGTAGCGTGCTACTCGCAGAAAAAAGCGATTGAACACCCCATCAGGGGTAACAAGCGCTATATAAATGCAACCCTTTTCCCCTCTTCTATCCCTCCGCTATCCTTCTGAATCCAAATAACTGACTAACCTATCCACCACTCAAATTACTTTCATATTTCACTATACTAACTCAACACTAATCCTTTTGGGTTCTGGAGTAGCGTGCTACTCGCCGGGAAAGCACTTCGATGCCTCGTCAGGGGTAGTAAGCGCTATATAAATGCAATTACAATACAATATAATACAATACCAGCGCGGCTGTCAGAGAAATGTGATGGGGTTGCAGAGTGAGCTAAATCAGTTATTTTTCTATTTATAAATGACTTAGTAATGTTGACATTGTCAACCCACCCATACTGAAGGATAACAGGAAGTTTGAAAAATAATGCCTTAAGCTGCACACTGAAAAGGCAAATTAGTGTATATTACTGGCATAAAAATAAAACGTCAGAATTAATTATGGCAACAAATCTAGTTGTTTAATATAGCAAATTATACAGATTGTCTATGTGGTTGCTGATTTTAAATTTAGCACAGTGGGACTAGTAAATATAGGCATATTGTGACCACTTTAGCAGCTCCTGCACTTGAATCATTGATCAGCACCTTTGTGTCAACAAATTTCACCTGGATTGATACGGAGGATTCAGCTAGTGTAGAATGCAGCTGAGCAGATCCTTAGCATGGCCTTGGCTTCCAGATAATTACTCTCAGTGCTCAATTTGAGCCGGTGGTTTCCGGTGCTCAGCAGGCACTTAATTGGTTTCTGGTGCTGGGCACTGGCACTTTATTGTCAACACCACACTTAGGACAGTCTGCCACATGGTGGCGCTGCTCATCTACTTTAGAGATGAGCAGAACAATGGCTGTTTATGAATGACTCATCACTGGCTCCAGAAAACATGACCACATCACGTCAAACCTCATTCAACTAAACTGGCTGTCCATTGAAGCTAGGATCTGGTTCAAGATAGCTTGCCTGACACACAAAGCTATTCATTACAACATCCCCGTTTACCTGGCAAAAAGACTTGAGCTATCGGGCTCGAGTCGGAACTTAAAAGCTCTAACACCCTACTATTGACACATCCCAAATTCAATAAGAAAAGAACTTAGAATCGGGCTGTCTCTGGTCTTGCTCCAAGAATATGGAACGCTCTTCCTCCCAAGATCAGATCCAACACATCTACTGCCTCATTCAAAAAACATGTCAAATGGCTACTCCTGAATGACCATCAACAGCTGTAGCCCGGATGCCATCTTAATCTACTTCTTTCTCCTGTTTAATACTCTTGTATACCTTTTGTTCAAAGTGTATTATGTTTCTTTCCACGTGATGTATTGCTCTGCTGAAACTTTACAGGTCCCACTAGATTGGCTGACTACCATGGGTCACCTTTACTATTTTGTTTTCCCCTTGCCCCCCTTTGACCTTGTTATTGTTAAGATACCTCATTTGTTCCATTTTGTTGTTGTACTCATGCTTTTTCCTCATTATACTTATGCTCCTTTGTACAGCGCTCTGATACCCATATGAGTCATGTTCGCTCTTTATAAAACTTCAAATAAAAATAAAATAAATAAATACAATGTACATTAAAAATTACTAATATCTGCCTCCCCAACCATACCTTTAGTTTTGGGGACCTGGAATAATCAGAACTGTCGCACTTACAGGTGAGAGAGATGGTTAGTAGTTGTTTTGGCAGTGATGACAGGGGCGGTGTGTGGTGCAAGCTGCAGTGGCATCCTGGTCAGGGCCCTGGCACTTATTATTTTACATATTAAGCTCTGATTACTCTAACCCTTGCAAACTCCACTGTCTCCCAGAAAATGTGATAATTTTATATATATTGACCATAATATTTAACAGATATTTCCATATATTGGTGTATGGCATTTGTAGCCCTGATTATGCCAATGTCTTTTAATCTACGACCTGTGAAGAACACGTCTTTGCATTAGTGAGGACATTCAGCTGTATGGAGGAACTGGAAGACCAGCTAAACACAGCACCTAGAATCTGGTGGTTCTTAACCTGTGTTCCAGGGACCCAGCAGTGGCCCGTGCAGGTAAGAGCAATGGGGCCGGGTGGGGGGGATTTCGATGGACGATGACGAGGGAAAATTAAATAAATAATTTTCCCTCATCATTGTCCATCGAAATCCCCCACCCGGCCCCACTGCCTCACCGCTCTTACCTGCACGGGCCGCTGCTGCAGGGACCCCTGGGGGTCTCCAACGACTACTCAGGGGGTCTGTGGCTGCTTAGAAACTTAAATAATATCAACAAACTGCTAACATGTACACAAATATAGAAGCAACATTTTTAATTTTAAGATGTTCTGTAAAATGAAATAATTCGATATTGGAGTCTAAAAATGAAGTTGGTGTTCTCAGATGATTCGTGGGAGCAGTGAAGTGTATTGGGCAGAATATAGTATGGATGATGTTTGGGTATTGTTTTGCCTTTTCAAGTCATCGAAATTGCTTATGACGCTGTCCCTGGATTCCAGTAATCTCTCAGTCGGGGTTCCTGGATTCCAATAGTGATTCAGCGGGGGTCCCCAGACTCCAGTAAGGAATATGTTGGGGTCCAAAAAAGTCAAAAGGTTAAAAAGCTCTGTGTTAGAGGATAGGAGCTCCGCTGTTCTCTAGAAATATTGGGGGTGATGCAAGGCACACTTTTACTTATCACCTCTCCAAAGACCCTTGTGTTACTCAAAGTGAACAATTTATTGTTGGACTAATAATCAGTTTTATTTATGATACACAATTAGCAGGACTTGTCAAAAAGTGGATAAGTTATTTCAAATGCACCGTTGAATGTGTCTAAATTCAAATGACAATATCTTTGTGTCTTTTGCTACAAGTGATGACGTTATCATACATAATCTTTTATGATGATATTGGTTTCTGCTTTTCACTGTTAGTTAAATGTCAGTGTGCTTGAAATAAGCTACTGCCTTCATGGTGAAAGGGCATTACTTGATGTAATCATCATCATTACAACACACAATGAGTGAAGCACATCTTCATATTTGTATATGGACCTCCGAATGGCAGGAAACATGCTGTGCTGGTGATCACCAGCCACTGCAGTAATATCCTGCTCTCAAATCAAACGTACTAGAAGATACAATCAGCAATCTTGTAGTATGACCAGATTGTGAAAACAAAAATCGGAATATTTAAGAAACATCAGTAGTAGACTACAATTTTGAATCCACCAAGGATCACAGAATGGCTTAATTGGCAGTGCTCACCAAGATAGCTAACACATATAATGAGGCACCAAAGGTAATTAAGTGCAACTTTTGTGCACAGTATCATCTCTATTAAATTATTTTCAAATAAAATGGTTAGACCTGACATTCTTGGTGTGGTCTTCCCCCAAATGTTTTTCCTACAGCCCTCCTGTTTTATGAAATTCGTTTTTGTTTGCATTAGGACTCAAGTGCACTTTACCACTGGTAACCAGTGCTAAGGTGCTGGTGCTTTCTCCCTAAAACATGGTAACATTGGTTTAGATCTGATGCCATATTTAGTTTACTTATAAGACCCTAGTATACAGTACTGCATGTACCCAGGGCCAGTAAATTAAATGCTAGAAGTGGGCCTGCAGCACTCATTGTGCCATCCACTATAGCAGCACTTTAAAACATGTCCAGGCCTGCCATTGCAGACTGTAGTGCAGCTTTAAACTGGCAGTCTGACCTGGCAAAGTAAACCTTTTGCCAGGCATAAGCCTTCCTTTTTATACAGAAAGGTCATCCCAAAGGTAGGCCCTATACAGTCCATAGGGCAGTGAACATTGTATTTAAAAAGTAGGACATGTGGTTTTAAGTTTTACATGTCTGGGTAGTGAAAACTCCTACATTTGTTTTTCACTACTGTAAGGTCTACCTCTCCCATAGGCTAACATTGGGATACACTTACATTTAATAAGTGCAAACATTGTATTGGTAACAGGTCGAAATGTCATGTTTGGATTCAAATGAGTTGTCATTTAAAATCCTCTTTAATGGCAAAGCCAGATTTTAAGTCACAATTCTGAAAATGTCACTTTTAGAAAACTAACAACAACAACAAAAAGTTGATTGATGGAACGCTTGAATTAATCCCAGCCACTGGCAATCGCTCAGGGCCCTGTCCCAATCCATCGTTTTTTGCCTACCGTGCCACCTTAGTTTGGACCCAGTCATATGCAAATCAGCCTTGACCCAGCTCCTCATGAGAACAGTCCAGCGCGAACTGCCAAGCCAGGTCCTCCCTATGCCGGAATACAAGCAACCTAGGACTTGTTTCACCCTGATAAGGTCTCAACAGCCAATTATAGCTTGATTACAGTGGCACAGTGAGCAAGGGACCCACGTTTGGGCATACACGTCACACTTAAGGCATCAACTGCAACAACAACAAGGTGATGGGTGGAATACTTAAATTAATCTCAGCCACTGGCGATCACTCGGGTCACATCCCAATCCAAGCTGTGCCAGATTGATGAGCCCATAACTATGGCAAAATTAGTCCTTGGTTGCTTGTGTTGAGGTTCAGGGAGGACCTGGTTTGGCATTTGGGGCTGGACTGTTCCGACTGGAGCAGGGTCAAGACTGATTTGCACATAGCTGGGTCCAAACTGAGGTGACATGTTATGCAAAAAAAAGATGGATTGGGAAGTGACTGAGTGACTGAGTGGCTGAGATTATTTAAGAATTCCATACATTACTTTTTGTTGGGCTTTGTGTATTTGCCCCTAGACAGTGAGACAAAAGGGGACTAGGTGTTGGCAGGATGGGCCATACTGGCCGAATTTCCAGAGGCTGCACTGTTCCCTGCCCTACTTACACCTCAATGGGCTATCTCCAGCACACACAAAATGAACCTGACACTTGCCTTTTGTCACCCCAGACATCTTGAAGCCCTGACAGGGCAAGGAGGCAACTTTCTAGAATCTGATGAGGGGTAGTCTGGAAGGTTTCTCCACTTCAAAGGCTGGCACAAGGTATAAATATTGGTCCTTCAGAACCCTTCTTCAGTACACTTCTAGGCCTGTGGAAGACTTTGGAAGGGATGCCTTGGACCCCCAGAGGTCTGCCCTGCTTCTTGAGGCCTGCTTTGTACCTCAGAGGACTGCCCTGCTGCAACTAGAGGACTGCCCTGCTACCTGAGGCCTCCCTTACCCCCCAGAGGACTGCACTGCTGTTTGAGGCCTGCCTTGCCGCTTGATCCCAGGACTACCAGAGTGACTTCAAGGGCTAGTTGGCTGGCCTCTTCTGTGAGCTACACAACAAGCTCCAGGGCCTTGAACCCTGCATCTATCCTCTGTTGGAGTAAGTCCTAACTCCGAAGTGGCACAGTGAGCATGAGACCCATTTCTGTGCATACCCATTGCACTTAAGGCATGAACTGTAACAGCAACACAGTGATGGATGGAGTGCTTGAATTAATCTAAGCCACTGGCAATCGCTCGGGCCGCATCCAAATCCAAGCTATACCGAGCTGAAGAGCCCATAACTATGGCGAAACTGGTCCTGGGTTGCTTGCGTTCCTGTTCAATGAGGACCTGGCTTGGCAGCTCTAGCTCGACTGGAGTAGGGACTAATTTGCATAAAGCTGGGTACAAACTGAGGAGACATGGTGTGCAAAATAATATGGGTTGGGATGCGGCCTTGAGTCATTACCAGTGGCTGAGCTTAATTAAAGCATTCCATCCATTAATTTTGTACATTTTAGGGTGTCGCCCTAAGTGGGACGGTTATGCCCTGATGTGGGTCCCATAGCCTCTGTGTCTTTGGAATCAAGTTGTATACGGCTGATTATCACTTAACTAGGGCGATGCCAGTCCTGGGTTGCTTTCGTTCTGGTTCAGGGAGGATCTGGTTTGGCAGTTTGAGCTGGACTTGACTGATTGTAGCAGGGTCAGGACTGATTGGTATACAGCTGGGTCCAAACTGTGGTGTCATGGTGACCAAAATAATGATGGATTGGGATGCGGCCCGAGTTATTGCCCGTGGCTGAGGTTAATTCAAGCATTCCATCCATTACTTTTTTGTATACTTTAAAAAAATTGGCATTTTCTTGTCCTAACCATTAAGTGCCTGCTGCCAGTGTCCTGGGTCACAAGGCTGTGAATAGCCTAGTTGTTCGGCTTTGTGTAATCTCCCCTAGACAGTGAGACTAAAGGGGACTAGGTGTTGGCAGGATGGGCCATCCTGCTAGAATGGCTGGGGGCAGAGCTGTTCCCTGCCCCACTTATACTTCAAAGGGCTACCTTCAGCACACACACAAAGGAATCTGACACTAGCCTTTTCTCACCCAGATAGGTTGAGCCTTAGCAGGGCAAGGAAGCAACTTTCCAGAACCCGATGTGGTGTAGACGAGAAGGCTTCCCCACTTCAAAGACTGGCAACAGGTATAAATATTGGACCGTCAGAACCCTTCTTTGGTACACTCCTAGATTGGTGTAAAACTTCAGAAGGACTGCCTTGGAACCCCAGAGGACTGCCCTGCTCCTTGAGGCATACTTTGTACCCCAGAGGACTGCCCTGCTACAACCAGTAGACTGCCCTGCTGCCTGAGGCTTGCCTTGCCCCCCAGGGGACTGCACTGTTGTTTGAGGCCTGACTTGCTGCTTGATCCCAGGACTACCAGAGTGACTTCAAGGGCAAGGGCAAGTTGGCTTGCATACTGTCTGAGCTGCAGGGAGATAACAAGCTCCAAGGTATTGAAATCTGCACCAGCCTCTGTTGTAGTGAGTCTTAACCCCCAAGTAGTGCCCCGCAAGTATTAAACCCTTGGTTGTGGTGTTAAAGATGCTGTTCCTTCCTAATCTTAAAGAAATGGAAATTAGAAAAATTTTCACCAAAAAGTGGGCTGAGAAGCGACAGAGGACCGGGACCTACCTGTTCCCCAATCCGCCCAAGATGCTTCACCCGTCGGCCTGACTCCATGGTAGTTACCGTCTAAATCCTTCTTCACAGCAGCAAATCCTGTTTAGCAGGACCTCTCAGCCAGGGTATCTGACCTCTTGGAGCCCTCATTGACTACAGCCTGGAGCTTCAACCCGCTGGAGATTTTTGACTTCCGAAAAAGTGACCAAGTTCAAAGGTATGAATTTTTACCACTACTCTGTGGAGCGGCTCCCTGACAATGAGGACTCCTGCTCGGCCACCGCTCGCTACCTTGCTCCGCTGAACTTGGCCTTCTCAGTAACTTTGCTTCAAAATTTCTTCTACATCAGAAGGTAAGCCGAGACCAGACTCCATCGCGGTCAGCCTTACCTTTTGATTATGCCCTGGTCCTGCGCAACCAGATACACTTTGATCTTTAAGGAGCTATTTTTCACTGAAATATTTCAAAATTCATAATTCCGATTTTACTGATTGGATTAAATTAGTTTCAGTGTCACTTTCGTTACTGAAGTTTACTCTCTTTTTCTATACTGGTTTGGGGTATTTCTTATGTTGTGTTTGCATTTTGTTGCTGTTTGTGTGCTGCATAAATGCTTTACACATTGCCTCTAAGTTTAGCCTAACTTCTTTTGTGCAAAGCTACTAGAGGGTTAAGCAAAGGTTAATTTTGTGACTTTTGTGATTCACTCTGACAAGGGTTGTGACTTTTTGTGAATTTTGTGATTCTCCCTGACAAGGATTGTGGTTGTTGCCCAAGAGGGGCTTCCACTCCCCTCAGCCGATAACCAGTGGCAGCTCCTCCGCTAAGGCGGAGGAGCGTCGCCCCACTGCTTGTTGAGCAGTGGAAAATAAAAATAAAATGATAATAACAAGAAGGTATTATCATTTTTTTTTTCTTTGCGACTTCAGCCAGGTCGGGCGGGTTGGGGCAGGCTCACCGCACACGGAGCAGGAGTGGTTTGCACTCCATCCCTACGTGCGCATGATGCTTTGACCGACCCTCTAGGGCCGGCCAAACTGTCATGCGCACTTGGCATGTTCTTTATTGGGCTGTGTTGCACAGCCACATGGAGAACAGGCCCAGCCTCCCCAGGCACTGCCTGAGTGGCCAAACAGGCTGCTCAGACCAATCACGGCGATGCTCCTGCAGCGTTGTGATTGGCCGGCAAAGTCCGTAAGCCTGGGTGCTTCCGGTGCTTCTTCCACCAGAGAAGAAGACGGAGGAGAGGTGAGAGAGAGGCATGCAGCGGAGGCGGCAAAGAAGGTAAGTTAATTTTTTAATTTTTTTATTCCCTCCCCCGTCCTACCACCCCCGTTCACAGGCAGACACCACTGCGATAACCCAATTTCGTAGAAAAGGTGGCTAATTGATCTTGCACAGAAGCATGTGAAAATGTCCCTTATTGTATGTTCAGTCGACCCTCTCTGAAAACTGAGACGTGGAATCTATGTCAATTTACTTGGACAGATAGTAATGTATTGTGCAGTGACAGATGGAGAAAACGTGGGACTGCACACGCAAATCTGATATACTTGGTCACCCTAAAATGTGTGGCAAATCACAAAAATGATTCACTCCTATTAGCACACCTAGCTCCCTTTGAGAATTTTTTTTATAAAAGTAAAGTACATTATATAAATTTGAGAAAACCTGGAATAACTTGAATTGCTTATTTGTATGATGACTAATATCGATTTAACCTGTAATGAGATTGGTACTATATTTTTATTTACTGGTTGTCCGTTCTATTTATTTTTTGTGGGGTGTGAGAGGATTTTTTGGGGCTAAATTGTGTACTGTTTTTATAGCCTTGTGCAATCTTAGTTCGATTTCAAATCTATGTTGTCTTTCTTATTTATGATACTATTGATAGCTAAATAAATTATTATACTCCATGGAAAAATAACTGTTTCAAAACAGGCAAAAAAGGATTGTGGGTCTTTAATCCTAGACAAGTAGATACAAAGCTGTTTTTCTGACAGATTGCGCAAATCTATTCATCATTTATTTTTGTAGAGCGGGAATCTGGCAACAGTAAGTGCATGCATCATTTTTAATGATAAGGCACATTCTTGAGAGAGCTGAAGACTTCGCCAATTCTACCTTTTGCCTGTTCAGATGTTTAGCCTTTGGCTTGTTAAGAATGCAATCAGGAGAACAGTGTGTAATGTTCACTGCTAGGCAAGTATTTTAGGAGCAAAACATTTTCTCGTGTTGTATTCATCACTTAACTAATTGTAGTCCAATGTGTAAACAAGCGCAACCAAAAAACAAAACTAGGCTATTTTCTTCCCACAAGGTTTCTTGTTTATATATTGAGTTCCCTGCCCCTGTCTGTGCAGTGATACTCACTTATGTGTGTCTGGTGCGGTCAGAGACACCGTGACCAATTGTGGAAAAGAATGCCCTCTCTCCCCTGCCTAGGTGAGAACCCTCTCTGTGCACCTGTGATGGCGACAGCTAATCACTGAAAGACCTAGCTAGGGCTTGAAACTGTGGCCCCGTCTTTTAATGGAGAAGGAGCCAGCCACACACTCTAGAGGGTTAGGGGTCCCCCTGCTGGTGGGTGGATAGTGGGAGTGTATCTGCCTGTCGGGGATGCCTCATGTGTCCCTGACATCCCATACACCACCAAGGGGCACCCAGGGGCCACAATAATTGCACTTCACCCCCTCATACGTGACGCGTGATAGGTGTGATCCTGAGCTCTTTTGCTGGGCCTGCTTCCAGATCTATATTATGGCTCCAGCGTGAGGGTAAGACTTTCCCTCATTTACAATGAGCCACAAACCCATGCAAATGATGGAACATTCCTTAGTGGTAGCGCTGGTGCACATTTTGCCTCTAATTTATAATTACTGCACAAGGATAGCTCTATAATCCAGGAGGACCAGTTTTTTATGAAATAATAAACGAAAGGGCTCAATGGCATCATTCAAATGTATATACCATCCAAAACACTCGAGCACGTTTTTGTGGATGAATTTTTAACAATTCACTCAGTCTCTATTCTCTGCACAAAAGCTACATATGACCCATTTTCATTGGAAAATATATTTGTTCTATCAAGAAAATAATAAATGATGCTACACAATTAGTGGAATAGTACAAACATTGTCGTGCTCAAAAAAGTGTAAACAAATGTGCAATATATATATATAGGCACTTTTGATCCCCTGGGCGGATACCAGTATTCTAGAAAGAGGGAAACCTAACAGTGAACAGTCCAGGGTTTTTCGGGAATGACCAAATCTCACTTCCACTGCTGGTGTGTTGTCAACGTTTTAACCCACTATGGTTCAGCAGGCCTCCTCAAGTTGCCATCTGTCTAAGAACCTAGTAAAAAAGGAAGGACCTTAGAATAACAAAACCTACTTGAAATGGCATACTCCACAACCACTTTTATAAAGATGCATCATAAAAATACATTAGCCCAAAACTTCTCAGCTATATGTAAGGATTCATAGATGCTGTGCGTATGAGTGGTATGATTCCAGCTGCAAAATAATTTGCAAATAGAGCTGTGTAAGTGTTAATCAATCAGGCACGTAATCCAAAGATATCAGCCCTAAAGATTATAGGAGCGTCATTATATGTCCTAAAATGGAAACCATCCATCTATTCTGGTGACTAGAACACCATCATCCTTCACTTGACGTTCTCCTAATATCTCAAAAGCTGCCCGCAAAACGAAATTGGGGGGCTTGGCAAAGATGGCTCCAGTTTTTGCGCATATTTACTAATACCTTGCTCCGGGTTTGTGTTACAACAGTGATGAAAACCCAGCACAAAGTGTTTGGGTGGGATTTACTTAAAAAAACAATTGTTTACAGTAACACAAAGTAGCAATATGCACTGCTTTCAGCTACCTGGAGTCAAGAGGGCTTACTATGAGTGGTACATGTGTGTTCTCATGCAACCACCCATGGGGCATATTATCAACGGCCAGCGATAATTATCGCTGGCCGTGATTAGCGATAGATATCTTATCGCTGGCTATCTCCGGAACTTATCGCCCTGGTAGCGCGTTATTAACAACACGCTTCTCCAGGGCGATAAAAATTCCAGAGATAGCGAGGTTATCGCCGTTTTGCAGGGAACATCGCTGGTTTTCCAGCGATGTTCCCTGCAAACGGCGATAACTCTGCTGATACGACCCTGTGGTCGTATCAGCACAATCCACCCCTATGTTAGGGATGGCTAAGTCGGGATAATAGCAGACGTTAGATTTTGGCGAAAACGGCTGTTTTCGCCAAAATCTAACGTCTGCTATCATCCTGTGGGCTGCCTTGTAAATATCGCGATGTGCACATCGGCGATATTTACAACGTAGCCCATCTGGGAGTACGTCCAGTAACGCCCACCTTGCATCTCATTAGAGATGCAGGATGGGCGTTATGGGAAAGGGCTGATAGGGCAAGGATTCACGCGATAGCGTGACCTTGCTAATACAGCGATAAAATTATCGCCGCTTTTCGTCTGAAAACAGACGCTAAAGCGGCGATAAGTTTTTTATCGCCGGCTTGTTAATATGCCCCTATGTATTTTGATGCGAGTCCCTATCTACCAACATTTAGATAAGGATTTGCAACAAACAATTACTACTCCTTTAGCAGGTGTAACAGTGTACCAAGTTTTAAAAGTCACCACATTTTTCCTACTTTGCATGTGTGCTGCACTGTGCAGCGCACAAACAATATGGGAAAAATATTTAAACATGGTATTTGTACTGGAATGGTCACCTTCCAATACAAAACCCATGTTTGACAGAATACACACATCCTTGCTCTAGGGTGCATGCATGCATTGGTGCATGGCAGCATAAAATCTACAGGTGCTGGGAGAGAGAATCTTAGTAGATATGGTGAGACCCGAAGGTATTGGAGGGCTTTACATGAGCACCAGTTACGTTACACAAGGACACATTCAGGCACAGGGAGATTACGTGATTTGTCCAAAATCACAGGATGTGGACGCGACCCTGAGGCTCGAACCTTGGTTTCCAGCACCAAAGTCGGCAATCTAGCAGTCACACTACATCCTCTCCCCAATTCTCTTATTGTCCATGCAAAACAATGTTCAAGTGATAAGAAAAACGGAGAACAGGATCAAAAACCATTTGCTCATGTTTTCCCTATTTCGTACCAATAAGAACGTACTCCAGTGAGAAAAGAAACCTGATACCTGGCACTACCTTTTTTGCACCCAAGAGTTTGTGCCTATTTCTCCCTCATGGAGCTTCATGGCACTCTAATCTGCACCAGATAAGATGTAATAACAGTAGAATGTCTGGCAACAATTGATGGTACTATTTTAAATCTGGGTTATAAATACAATTTTACTATGCCAAAAAGTACTAATGATTTGTTTGACATTATAAATACTTTTGTAATTATTCTGACATCAGCTGCATGATATTTTGTTACCCGCTGTTAAAATCTTTGCATGCGAATAAACAACCAAACTGACACTGGAGGTCAATGCAAGCTCTGTTTAATTCAATGCAAAGTTGATGGGCTTCAGATCCACACATAGCATTCAGACCTATGTAAATCTTTGCACACTTGTTGAAATTTAATGAGTTTCCTTTTGATTGTGGATAAAAAGATGTAAAGCAGTTCTTTACAATTCCTCTCACCCCATATTTTTCTGGAAATAAAATCCAGAAAGCACTGTCCGAAGTGTACTTGAAAAGATGCAAAATTTCAGAATTTCATTTTGAAAACAATGGATTCGCCTATAACTACTAATAAAATCATAATATTGCCCAACACTAGATCAAATTGTGTTTTTCATCAGTAGGCTGTTTGTTTCTTGATGCGAGGCCCTTCACCTCCTAATCAACAGGACGACACAGGCAAACTAGTTTTCCCATTAGGGTATCCTTTGAGTTGCCCTTTTTAGGTAGGAATATGAAGAAAAGGTATCCTTCAGAAGCATTTGCTTTCAAGAAATGCTGTATGAGCACACAAGCAAAAATACTGAAGCAATGAACTGAAAGGTTAGAAACAGTTTGCAATACAAAAAAACTATATAGATGCAATAAGAAGATGAGTAGAAAACCAGATAAGATGAGATCGAGAAAAATAGTCATGGGTGGAATATTGATTCCTTAACCTGCTTGGCTACAAAGCCCTTACTTTTAGAGCAACACATTTTGAAAAGCAACAATGAGCAGAGCAATATTAGGTGCATAAACATTTACTTTGCAGCTAAATGGGAAAGATAGCATGCTACAGCACAAGAAAGGTATTTTACTGGTGGTGTCCACCACCAAAGGACAACAGCGCAGCAAAGATATTCTCTGGAAGGACTTTGCGTGGCAAAAGTGTTCACAGAGCTGTTTTGGCTGGAGTGAAGCCATTTGCCCTGGCATATTCCACCCTTTCTTGGTTGCAATGTTGCAGACTTTCCAGTGAGCATGATAAATATTTAGGATTAGGCCCAAAGAATGCAGTTCCCCCAGGGACAACCTCAAATGAGGTTAGCATATATTGTCCAAATTGTCTCGGTGTCCTCCATTCGAACATGGCAAATAACAGGAATTCTTTTCAACTGACAACAAGCTTATCTGCCATCATGCTTCTGCTTCTAGGAATTTTCATACCCTGAGAGAAGATTCAAAAGTAGGAAGTGCCATCCAGAGTGGACAACAGACCCTGCTGGCCTAAGGCATCTGGAGGTTATCTTTGTTAGATCTAATATCAAGTCCTTCCAGGAAGAAATTCCTACGGAATTTAGGATAGCACTCACCAGGAAAAGTAAATATGTTACTTCTTTCCGTCTTCTTGGATTACTTGGAAGGTTTGCAGATTCATCAATGGGTATAAAAGGGTGTAGGTAAGTGGAGTATTTTATGGTGATGCTGATTAGGCCTCCCCATGTAATACTAACACTCTACCCCAAAGATGGTCCTTGGAATCACAATAATAAATCCTTAGCTCAGTCCTGGTAGTGTGGCAATGAGCAGTCAGGCTTTACTACAGGAACATGTGTAAAGCATTTCAGAGTACCAGCATAGATGATACGTAATTGACATGACTCAAAGCAAATCCAACATCAATTTATAGACACCACAGCAAATACAATCTGATACATATAACCAGAGTTATGGATTTTAGAAGCAATAATAAATTAGTGCAATTCGTTACAGTAAAACTTTATCATTGCTGTCAATGGAAAAAATGCACTAGTGACAATCGATCACTTGCAAACCGTGTTACATGTAACCCACAGGGGTTTAAGGTGCTGGGGTCCCAGGACCAAGCCACAACATAGCTTGAGAGGCCTGGTGCAGAGTTGTCCTGGCTGTCCTTGGTGCTGAAGCGGGGGCCACAGGAGAGCTGGGTTTATCGCTTAGATGGTGCTGGGGCATAGCGGATGCAAAAGGTCGACAGAGGGGCCACTAATGGTGTTGCGTGGTTCCCTCTCATTGCAATGTCGAGTAAAGGGAGTGGTAACCGGACTGGTCACCAACAAGCCTTGGTAGAAAGCTGATACTAGGACATCCGGAGGTCCGGGAAAAAATGGTAGCTGCCTGAGACTTGCTGGAGGTTAAGAGTACATTTCCCACAATGCACTGGACCATCTACTTTTGGGCGATCCCTCGAAGGGCCCGATGGCCAGCAATTCTATGGTCCCGGGATGTTGTTTTTTACCTGCAATTGCAGGGGACTAGTGCCACTAGTTGAGGGGAGAATGGAGTTGCCTTTGGCGCCCAAAGAGGTCCCTTTGTTTAAAGAAGCCAGTTTTTGGTCCAGGGTGAGTTGCAGTCATGCAGTTCCAGGAGCTTTGTCACTGGTATAGAGTATCCCGCCTTTGGTTTGTTCAGCTCCTGTTGTCACACACAGGAGCTCTCCTTTGTTCCTTGTTGCAGTTGTCACATGTCACAGATCTGAGGTTCTGGTGTCAGCTGTGTCCCTTAAATCCTAGATTACGGGGTTTTAGGGGTGTGGGTGCAAACGGTCAATGGGCTACATGGCCCCAGAGGTGACCACATTCAGGGGTGTGTGTCACCTTTACTGCCCATAATTCTCTATTCTTCCACTTCTAAAAATGGCAGTACAGATCAGGCAGACCACTCTAGGGGTGTGGCTAGCCTTCTGGGGTGTACGCCATCTGACTAACTAATTTTCCTTCCTGCCCGGGTGCAAAAGTGCAAGACAAGGGGAGGGTGGCTTTCTCCTTTGGGAGTCAGCCTGCATGCATATCAGAAGTGGTGCATGCTTTGAAGCTCACAGCCTTGATGTGCCACTTCACTAGCCATCCTGTCAGGGTGGGAGGTGTCACCTCCTTTCCGGCTAGGCCTTTGTTTCTGACTCCTGGGAGTGTTCACACTGTCTGGCAGGAGGTCAGATTCCTGTCTGGGCCATGGCAGCTGTAGGCTGTCAGTCAGAGCACAGGAAAGGCTGGGAACCTTTAAGGTAGCCTCTTGGGTGAATGCCACATCATCCTTGACATTGAAATCATGTCAGGGTTGAGGAGGCATGTTGTTTAATACCAAACATAAACATATTCGGCAGTACCATAATGGAGCTGGTGACCTCGAGTGTGCCGGGGGCCAGCCCATGTTATCCTATGGAGTGCTAATCACTTATAGTAGTTCTTAATTCAAAAGGCTACTATAGGGGCCGATGAACTTGCATTTATATGTCCACACCTTTACTATACTGCACCCTGTCTTCTGGGCTTAGGAGGCCTACCATAGGGGTGACTGACATGTATTAAAGATAGTACTTTGACCTTGCCACTCCTGGTGAGTGAAAAGTCGAGTTGGAGCAGTTTGCACTGTTCCTGCAGTCTGCAATGGCAGGCCCTGCTGTCATCTGTTTGCTTGGGTCACTCAGGGTGGCACAAATAGTGCTTCAGGCCCTGGTGGCCCCTTTCACACTCGCCCTGGGTACCCTCGGTACTGTACCACTTTACTAAGGTCTTATAAGGGGGTTAAAGTCCTTGCTAATTGGGAGTACCAATTTGCTACATCGTGTTTAGGATCATAACCTTGTGCACTGGGGCAAAAAGTGTGGGGGTGACCATACAAAAAAGGCATTTTCCTACAAAAGGCATGCCTATCTGTCGATAATGGGTTGTTTCTGTCCTAATACCTAATGATTTTAATTCCCCATTCAGTGACCATATTCTATCCAAACAAAGATGCCGAAGAACTCTTTATCAGATCAAGACTGTTTTCCAGGAAATTCAAACAAATTCTCCAAATCTCAGATGGTACTTTTCTCTACACCTCTCTGTGGATCATCTCTCTGCTGTGTCCAGCAAGCTCCACAGAGAACAAGTTCACAGTATTAGTGCCCTCTTTTCCCCTAATTGTGACTTGTCTGTTTTAACCCAGATATATCCTTATTTCTGCACTGTGAAGGGATTATTTTTAAGATAAGAGTGGCAAATGGTCAACAGGAAAACTCATCTGCAAACAATAAAGAGTTGTTTTTCCTCACATCCTGGAGGCACATTTACTGTTTTTCATGCAACAAAGCAGCGCAGCAAGGTAACTTCTTGCATTTCATTGTATGAAACGTAAAGAGCACATATGCTCCATATTTACAAAGATATGGAGCATTCCTGCTCTCTCCTTGCGGTGGCACACTGTGTGCTGTTTAGTGCGAATGCGGGCACCCTTGTAACATAGTGCAAGTCTGCCTCTGTTACGAACAAGATTGTTTTTGCACATCAAAGGCACCTTTCAGAGCAAAAAACAATTTCTTAGAGGTATATTTCTCTTTCCATGTGTGCTGCAGAATGCAGCACACATGAACAAAGGAAGTAATGAGGAGAAATAAAGATATTTCTCCTTGTTATGCCTCTGTCGGGTAGGTGCACCATTTTGGCACAAACCCAGGTTTACAAGTTTTTTTAAATCTGGATTTGAGTCAAAATACATGGGTGGATGCATAGGAATACTCATGCTCCACCTATGTAACGCTTACCCAAAGCAAAGTAATGCAAGGCATCGCTATACGCTGTGTCGTGTTACTTTGTATTTACTAAACCACGCAAAGCCATGACAGTGGCATTGTGTGGCTTAATAAATACTAAAAATGATTTTGCGTCAGGCAGTGCCACAAAAGTGGCACTATCCTGATGCATAATAATAGTACATATGGCCCCGGATGTGTAGTTATGTCCTTAATCATGAAGTATCAGAAAAAAACTATTTCATTTGGACCTCTCAAACAAATTACTAGTCTAGTGAACTGTCAAAGTGTCCAGCCTGCCACGTATGAATATGGTCTGCTTGGGGAGAAGGGAACATTACTTTAAAGACAGTATAGGGGCTGAGAACGCTCCAAGAGGCCTCAGATGCCACACAAGATTTATAAAAACATACTGGATCATTAAAGGATTCACCATTGGCAAGTGGCATTTCTTAGATTGTTCTATTACCTATCAACTCTTTGTAGGTGCTAATTTTCTGTATAAATGTTAGGACTTGTGAAAAATACTGAAATAGACAAATAAATTAGGAGATGTACCTTATATTGTTTTTTATTCTTTACACACACTTTCCATGGATTTATGAAAAAATAAGCAAATCCAGACACAATACATAAAGGGACTTTAGCTCTACTTCTATATATCTGCCAAAGTGCATTGAGAAGTTAAGATTCCATTGCTTCGCCTCTGGAGGTTGCTGTAGAGTGACCAACTGCAGCCAGTTAATCTACACCGGAACTCACACAAAGTCTGGAAATCAACTTACTTTCAAGGACTTCAGATCCTATAATGTACAACCACATATTTCACCATTTAGATCACACACCTACACACCTGTCCAAGCGCCTGGATACCCTCTCCTGTGATTAGTGTGCAATACAAATCAATATAACATACCATACCATGCCATACCATATCACACCAACTGGGGTGGTGTGGTGAGCAAAAGAATGATGGATTTAACCCAGATCCTTGTGACTGGGGGTGAATGTTTGCATTGTCCAGCATTCCGTCCATCAATTGTTTCTTTTGCATATACCATACCATAACATAACGTAACCTAACCTAGCCTAACCTAACCTAAAATAACATAACATAACACATATTCACAAAGAGCTCACATCTACTATGCAATGCTTTCAATGAGATTAGTCCACCTGTTCCACAGCATTAAATTCCCTCTTCCAGGACTTGTGAGAGATTAGAATTGTACATATCTGTGACTAGTCTTGTGCATTCCAGTCATGTGACTCCGTGCTGGGCTTGTTACTGCCAGGTACTGCTTATAAGCTGCTCATGCATTGATGTTTGAACGTTTGTGTGCCACAATGCTTGCTGCCTATTTTCATGTCCAGTTCCTCCCTAGCTTCTGACAGAGCCTGCGCCCTGTTCCAGTTACTTCCAGCCATGCATTGCATTTTGTTTTATTAATTTTCTCTCTTTTGCCTACAGTCAGGTGCAGCCCTGGACTGCCCCCTTTCTAATTGATCCCCAGTTTGTTACTTCTGTTCCTACTATTATTTCCCATTGCTGATTCCTTTTGTTTCTGCATTTTACTCTTGTATCACCTCTCCTGCCTCCTTGTTCTTTTCCCTTGCTTTACGTTCCTTTGTCTGTGTTTCTTCTTTTACATTCTCTAGTGTCCTTGCTGTACCAGTCCCTTGTTTGTTCAGTTCCAAGTTTTCTTGTGCTTGTCCTGCCTTGTTTGTTCTCAAGTTTTTTCCTTTATGCCTTGCTCTTGAATATTTGCTACAATTTGTAGGTTCTAATCCAGTGATAAATGTTATGCTTTAGAATTTAGACCAATCATATGTTATACTGTGTGTTAATGTGTGGTTCTATGCATATAAAAGGTTGCACTTTGTATAATCAAGGAATAATCATTCATATGGTTTATACTATAAATACACAATTGCAGTCTGTTTGTCTGATTAATCTTACTGGATTTGATGATTAACTGACAAATGATTAACTGATCGAATCAACTTTGTAACTTGACTAATCTACTAATAAACTTTCATAGTTTGGAAACCATCCTGTCTGTCATTTTTGTGGAACCACATGGGTTTCACTGTAGTTGGAAATTAATTGAACTGGTGCTAGCTCCCGTATTACACACTCAGCTGAAATCTCAAGATCCAGTCAACCAGTAGCACAATTGAATTCATATGGTCACTTGTGACCTTAGGTATAGAAAATTGGCTCCATCAGTTCTTGCCAGGTTCCATTCAGTCGGACAATGGTGGAAACATAGTAGTGATGAAGCGTGCAGACTATGAACGAGACATCATGGTGCAATTGAATGAACAGGACTGTTATGAAGCCCTCACCTGCAATCCGATAGGACCACTAACAGACAACATTAACAGACATCTAAAACAGTGGCATGAAGTAGGGTTACTGGACGATGATGAATATGTTTATTTGAAGATAGACCGACCCAAATATCCTTGCATTTATACACTTCCGAAAATTCATAAAGATTTACCTTTTCCTCCCGGCAGACCAATAATATTGGGCAATGAAGGGCCCACTGAAAGACTTTCAGAGTATGTGGATTTGTTTTTAAAACCCTTAGTGAGCAATTTGCCTATATGAGACACAAATCACGTATTGGGTATTATGTCTGACTTAAACTGGGATAATAGTATGATGTTGGTGACTCTAGATGTTAGAGCATTATATACTAGTATTGAAAGGGACGCTGGACTGTTTGCAATCAGACGTTTTTTGAACACCAGGTCGGCAAGTCTATGGGATCACACTAATATGTTGATCACTATGATTGAACTCATTTTGGATAATAACGTGTTCTTATTTAAAGATAGATGGTATAGACAGACACAAGGAGTTGCAATGAGATCCAGATTCTCTCCCTCCTATTCAAACCTTTTCATGGGTTGGCTGGAGGAGAGTTGGATCTGGGGCACCATGGGCTCCGGGTGGAACGATTCCATTTTATATTGGGGTCGTTTTATAGATGACTGCTTAATGATATGGACAGGCACGGTTCAGAAACTTCATGGCTTTATAGAACATCTTAATAACAATCCGTCCAACATCAAGTTTACTCATGAATACAGTAGATACATGGTGAATTTTCTGGATGTAGAATTAAACTTAAGAGACAGTAGGATACACAGTAGGCTACACCGGAAGCCAACTGCCTGCAATGCAATATTGCATGCGACAAGTGCACATCCCAGACATCAAGTTAAGGGAATCCCCTTTGGGGAACTTACACATGCTATACAAATTGCAGCTATGATCCTGAATTTTTGGAATGTTCACAAGATATGATTGGATGCTTTAAAAGGAGTGGCTATGACACTCACACATTGAATAAAGCACTACGGAGAATCAGGGACATGGACAGACATGAAACACTGAGGGAACAACCGAAAATGACTGTACAGGATGAGAAGATACGCATGGTGACTAACTATACTAGATTGTCACGGGTTCTAGTGCGCAGCTTAAATAGGCACTGGCATATACTACAGGCAGACAAATCCCTTGAGAGATGTATTATGAATAGACCGGATATCACATTTCGCAAGGGGACATGTGTCAGAGACATATTGAGCCCTAGTTACCATATAGCCAAACGGGAGAGCAATTGACTCACCTCTCGCACTCAGGGCTTTTACAAATGTGGACAGTATATAGCATGTAAATGGGCAATTGATAAGAGAAAATGCTTTGATGGTCCCAAACTAAAGAGACACATGATTACCACCAACATTAATTGCAACACCTGATTTGTCATTTATGTGATAGAATGTAAATGCAGGAGGAGAAATGTGGGTAGTACGATTCGAGCCTTGAAGGAGAGAATATGTGAGAGCGGTAAAACAGAGTGATATAAGATATCCAATCTCCGCCCATATAGTGGAATGTCCGTTACAAGACATGAATAAGAACTTCTCCTTTTATGGTATTGAGCAAGTACAGAGACATCCGAGAGGGGGCAACAGGGAATTGGCCCTTCGCAGGAGGGAAGCCCTTTGAGTTATGAAATTGCTCACTGTGGAAACTGGCTCAAATGTGGACCAGGAACTACATTACTTTTTGGGAAAATTACATGTTATAAGTAGCAAAATGAATCTATGGTTAATCATCACCAAGCATTGAACATTGTGTAAACCAATGATGGTTACATAGTGTTTAATACAAGTGAATATAGAGCACATGTGACACCATTGATTATCTGAGAATTAGTGTTGGGCCCCGAACAAGAACATATTGTTGAGATACTGTTTGTGGAGAATATTTAATTTCTTTTAATAGAAATTATATTTGAGTCTGTCATGTTGAGAATATGAATATGCTTTTTTGGGTCATCTGATAATCTTTCGAGAGTTGAACACAACTGAATCATGTGCATTATAATGTGCATTTTACATGTTAATTTTAAATTTTGTATTACTGTCTGGGTTTATTTACCACTACACCGTGTTCACACTTGCAGTGTTGTATACATTTGAGTAGTGGGTATATACTTTTTAGGCATTGACAAGTTACAGAATAATCATGACACTTGACTTACCTCAATAATATTCTAATGCAGGACGCAATTGATATATGTGGTAACAGCCATCTAAGGATGGAGTTTGCACACTCTTACAAAACCAGGTACTCCATTAGGAGGCATGGAGACTTGCCTATGAGACACACCTTTATTCATTTACTTACTCGTGTGGAACATAACATTAGTATTAAATGGAGTGAAATATCGGGTCTCATAACCTAATATGAGGTCCACCGATATGGTGGAAATCACCCCTTTGTCCTTCTGATAATTGGAAAAATATTTGTTTCTTTTATATGTAATTTTGAACAGAGTATGATTGGAGTGACCTACTCTATAATGGAGCCACTCTGATATGGAGCCTGTCACGGACCCATAATTTACGGGTCCGTTTTCACTTTCTGCCTTTTCTGAGGCAGTCATGGACCCGGAATCGACTGGTCCGTTTTCACTGTATACGACACAACTGCTGGACGCCTACGCGTCTTTTTTAAAACAAACAGCGCGGTGGGGAAGACGCTGATCAAGGACGCGGGGAGTAGACGCCACCGCTGTAAAGCTCCTTTCTAATACTGAAGCGGTAAGGAGGGTAATGTGGGTTTCTTGCCACGAAACTCGCATTAGAACGCAGGACAGGTTACTTAGCTTGTCATTGGTTTTAATATTTTCAGAGGACTGGGACACAGTGACATGAGTGATCTCTTGAAATATCAACCCCCAACTTCCACGACACTCATGGTCATTGGGGTAAGGCTTTGATGCTCCTTGTAGAATTAATTACTATGGCTCAGTGCTAATAAGCTGTCAATTTTGTATCAAGATTTGAAGGGAGCACACATTATAATGGAGTTTTTTGATTTTTTAGGGACCATAGATACCTGTAAAGCAGTGATACTGATAGTGTGATAGCCTACGGGTTGGAATTACCACCGCAAGCGAAGTAGGTATATTACAACTACTCTTGTATACGGGCTCCATTCTGTGTATATTGTGATCATTATTGTAGAGAAGATGGTATTAAGATAAATACAAAACCAAAGGGGATGATGGACGGAGTGTTGAACATTGCAAGCACTCACCCCCAGTCAACTGATCTGGGTTTAATCCATCATCATTCTTTAGCTCACTCCGCCACCCCAGTTCAGACATGGCCATATGCAAATCAGTCTGACCCTGTGCCTCCTGGGAACAGTCCAGCCCGAACTGCCAAGCCATGTCTTCCCTGGACCGGAAACAAGCATCCTGGGACCGGTTTCTGGCTAACAGCCGTCATCAGCCAGACTAGCTTGAATCCAGTGGCAAAGTGAGCAAGGGACCCACGTCTGGGCATACCCTGCCAACTTAGGGCGAACAAAGCAAAACCAAAGGGGATGATGGACGGAGTGTTGAACATTGCAAGCACTCACCCCCAGTCAACTGATCTGGGTTTAATCCATCATCATTCTTTAGCTCACTCCGCCACCCCAGTTCAGACATGGCCATATGCAAATCAGTCTGACCCTGTGCCTCATGGGAACAGTCCAGCCCGAACTGCCAAGCCATGTCTTCCCTAGACCGGAAACAAGCATCCTGGGACCGGTTTCTGGCTAACAGCCGTCATCAGCCAGACTAGCTTGAATCCAGTGGCAAAGTGAGCAAGGGACCCACGTCTGGGCATACCCTGCCAACTTAGGGCGAACAAAGCAAAACCTATGTTCGCCCTAAGTTGGCAGGGTATGCCCAGACATGGGTCCCTTGCTCACTTTGCCACTGGATTCAAGAAAGCCTGGCTGATGACGGCTGTAAGCCAGAAACCGGTCCCAGGATGCTTGTTTCCGGTCCAGGGAAGACATGGCTTGGCAGTTCGGGCTGGACTGTTCCCATGAGGCACAGGGTCAGACTGATTTGAATATGGCCATGTCTGAACTGGGGTGGTGGAGTGAGCTAAAGAATGATGATGGATTAAACCCAGATCAGTTGACTGGGGGTGAGTGCTTGCAATGTTCAACACTCCGTCCATCATCCCCTTTGGTTTTGCTATTAAGATAAATACTTCTGACAGTAGATCTTTCTCTTCAGGTATGATACATTAACTTACGAGGTACCCATGATTTTGAATACCTTTTCCGATATCACTTATAATAATGCATGGCAGGCACATATGACCAAAATGCATGGGACACACCATGTGGAGACACAGGCTATGTGGCATGAAATTGTTTTTACGACTTTACATATGTGACACAAAGGATTGTGACAACACATGTATAGAGAATTCACTTGCAGTGTTTAGAGACGATTATTTGTAAAACACATTTATTGTAATGACAATCAGGTGTACTGAGATTAATTTTGCATATGGGTTTCCACGGATCGTACACAATTAAGCTCTTTATATAAAGAGTGCTTTAGAAGATTGCACTAAAGTCACCGGGGTGATTTTAGACGTACTGGTGAGGCAATCGCTATTAAATTACTTTCTGTTACATATGATTTCTCAGCCCTGGAGAAGTTGTGGGATTTAATACCCGAATAACGACGAAACAGGACTGGCTGAGACTGGTGTTTGTGCGAAAGAAGAAGAATAAAGAAATTGACATCTCTGTCGACATGGGCTTATGATTAACTATGTGCAAGACATCAAGCGTGTGCTGGGGAATTGGATGTCTTAACTGGGTGGTCTAGGCCACATCATAGGGAGAGAGGTGGTTCTACATACCTTATAAGCACCGCGCTATAGATATTGGAAAATTGGATAAGGTGTATTTTCCCTAGGGGTGCCACTACCCTGACACTTATCCACCCCATAATCAGGGATCCATTCACTCTATAGTTTTGCCCTTTTGTCTTGTTAGTCCTATGCTTGCATTTCAGTTTCTTCCAACTATCTATGCTCATTTATTTAGAGCAGTTTTCTTTCTGATGCTCGCCTTGTAGTCCTCTTGGGCTCTTTGTGTATGGCAAGAGTAGTATTTTATCTTCACCTGAGTATAAGTGTATTCATATTTACAAGGGCAGGCTCCTGGATTTCAGGAAGCAATATCTGCCACACCCTTTGTCTTGTGTTACATTTTGTCTGGAGAGCCTTGCTGTGAAAGTGTGATATTGCTATTTTCATAGGAATCTCCGCTGTGTCTTCAGCTGGAGCCAAAGGGGCATATCTTAAGTAAGTAAGTACAATCCTTGTTTGGGCCCTAGGTTCCAGGTACAGAATGACTTCTGCTGTCTCCTTTCTATGGCTTTGGAGGTTGACTATCTGTCGGAGTAATATGCACAGAGAGCCTGACTTTGCCTTTTGCTGAGGGAAGTTCTGAGTCTTACTTGTGTACAATCTTAGTGGTAACCCAGAATGTTTGTGCAATATTGGTTCCTTTCTCTGTTTGTATTCAGTAGGGTTGCCTTGCTTTCTCTATCTTGTACCTATCCCTTGACCTGTTTGTGCCTGTTCTTTATTTGTGTACTTCTTTGCCTGCTCCTCTGTATTGATACACCTACTCTCAGCTTTCAAGCTGATCTTTCATAACTTTAAGGCGTGCTACCTCCAAGTCCCATAAGAGGATCATGGGCAACCATCTAGTAGAGAAATTGAGATCCCATGGAAAACATAGTATGATAATCATTTGCTTTAAATCAGGCTTAGGCCTGTAAAAGTCCTTCAATGAACTTCACACTTTTAAACAAAGAATACCATTATATCCTTAAATATAATAGACACTGTCTGGTGTGGTCGAGTCCTGAGGGAGATCTATAAATGTCCACTTGGTGTTGCGAACCTTTAAATAATCATTTCACAACTAAAATGGAAAATAGCTTAATTATATCCTCCAACAAAGGTACATGTTCATATTTCTACTTGGGAAATGCACATATTAACACACACACCACTAAAGGTGGTGCATAGCCAGGCATGTCAGATTTTATTGTGGGGCCTTGGTGAACAACTCGATTCAGGGACCACTGAAAGATTCGTTTGGTTTTGTCAGCACCTGATTCTCTTTCTATGTCCTTCAGGGAAAGTGAAAACATGGCAGCTACAGTATCTTGTAGTACGGCATTGTAACCTACCTCATTATAAATACTGACAAGGCTTGCTTTTTAAGTTAAAAATCTACAAATAAACTTCCCTACCTTGAAAAGCAGACGGCCTGGGACATAATTCCCCCATGCTCTCCCCTTGTGAAAGCCCTTTATGGGGCTCCCTTGTTATTAGGCAAAGATGCACACAGGAAGCACAACGTACACACTACACCGTTGTGACCACAACCTTATGGTGTGTGGCCCAGAAGGCCTCATACACTCTCCATGCCCTCTACTAAACGTAGCATTACATATCTGCCACCACAATTTGTGTGATGGATATCCAAGATTCCACCTTTGAGTGCGTCTTCTATGCAACTGCAGGAGCACGTTCAGTTTACAAAAGGAATTACCCAACGTTCCTGTTTTATATAAGCTTGCTTCTACACTGTGTCAAACAGACTGGAGGATCATTTTCACAAGGGGACAAATGTGATAAACTGGTTCCAGTCTAGTTTCAGGAGCAACCATTCATTAGTCAGTGGTGCAGTGTTGACTTTACTCTGTTTTCATTTTTCACTGCTTACCTTCAATTTTTGCATCTTGAATGGACACGGTTTCAAGCTGCCAGTCGGTGGTAAGACCATCTCCATAGTGGGCCCAGCATTTAGTAACATCTTGCCCATTAGGCTTTCATCATGACTTTCCTTTCACTTCCCCACACTTTGTTCCTCATCATACTTTCCATACTAGCAGATGTTTTGTTTCTACAAGCAGAACAAAACTTGGTTCTTGGAATACAATGTATTACAAATTCTGGGCAGATTGTGATCTCAGAGACGTGCTAAGGGATGGGCAAAGTGGGCATGTGTCTAGGGCACCCATCATTCAAGGCACCCCTCTCGGTTTGAACGCTGTCTATTCGATTTCTCAATCTAAACTGCTCTCCCTCTGTGCCTACCACTACCACTGACCCTGTCTTTCTACCCTGTGTCACCTTAGAATTTTTGAGGTCCCGGGCAGGACATATGTTAACGGTTTTTTACTATCAAAGTTTAACATATAATTTAGTACTATTTGACATCATGCGGGTTTAAAATAGCAGGGATTGGGTAATGAAATTTGTTCTGTACAAGGACCCCCAAAATGTGTCTTGCCCTGGTCAACCAAATCCTGACATTGAGTGAAATATTGCACATTACATCAGTTCCAGAGGTGGCTCATCTTTGGAACTTCCTAGAATCAGTCACCTATTGTTTACTTATGGTTTGCTCCCTTCATTTTCACCTCACACAGCTGTGCAGCTGATTAGATTTTAAGGTTCAGCATTGAATATATTCTTTTTTATTACGTATAATGCCAATTGCAGAAGACTAGTTTTAGAGTAAAATGTCTTGTAGGAATTCTCGAAGTGGACGTGTGCTGCATTCTTTTCTCTTAATGTATATCTCTTTCAATAACTTGCGAGAATCTTGTGCATAAATACATACTTCACACATGTTTTTGTGGTCTCGCTACAGACAGTTTCGAATGCAATACTCTACTAAGTCAATTCAAATAAATTGGGTAATAATATCACTTCGCATTGAAAACACATTGCAAAGGCAAAATTTGTGGAACTAAGGGCCATGTAAATCAAGAATTGGCAATGCTAATCAGTATCGCTTGTGTGTAAAAGGAAAGACGTGGTTTGGCAACATAGGTAACAGTACCAAACTACTCCTTACTTTTACACTGAAGCAAAATTGATTTGCATTGCCAGTGCTTGTTTTTCTTGAAACTGACTCGACAGTGGTGAATTCACATATCACATGCGTAGTTTTTGCAAGAATGACAGGTAGCACACAAGGCAGCAATTAGATAGCTGCGGAAACATACGCAAAAAATCCTTAAAATATAGTAATTGGCGCAAAGTAAGGTTGTACCTTTGTGAAAGAATATACCTGTCTGCAACGAAGCACTGCATGCACTACAGAAGGGCACTGCATCTCTCTGTGCCAGTCCGGCGTTTTTTAATCTCTCATTGTGTCCACATTGTGAAACCCTGCAAATAAAAACTAAGCCAGAAAATATAAAGTATGAGGAGGAAACTGATAACCTTTAATGGGTTTTAACTGACAGGACTGAAAAACCAGACAGATTGCTCTGTGCACTATTGCAGTAATAGTTCAGTATGCAGCGATGATATATTACAAAGGGGATCTACCGTTTGTTTGTTAATTATTATTTTTTTTTAAATCTAAACATGCACAATTGATAAAGTTCAAATAGTTTTTGCTTCGGTGTAATTAAAAAAAATAATGAAATCACAACCTAGTGAACTTTACAATAGAAACTGGACCAAGCCGTTAGTTGCTGATGATGATGCAAAATGATGAACTCATTGACTTTAACGAGTTCCACTATCTCATGAGTTCAGGGCCGTCCATGACACTCTGCTTCCTGGCAAAGCTTAGGTCACCAAGTTCAAAGGATCATTTTTTTGGTCTTCATCCAATATTATTGAAGGGATAAGCAAAGTAATTTTCAAAAACCTTTAGGCTGAGTCCCCATTGAAGAAACTAATTGTGGCTGAGTAGCCCCAATTAAGAGACTAGCTAATATTTACTCATAATGTATATTTTAATCATGAAAATGTAGTGAGAACATTAGCAAACAAACTATAATTAGTTTGGAAAGTTAGGGGAACAGTATACAAAAATCGAGATAAAGTTAAGGATCCCTGGTGCTTTCATTTTATCACTCTCCGAGTACAGTAGAGTGCAACATTTGCAAGTCAGGGTGCCAAAGAAAAATTCATGGGGTTTTGGAGGAGTGGAGTGGGAGATTTAGTTCAAGAAATGTGGATAAAAATGCCAATCGCCAATACATATGTGAACTTTAAAACTTTGTGAGCGAGGATCCTGTAAGAGTGTGCAAAATATTTCTCGGTGGTGGGGGAACTCGGTATGGAGGCTTGGAGTAACATTTAAAAAATAGTTTAACATTTAATAGAAAAAATATGACTAGTCACATCTTTATTTAATATTTTAAACACTGCAAATGCATTCAGCTGTGATTTTTTTAAAGGAAATTTCTCAAGCTAATTGCCAAAATGCTGTTGCTTTTCAGTGGCATTTGTAACAGTGTTGAGGCAGCATTAATTCAGCCCCTAGAGATTCAATTTAATTCAGTTTGGAGAGCTATTCTAGAGTCTGCACTCTTTTAAAGCCTTTTTATGCACATATTATTTTCTTTTAACTGTTCTCAAGCTAATGTGAGATTATCTTTTAATCTTTTGTGAGATCGTGGATATGTGTAATATTTGTTAAGTACTTTTATGGTCTATTCTAATCAGACCAAATAAAGATATTGAATTTAATTGAGTCTGCACTCATTACATCACTCATTGCCAAAATCTGTGGGACACAGTTGGGCGACAGCACCAGAGTTTCAAGAAATATCTCCACAAATAATGGCCTGAAGCAGGGGTGTGTGATGGCCCTGCACCTTTTCAACTTGTTTATGTCAGATATAACACCACAGCTTCATCAGGCCAACTCTCACCGACCATGCCTCAGCAAACTAACCGTATCCCATCTTTCATATGCAGAAGATGTTGTATTAATGAGTCTTACCAAAGTTGGCCTCCAGAGATCACTGGCCGAAATGCATGAATATGTCACTGCCAACAAGATGGAAATCAACACACAAAAAACTAAAACCATGTTGGTTCAAAATCGCCAAGGCCCATCACAGAAAATCTGATTAGACTGAAAGCTGCTGGAAGAAGTAACCAGCTACAAGTATCTGGGAGTCTATATCGACAACAGACTCAACCACCAAGGACAGAAAACGTACATGTCAAAAAGGGCTAACAAGCTAACATTCACTTTCAGCACATTAGCCAAAAATGTGGAGGGTCCATCATTTAAACCACTGCTGTCGGTAATAGCTGCAAAAATGCTCAGAACAATGTCCTATGCTAGTATCGTCGCTACACTTCTGAATAAGTTGCAGGTCACAACTTACAAACGGGTCTTTCGACTATCTCACAAAGCATCACCAGCACAGGTGCGCTTGGAATTCAGGCTAGTAAACGAAACAGTAGGGAGACAGTACACAACCATAAAAAGCTAAAAGAAATAAAACTAAATTCCGCACATTCGCCCCTCAAAAAAGCTCTTTGGTCAGAAGTAGAAAATGACATATCCACATACAATCAATACCTTTTTAAAGCCGTAGCAACAACCAGCACAGGTGAGCTGTGAAATAAGAACCTATCCTTTCCAACTTTTAAACATATTATAAACAAAGCAGCAAAATTCCACTGTGTTAATAGACAAAACAGCTTCAGCAAACGATCACATGCCTGGATGGTGATTAAAAACTACAAGAATCTAAAACCAGCTCCCTAGCTAAGCATCATATTTCCAGCACACCAAAAGAAACGATTGATGGCACTTCGTTTTGGACAGTTACCGTCACTAGCGGATCAAACAAGTTTGAAGCAAAACAGTGTCACAGCATGCAGGCTATGTGGCAGCAAAAAAGAGGATTTTATTTACTTAATTTATATATGCCACAGTCAATATATAGCTTGTGTCACTTTACTAAGGAAAGATTTTATTGCCAAAGAGATCAGAACATGTAGGGAAGCGATCATACAAGGTCTTGATCCATCAGACCCTCAACTGAATTGCAAATTGTTAAAATACCTCAAGGCTCACAAACTGGCTCTTAAAAATCATAACCTGGCATGAGCGATCACTTTTACTGTGAATGCAAATTTTTTATTTTTCTAAATTTTAAAGGGAATCATGCTACTTGATTACATTAAGAAGATGTAAAGTTGTACTGAGCAGAACAACGTTAAGAGGAGCTACAATATATATCATGAATTACGCGTTTTATGGTCATCTAACAAATGAATATACATTCGTTCCATTGTTAAGGTTTTAATTAAGCAAACAATAAATATATGAATGAACGAATGAATGAATGAACGGTGAGACACGCTTACCTTTGTGCTGTGGTCTGCAGGGCGACTCATTACTCTGAGGGGGATATTCTCCAGAACGTGTGATAATTATCGCAAAATTAGCTCAACGCAACTTTGCACATCGCAGTCTATCGCGGGAAAATAACGCTGTGTTAACGTTGTATTCCCAACCCGGCGGCACCATGCGATAGTCTCACGACAACGCGCCAAATGACCGCGTCAAAACCAACGCGATGCCGAAAAAACGCGAAGCATGAACGCGAAAAAAGTTGCGATGTGGCCAACCGTGATAAAAAAGCGATAACCAGCGACAGGCCTGCAATTCCCACGCGTCATGCGGGAAAATGCACTATAAAAGCACCGAAAAACACAAACAAAATAATTAAAACTGCGTAGCATCATGGAGGATTCCGGAGCAAGTACAGAGGACGACCAGAACCCCACAAGCCCCCAGGAGGACCAGCCTGGGACCTCGGGGTCACGGAAGGGCAAGGAGAAGAGGAAGAGGAAGATGCGGTTCAGTCCGCAGGAAAACAGGATCATCGTCACGGAGGTGATAGAACACTACCAACAACTGTTCGTCACCTCCAACGTGTCATTGGCAACACAAACGGAAATATGGCAGTTGATCGTGACCAACGGGAATGCAGTCGGAGTGTTGAGGAGGTCAATGGAGGAGGTCAAGAGGCGCTGGCATGATGTCAGTAGCCAAACCAAGCAGAAACTCGCTGCCATCCGGAAGGCAGCAACGGCGACTGGAGGTGGGAGTCCTGCGCCACAGGAGGAGCTGGATGAGCTGGAGGAAATGGTGGCCACAGTCATCAGTGTGGAGACGGTGCAAGGAGTTGGGGGTCCGGACACAGCCCGACATGACCTGACCCAACAGCAACAGGGTGAGTAACAACCAGGGACTGGGGGACGGGTGGAGATGGGCACAATGGCACAGATGCACAATTATGTGTAGCACACTGCACACCCACAATGATTGTGGAACATGTCCCTGATACCCTTGGCACACTGCAGCACACATAGAAACACCAAGTAGGCCCCGTCTACTATGTGCACAAAGGGGCCCCCCTCCCTATCACCAATCTCACAACCTACCCATGCACACGTGCTGAACCCAGCTAAGCAGCGGCTCTGTGAGCCACATTGACAATGCAAGTGACACTGCATGACCAATAGCATGGCTGTAGTCAAAATACATGACATGGTGCACGACACGACACTGAGGTGGCCCAGTGTGGATCACATCCTCAAAGGAGCAGGTCACACTCTGACACATCCACGTGCACATACAACCCCTGACAACGACAACACATCTGCAGACAAACAATGCACGAGAGTACAAAAACCGTCCAAGAGCACAAATGACCCAAGTCGCCAACATCTCAGCCCCTCAAAAGCACACATGTCAAAGGCACACCGCCCCAAAGGGATAAGGGGCCACCAAATCAGAGCTGCAGGGGCGACTCTCCCACAATGCAGCACACACACATAGCAATCACAGCACATCAACATTGACGACAATGTGGTACAGAGTGCAACACTTTCACTACAGAACAGAGGACACAACTGGCGCCGCTTGTGCGTAGAAACTGGCCAATCACATCTGGCATAGCAGGAAACTGTGAGATGATAATGTATGAGTACAACCTCACATCCGTCATGTAGTCGAAATGTCCACTGTACCCCATCAAATAGCCAGCTCATCCAAAACAGTCACAATGTACATTATCATGCAGTCTGTATGTAAACATGTACAATGCGTCAACATACATGGAACACACTGTTAACCTGCATCTCCCCTTCACATTGCAGAGGGACAATCAACACCTCCTGCAGAGCAGAGCAGACATCTCTTCAGTGATGATGAGGAGGAACCCCTGGCCATCTGCTCAGACACCCTCCAACGGCTCGTGGACAGCCTCCGCACCCCACCTCCAGGAGCAGGGCAGCCCAGCTGCATCGAGGTGACCCCACCCCCTGCACAGCCCACACAGCAGGAAGCACCCACCACCACGGCTGGCTCCCAGCACCACACGGAAAGACACATGGCATTCCAACGCCGTGTGTCAGACTGCCAGAGGGGGCTGGCTGAACAGGTGCGGGTGGGTTTCGACCTCATGGCAGCCAAACTTGATGCCATACGTGGGTGTATGAGTCCCATCAGGGACCACTTACAGTCCCTAATGGACACCCACAGTCCGTTCCATGCTCTACAACAATCCCTGGCTGACCTCACTGGGGCCATTACTCGGATACAAGAACTGTCTAGTCAGACAGGCCCCAGCGATGGCAGCACAGAGTTGGCACAGATGCGGAGGACAATGGAGAACATGGAGCGGATGCAGGCTGGAAGGATGGCTGCCATGGCTGTACACCAGCGAGATGTAGCTGGGATCCTCCATGCCCTCCAGAACATCATCTCGCCATTGCTGCCACAGAGCCTGTCCCAGATGACTGCTGCAGGAACTTCGACACACACATCTCCGCCCCCTGATGTGTCAGTGGCACACAGTGATGCAGCCATACCACCTCCGCCCCCTGATATGTTGGTGGCACACAGTGATGCAGCCATACCACCTCCGCCCCCTGATGTGTTGGTGGCACACAGTGATGCATCCATTACACCACCACACACACCTGACACACCTGACACAGAAGACATATCAGAGGACTGAGATGTGGATGGCAATGACTCTGTGTGAGAAAGGAGGTTGTAGCATTCATCCCCACCATATGGCCTGTTCCTGCTTGGTTCAGCCCTCTGCATCATGCCCGGGAACAACAGCTTCCACTGTCCCCCGAAACACTCTGCGACATTCACCTGGACCCCGACATGGACTGCCATATCTGCACTGGTTACCAATGACACAGCAATCAGGCTGCGAACTGAACTCTTCCTCTTACGATTAAATTGTCATTCCCCAAGGGACTCTGGTTGGCCCTCCACTGGGCAACCATGTAATGTGGGCTTTGCATGGCCATGTACTGCTCCAGCTCCGACACTCCACAGAATGTGAATAAACATTCAAAATCACACAGATGTGTCATGTCTATGTTCAATCAAGTATAAGAGTATGGATGAATGTTGGGACATTGATTGCACAGAGAAGGTACAACCTGGGAAATGACATCAATGCGCATGTTTGACCCTGACCCACATGGCCAATTAGATGACTGTGAATGTGTGAACTAGCTGTGGCCTCATTGCCCATGAACAACAATCTCGCAACCCCCCAACGTACCCCCAAGTCCATTTATTAAATGGGGCTGTTTGTAAAAATGTCTAAATCGGTAGCAGGCCTAAAGTAGTGTCCCCCAACACATGTGACAACAGAACATCTCTTCGCATACCTACTCACACTCAACTGTGTGGACACAGCCTGTTTTGATGGATCACATTGATCCACATGGCAAGAAGTTGGACACCATACTCACATTGCTGGAGACACGTAAGAGCACCGGTCCACCAGCAACTATCCCAACCACAATGTCTGGCTTACAGAGGTGGAGCTGGCAATAGGGACTCACCCCTAAGTGAAATGCGTCAGTCAGTCCCTCCCTGTGTACGGACAATGCTCATTGAGGCACACGATTTGTCATTCTAATCAACACTCATCACAGTTGGACACTAGTGAAGTGGCGTAGACTTTATTTGCATGTGCGTGTCAGTACAGGCAAGACAAGGGCCACAACATGCAGACCAATGCTTCAGACACTAACAGGCAGCATGGGAACATGTAGAGGTGCAAGAAATGGGGAGGCAAAAATGAACACCAATCATTACGGATGGCAACGGTCTCAGCCCACCTTGCCTTGCTGGATGAGTCATGTGATGTTTGGCGTATGCTCATTGCCCCGTGTCAGGGGACACGACTCACAGCCCATGGGATCTGCATAGTGCTGTACCACCGGACTGCGCAGACTGTCTGCTCCGCTGACAGTGAGCAGGTGAGAGGGTCCGACAAGGTCACATGTAGTACTACATTGTCATGTGTGTACACTCCCTCCAGCAGTATGTCAGAGTAAGGAACCTTGCCAAGCGATGCTGTGCAGCTCCGCCCATGGGACTGCCTCACCTTGCACAGGTGTGTGTCGACACGCGTAGGTGCACGCACATGCATTCTGAGTCCAGGCGCATGCAGCCATGTCCACTGTTGTGGTAGGATATGTGACCATTTCTCCAAGATGCAACAAGGTGTTGGGACCTGTGCTCTGGGTTACAAGCAGTTGTGGCTGCAGGAACGTAGTCACTCGTCCATGAATGCGAGCGCAGCTTCCTGGGCAATCAGTTCCAAGAGTACGTCGTTGTCGGCCTCAACGAACACGGGGGCGAGACAATCCATTAACTGGTCCAGACAGATGTGCTCCGTCAACGCCGTTTCACCAATCCGCAACACAGCCCAATAGGGGAGCGCTTTGATATGGTCACTGCACACGAGGACTTGTGCAATCTCCCATGCACAACTGCCAGCACATACGCCAAATATCAAGGCAGCCCATGAACGGGTATCACGGTTACACTCCTGGCCATGGGCCAACAGGGGGCGCACACACAAGTCATAATCCAGTTCAGCTACCGTTGTGTTGGATAGGCAGACATCCATTCGCCACTCGAATATGCATGTTCGGCAGTGGAACCAGGGCTGGATGCAGGTGACGGACGCAAGACGGAAGCTCAGACGGTAACTGATGCGCAACACTGCCAGTGGCAGTGCCCCCAACAAATGCAGCATACATGCACGGCACAGTTCCACGTGACAGGGGTTGTGCATGTGCCCGGGATGTTCTGCCATTGCGTTGGTGGCTCTGGTTGAAGCGGCACTGTTCTGACCTGCGCCAGTTCTGTGGATGAAATGCCACAGCTCGGAGCAATGAGTTGTTTTAGTGTGCAACGGTTGTACGCCTGGGTTAATGTGGGAGTAAGTGTGAAGGACATTCCATGCAAGATAACTTCGGGCAAGGACTTCTGTGTGTGGGGTGTGTATACGTTGGTCTTTCGTCGGGCTGTGCGTAGTGTGGGAGTCATCATCATCTGCTGTGGTATCTCTCTCAGGGGGTGCCTACCGCATGCAAGACCAAGGTCGGAGGTGCAGATGTCCTTCCGCCTTATGTATTGAGACAAAGGAGCTTTCATCCCTAATGTTAGTCTGACCACTGCTTGCATTCTGGAAATGTGATGTGGCTTTCACGCTGCATTTGGGGCTAGTCCTTAGGCTTATGGTGCACCAATAGCGATACACACACAACAGTTGGCATGTATGTGCCAAGGGCCTTCCTTTCACTGTCTCTCTCTCTCCCTCTCTTTCTCTCTCTTTCTCTCTTTCTCTCTCTCTCTCCCTCTCTTCATTTCACTGTCTCTCTCTCTCCCTTTCTTTCTTTCTCTCTTTCTCTCTCTCTCTGTCCTTTGATGAGCGCATGACACACCTTCTTATCTTGAATTTTGTCTTGCAGGCTGTGTCTTACAGATTGTCCAGAGAAGACCCGCCATGGCTCTTCCAAATAGTTGTTTTGAGTTGAATTTGAATAAAATCATTTGTTTGGAAATTCTAAGATGGATGGATGATTCTCCTTTTTCTGACCACACATGAATGTTAATTGTTGTACTTGTGCGACATCAGGCGAATTGTTTTGTTCATGATTCCGTAGAGTTGGTGTTAAATATCTTTGTCCGTGGTAGGGCCCCGGGGGCGGGTGGGTCCTGGGTGAGGTGGCGGTGGGTGTTGTGGCCCTCTTGGGGCTCCGAGCTGCATGATCAGTAGCTCCATGGCATCTGTTGTTCTTCAGGTGTGGCTCTGGTCTGGGCTCCCTTTTGTGGTGCAGGTTGTCGTCCGACTTAACACCAGGTAAGAGCAGGTGTTAAATCCCTGCTGCTAACGCGCCTTATCGCCTGTTTTGGGATCTTATCGCCGATCTGGCTGGTCGTAGAGAATATTGCGTAGTGGTGTTGTCGCGGCTTTTTGCACAGGAACACCTACTCTGCATCTCATTAGCGTTAGTTGCCGGTGTCATCCGTGGCAATGTTTTTTGCGGCTGCTATCGCAGGAAATCTGGCGATATCGGCTGTTGGCACCAGCTTGTGAATGGTGCGGTGAATCTATCGCCACTTTGGCTGCGATAAAGTGCCGTTAACTCGGAGATAAGTCCTTGAGAATATGCCCCTGAATCTCTTGAACACACACTTTCAGGAGCAAAAGAGGCTGGTGCTGTACGCACAGTGAGGGCAAAGACTGGAAAGAGGGTTTGCATCTCCCATGGACATGCTACGCTAAACACATGAGTGAAGGTAAGGAAGACTATATGACTCATGAAGCCACAGTCATGAAGCATTAATTCTGCTCCCAGAGATGCACTTTTATTCAGTTTCCATTATATTAGACTCTACTATCATTAAATCACTCATTCACTCTCTCAACATTTTTGGCATAGCCGCATCCCCTCTTAGAGGTGCCTTCACACCTTCTGCAGTTTGAAGCTTAGTGGATTAGACACCATTTACTGATTAGTATCTAGAGGTGTGCGATATTGTACAATTAGTGTGGCTAAATGTCATAAAATTCTGTGACAATTACACAAAATTACATCTAGATTTTGTGAAATGCAGTTTGAGGTGTCTTCAGTGACAAATTAACGTGAGGGTAGAAGGAAACTAGCTGCGAGGAGAAAATGGCTCCTGCGTGACATTACTTGTTTAACCCAGTATCCTGAGAGACATTTTTTTCAAATCAGTGCCCCGCAGCAAAAATCTCTGAAATGCCACACTGGCATAATTTCCCAAATTTCATATAATTTCCCAAATTATTTGAAATACACACATAATGTGAGCATAAAGAAAGTTCTGCACAGGTTTAACGTATTTATCAGCATTTGCTGTGATGCCATAAACTCAAGAAGTAAACCTATCAAGCAAAAACTGAATAATGAAGACAAGGAGATATATAAAAGGAATAGAAAATATGTGTCAATACCATTGGGGTTCATTGCGATGTTGGGCGGACACCGTAGCGGTCTAGAACAGCCCGACCTTAGGTCAGCGGTTCCGATCTCAGCATTAGGATGCGACCACCCATAGGGCAGTTGGAAACATACATTGTACTATGGCAGCTTGTGCGGCGGCGGAAAAGGCCCGCAGCACAAGCTGCCATAGTAAAATTGATGTTTGGGAACATCCCTACACCGTGTGGCAGGCGCAGGGATGTTTAGGGGGGCACCATAGGTGCCCCCAGGCCCCATAGTGAAGGGCCAGGGGGGAGGGGGCCTTGCTAGGGGCCCCCAAAGACACTTTCTGACAGCTTTTCCTTGTCGGAAAGGACGACATGAAAGAGCTGTTGGAAAGTGCCATCATAATCCTGACAAATGCAAAAACAACAGTTGATGGACAGAATGCAGAACAATGTCATACATTCACCCCAGTACAGAGATCTGGGCCTAAATCCATCGTTTTTCTGCTCACCATGCCATTCCAGTTTGAACCCAGCCAAATGCAAATCAGTCTTGCCCCTGTGCCTCATGGGAACAGTCCAGCCCGAACTGCCAAGCCAGGTCCTCCCTGGACTGGAAACAAGCATCCTAGGACTGGTTTCGGGGTTTCACCCTCTTCAGCCAGGATAGCTTGATTCCAGTGGCATGGAGAGCACGGGACCCACGTCTGGGCATACCCATCCCACTCGGGGTGACAAATGCAAAAACAACAGTTGATGGACAGAATGCAGAACAATGTCATACATTCACCCCAGTACAGAGATCTGGGCCTAAATCCATCGTTTTTTTGCTCACCATGCCATTCCAGTTTGAACCCAGCCATATGCAAATCAGTCTTGACCCTGTGCCTCATGGGAACAGTCCAGCCCGAACTGCCAAGCCAGGCTCCTCCCTGGACTGGAAACAAGCATCCTAGGACCGGTTTCGGGGTTTCACCCCTCTTCAGCCAGGATAGCTTGATTCCAGTGGCATGGAGAGCACGGGACCCACGTCTGGGCATACCCGTCCCACTCGGGGTGACAAATGCAAAAACAACAGTTGATGGACAGAATGCAGAACAATGTCATACATTCACCCCAGTACAGAGATCTGGGCCTAAATCCATCGTTTTTTGCTCACCATGACATTCCAGTTTGAACCAGCCATATGCAAATCAGTCTTGACCCTGTGCCTCATGGGAACAGTCCAGCCCGAACTGCCAAGCCAGGTCCTCCCTGGACTGGAAACAAGCATCCTAGGACAGGTTTCGGGGTTTCACCCCTCTTCAGCCAGGATAGTTTGATTCCAGTGGCATGGAGAGCACGGGACCCACGTCTGGGCATACCCGTCCCACTCGGGGTGACAAATGCAAAAACAACAGTTGATGGACAGAATGCAGAACAATGTCATACATTCACCCCAGTACAGAGATCTGGGCCTAAATCCATCGTTTTTTGCTCACCATGCCATTCCAGTTTGAACCCAGCCATATGCAAATCAGTCTTGACCCTGTGCATCATGGGAACAGTCCAGCCCGAACTGCCAAGCCAGGTCCTCCCTGGACTGGAAACAAGCATCCTAGGACCGGTTCGGGTTTCACCCCTCTTCAGCCAGGATAGCTTGATTCCAGTGGCATAGAGAGCACGGGACCCACGTCTGGGCATACCCGTCCCACTCGGGGTGACAAATGCAAAACAACAGTTGATGGACAGAATGCAGAACAATGTCATACATTCACCCCAGTACAGAGATCTGGGCCTAAAACCATCGTTTTTTGCTCACCATGCCATTCCAGTTTGAACCCAGCCATATGCAAATCAGTCTTGACCCTGTGCCTCATGGGAACAGTCAAGCCCGAACTGCCAAGGCAGGTCCTCCCTGGACTGGAAACAAGCATCCTAGGACCGGTTTCGGGTTTCACCCCTCTTCAGTCAGGATAGCTTGATTCCAGTGGCATGGAGAGCACGGGACCCACGTCTGGGCATACCCGTCCCACTCGGGTGACAAATGCAAAAACAACAGTTGATGGACAGAATGCAGAACAATGTCATACATTCACCCCAGTACAGAGATCTGGGCCTAAAACCATCGTTTTTTTGCTCACCATGCCATTCCAGTTTGAACCCAGCCATATGCAAATCAGTCTTGACCCTGTGCCTCATGGGAACAGTCAAGCCCGAACTGCCAAGGCAGGTCCTCCCTGGACTGGAAACAAGCATCCTAGGACCGGTTTCGGGGTTTCACCCCTCTTCAGTCAGGATAGCTTGATTCCAGTGGCATGGAGAGCACGGGACCCACGTCTGGGCATACCCGTCCCACTCGGGGTGACAAATGCAAAAACAACAGTTGATGGACAGAATGCAGAACAATGTCATACATTCACCCCAGTACAGAGATCTGGGCCTAAATCCATCGTTTTTTTGTTCACCATGCCATTCCAGTTTGAACCCAGCCATATGCAAATCAGTCTTGACCCTGTGCCTCATGGGAACAGCCCAGCCCGAACTGCCAAGCCAGGTCCTCCCTAGACTGGAAACAAGCATCCTAGGACCGGTTTCGGGGTTTCACCCTCTTCAGCCAGGATAGCTTGATTCCAGTGGCATGGAGAGCACGGGACCCACGTCTGGGCATACCCGTCCCACTCGGGGTGACAAATGCAAAAACAACAGTTGATGGACAGAATGCAGAACAATGTCATACATTCACCCCAGTACAGAGATCTGGGCCTAAATCCATCGTATTTTTGCTCACCATGCCATTCCAGTTTGAACCCAGCCATATGCAAATCAGTCTTGACCCTGTGCCTCATGGGAACAGTCCAGCCCGAACTGCCAAGCCAGGTCCTCCCTGGACTGGAAACAAGCATCCTAGGACCGGTTTCGCCCTAAGTGGGATGGGTATGCCCAGACGTGGGTCCCTTGCTCACTGTGCCACTGGATTCAAGCTAGCCTGGCTGAAGAAGGGTGACATACCCTGAAACCGGTCCCAGGATGCTTGTTTCCGGTCTAGGGAGGACCTGGCCTGGCAGTTCGGTCTGGACTGTTCCCATGGGGCACAGGGTCAAGACTGATTTGCATATGGCTGGGTCCAAACTGGGGTGGCGTAGTGGGCAAAAGAACGATGGATTTAACCCAGATCTTTTGACTGGGGGAGAATGTTTGCATTGTCAGCATTCCGTCCATCATTTGTTTGCTGTAACACTTTTCGCCCTAAGTGGGATGGGTATGCCCAGACGTGGGTCCCTTGCTCACTGTGCCACTGGATTCAAGCTAGCCTGGCTGAAGAAGGGTGACATACCCTGAAACCGGTCCCAGGATGCTTGTTTCCGGTCTAGGGAGGACCTGGCCTGGCAGTTCGGTCTGGACTGTTCCCATGGGGCACAGGGTCTAGACTGATTTGCATATGGCTGGGTCCAAACTGGGGTGGCGTAGTGGGCAAAAGAACGATGGATTTAACCCAGATCTTTTGACTGGGGGAGAATGTTTGCATTGTCAGCATTCCATCCATCATTTGTTTGCTGTAACACTTTTCGCCCTAAGTGGGATGGGTATGCCCAGACGTGGGTCCCTTGCTCACTGTGCCACTGGATTCATGCTAGCCTGGCTGAAGAAGTGTGACATACCCTGAAACCGGTCCCAGGATGCTTGTTTCCGGTCTAGGGAGGACCTGGCCTGGCAGTTCGGTCTGGACTGTTCCCATGGGGCACAGGGTCAAGACTGATTTGCATATGGCTGGGTCCAAACTGGGGTGGCGTAGTGGGCAAAAGAACGATGGATTTAACCCAGATCTTTTGACTGGGGGAGAATGTTTGCATTATCAGCATTCCGTCCATCATTTGTTTGCTGTAACACAATCATAATCCTGACGGCGGAGCCGAGCCTGGCTCTGCTGTCATTAGGGGATTATGGTGTTTTCCGATGCACTGACGGGCTCCTTGAGCCCGTTGGAAGTGCAGCGGATGGTAACTTCATCCGATGCCACCGCACGCCGCATTGTAATGCGGCGGGCGGACCGCGAATATAGATGTCGGTGGTACCGATTGCACGTCGGTGTCGGTCCCACCGACATCGTGATGAGGCCCTTAGTTGGATTTGCAAAAACCAACATTTGAAGGTAACGCTGCCTTTGATATGCAGAAATCAGAAAATATAACCGTATTTAAATAAATGCTCATTCAATTACTATGCAAACCCTGTTCAAGTATGGCAAGTCATTCGATATTTGAAATCCCTAAAGGGATTCCATTACAGAAGTGTGATATGAAGCGCTATATAAAAACAAGTTAATGTTAACATTTCAATGTATAATAATTCACTAGCTGCACGTCATACTATTCATCTTGTCTTTGGCTAACCATTGGAGCTTTATAATCTAACCATCTGATGAGTAATTACATTGCTGTGTAAAGAATAGCATGAATACCTACTTTGAAATCAGTTACACAGGTGAAAAGAAAGATTTGTGCACATTTTATATTAAAACCAAAGGAGATGATGGACGGAGTGTTGAACATTGCAAGCACTCACCCCCAGTCAACCGATCTGGGTTTAATCCATCATCATTCTTTAGCTCACTCCGCCACCCCAGTTCAGACATGGCCATATGCAAATCAGTCTGACCCTGTGCCTCATGGGAACAGTCCAGCCCGAACTGCCAAGCCATGTCTTCCCTGGACCGGAAACAAGCATCCTGGGACCGGTTTCTGGCTTACAGCCGTCATCAGCCAGGCTATCTTGAATCCAGTGGTAAAGTGAGCAAGGGATCCACGTCTGGGCATACCCTGCCAACTTAGGGCGAACATAGCAAAACCAAAGGAGATGATGGACTGAGTGTTGAACATTGCAAGCACTCACCCCCACTCAACTGATCTGGGTTTAATCCATCATCATTCTTTAGCTCACTCCGCCACCCCAGTTCAGACATGGACATATGCAAATCAGTCTGACCCTGTGCCTCATGGGAACAGTCCAGCCCGAACTGCCAAGCCATGTCTTCCCTGGACCGGAAACAAGCATCCTGGGACCGGTTTCTGGCTTACAGCCGTCATCAGCCAGGCTATCTTGAATCCAGTGGCAAAGTGAGCAAGGGACCCAAGTCTGGGCATACCCTGCCAACTTAGGCGAACATAGCAAAACCAAAGGAGATGATGGACGGAGTGTTGAACATTGCAAGCACTCACCCCCACTCAACTGATCTGGGTTTAATCCATCATCATTCTTTAGCTCACTCCGCCACCCCAGTTCAGACATGGCCATATGCAAATCAGTCTGACCCTGTGCCTCATGGGAACAGTCCAGCCCGAACTGCCAAGCCATGTCTTCCCTGGACCGGAAACAAGCATCCTGGGACCGGTTTCTGGCATGGTGAGCAAAAAAACGATGGATTTAGACCCAGATCTCTGTACTGGGGTGAATGTATGACATTGTTCTGCATTCTGTCCATCAACTGTTCTTTTTGCATTTGTCACCCCGAGTGGGACGGGTATGCCCAGACGTGGGTCCCGTGCTCTCCATGCCACTGGAGTCAAGCTATCCTGGCTGATGAGGGCTGAAAGCCCGAAACCGGTCCTAGGATGCTTGTTTCCAGTCTAGGGAGGACCTGGCCTGGCAGTTCGTGCTGGACTGTTCCCATTGGGCACAGGGTCAAGACTGATTTGCATATGGCTTGGTCCAAACTGGAATGGCATGGTGAGCAAAAAAACGATGGATTTAGGCCCAGATCTCTGTACTGGGGTGAATGTATGACATTGTTCTGCATTCTGTCCATCAACTGTTCTTTTTGCATTTGTCACCCCGAGTGGGACGGGTATGCCCAGACGTGGGTCCCGTGCTCTCCATGCCACTGGAGTCAAGCTATCCTGGCTAATGAGGGCTGAAAGCCCGAAACCGGTCCTAGGATGCTTGTTTCCAGTCCAGGGAGGACCTGGCCTGGCAGTTCGGGCTGGACTGTTCCCATTGGGCACAGGGTCAAGACTGATTTGCATATGGCTTGGTCCAAACTGGAATGGCATGGTGAGCAAAAAAACGATGGATTTAGGCCCAGATCTCTGTACTGGGGTGAATGTATGACATTGTTCTGCATTCTGTCCATCAACTGTTCTTTTTGCATTTGTCACCCCGAGTGGGACGGGTATGCCCAGACGTGGGTCCTGTGCTCTCCATGCCACTGGAGTCAAGCTATCCTGGCTGATGAGGGCTGAAAGCCCGAAACCGGTCCTAGGATGCTTGTTTCCGGTCTAGGGAGGACCTGGCCTGGCAGTTCGGTCTGGACTGTTCCCATGGGGCACAGGGTCAAGACTGATTTGCATATGGCTGGGTCCAAACTGGGGTGGCGTAGTGGGCAAAAGAACGATGGATTTAGGCCCATATCTCTGTACTGGGGTGAATGTATAACATTGTTCTGCATTCTGTCCATCAACTGTTCTTTTCACATTTTATATTAAGCATGTAATGCTTTACATAAAGACTGATTTCTGGCCTACTTGTGTGAACTGAGATTTCACTATGCTTCATACGTCTTCAACCTGGCATCATGTTTCCATGTATGCTGGCAATACCTTTTTGCATGTGGTAGTTGTCTCTAATTAGGGATGCATCCTTTCTAACTTTAGCCCCATTTTCCTCATGCTTTGAAACTTGATGGATATTTGCAATTTCTTCATTTCTCCAAATATTTTAAAGATGCAGCCAATCACAAATTTTTTATGCAAGTACATTTAGAATATGTCACCTACTTTGGGCAGTGCCTGAAGTACTTTTGAGCACTGCAGAAAGTTTAGAAGAGAAAAACTTTGAAATTTTGCAAATCCCTAACTTTTTTCCCACCATGGCCAAGTCTCGTGGGCCAGGGACCACATTCCAAAATTTGCCTTGCATTAACAAGGATCACTAGAGACCTGTATGAATCAGTAAACGGTTGGCTCAGAATCCACTGCTTCTCTGAGAGGCAAATGAGGCAGCAGATTGACCGATGATGATGCCCAGTCTCTCTCAGAGACCCCTCCTCTATGAAAACCTGAGTGAGGCAGATGAATGAAGGTGATGGTCTGTACTGCCAGCCATCATGTCCTCTGTCTGACTCACAGCTGACAGCAACTTTCTGTCAATGTTGAGTGTGGCATTAGCAGAAGAGCTAACAGCGATAACCCACAGTGATCTTAACTCACTAGCTAAAAGTGGCCAGCTCAACCATTTCTGGGAGAGTGATGAAAGGCCCAGATGGTAAAGTTAAAGAGTTGAAGATGGTTAGATATTTCTTTTAAACTGTGGCTAGAAGGGTATACACAGCAGAGGTTGAAGATGGACGGATACCACTGCAAGGATTAAAGTCTACAACAACCAGTGTAGCTATGCTGTCCTTGATAGTCCTCTGTCTTTTGACATCAGTTTGTGGGGACCCTGACTCTGAGGAATCCCTTAAACTGAAAATTGGTGATCCTCAGGGGCACCTTTTTGGTATACCCTGAGATAGGATACCCTCAATTGGACATGTCACTGTGTATTCTCAAAGGGGTATCTGACCATGAGCCCCTAAGGACAGGCCCTGGATTGTGATACATGGTTATAGTTTTTGCAGCGCAGTTGCACCCAGAGGAGCTGCCTAAAAGTGTCTACATATATATTAATCCAAGAAGTTGGGAGTGAATAACGGTTCCTTTATGTTTATATTTTTTTTAGTTATGGGGGTGTTTATGACAATATAAGCCCACCTTTTTGGAAAACTGATTACAATCATCGAAATGTGGGCACGCAGTAAATGCTTCATAAATACTACCAGTGCACTATCAGTCCATAAAGTTACCTGTAGATATTTATGAGGATTTGTTTCGTGAAGAGTGATCTTAGCAATATGCTGGCTGCTGCCCAAAAGGAAAATCCAGTCCCAACCCCTTCTTCCTCTCCTGTTCTATCTGTCCATGACTGTCAGGTGAGGACAAACAAAGTTTTTCGGCGGAGCAGCCTCCTAAAAAGCGAACACGGCTATCTGTGAATTAGCAGTGAAGAGTGTAATTCAGTTCAAAGAGAGGACATTTCCATACTCCTCTCTATATAGGAAAACTCCACCCCATGCAAATTGGCTAGACAATTTGGGAAACATCCATTACAACGCAGTCATTACAACGACCTACCTTTACAATGCAACTGTTACAACGCAACTGCCTTTACATCGCATGCCATTACAATGCATGCCATTACAACGCATGTCACTACAACGCATGCCATTACAACGCATACCATTACAACGCATGCCTTTACAACGCATTATAAGGTAAGTAATAAAGATTTTTTACTATTAGGGCGGGTATGGGTTTTGGGGTACATGGGAATAGTAATTTTTACCCCTACACTATCCAACACTTTCCCTACTGTTGCACTCACTGGAGTGGGAAAAGTAGTTTTTACCCCTACACTATCCAACACTTAGTAATTTTTACCCCTACAGTATCCAACACTTACCCTACTGTTGCACTCACAAGAGTGGGAATAGTAATTTTTACCCATACGCTATCCAACACTTACCCTACTGTTGCCCTAAAAGTATTATGTGTTGTAATGGTATGCGTTGTAATGGTAATTTTAAAAAATGCGATGTAATGGCATGCGTTGTAAAACCATGCAATGTAATGGTAGTTGCGATGTAAAGACTGCGTTGTAAAAGCATGCGTTGTAATTGCATGCGTTGTAACGTCATATATTCGACAATTTGAATCTTCAGGATTCTCTGATTGGCAGTGGGTGTTTGGCCAACTGCCTGACCTTGGGCGTAAACCTGAAGCTTCCATGCAATTTGTTGAACACCTCTTGACCTGGACCAGTATGGATCCTACTGCTTTTGGTCCTTTGAGAAAGTCCTGCCCATTTCCATCTGGCTAGGATTTCTTCTAACATGATTAAAAGACTACAAGTGGCTCAAAATTCAGGTGTTAGATTGGTCTTATGCCATTGCAAATATGATACGTCGAAAGTACAAAATGGGATCACATTCAAGGTCCTATGTTTGGTGCATAAAATGCAACAGGAAAGAGAACAGACTGCAGGAATGCATATTTAGTTGATATCAGGCTAGTAAGATCTGCAGGAAATAATCTATAGGCTAGCTAAGATGTCAGATATAGCGAAGGTGGAGATTTTCCTTAAAACACAATTACAGACTTTCTATTACCCATTTCAATCAATGAAATAATTTATCTCGGTTCATAATTATAAAAACATCAATTCATAAAAACATTTGGGCAGTTGGCAATCAAAGCATCTCATTCAATTTACATTTTAGCTCTCATTCGCGCTCAATCTAATAACATAATTACATAAATAATCATCCTAAAATATTTCTATGAAAACAGGTCAACAAAAACACTCTGATGATTTTCAAATTGGACAACAATCAAATTGCAATGAAATGCACAACAGACATCTTGCCTTAATGCTTTAGGCAAGCGGGGGAATCCTCAGTAGCTTTATACTTTATGTCGATGCGGGGTAGTACTATGCCTGGGCGGAGTGCGCAGAGCCACGATACGCGGAGTTCCGCAAGCGGCAGAGTGCATTAGGTTGCGCTGTTCAAGCTGATTTTTAGCGCTGGGTGTTTGTCCCAAACTGGAAAATCTGTGCGAATGGCACCATGTGCGGCGCAAGTGGGCGCTGCTTCTTTCTGCCACTCAAGTAGATGTTTTACTCAAGCGGCAACTTCCTCAACGTGAACAGATGGTTTCTCAATGCGAGTGGTCACGACCATTCCCGACCTCCCGCGTTGAGAAATTGTGCTCCGAGGTGGTCTCGCGTTGGATTTTCCTCACTCGCTCTCTCCAACTTAACATTTGTGAGCTCGGTTGAGGAAAAAACTCTGCTCGTGAGTGTTTCGGAACTTTGTGTGCGCCGTGGAGCGCAGAGTGGGGAAAAGTCTGAAAACTCTGCGAACGGAGCATAGTTCACCACCCAGGCCTAGGTGGTACTGCGGCTACTGTTGCAGGGTTTTTCATTATCCCCTCCTCCAGATATAGTCAATGATGGGGATAGCTCTTATTGACTTCCTTGCTGGTTCTATATAGTCATAGAGAAAACAGTCTGACTGTTTAATAGAGGTTGGGAGATGAAAACATGTTGCAGTCCGATCCATCAGGTTATGAAAACCCTCTATGTCCTCTGAGGGAGAATCTGAAGGATGTGGCAGTGGAGGTGATGGAGTGGGGACAAGGTAGTTGTCCTACTCATCCTGTGGGAGTTGCGGTTCAGGCAGCTCCCCTTCCTCCCTTTCATCCTCAGAAGATGTTGGATCATCTCTTGGTGGCACTGCTATATTTGACGCAGGTGTCATCCTAGGCATCATAGGGTGTGGAATATGCCTTGGCGTACCTGGAGAGGTAGTTTGAGGTTGTATTAATGGCTGCTCCAGGGACAAGGGCATCTGCGCTTCATTATACATGTGGTGCGGATGAGGATAGTATTGATAATGCTCATAATGCCTCTTGGAAGGCGCATAATACTGGTTATACTACTGATAATGCTTCATAATACTGCATAATACTTCAGATACATCCAAAGGGTTATAGCAATGTGATTATGCAACTTACTCTTTGTGACAAGGTGGGGTCAACGGCAGAGGGATGCCCCAATGATGTGGACTGGTGGACTGCAACATCCCTCTCTCCCCCTCTTGTCTCTCCCCAACAGGATGAGTGGAGTTCACCGTCCCTCCCACTGCTGGACACCCCAGAGGAATACGGAGAGGGCTCCTTTAACTGGGGAATCCCTCACTACGAGACTCCGCCCCCGGATGATGTCACGGCGTTCAGCGCGATAAGGAGAGGCGATTCCAGGAAGTCGGTGTGTGCTAACACCGGAGAGGAGGAAGGCGTTGGTGAGCAGAGCGTGGTGTATTACGGAGGAAAAGAAGCGACGGAGGAGAGTCCAAACAGCGTGGCCAGACCATCGGGAGCCCCGGGATTGCCAGGAGGCCAACTGCACCGTGATTCGCCGACCCACGCTCCAGGAGGAGCGCGGCTTTCTAAGGTACGGGAGCGATTCACGGGCTGGGTCGGGAGGAGGGATAGGCGTACGATTTAATAGCCGGGTCCCTCTCTATTCTACCCATCTCCACCCCGCCCTGCACACCATCACTTTCACATAAATACGTATCACGGTGTGCGGTGTCCCTTCACTTCCATCCCCGTGATTTTGTTGTCAGCCATACCCTTATACCCACTCTCCTTTCCTCTTTTCCCTACAACACCACGGAGCCCCTAGGAACCCGACAACCCCGACGCTGGGAGGAAGATCGGATGGAGCCCCGAAGAGGACAGACCTCAATTCGCAAGACTGACCAAACCCCTCTTATTCCTGTGAGACTGGCTTCCAGGAGGAGGCGTGTATTAAGAGCAATAAAACCTGCATTACCACGACTTGGTTTCCGTCCCGTTCCTACGGCCCCGCCACACTCTTCATTGTTTCAGCCGAAATCAAGAACCTCTTTTCAGTAAACTAAAACCAAGAGGATCATATTAATGAAAGGTATGAATTTGCAGGAAACAAGATTTTAATTGATAATGGAACACATATTGAAAAAACATAAAATACCAAATCTGAAACTTATCAGCAATTTCGCTTATAACAATTTTAACTCACACCAAATATGGTTACATGCCACCCACAATTTTCAGAGGAAAGTAAGCTCTAATTTTGCTTATTTTTGATACAATATCCTCTCTACCTATATATAGGCTGCCATGTCACAAAGTCATGCAACAGCCATTTCTTGCCAGCCCTTGGGTATCTTCTCTGGATTTCCAAATAGATAGGATAACCTGGTATCATTGATTCACTCGAGCCATAGAATTCCATTCAACCTTTCCAAACGAAACCTTAATCCACTTTTATATGGAAGGTGATTCTGCCCGATAGTGCTAGGAGACCAGTTTCTGCCCCAAATTATCATTGAAGTTGGTCCCCCTGTGTCAGAAGGCACTGATCCTACGACAATCTTGAGTTTTAAAATTTCTGCCAAATTTAGTGATAGGAATAGTGACTAACACAATATTGTGAAGGAAATTATATACAAGAATGTATACATTTTTTTAACAACATATCAATGTACCCTGAAGATGTAAATAACTTCACAGTATGTACATGTAGAGTTTAAGGATAGTCATTTTCAAGGTACCTAGGGCCCGATCACAATGACGGTGGAACCGCCACTGACAGCCCGTCGGTGGCGGTCCCACCGCCATCGGAACCATGTATTCCGCCCGCCATATTACCATGGGGAGCAGATGGTTGTCGGTCGGAAAGACCGACCACCACGCATCCGACGTGCTCCTTGAGCCCACCGGTGCGTTGGAGGGGAATCCAATCTCTGTAATGGTGGCGGCACCTACCAGGCACCGCCGTATGGATTATGATGTCCCTTTCCGCCCGCCTTTTCATGTTGGTTAACCCACCATGAAAAGGCAGCAGAAAGGTACTTTGGGGGCACGTAGCGGGCCTCCCTTCCCCCAGGTCCTAAGCTATGGGTTTTGGGGGGCCCCTACATATCCCAGAGCAGGGATATGTAAAGTGGCCCCTTTTTGCATTGCAGCGTGGGCTGCATCCAACAGCACCGCACCAACCACAATGCAAAAGATAGGCATTGCGACCGCCGTGGTGGCAGTCGCATCCTAATGCCTCTGGCAGGACCGCCGACAGCCTATTGGGAGGTCCTGCTTATGATAGGGTGGCAGTCGGACGAAAGTCCGACCGCCATCCTAATAACCCCCCTAGTTTTAAAGTGAAGAACAGTAAATCTATACTTACCTGTATGTACTTTCCTTGAAGGTACTATGATAGATGATATTTTGAACACAATATCATGGCAAAAGTATATTTTGTTACTTGACATTCTTGGAGTAGTATTCCTCCAAATGTTTTGCCTTCACTTCCTGATTTCGTCTGAAATTGTTTTTGTTGGCTTTAGGTTTCTGTGCTGTTTATCACAGCTAACCAGTGCTAAAGTGCTTGTGCTCTTTCCTTCCAACATGGTAATATTGGCCTACACCTAATTGGCAGATTTACTTGTAAGTCTCTAGTAAATGGTACTACGTGTACCCAGGGATTGTAAATTAAATGCTACTAGTGGGCAGCAGCACTCATTGTGCCACCCACTGAAGCAGCACTGTAAAACATGCCTACAGGCCTTCCACTGCAGCCAGGAGTGCAATTTCAAACTGCCATTTCAACCAGGCAACATTAACCTTTTGCCAGATCTAAACCTTCCTTTTTGATACATATAAGTTACCCCTAAGGTATGCCCAAAAGGCTCATACGGCAGGGCACATTATATTTAAATCATAGGACACGTGTACTGTAGAGGCGTTTTTAATAAAATTGAAAAATAATATAGTTTATAATAAATGTGCAGTATTAACATGTATATTTAATGAAAAAGGTATTGTGTTTAAATTCAAAAAGTGTAGTAGACAACCATATTTACTCGTACTAGGCCTGAAATGACTAAAACAACACTGCCTGACAAGCTAACTTGACTAAAAAAGCTTAGGCCCTAATTACAATGTCCGCTCAACACCGTTTCGGTGTGGGAACCAGACGACCATAGGTCGGCAGTTCTGAACACTGCATTATGATGCGAACGCACATGGTGCGGTCACAAACTCCCATTTCTCTATGGGAGCTTGTGCTGCGGGCAGTTTCTGCCCGCAGCACAAGCTCCCATAGAGAAATGGGAGTTTGTGTAAATCCCTGCACCATGTGGCAGGCACCTCACAGTGCCTGCCACATGGTGCAGGGATTTACAGGGGGGCACCATAGGTGCCCCCTCTGTCTCCAACCAGAGGCCGCATGGAGAAGGGGGCCTTGCTAGAGACCCTCAAAGTCGCTTTACGACAGGCTTTTTATGTTGGAAAGCCCGACATGAAAAGCCTGTCCGAAAGAGACATCATAATCCCAACGTTGGAAACGCCGTCCGTAGTGATTATGTTGCGGTTTCCGGCTGGCCGATGGGCTCCTTGAGCCTGTCGGAAGCCAGCCAGAATGACCGACCGGTTTGACTTCCGACCGCCTACATCGTTATTAGACAGTCAGAAGTCAAACCAGGGATGTCGGTCGAAAAGCCTCTGACCTGTGGTTGGAGGCTTTCCGACCGACATCCAAATGAAGCCCTGAATGTGCATAAAATGTTTATTTCTTGAACTTTCCATAAATATGTTTTTCATAATAGATGATGCAGTGTTTGGACAAAATATCAGATTTAAAAAAATAGAGATACAGAAATATTGTGCCAAGAATATCGGAACTTCACATATATCATGGACAGGAATATCTAAGGTAAAAAGTTTGTTTTTAGTGTTGTTTTTAATATCATTGTGAAAAATATTGATGTAGCAAATATCGCTGCATATAATATCATTTTTTAGTGCTAATTGGTATGTAATGCATTGTATTTAAATTTGTATATGTGTTAATTAATTATTTTTTTTTAGATTTTTTTTAAATTTTTATATGTAATAAATGTATTCTTTAAATATATTAATGTTTTTTTAATAAAATTGAAATATTTTGTTAGTAGCAGGATGCTGGATTATTAGGGGATAAGAGTGGGGAGTTTAAAAATAAATATACTTAAAATTTAAAATGTAAGTTAATTCTTTTAAAGATATGCAAATTAATTTTTTTAGAATCTTACAATATATTTTGTTATAATATTATACTATAAGAATATATACATTTATATTAAATAATAAATATATAAATGGAATTTATTTAAAGAAATAATTACATTTTTTGAAATATATGCTTTTTAAAAAATACATTTGTATTAAGGAGTATATTTGCTTTTTTGTACATTTAGATTAAAAATGCATTATTTTATTGATTGAACAAAATGGAATTTTACAATATATTTGGATAATTAAAAATAATTAGATTTCTTAATTTTCAAATTAATATTACAATTTTTCTAAAATTTGTATTGATGATTTTGTTCATTGAAAATTTTGTAATTGGATTTTCTAAAATGTATGCATGGTAAGAAATATTGGAGGAAATTTTGAGATTTTACATTAATTTTATAATATACAATTAAAATGTTATTTACAGTTTTGTATATAAAGATTAGTAGTTTAAAATAGTGTGTTTAAATACATATTTTTTCTTTCACTAAAATGTTAGAATGTTCAGTAATAATTAGTATTTTTCATTTATAATACTTTAGGTACATAACATTAATGTGTGATTGGATTTATAATTTTTGAAGATTTTAGTGTCCAACTTCTTTTCTCAAATTAGTATAGATTGGAGTGGGAGTAGTAAATGTCACCCCTCTAGTGTCCAACACTTTCCCACAGTTGGTTTAGATTGGAGTAGGAATAGTACATTTTACCCTTTTAGTATCCAACACTTTCCCAAGTTGGTTTAGATTGGAGTTCGAATACTAAATGTCACCCCTTTAGTGTCCAACACCTTTTTCAAGCTGGTTTAGAATAGAGTGGGAATAGTAAATGGCACTCCTTTAGTGTATAAGATTTATTTTATTCTAGTATGAAAAAAGATGTCACACATATTTTACACTTTTTATTTTTTCATAATTTTCAATTTATTATGCAATTATATTTTTAAAGTAGAAATAAAAGTTATTACAAAGTGACATGAAAAAAATACTTTTGGCCATGATTACAATGATTACAATGTCGACCGTTGCGGTCTTGGGAAAGGCCGACATGGATTTGCTCTCGGAAAGTACCATCATAATCCCGAAGGCAGAAACGCCTTCCTCACAAGTATATGCGGCCCTTCCGACTGGCCGACGGGCTTCTCGAGCCCATCAGAAGTCAGCCGGATTGACCGACCAGTTTGAATTCCGACCACCGTAATTGTAATATGGCGGTCGGAAGTCAAACCAGTGATGTCGGTCGGAAAGACTCCGACCAGCAGTCGGAGGCTTTCCGACCGACATCCTAATTTGCCCCTTTGTACATCATTTTTTATATATTCGTATAATGAACATTTGCAATTGTTATTTTTCATTGCTTACAATTTTTATACACTTATTAACTTTTTAGTTACATTTTTTAAAGTATTTTAACTTTTTTTATTAGTATATATTAAATAATTGTATATATTTTATACTATCATTTAATTTATACTTTAGAACTTCTTAAACATTTTTTACAACATTGTTTGACAAGTCTCACATTTTCAAAAAATGTATTACAATTTTTTAACATTTATTCAACATTTTTACCATGTTTCCCATTGATTTCTATATGGAGATAGAGGTTTTTTTAGTTTCATTTGACCAACATTTTTTTTTACTGCTAACTTCTATTCAGTAGTCTACTTGTGTTATTTTGGGTAATTTTTCCAGGAACCAAGGGCATCTTTACGATGGCGGACGGACAAAGTCCGCCCGCCACCCTACCGGTAAACGGGACCGACCGCCAAAGGTGCGGCGGTCCCGCTGGGCCCATTAGGATGCGACCGCCACCCTGGCGGTCGCATTCCGCATATTCAACATTGTGGCGGGCGGTGCTGTAAGCAGCACCCGCCACAATGTTGAAAATGCATGTTGTGCATTGGCATGCACAACGTGACAGGCACCGCGCGGTGCCTGCCACCTTGTCCATGCCAAGTGCAGCCCCCCATCCCCCCACCCCCCGGGGGCCCACAACGGGCCCCCAAAGTGAACTCTGCATGCCTATCCATGGCGGAGTCTCCGCCATGGAAAGGCATTGAAAATACCACATGTTAATATGGATGGAGGTGCCTGCAAGGCACCGCCACCATATTATGGGCCTTTTCCGCCCGGTAGGCAATCGGGACGAAAAGCGGCGGACGGTCTTTCCGTCCGCCGCGGTACCCCCCGCCATGCTAATGTGGCGGGGGGTAAAAGGCCATCCGGCGGGGTGTTTTGGCGGGCGGATCGCCACCGCCGGTCGGGCAGTGGCGATCCGCCCGCCATGCTAATAGGCCCCCAAGTTAGGTGCTGCTGTACATTGGAACCTGTTAATCTTTTTTTAAGGATTTTTTAAGGGTTTTGAAGGTAGGGGGGATCTAGGATGCATGATTAAAAGTAAGGCATAGTGTTGTTTTAGTGTGTATTGTTCCTCCATATGTGTTTTTGGTAGTGCTTTGCACTGTTTTGTTGTTCTGTGTTTTTTTTAAATGTGATGTGAATGTATCAATGTTTTTTGTTACATTATGTGATGTTATGTATATTTTGATGATTAAAGCCCTTATTATGAGCTTATCAGTCTGATTGCCCAAAAACCGCGTCCGTGGCTGCCAGTAGCCTACAGTACTGCCGGTCTTTAGACTGCTGTATTACGAGTTGGCCATGGTGACGGCGGTGTGGCTGTGGAGATCTTGCAGTGGTGGTGACTATTTGCCATATGTATTGATGCCTCTGTGAGCATTTCGACTGCATACGTGTTGAATGCACACATATGCATGATACACATGGAAAAATACACCTACCCATTGCAGGAGTCCGGCCCATATGTGGGCAGTCCAGACAATAGGTATATGGTACAAAAAGGACTTACCTGTACATTGCGCAAACAGGGTCATATTCTTTGGGGTAAAGATGCTGCTGTGAAGGGGGGACCTGAAGAAAGGGATCCACGTCTGGATGGAAGAACAGGAGAGGGGTGAGTGTGCACTAAGGGTGGGTGGCCAAGCCCATCCCGACAGCGGAGTTTTGCCAATTCGCGCACTGCTGGGAGCGCGAAGTTCAGCAAAAAACTCCAATTCTCCCACATGGCAGAGTTTGCCCCTGCCGCCCACTCCTAAACCAAGCAACCAAGACCTGCTCCTGCCCGAGTCCTCCTTACCTGGGTCTCGGCATGGCATTATCCGTGTCCTTGCTGTATCCTCGGTGCAGGTTTCTTCTTCTCCAGTCCTGGGCTGTAATAATGAAACCCCTTGGCTGCAGGACTCGCAAGGACTGGCCATGCGTGCACATGGAGAGTGGAAACCGGATTAAGGTCTCCATTCTCCATGCGCGTGCATGCACAGCCCTAGCGAGTCCTGCAGCCAAGGGGTTTCATTAGTTACGGCCCAGCCAGGAGTCAGGTAGGACTGCGGAAGAAATGCCACGGGTGACGGCAGAGGTAAGTTGGTAAAGCAGGTGGCAGTCTGGGGGTCAGGAACCCTCCAGGTCTGTGTGCAACGGGGCGGAGGGGAGCAGAATTCCACTGAATTTTTAGGCAACTCCGCGGAGTTCCACGTAGTGCCCCTCCGCCAACTCCGCCCACCATTTGGATGCACCCCAAATCCTTCGTTACTGCCGACTCAAAACTGGCAGCCGGACCGCTGCGGTTGGCTCGTCAGAAAGCCAACTTGTATTATGGACGCCGGTGGAGCTCCTCAGTACCATCCTATGGCAGCTGCCTTTCCTCGATCACAAATTCGGCGGTCGGCGATGTGCTGGTGGTGTCAGCGGTTCAGCTGTGGTCTTCGGAAACGCAATCCACTCAACTTGTAATATGGCGGTTGGAACGCCGAGCTCGTCGCGTTCGGACCACCACCGCCGGTACAGAGGTTCATGGTTTGCCAAACTCGTAATAAGACCCTAAGTGTTGACCATTTGCATATTTGGGGCTGTGATCTATTATGTGGGTGGGTTTTTAATGTTTGTTTTACAGGCTTTTGTTCCCAAACTATTTCCATGGAAGTTTAGAGTTTACTTTTTTTTAAGGAAATCTGTTTTGGTTTATTATAAACCGATGGTTTTTACATAGATTTCCTTTTTTCGGGTTTCCTGGAGGGGTTCCTTTTTAAATACTTTTTTTTTTTTTTATGGTACCTACAGATTTTGGATTGCTAGGATTGATTTCAATTGGATTGTTCATGTGTGTACATTTTTTGTGGGTCTTTTTGCCTTCGGATTTTTATCTTTTTTGTGGATTCCTATTTTTTATTTTGTGGAGATGGAAAAAGTGATATTATATTGTTTATGTTATATGTATGTAGGAACTCTTCAGCGTCATCCAGGAATTCGCCAAGCCCACCAGCGAAACCAAGGAGATCACCCCCTCCAAGGACCTCTGCAACAAGCTTGGCTCCTACTTCCATCTGAAAATCAAGAGCCTTTACGACGACTTCAACCATCAGACACCCGACCCCGAAACCACTACCCTCTCCAGCAACTCCAGCCAGCCCACCATCTCCCCCTGGACCCCAATCGCCACCGAAGACATTGTCTTGACCATAAAAGCCATCCACTCAGGGGCCCCCACGGACCCCTGCCCATCACACATCTTCCACAGAGCCATCATCGCCATCGCTCCAGAACTACGACGCACCATCAACGCCACTCTCAAGACCAGCATCTTTCACGATGACTGGAAACGCGCAGAAGTCAGACTGCTACTCAAGAAGCCCTCAGCCGACCCCACGGACCTCAAGAACTACCGGCCCATCTTCCTCCTCCCATTCGCGGCCAAAGTCACAGAGAAGACCGTCACCGCACAACTAACCAAATTCACCGAAGAATACTCCATCCTCGACCCCTCCCAATCCGGATTCCGTAGCAACCACAACACCGAGACCGCCCTACTCGCCGCCACAGACGACATCCGCACCCTCCTCGACCAAGGACACACCGCGGCCCTGACCCTGCTCGACCTCTCGGCAGCATTCGACACCGTCTCCCACCGCACACTCACCGCCAGACTCCACGACGCCAGCATACAAGGAACAGCCCTCGACTGGATCCGCTCATTCCTCACCGAAAGAACCCAAAGAATCAGACTACCTCCCTTCGTCTCCGAACCCACGGAAATCAACTGCGGAGTACCACAAGGATCATCGCTCAGCCCCATGCTCTTCAATATCTACATGGCCCCCCTCGCTGCAATCGTCAGACAGCACAGACTCAGCATAGTATCCTACGCCGAATGACTGGTTTACTGATTGTTAGTCCTTCCATATCTTCTTCTGTACCTTGGCCTGAGACCACAATTCACGCCGATTGCGGTCTGTGTGTTTTTCTTTACATGGTTTAACCACAGGGGTTCCCCCTCCCCTCCTCCCATGGGGCAAGTAGCTTGGGTATTTAGGGTAAGAACAGTGAGATCTCATCTCACTTTATCATTCTTGAAATTGTGTACACACGGAGAGTGTCACATGTCACATGAGTAGTCACTCACTTTTAACTGAATCAGTGCATGTATTGTTTTCAGTATTCTATCGTGACCCAGTTATGTTGTTACATGTTCTACCTTTCAACTTCTATTCCAGGCTTGAACGTGGAAGCCTTTCCAATAGTGGAGAGTGACACAGGTCACACCCGCACAGTGGTATCTTCTTGCCACCAGTTGGTAAGAACGGAGCCCCCTATTCTTTACACTAAGGTCCTGATGAATGCCCTGGACCCACCTGGGCCAACACGGCAGAAACATGTCGACCGCTTACACTACGGTTAGGGGACAATAATTTTCCCCACACACCGTCCATTGATTTTAATATCATATAGTTACCAATCACATTAAAAACACAATTTGATAACTATAATGATTTTTACTCTCACTCACTTTTTCACGGGCCCCCACTTAGTTTAGAAGTGCATCCCTGTCGTCAGGTGTATGCCCGCCCTCTATCAAACCAAGGTTTTAGAGGGCGAGGACTGGCCGATGGTGAAGCATGACACCAGGTGGTGTGTGAGACCAGTCCATCACATTTTTTGAGATGCCCTCACTCATAATATAACCATAACTCCACAGTGGTCACTATACTAGGAGCAACTCTTGTTGTGGTTAACATTTATTGTTGGAGGCTGCTAGCTCCTGGAACCCCTCGCCTCTTGTTCCCATCTCCGCGCACAGTGGAGCTCATGTGTGATTATACCTTCAATATGTATCCCAAACCATGCACGCAACTATGCACCATGCATGGTGAATACATAAAATACCAATGTCGCTTTCGCATATGCTTTACTACCAAACAAACAAAGCAGCACCTACTATGAACTCCTAAATAATATAAAACAACATACAAATAACTACTGCCCCCAAAAAATAATCATAGATTTTGAACAAACTATGCTTCAAACAATTCTTAAAATATACCACCACTCAGCCATACAAGGCTGTTACTATCACTTTAATCAAAGTATATGGGGAGACCTCCAAAAATCTACACTTAGGGCCCGATTACGAGTTTGGCGTTCTTACCGCCGTACCGCCGCGTCAGCAGTCCCAAGAAGACCGCTGAACCAGCAGTCTACTGGCCGCTGTATTATGATGTATGCAGCCTGAACTGCCGAACACTGATGTTGGAGTGGTTACCGCCTGGTGGACTGCAATGCTGGCAATGCATACTCCTACACCATCAGGGCCACAGTTTCCCGCCGAGCTGATTACGAAAACACAGTTGTAATGGCGGTCCCCTAGCAGCGGTTCACCGACGGCGGTAGGTTGCCTCAGTACGCTCTCAGCAAAGCATCAGAAGAGTGTCCAATGGATGGATACAAAAACAACAAAGCTGATATCCATTGGCCAAGTGGACACACCTGCAAATCACATTATAAAACACACCCCATCCCAGACCATGATCCTTTGCCTCTCCACTGCAGTACAGTAAGACAGACGCCACAATATTTTGATCAAATAAGGCAGCCCTTTCTTCCCTATCCCATTTAACACTGTCAAAATCGTAAAAATCTCCACAGTTTGCGCGGGAGCAGAAAGATGCCAAGGCCCAAGTCCCCTATAACTTTCCCGACCAAGTCCTAAGTTACAACCTGGTCGAAGAAAATCACTGGGGGAAAGGGGTAGGGGACAAGAAGAGACAGCTGCTGTTGCGTGATTGTTCTCACCAGGATTTCTTGTCATCTGATAGCTATTCTGCAAAAGAACAGTCGCTCATGTAATACTTATTATACTTCACTTTTCTTTTTCTCTGATTATCTTTTCTAAAATAACACGCTTACCCTTGGTGATTGCAGCATATGCCCCTCTTCTATATACTCATGCTAAATGTAGATTAGGAATGAGTTTTCTTATCTGTTGTCTTCTTCACTCTCTCTCTCTCTCTCTTTTCTTGCAGGCGAATACTGAAGGAGCACTCTGGAACTTCCTTAGGAATGCAGTGAGGTGAGTATATGCGTATGTTCTTAAAATATCTTTTATACTGCACAAGTCACCTAGGAAGAGAGTACTCCTATTCAACCCAAAACTAATGATGGGACAACTGCGCTTGAACTCCTATAAATTATGCCAGCACAACATAGGTTAGCGCAAGCTTCTTTCAATATGCCCAATTCTACTATGTTTTCTAAATGCACTCAGAGTTCTCTCCTAATTTCAACTCTCACCAGAATTAACTCAGGGTGATGTCAAAAACAACTAAAACAGATTATTCCTCCGTGGAGAAATAACATCAACAAGGTAACTATAACAACCTTCAACCTCTGCTCTCAATTAACTAGTGCTCATGCGCGGGTACAGACTCGTTACTACTGACTAAGCGAGAACTCTGCCCCTGCGCGTCTGACAGCCACACTCGCATTTGACAGAAGCGAGAACACTGCTTATAATACTATCGCCAGATGCTACCACTCTGAAGCGGAACCACTCCACAAGACTCGTAAAGCAAGCAAACAACTGTGTGCCTTCAGAATGTGCACTGCGTGACTAAAAGCTCACTTCTCACGTAAATTGTACATTTTGTAGAAACTGTGACTAAATAGCTAAAACGCGCCGCAATGCTAAAATCCCGTCGAAGAAAAACACGTCGAGATAACTACCCTAACATTAACTAGCGCGCCGCTCAGGAAACATGAAAAAATATATCTAGTACCTTCTCAATCCTCAGGTGAAGTGCGAGGATTCTAATGCCTCAGCTTCTTACATTCCACAACACTACAAGATCTCTTAAACACTAGAATGCTGACCCTGACTCCATTTTGTCCCTTTGTCAGCCATCTTAGGATTCCACCAAACTGGACTTCGCACTCTTGCTAAACCATTCCTTATCTTACGTAATGCCTGATGGGAAATTGCATTTACTGACCACTCCCTTCTGGTGTTGGTAATTCGGGACCTGACAGTACCCCCTCGCAAAGATGGCTCTCCCATACTTGTTTTGTGCTGTTGTTTGAGATGAAAGGATTTCACCAAACGTGGGGCATGGACTTCTGATGCTAATTCCCATGACCTCTCTTCTGGACCATAACCCTTCCAATCAATTAAGTAATACAACTGACCTTTCTTCACCTTGGAATCTAGGATTTGTTTTACTTCAAATTCTTCTCCCTCTTGAGTTTGTACCGGTTGTGGTGTAGAAATAAAAACCTTCTTAGGGGTTCACTGATACATCTGGTCCTTAAGACCAACAAAGAAGAGATTGGCACAGAAGCTGTAATATCAAAAAAACATGTTTTATTAACCTCAGATGAGGGAGATTGCATCTTACGGTACCCGCAGGCCACTGTAGGAGGCATTCTAATGAGTGCAGAGAACAGGGTCCTTATATATGCATTTGTTATATAGTCAGCATAAAATCAAGGGGAGGTCCTAGCACATACAAGCATGCTTATTGACTAATATGGGTATACAAAATTTGCTTGCTCCACAAAGTGGGAGGGGAGACTAAACTGCTTACATCAGTTAGAATAGCCTGACAGTTCTATACTAGGAGCAGGTGCATTCTACCAGCTAGGCCCCTCTGAGCATGTGCAAGACTCTGGAAGAGGGAGAAAGCACATGGCGAGCACATGGCTAACTAAAATGGCTGCCAAGTACAAAATGGCTTTCAGCTCATGCTAACAGCGATTCCTGCAATCTTTAACAGATGATCCTTTTAGCATGAGCTAAAGACATTCCCATGATCTAGTAGAGACATAGAAAATATTTTGCACATGTTCTTCTCATAAATTCATCAATATCCTATGCTAGGTGGGCATTTACATTCTAAACATTTCATTAAGTAGGTATATACAAGGTATAAGCAGGAGTACAAAGTGAATAGAGCATTGGGTCATACAGGTAGCAAGAGAGAATAATGATCATTATCTCAAACAGAAATCTCAATATTTTCCAATCCTAAGCAGAAAGCAAATACCAAAACCATCTAGTCTAATTTAGTTTCAGGGCTCTGATGTATTTCAGTGACTATTTATGTCAATTTCAAAATAGCCAACAGCACATACCTAATAAAAACATTTTCAATAGACTTTCTCAGTATTTTTTATGAGGGCTAAAGTATCAATTAATATACTTAAGGAAAGAGTAAAGTTATATGCTCAGATGAACTTTTCTCGTGCAGAATAAACATTACTCTTAAAAATATTAAAGCAATCAGACATATTATTACAAAAACAATCCTGGCTCCGGGGACCAGGAGGACCACACGAGGCCATAGGAATTAGGACAAGGAGCCGCAAAGGGCTGCTCCTCCTCAAAAATGGGACGACCAAAGGGTACATTACTAACAAAAAAAAGAGTCCTTGGGAATTTGTAGAACCAACCAGCCAGAGGGAGTCTTCTCCCTGTGTCCGTTTTGAGCCTCACAGGCAGGCTCTTGTTGTTCCCACGGTGGAGCTGCACAACTCGCAACTCAAGAATCACGGAGAAGGAAAAGTCTTTCTTTCAGGATAGGGCAATCACCCCCCAGGGCAAATACCCTCAATGATCCTGTCCAGTGTCTCAGGCAGTGCACCAGTTTTCTTCACTTTAATCTAACAGGCACCAAGGGCACAGCACCTGTACCCTAAACTCAAGTCCTTCCCTAACTCCTGTATTGCACCTCTGGCGCACTGCTCTTTTGTTGGGGCCACAAATTGTAGCCAATATGCTCAGGCATCCCTTGATCAACAAACAAAGGCGTAGACTTGCATTCACTTGGGACCAGGACTCAAAGGCCTGAAGCAACCCTTGTTTCAAGGGGGTCACCTCAAGCAAAAGCCTTCTTGCCGTCCTTGTCGCTCTGTGACTCTCTCAGCTGGGCATCAAAAACTGGATCCACACAAAGATTTCTCCATCCTGATTTGTAACCCCGTCTTTTGCCCAAGACAGTGGCAGGGGTACACACTTCACATCCCAGTGCTTCCGCCTTCACTGAGGTCCTAGTTGCCAGCAACGCCTATGCTGGTTCCTTTTGTTTTGACTGTAGGCTGGACTGGTGCTGACTCCCAGGCTGGATCTGATGTCCGGGCCCCTCTGGCAATGGTTGTAAGGCAGCAAATATCTATTGGTGGACAGAACAAGAGGTCTTTAGACAAGGCACAAAAATAATCTAACAACAGAGAGGATAGTCTCAGAATACTTCCTTAGTCTCGGGCGCCCCATACATTAGCAAGGCACCCAAGAGCCACTTCATCTATCTGAGAGTAGAAAACCCTGGACCTATTGGCAAGTATAAAAGGAACGTTTTGGTGAACTGACAAGAGTAATACATCACCCAATCCCAAACAGCCAAGGAAGTCTGTGTTCATTTACTAAATTCTGAGGAAAAGAGAAAAACAATACAGACATACTCCAAATACTTACATTGGTGTATTCCTATATTACCAATCTGAAGAACCTTCAAGAAAAAGGAAATGTTCTACACTTTTACTCATAGATTTTACATTACTTGTACAGGACTGCAGACACTTGTAAAATAATTTCTCTTACATGTTATGCTTAGGACCATGCTCTCATGTTATAGGCGCAGCAGGAAAATCTAAAACTGCTAATGGAACAGGGATTCTTATTGCAAAAAGAACTAAACTTCAACATAGTGAGTACATTTTCTCCAGCAGAACATGTTATGACAAACAAACTCCTATAAAACAATATTTTCCTTCAAAATGTTTGCTAAGGATCACATGAGCGTCTTTCCTGCATTGTACTTTTCACGATCTGGACTATGCAACATCATTTTCAAAAGGAAAAAACCCTATCTCCAGCTCTAATAAGGGCTGTCAGCTTATTGACAGAGACTAGCTAATAAAAGACTAGCAATGCCCTTGCAAAACTGTATAGAACATGAGAATAACATAAACAATAATAGTGTTGCCACCTGAGATTTTTGAACAGAAACCCCCACTATACAGTTCCCCTTAAAGATCAAATAAGGGAACATCAATCTGTTCTACTCATTCTTTCATACAGGATGGGCAGTAACATAGCTTATATGTTTCATCATTTTATTAATTCTAACAATTTTAAAACAGTATTACAGAATAGCCAATAACTGTCACATGGTCATTTCCTAGACAGCTTAGACAGACTCAAGAAAGAGTGAGAAAAAGAAGAGAGAAAACATAATTTTGCCTACCCTTAATTTGTAGAGGAGCTAGCCTCCTTCCCCCATTTTGACAGTAGGAAAACCTGAAACAGGTTTTACTTCTGTCAACACTTTCAACCCCTATTTGTAGCAACTGGGCACAAACAAACCAATGTATCAATTTCTTGAGCAATTGTACTAGATTAACATGAGGGCGCATGAATGCAAACTAAAATCCATTTCCTCCTTATCGTAGCCCCTACACAGTATTCTTTAAACTAAAACAATTATTTTTATATACATGGCAGATCAATGCTCAACTGAAGGCTGTTTTCCTTCGTTTCATATGACTGCGCAAAACGTGTGTTTGCCAAAAATAGGAAGCAAAGCTTCTCTTTCTCTCTTTGCGCTATCATCTCGTCTTTCAAAAACTTTTCGAAGGTCGAAGTGTCCCAGCAAACATTACCCTTCACCCTGCTAAGTTGCTAAATGCAGAACTCCGACCTTTGACCCGTTCAGCAGCTGCTCATTTTTGTGTGCAAGGCTTGCCATGCGGTTGTCGTAATGCAAAGCAACTCTGGAGAATCACAGCTCAAAGGCAGTCCTGTCCGGTCCGTTTGTCAGCAATTTAAAGGTAGGATAATAACGTCTGCTGGTTTCTGTATACTTATTTTCATTGGTGTACAGTATGTGGTGTGCAGTCTAGTAATACAGAGGTCAGCTGTTTGTTTTATACTTGCATATACTTTATTGAAGCCTGAGAGCACGTTAAAACTGCCTTGAGTGGTAGAACTGCTTGTAAAATTGTGAATTTAGCTCAATTTCGACTTTGGTGGTATGGGCACTTAAAAATGAATATCCTACAATATTTTTGCATAATAGGAACCCCAGAGTGTTCTCTAGATAGCCCAGGAATGGGAAATCAGAAATGTATAAGGTATACCCTTATAAAAATGAGTTTTGTACGGCTGGGTAAAGTGACAGTTCACATTTAAGGCTCCTGCTAATGCGGTACAGCACTGCTTAAATCCAACTTTAATGCTAGGAATTCACAGTATGATGATTAGGCTTTATAAAGATGAAAAAACGAATTTAAAGCATTTATTTCTAATAATATATATTTTTTCATATAATTATTATTATTTTTTTTTTATCAAACCAACCATTTTGATGATTCCACATTGGAAAAGCAAGCTTCATTCGTAGCCTATCATATTTAAACACATTCATGTATAACCCTAAGCACAGAAGCCTTACTTGAAACAGGAAAAGTCTGCGCCACTTTTTAAAGGACAGTTATTATTTAACATCAGAACCACAGAGGTACTTATGAAAAAAGACATTAAGAAAGGAAATCCCTACTTTCAATTTTGTTCTCTGTTATCCAAAATAATGAAACTGGTTTTTTGAAACTTTTAAAATAATGCAGGCCTGTATACCAGTTTTACACTGACTTAAAATTTCGCTGACTCAGCATTCCTGTCTGTGGCCGTGATCAGGAATAGCCATATGCTATTTATGCAGCTGTTGTTTGTCAGCAGGCGTCGAATTTTCACGCCTTTCTCATGAAAAAAACCCTTTGTTATTTGAAATACCCTGACAGAGTTAAATCCCCATTTGCGGTGTCAAACAGCTTCTTTTCAGTTAGTCAGTTTAAACACAGCTGTTGGAAAGCTTTTTTCTCGGGTGCTGAAAGAAAAGCATGTCACAGTCTATTTAAAAACTGAGGCATTTCAATGCAGTCAAATCTATCTTTCTATAATGTGTATTTAGTTCAGCAACGACCAAATTCACTCAAATGATGTGCATGCCTTTTAATGTCTAATACAATGTATTTAAGGAAAATGCTGTAACGTGTATTTTAGTCTATTGATTACAAAACACACAATTTCGTTTTTCTTCCTCTGTATGAGGCCTATTTTAATCCTATTGAATACGAATTCTAATTTTATCTTTAGCATTGTGGCAATTTGCACACATGTATAGTGTCTTACTCTGTCAATTTAATAGTAACATGCAGCTATTTAGCATATGTTATATAATTCATTTCTGGATTTTTATTTAATATGTAAGAAACTAAATGACATTTTGCATAACAGAATGATGACAGCAAAAAAACATAAACAAACTCATTGAGCTCATTCCAGAAAGTTACAGAAGGGGGTCATACACTCAGAACACACAACACAGCGCGCTTAAAGCTAGCCATTCTTACACAAAGAGTACTCACACAAGTATTATCAATGTCAAACCAAAAACCCACATAGACATTTAAACACACATTTAACCCACAAATCAACACTTAGGACTTTAAGACAGCTTACAAACTGTACGCAAGACCAACCTATTTGTAAATACTAATTGTAAGTCATATTTACAAGAAGAGCTCTCAAAAGTAGCCCAAAAACTGTTCCATGGTCAAGAAGCCAAAATACACCAAATTCGCCAGTTTTGGCTGGTAGAACACTCAAAAAGCGCTCTGCATATCACCACTTATGAATGTTACTAAGTGCGCAGATCCGGATCCGTTTTATGTACATATTTAGTTCCATGGGGTACTTAGTCACCAAGGAAGAAATATCTTTTTACTATACCTAAACCTATTTAGGTATCCCCTCTGAGGGAGTCAGCTGAGTACTTCCTAAATCCATATCGGTACTCTCCAAGACAGCAACACTTTCAACAAAGTGTGCTAGAAGCAGGCATGTCAAAAATATTATAGCATATATAATATTATACTCCAAGTGACACTTAACACAATGTGTGCCGTTCAAGTTTTCAAAGTTAGAGAAAAATCTCCTCATTACCTGCCTTCTTTTGCTGCAGCAAAACAAACAAACAAACCAAAATCTTGGCCAAGTCATTCCAAACAAAAGTGTTGCCTTAGCAACCTTACCAAACCAAAGTCTCCAGCTTCCAACTGCCAAGTTCTGAGTGACCTAACGGTCGTTTTAAAATACTCACGCCAAAGAAGTTCTCAGTCGGGAGCGGCAAACACTTGGAGGATCAGATCAGGAAGACCAGAAATATACTGGGCTGGAAGACAAACAATCTCCGTGCGCAGGGTACCTCCTCAGTAGATTCCTGTCCTGTACTCCTCAGTAGATTCCTGTCTCCCTTCAAGACCACTCCCTTGGATAGCCGCTGCACACGATGAGGTCCACTTTCGGGCGCCATTTGTAGAAATAAAAACCTTCTTAGGGGTTCACTGATACATCTGGTCCTTAAGACCAACAAAGAAGAGATTGGCACAGAAGCTGTAATATCAAAAACATGTTTTATTAACCTCAGATGAGGGAGATTGCATCTTACGGTACCCGCAGGCCACTGTAGGAGGCATTCTAATGAGTGCAGAGAACAGGGTCCTTATATATGCATTTGTTATATAGTCAGCATAAAATCAAGGGGAGGTCCTAGCACATACAAGCATGCTTATTGACTAATATGGGTATACAAAATTTGCTTGCTCCACAAAGTGGGAGGGAGACTAAACTGCTTACATCAGTAAGAATAGCCTGACAGTTCTATACTAGGAGCAGGTGCATTCTACCAGCTAGGCCCCTCTGAGCATGTGCAAGACTCTGGAAGAGGGAGAAAGCACATGGCGAGCACATGGCTAACTAAAATGGCTGCCAAGTACAAAATGGCTTTCAGCTCATGCTAACAGCGATTCCTGCAATCTTTAACAGTGGGGGCAGTTCTACCCTCAACCCCTCAGAGACCTTTTAACAATGATATGTGAAATGTAGGATGAATTCTTAGAGTTTTAGGTAGTTTTAATTTGTAAGTAATTGAGCTCAATTTTTTCTCAATCTCATAAAGCCCAATAAACCTTGGTTGAAACTTTCTACATCCTTTCAATTGTAAATTCTTCGAATTTAGCCACACCTTGTCTCCCACTTGTAAATCAGGCTCCTTACGTCTTTTCTTATCAGCATGGTGCTTATAAATCTTTTTGGCTCTTGTTAAACTCTCTACTGCTGACTTGTGAATTTCTGTTAGATGCTCAACTAAATTTGTAACTGCCGGAACTTCTGCCTCTTGCACACTCATAGAGAGATTGGGATGTCTGCCTGAATTTAAGAAAAAGGGGAATGACCTGTTGAAGTGTTCCTTGCATTATTATGTGCAAACTCTGCCGCCCACAGGTATTCTGCCCATTCTTCACCTTGATTTAACAAATTTACCCTTAGATATTGTTCTAATTCTTGGTTCACCCTCTCTGTTTGGCCATCACCTTCTGGGTGGTAACTTGTGGTGTACCTGCTCTCAATACCTAGCTTTTGGGTGAAAGCCTTCCAGAAATGGGATAAAAACTGTGATCCTCTATCTGAAACTAAAACCTTCGAATTCCATGCATGCGCACTATATTCTGACTAAAGGCTTGAGCTAACTCCTTAGCTGGAGGTAACCTCTTTAATGGAGTAAAGTGTGCCATCTTGGTGTATGCATCCACACAGACCATTATGGTGTTATACCCTTGGCTTACTGGCAGTTCCACAATCAAGTCTATTGTTACTGTATGCCATGGATATGGGGGATTGGGCAATGGCTGAAGCAACCCTTGTTTCGCTTGTCTCTCAGTTTTCTCCTGGCGCACTTTTCACAAGTCATGACATATTGATAGATGTCGTTGGACATCTTAGGCCACCAAAATTTCCGTTTGATCAGGTCTGTTGTCTTTTGAATTCCCTTATGGCCAGCCAAGACATGATCATGACACTCTTTCATCGCTTTCTCTTGCAATTCCACCGTTGGTAAGTACAAGGCTCCTTCATGAAAAGGCAAGTGATTTTGGATTTCTCTATTTGGCTTTTGACTTGCCCATTCTTCCATTTCTGTTTCACTCAATGCCTTTTTTACTTCATTCTCCTGGGTGTTTGCTAAAACTGCCGCGATGACTCTTCCTTCTTCTATAATACTTTGATTCTCCAGTTCTTCTGAAATTTCTTCAGTCCCAATTCTGGATAAGGCATCCGCCTTACCATTTTTAGTTCCAGGTCGAAAGGTTATCACAAAATCATAATCTGCAAAGTACAAGGACCATCAAAGCTGACGTGGAGTCAAGATTCTAGCAGATTTTAAAAACTTAAGATTTCGATGATCCGTGTAGACTGTCACTGTATGTTTTGCCCCTAGCAGATAGTGCCTCCACTCCTTGAAGGCGTCTTTTATTGCCAATAACTCTTTTTCTGTTATTGTATAGTTTACTTCCGCTGGAGTCAACTTCCTTGATCGAAAGGCTACCGGGTGGAGTTGTCCTGTTCTTTTATGCCTCTGCGATAATATTCCTCCCAAGGCCAGGTTGGAGGCATCTGTTTCCACATAAAAGGTTCTTCTGGGTCTGGATGCAATAGTACTGGAGCCGAGGTAAAGGCCTCCTTTAAAAGCACAAACGCTTCTTCCGCTTCTCTTGACCAAGAAAACGGAACTCCTTTCTTTAATAGCTTCGTGATTGGAATCAGTTTCTTTGAAAATTCTGGAATAAATCTCCGATAGAAATTTGCAAAACCAAGGAAGCTTTGTACTTCCTTAACTGATTGGGGAGACTTCCATTTTATTACTGCTTCCACCTTGTTTTTGTCCATCATTATTCCTTCTGGAGATAACACAAAGCCCAAAAATTCTACAGTTGTCACTCCAAAGGCACATTTTTCCAATTTTATGAAAAGGTGGTTCTCCTTCAGTCTCTGCAGAATTCTTTTCACATGTTTTTCATGTACTTCCACATTGTCTGAATAGATTAAGATGTCATCGATGTACACGATTGCGCACTGATCAATATATTCCTGGAGAACATCATTAATAAAATGTTGGAATGCTGCTGGGGCGTTGCACAGGCCATAGGGCATGACCTGGTATTCATAGAGCCCATACTTCGTCCGGAATGCAGTCTTCCACTCATCTCCTTCTTGGATACGGACCAGATGATAGGCTCCCCGTAAATCCAGCTTGGTATATATCTTTGAACCTTTGACTTGATCCAGGAGGACAGATATCAACGGCAATGGGTACCGATTCTTAACAGTAATCCGATTGATCGCTCTGTAATCTATGCAAGTCCTCAAACCACCATCCTTCTTAGGAATGAAGAAAAGTGGAGAGGAGACTGGAGATTGCGATGGTCTGATGAAGCCATTTTCCAAGTATTTCTGCAGATAATCCTTTAAATGGGCGTTCTCTTTTTCAGTCAGAGCATATATACGACTACACGGCAAGTTGGCTCCCGTTTCTAGTTCGATCTTGCAATCATAGGTTCGGTGCGGGGGAAGCTTTTCTGCCTCCGCCTCACTAAATACCTCACTGTTTTCGGTGTATTCTTCGGGCAATTCCACTGTGCGTATCACACAAATCGCCACACCACTTTCACAAAGATGTGTAGCCAAAGAATCTTCTTTACCTTGCTTCCAACCATGATAGCAATTTTCTCTACAAAAATCCGAGTCCATAGTTATTGTTCTGGAACTCCAATCTATTGTAGGGTTATGCTCAGTGAGCCAAGGCAACCCCAATATTAACTGAAACTGTGGGGCGTCGATTAGATTGAATTGCAGACTCTCCCTATGTCCATCTGAAGTTTCCAACTCCACCATCTCTGTGTGGCGCACCGTGGGCCCTGACGACAGATTGGTGCCATCCACTGCCCTGACAGCCTCGCTCTTCGCCTTCTTGATGGCCTGGATCCCAATCTTCTCAGCAAAGCGTAGATCACAAAAATTGCCTGTAGCTCCTGAATCCACCATGACAGTGATTCCTTTTAAACTTGTTTCTCTGAACCTTAACTTCATATGTATAATCAGATGTGGTGACGAAGACTGTAAAGTATTGGCCAAGGTATGATTTTGAGTATCTTTTGGAGTTGCCATCTTCTCTGCATCCACCAGACCAACTCCCCCTACTGGTGGTGCTGCCAGTTTTCCTTCGGCAACTGTTTGGGCTTCTTGGGACAATTTCGAACGAAGTGACCTCCTACTCCACAATATAGGCACAGTTTATTTAGCCTACGCTTTTCCTTCTCTTCTTTAGAGAGCGGACCTCTTATAGTTCCTATTTGCATTGGCTCTGTTCCATGCTGACTGTCCACTGTTCTAACAGCTTCTGACCTTGCTCGATCATATCGGGGAATACTGGGTTTAAAGTCTGTTCTCCTTTCTCCTCTACGCTCACTTTGTCTGAAATCCAATTCCAAAACCAAATCTATTAAAGCTGAAACCTCAGTGGGACGGTTAGGCACCTGAGCTAGGGCATCCTTTAACTCCTCTCGAAGTCCTCGATAAAATACTGCTGCATGTTTTTCCTCAGGCCAATTTGTCTCCACTATTAGCTTGTTAAATTGAGCCAGGTAAGTTATTAACTCTCGACTTCCTTGTCTGAGCTCCAAAAACTCATTATCCGTGGCTTGAGAGACCCGCCGTCGAGATTGTGCGTCTGGGAAGACAGCTGGTCTGCACATAAAATGTAACGTACATTGTGTCCAAAAAAGTTGCGCCTTTTGTGGATCTCCAGAGAACCTTTCAGGTGGCGCCAGAGGTATAACTGGAGATAGCGAGTGTATGACCTGCGTGGTTGTTTTGGCCGATGAAGCGGCTGGGTCACTAAATAATTCTTCTGGGGACGTTGAATATTGAATCTTGGGGTCTGTGATTAACCTATTTATTTTACTTGCTAACTCAGTAGTTTCTCTTCGGGAAGTTACTAGATCCTGCCTTAACTCTCTATTTTCCTCTCTCACGGTTATAATTTCCTTTTGTATTCCTTCTAATACTTCTCCCAATCTTTTTAAGTCTAAACCTTCAGCTATTTTCTGCTCAGGCGCAAAAGAATTACGTGGGCACTTCACTCTGTCAGAATCGTAAATCTCCACAGTTTGCGCGGGAGCAGAAAGATGCCAAGGCCCAAGTCCCCTATAACTTTCCCGACCAAGTCCTAAGTTACAACCTGGTCGAAGAAAATCACTGGGGGAAAGGGGTAGGGGACAAGAAGAGACAGCTGCTGTTGCGTGATTGTTCTCACCAGGATTTCTTGTCATCTGATAGCTATTCTGCAAAAGAACAGTCGCTCATGTAATACTTATTATACTTCACTTTTCTTTTTCTCTGATTATCTTTTCTAAAATAACACGCTTACCCTTGGTGATTGCAGCATATGCCCCTCTTCTATATACTCATGCTAAATGTAGATTAGGAATGAGTTTTCTTATCTGTTGTCTTCTTCACTCTCTCTCTCTCTCTCTCTTTTCTTGCAGGCGAATACTGAAGGAGCACTCTGGAACTTCCTTAGGAATGCAGTGAGGTGAGTATATGCGTATGTTCTTAAAATATCTTTTATACTGCACAAGTCACCTAGGAAGAGAGTACTCCTATTCAACCCAAAACTAATGATGGGACAACTGCGCTTGAACTCCTATAAATTATGCCAGCACAACATAGGTTAGCGCAAGCTTCTTTCAATATGCCCAATTCTACTATGTTTTCTAAATGCACTCAGAGTTCTCTCCTAATTTCAACTCTCACCAGAATTAACTCAGGGTGATGTCAAAAACAACTAAAACAGATTATTCCTCCGTGGAGAAATAACATCAACAAGGTAACTATAACAACCTTCAACCTCTGCTCTCAATTAACTAGTGCTCATGCGCGGGTACAGACTCGCTGCTACTGACTAAGCGAGAACTCTGCCCCTGCGCGTCTGACAGCCACACTCGCATTTGACAGAAGCGAGAACACTGCTTATAATACTATCGCCAGACGCTACCACTCTGAAGCGGAACCACTCCACAAGACTCGTAAAGCAAGCAAACAACTGTGTGCCTTCAGAATGTGCACTGCGTGACTAAAAGCTCACTTCTCACGTAAATTGTACATTTTGTAGAAACTGTGACTAAATAGCTAAAACGCGCCGCAATGCTAAAATCCCGTCGAAGAAAAACACGTCGAGATAACTACCCTAACATTAACTAGCGCGCCGCTCAGGAAACATGAAAAAATATATCTAGTACCTTCTCAATCCTCAGGTGAAGTGCGAGGATTCTAATGCCTCAGCTTCTTACATTCCACAACACTGCAAGATCTCTTAAACACTAGAATGCTGACCCTAACTCCATTTTGTCCCTTTGTCAGCCATCTTAGAATTCCACCAAACTGGACTTCGCACTCTTGCTAAACCATTCCTTATCTTACGTAATGCCTGATGGGAAATTGCATTTACTGACCACTCCCTTCTGGTGTTGGTAATTCGGGACCTGACAAACACACTCCACACACTTTTTTGCATTTTTTACTAATATCCCTTGGTGATTGTGTTAGTCTTTGTCACCCACTTCAATTTACACTTATGTTAACGTAAACAAAATCCATGTTTTTCAGAGGCTGAGTTGTGAGTCATAGTGGATGAAATCATAAGAGTAGAGCCACAATTGTTTGGAGCCCAAATCCAACATTCTCCTCTCAGTAGGAAAATGGAAATGTGGTCCAGGATAGTCGACAAAGTGAATGCTGTAGGTACCACCCTGCACACAAAGGAGGAAATTAGGGAGAGGTGGCATGACCTGAGGGCGAAGGTGCGTGACGTGGTCTTCATGCAACACCTGAAGGCCCAAAAGACTGGTGGTGGTCCTCCCAGCACCCCATTGCAACTCTTTCCATGGGAGGAGAATGTCTTGGCCCTCCTGCACTCTATGGGGCTTGACAGGAATAGCAGGATGAGTGGAGTCTGGTAAGTTACACCTCACTAACTGTCACAACACTTCAATATCCTGTTGGCTCTTCGATTGTATTCTCTAACTACTTTCCCTAACATGCAATACTCAAAGTATCAGGGGTGTTTGATTGTCAGTTTCAATGTGTATTGTTGCATGTAAGATTACTTGTATCAATCTCCATCACATGACACATGTTGGAATGCTTTCTGTAAGTATATTATTGAACTTAGCATCCCAGGACCCATTATATGTGTCAATATGTAAATGTATGGTCAAGCCCAACTGCATTTTGGCAGCAGGTATGTAACACTAACCATTTGTCAAGTGTTGGCAAGTAGAGATTAAAATGACTGCAACTAAACTGCAAAGGCCATGTTTCTTTAACTCTAGACAAGTTGAAATTTTGAGTTTGCCCAGTATTGACTTGTCTCACGTTACAACTACTGTTCATTTTTTTTTATGTTTGCATTTTTAAAAAGGGGAAGGAGCATTGATACAATAAATCACCAGTAGCAGCAGACAAGAAAAATAATACAAACATTCATGTATAATATACACAGTGCAGATGTACAAGAGAATCAAGACTGCTGGTCAAATAAGCTCTTATACAAGATATATCATACAGTACTCAAATGGTGAAAAACCAACAAAGTGCAGTGCATAATAGGTCACCCCCCCCCCCTGTAGAGTACAATGACAATATAGACATTCCAAACCTAAGAATTCAAATGACCAGTCAATTGGAATTCCATAAGACAATTACAGTATATCACCAATGGTAACAGACAAACAATACAGTACGAAAATTCATATATGACATACACAGTGCAAATAAGCCAGAGAATCGAGACTGCTGTTCAGATAAACTCTATACAAGATACCCTACAGTACTCAAATGTTGAAAAGCCAACAAGGTGCAAGTGCATAATCCAAATCCTGTTCATTTCTCATGGAGTTAACCATTTGTCAAGTGTTGGCAAGTAGAGATTGAAATGACTACAACTACAATGAGGCCCTGTTTATGTAACTCTAAACAAGATGCAATTGTGAGTTTGCCCATTCTCACTTGTCTGCCATGTCACAACTTATGTTCATTTTTCTTGGCCTGAACAATCGACTTGCAATGCTCTACTCAGAGACATGTCTGACTACTTAGCTTTATTTTGTCCTGGTCTCCTCAACTGAAACTATTGATGGTATAAGTGACACCATACCAAGTGTGTACCACTAATATTTGTAAGGCATTAAGCTAAGTCAGCTGATCAGAAGAGGCAGGTGACCCATTGATTCTGCACTGCTCACAAATTGACTAATGCTAAATATACAATCAAGTTGTGTCATCGCCTGTATTGTACGCAACTAGGCTTTGGAATAGTCGAAAACACATGTTACTTCTCCACTGTGTTGCCTTCGATGTTTGGGAGATGTCATGTTCATTCCTTAATCCAAAATGCAACATATCAGCACATCTAATGAGCTGCTCAGTTCTAGTACATGTCTTGAATGTCTGCAAATGTCTTGTTAACAAGTTCTATACCACAGAAATATATCACAATAGTAATCTCTAACTATTTTGTTCTTCCTAGGTCTGTACTTACTGTGACACAAAACATTTGGATGTAGATACAACACTTCCAACAATAACAATGTTCTCTATTTCACACAGCACCTGCCCAGAGCTTGGTCACTGAACAGACTCCCACTCCACCCCCTAATGAAGCCCTCAGTCATGACAACATTCCTGGAGATGTGGGCATGGATGACCGTCCTGGCACATCTGGTCAGCCTGAGCAGATTGCAACAGTGAGTCTCACTGTGCCCACAACACCTCCCACCCCAGCTGCAACACCTCAGCCAACGCCAGTCCCCACAACCTTTGTACCTAGCATATTCAACACCATCTTCTGCTCCCCAGTCCTGGATTTTGAGGTGACAATCACCAACCCAGTCACAGAGGAAATAGGCGCCAGTTTGAGAAGGCACCCTGGGCCAAGGGCACAGGCCCGTGGGGGTAGGGTTTGGGAGAGGGGTACTGTGGGCCCACTAAGTGAGGCCACTCACACCCAGGCCACCATCGACCAAGTCTTGGGAGCCTATCAGGACTCCCAAGACGTTATGGGCCAGTTATTGACAGAAATTCGGGAGATGAAGCAGATGCAGGGGGACATACACCAGGAGCTGGCCACCTACAACACCAACATGGGCAATCTCATTGGGGTGCTGCAGGACACCTTGTCAACCTTCTGCAGTGCTTTTCCATCACCATCTACCTCTTCCTGTGGTCCAACTATATCTGGGCCATCTACGTCTGCGGCAGCCACAGGAAGGGAGGCCCTGTCAGAGGAAGACACCTCTGAAGACACCCCTGCCTCTGCAGCAGCGGATCCCCCCGCCTTTGCAAGAGGGGACGTCCACCAAAATTGCCAAGAGGTGAGGATGGCAAAACACCCACCATCTCCGGCAAGAAACCTCAACCTAAATTTCCTCCAGTGTGTGCAACACATTCACTTTGTGGACTATTTCTGGACACTTTTCCCTTTCTGATGGGAATAGTATTTTGGACTTTGGACTTCGTACAATTTGGCATTTATAACTATGGTTTCATTCATCATGCCTGACTTCTTCACTTTTGGTTTTCCCTGTTTGGTTTTGCACAATGTTTATTTTTGCCTTGTTCACTTTAATAAATACATTAGTCACAAACTCATTGTCTGCTGTAGTAAATCTCACATCTAGCAATGTATATTTGTACTCCCATGTGACTTTTACAATGCCAATACAAGCTACCTGTTCAAGCATGGATATGCTGCATGTATACAATGTTTAGCTCAGGATCACAACCATTTCACACCAACACATACATACAAGCGTCTTGTCTTATAAAATATTTATTCCATTGTTTCAATCATAGACTGGCATGATATCAGAAACATAGCAAATCAATCAATCAATCAATCAATCAATCAGGGGGTTTAAAGTGCGCTACTCACCCGTGAGGGTCTCAAGGCGCTGGGGTGGTGGGGGGGTGCAGCTCCTGTTCAGCCGAAGAGCCAGGTCTTGAGGCTCTTCCTGAAGGTGTGCAGAGTAGGGGAGCGTCTGATGTTGACTGGGAGCTCGTTCCAGGCTTTGGCCGACATGCAGGATAAGGTTCTTCCACCTTCTCTGGTTCTGCAGATGCGTTGGGTTTCTGCCAGGGCGAGGTCGGTGGAGCGGAGGTTCCTTTTGGGTACATGAAAGGAGACTATTTTGTTGAGGCATTTGGGTCTGATGTTGTGGAGGGATTTGCAGTCGTGGGTGAGTAGCTTGAAGGTTACTCTCTTCTCGACGGGGAGCCAGTGTTGGTCTTGCAGGTGTTGGGTGATATGCTTATGTCGTGGGATGCCGAGGACGAGTCTGGCCGTGGTGTTCTGGATGGTCTGGAGTTTGTGTAGCAGGGATTTGTTGTTTCCAGCGTAGAGGGTGTTTCCGTAGTCCATTCTGCTAGTTATGAGTGCATGGGTGACGGTCTTTCTGGCTTTGGGGGGATCCACTTGAAGGTCTTGCGGAGGATGCGGAGGGTGTTGAAGCAGGTGGAGGGGACGGTGGTGATCTGTCGGGTCATGGTGAGGGAGGAGTCGAGTATGATGCCAAGGTTCTGGGCGTGGTCCGTGGGGGTGGGTTGTGTGCCGAGGGCGGAGGGCCACCAGGAGTTGTCCCATGCAGAGGGGGAGGATCTGAGGACTAGGACTTATGTCTTCTCCGAGTTGAGTTTCAGATAGCTGCTGCTCATCCAAGCTGCGATGTCTTTCATTCCTTCTTGGAAGCTGAGTCTGGTGGTTTCGGGGTCCTTCGTGAGGGAGAGGATCAGGCCTGGGTGTAGTTCGCTGAGTTTTGCTACGCGGAACTCCGCGAAGTTACAAAAAACTCCACGAAGTTCCGCGAGTGGCGGAGTGCAGTGCGAACTGCAGTTTGTGCTGGTGTTCCTGCCGCTCGGGTAGAAATTCTACCCGAGCGGCAGCTCGCGCTCGCGAACTTACCGTTCGCGATCGCGAGCGGGGAAAAAACTTTGCTGCACATCGCGAAGTGGAGTTTTCTGCACTCCGCAAGCTCTGCGGAGTCAGAAAACTCTGCAAACTCCGCGAACAGAGCGAAGTTCACCGCCCAGACCTAGAGAGGATGAGCTGGGTGTCGTCGGCGTAGGATACAATGCTGAGTCCATGTTGTCTGACGATGGCGGCAAGGGGGGCCATGTAGATGTTGAAGAGCGTGGGACTGAGTGATGATCCTTGTGGTACTCCGCAGTTGATCTCTGTGGGTTCGGAGAGGAAAGGCGGGAGTCTGATCCATTGGGATCTGCCGGCGAGGAAGGAGCGGAGCCAGTCGAGGGTGGTTCCCTGTATTCTGGTGTCGTTGAGTCTGGCTGCGAGGGTGCAGTGGGAGACGGTGTCGAAGGCTGCGGAGAGGTCGAGTAGGATGAGTGCTGCGCTGTGGCCTTGGTCGAGGAGCATGTGGATGTCGTCTGTGGCGGCGAGGATGGCGGTCTCGGTGCTGTGGTTGCTGCAGAATCTGGATTGGGAGTGGTCGAGGATGGAGTTCTCTTCGATGAAGTTTGTCAGCTGGGCCTTGATGATCTTTTCGTTGACTTTGGCTGTGAAGGGAAGGAGAGAGATGGGTCGGTAGTTCTTCAGGTCCGTCGGGTCTGCGGAGGGTTTCTTGAGGAGGGGCTTGATTTCTGCGTGTTTCCAGTCGCCGGAGAAAGTGCCGGATTCGAAGGTGGCGTTGATGGTGCGTCGTAGCTGGGGTGCTATGGTGGCGGTGGCTCTGTGGAAGATGTGCGGAGGGCAGGGGTTCCTGAGTGAGTGCTCTTCATGGTCGTGGTGGTATCTTCGGTGGTGACTGGGGTCCAGGCGGTGATGGTGGGCCGGCTGTCATCGCTGGAGGGAATGGCGGTTTCCTGGAGACTGCTCGCTGAAGTTGTCGTAGAGGGCCTTGATTTTCAGGTAGAAGTAGCAGCCGAGCTTGTTGCAGAGGTCTTGGGAAGGAGTGACGTCCGTGGCTTCGCTAGGGGGTTAGGTGAGTTGCTGGATGATGTTGAAGAGTTCCTTTGAGTTGCTGGAGTTGGTGAGGATTTTGTTCTGGATGAAGGTCTTCTTTGTGGATCTTATGCGTTGGTGGTATTCTGTCATGGCGTTCTTGTAGGTGTTCAGGTCTTCCGTGGTTTTGCTGTTTCTCCATCATTTTTCGAAACGTCTGCAGGCATTGTCTGTCAGTGGTGCGGAGGGGTGCGAGCTTGTCTGCGCAGTTGGTGATCCAGCGGTGTAGTTCCTTGGCTGCAGAGTTGGCGTCAGTTGAGGTGGGGGGTTCGCAGCTGAGGGTGGAGTTGAGGTGCTCCTCTGTGACCTTGCTCCAGTTCCTCTGTGGAGGGCAAGGAGTGGGTTTGAGAGCGGTGGCGGTCTTGAAAGAGAAGTGTACGCAGTGGTGGTCCATCCAGAGGGGCTGCGTGGTGTGGCTGAAGCGGATTTTGTTCCCGCATGCAAAGATGGGGTCGAGGGTGTGTCCTGCCTTCTGGTTAGGGGTGGTGACGACCTGTTTCAGTCCGATGTTGGCGAGGTTGTCCAGGAGGGCGGTAGAGTTGGAGTCACTGAGGTTGTCGAGGTGGAAGTTCAGGTCTCCGATGAGTAAGTATTCCATGGAGGTGATGGCGTGGGGCGCAATGAGGTCAGCAATGGTAGTGGTGAACGAAATGCAGGGTCTGGGGGGTCTGTAGGCGAGGGTGCTGTGAAGAGTTGTTTTGGTGGTTGTCTGTATCTGGAAGTGAAGGTGTTCGGTGGTAACAGAGGAGTCGCACGTGGTAGAGGTGGAGAGTGGGAGGGAGCTCTTGTGCGCGATGGCGAGTCCTCCTCCTGGACGGTTGGGGTGGACCTTCCTCTGGATCTTGTAGCCATCGGGAATGGCGGTGGCGATGTTGGGGGCAGAGGAGGCGTTGGTCCCGGTTTCCGTGAAGAAGGTGACATCTGGCGAGAGGGTGTCGAGGAGGTCCCAGATCTCTGCGGCATGTCTGTACAGGGAGCGCACATTGAGGAGGATGCACTTCAGGGCTTCGGTGGTGTTGTCGTCTGGCCTGGGGCGGTGGTCGTGGTGGTGCGGAGGGTGGTGAAGGTTCGGCTGCAGTGGTGGAAGGAGAACTGGCCATGGGTGGTGTTCGGCGTGGACAGCTGACAGTTGTTGTTCCTTCCAGGGTTGAGTGTGAGGAGGGCAGCTGATTCGTAGCTGTGGGTGGTCAGAGAGCCAGGGTCCCTGGTGCTGGTCATGGTCGGCTCACGGATGGGTGCAGATGGGCTTGCCTATGGCGCGCCCGATGCGCATGGCCGCATAGCGGCTGTCATTAAATAGGGAAGGGGGAGGGAAGCGCAGCTGGGAGGCAGGAGTGGGAACAGGCAGGGGGGAGGGGCCGCGAGGGCAGTAGCGGCTGGAAGGGACCGGGCAGGGAATCAGCGCAGCAAAACAAACAGAAAACGGTCACAATAACAGAAGAGACACAATAAGAGAAGGACACAATAACAGAAAGGACACAATAATCAGAAAAGACAGAAAAAAGGCACAATAACAGATAAACCTAAAAACGGGGACAAACACAAGACAGACAGCAGCAGACCAGCAGAAGAGCAAGGCTCTGCCACTGGACCACCAGGGATGAGGCGCAGGCAGGAGTCTGTGGGTGGAGGAGGGCCTCGAACACCTACCAGCAACAGGTGAGCGGGGTCAGCGGCAGCAAATCAATACATGGCTCAAATATTCTGTGTCAGTGATCACATTTTCAGGTCCAGACCTTAACAACATGGGATACATCAGACAATTTCCTACAGAATAGGCAAAATAACATTGGTCTATGTCCTCACTGGGAGCCATATCGCCTACCTCACAAAAGGAATCCCATATTATTTAAACCAATAAACATACACATGGCAGTACAACAGTTTCTGATCACAGACTCATTCCAATCCGGTGTTGCTCCATCTGGTTGAATATCGCAAACAAATGTCAGTGATGTGCCACAAACACTTTGGCCTACAATGAGGAGACACATCAACAGCTACATACAGTTTATACACAATGAGGATTTGGCCAATGTTAAGGGAGACCAGCATTATTTGGGCCCACAACAACATTGTGTTGGAGCACATGATGCCACACATATTGCATTAGGACCACCACACGACAAGGAACAAGTTCAATGGATTCCTCTTAACTTCCATCCTATTACTGTGCGTCCTGTCTTGGTGCAGGATTTGTACACTCAAAGTCTGTGACAGTTATTCCCAGGAACAATCAATGTCCACTTTGTATGTCCAAACAGCATCGTATACCTGCTACTGTCACAACTCTGAAATATCCAAATGAAGATGCCATGGTGAAGGTACATAAAACATACCAAAACAAAGACATGAGCTATCAAACCATACATATAACTGAATTCACATAGTCAAATTCTGGAGTACACAGTCCATGTGGAAAATCTAAGCTAAACAAAGCAACACCAACAAAGTGAGCATGCGTCAAAACCTTCTTCCACAAACACCTTTCACCAGATTGTGCCACAGCTTTGAAATGAAATGAAATGAAATGAAAACAAGATTTGTAAAGCGCCTGGTTACCCAAGGGCATCCCCGCGCTATTGCCTGCTAACAAACTTAAGCTGAAAGCTATTCATTTAGGGAAGAGTAATGTTTTAATCTGCTTCCGGAAGATGAGGTAATTAGGTTGGTCACGGATCTGCGGAGGCAAGCCATTCCAGATCTTGGCCACATTATACGAATAGAGGTGGCCGCCACTTCGTGCTCTCTTTATTCTTGGGGTTGACAGTAGAAGTTTAGTTTCTGACCTGAGGGCTCTGTTAGGACGGTATCGATGGATAAGGGACTGAATGACCAGGGATCCCTTACCTGAGAGTGACCTGTGGGCTATACATAGAGCCTTAAACTCTATGCGCTCACGGATAGGAAGCCAATGTAAGGATGCCAAAGCTGGTTTAGCAGAAGACCGCTTTGGGATGTTCATGAGCATGCGCGCTGCGCAGTTTTGAACAATCTGTAGCTTCCGTATCGATGAGCCAGGGGCTCCAAGATAAAGAGCATTAGCATAGTCAAGTCGTGACAAAATGAGAGCCTGAACTAGGACTCTTCTTGCAGGGAAAGGAAGTAGTGGAAGCACTTTACGGATCATTCGGAGGATCCCGTAGCAGCTTGCAGCTACCTTTTGCCCTTGTTCTTTAAAATCAAGGTTCTGGTCGAGCCAAACACCCAGACTCTTAATTTGATGTTTGGGGGTAGGGGCAGGACCAAAGGAGCTGGGCCAGAGTAGCTCAAAGTTTAGATTTTGTTTGTTTCCTAAGAGCATTAATTATGTTTTTGTTCCATTAAGTTTCAAAAATGACTCTTCCATCCACCCTGATACTTTTTCCAGACAAAGGGCAAGACCGGGACTGGAAGGATCCCGCTGGTTGACAGAAACAACCAACTGGGTGTCATCAGCATACGTAATTATCCGAATCCCAAATGGTAGCACAATCTCTGCCAAGGGCCTCAGATACACGTTAAAAAGTGTGGGGCTGAGGGAGGAGCCCTGAGGCACCCCGCAAATCAGCGGTATAGGTTTAGAAGAAATATCGTCTTCAAAAACTTTGAAAGATCGGTCTTCTAAAAATGATTGGAACCAATTGAGCATAGTCCCCGCAATTCCTACCTCACCCAATCTTTCTATCAGCAGCTGGTGGTTGACCGTATCGAAGGCTGCGCTTAAGTCTAGAAGAATGATAGCCGCGCAGCCTCCTGCGTCTAAAATTTTTCTCGCCTCTTCCACAACCACCAGAAGAGCCGTCTCAGTACCATGTTGAGGTCTAAAACCCATCTGGGAGGAATGGAGACAGTTATTGCTCTCCAGGAAGGTAGATAGAACAGAATTCACATATTTCTCTGTGATCTTGCTGATAGCCGGCAGCAGGGAGATAGGGCGATAGTTACTCCAGACTTCAGAGTCCAGGGTAGGTTTTTTCAATAAGGCTTTAACCATAGCCTGTTTCCACAGTGTAGGGACTATACCTGAGGAAAGAGAGGCATTTATCAGGTCAAGGATTACTGGGGACAGGATTTCAGAAGCCTGATTTAAGATATTGGGGGGCAGGATCTGTGGGGAACCGGATTTTAATTTACTCAAAATATCAAGCAGCGTGGACGAGGTAAGTGGGGGAATTTCCTCAATTAGACTAACTCTCCCATTGACCAAGTTTTCCTGATCTCCGATAAGTTGTTGAGGTATTCTTTGAGGGAAGGAGGAGTAGATAGCTTGGATTTTGTTTGAAAAGAATTCTGCCATAGCATTACATCGTGCTGAAGTGTCTTCAGATACAATGAGGGGGGTAGGGATGGTAATCAAGCCCTTAGTGATGCGAAAAATTTCACGAGGAGAGTTAGCAGCTGCCAGAATTCTCTCTTCATAATATAGCGTTTGGGCAAGTTGAATTTCAGTTTTATAAGTTTTAATGGCCTCTCTATAAATTTGTTTGCAGCTGGCAGAAAAATCCTTCCTCCATTTCCTTTCAGCTTTCTTACAAGTTTTCTTAAGTACCCGAAGTTTTGGGGAGTACCACGGATTACGCTTGGTTTCTGCCTTATTAAATGTCATTTTATTTGGAAGAACAGAGTTCAATGAAGATTCTACCCAATAATTAAATTTATGGTTGGCAGTTACAGGGTCGGGATCAGAAGTGGGCCTGGACAATTCCAACGTTGTTACCCATGAGTCAATTGGTAGTTTGGACCATGTACGTGAGCATTTCCTATGCCCCATGGTCGCTGTGGAGGTCACTTGCGGAGTCCAAGTAAAAGGGATTAAAAAATGGTCAGACCAAGGTAGCCTGACAGGATCTCCAACTAAAAGATTCTCCAAATTGGAGAAAATGGGGTCCAATAAGTGGCCTTTTATATGGGTGGGACCTGCTACTTTTTGTGTAAGTTGGAAAACAGCTAGCCCCTCAGTGAGGTCATGCACATCTGAATGAAGGATATTCTCGAAATGGAGATTGAGGTCCCCTAACAGCGTGAGGTTAGCACTACTATTGGCCAGTTTAGCTGCTGTCTCAAGGAGCTCATTATTAAGTCGATTAAGGGGTCCTGGAGGTCTATAGATCAGGATCCCCGAAAATGTGCAGACATGAGAGATCCGAATTGCAAAGGCAAGGCTTTCGCAGTCGGTTAACGGACTTGCGGTGGTGCGACAGTCAAATTCCATTTTGTGAATAATCGCAAGACCACCGCCCCTTCCTATACCCCTGTCCAGCCTTTGGATATAATAACCAGCCGGGAGTGCTTGAACAATAGGGAAATTAGCCTCACCATTGAGCCATGTTTCAGTTAAAAACAGCACCTCTGGGCTCTCTTCCTCAAGTAGAAGATGAATTTCTAGTGCATGTTTTGACATAGATCGACAATTCACTAAGAACATTTTGAGCCCCAAATTATTATTGGTGACTGTGGGAGGCCTATTCCATGGACAAAATCTGAACAGACAGTGTGGACAGGTACTGGTCTCACTATCGGGCAACATATGGTGTAGGCACTTACTTTGCGGTGCGCCCATCCAACCCTTTAGTTGTTCTGACGTGTAGGAGAGACTCTTATTATCAAATCCAACAGGAATCCTGGCCCCTGGCGCCGAGCGAGCGCGGACGGGCGCAGACGGGCTTGCCTTTGGCGCGCCTTTGGCGCGTCAGCGGCGCGCCCGCTGCGCGCGTCCGCTGCGCGGTTGCTCAGCGCCCATGCTTTTATCCCCCAACCAGAGTTCCCGTCTGTTCCCGTATGTTCTGTTCTTTATCTTCCTAATAATTTCCCTAAACATACTCCTCACATCATCACAACAAGAGTTGCTTTAATAGTCAAAGCCATGACCTCTCACAACATACTTACACTCATGAGGAGTTGTCGATGAGATCTTGATGAAAGTCAGCTCCTTCCTCTTCACCACTATCATCATCATTTGGCATTTCAGCATCCTCACCCGGTGCCACTTCATGGTCTCCATCCTCTGTGATATAAGGGATGTTCCGTCGCAGAGCGATGTTGTGGTGCATGCCTCTGTCCACAGTGATTTTACACACCTTCCCGGGTGAGCTGTGGAGGGCTCCCTCAGTCTTGTCCGGATATCTGAATCTGGCCTTCAAGAGCCCAAAAGCCAGCTCCATTGGCCACTGTGTAATTCCATGGGACTCATTGAAGCGGACTTCCACTGGCGTAGTTGGATTCCTCAGCGGTGCCACCAACCATGGATGACTGGGATAGGTGGAGTCTCCTTGATGGAAGACAGACATAGGTGCAGCAATAAGTTACACACTTTCTGATTATACAACCTGACATCACCCACACTCATACTTCAACAATTCAGGCCCACTCTGGTAGCAGTTGTGACATCAGCTGGGGTATGATGCTGTACCGCAGTACGAAGGAATCATGGGCTGATCCTGGGAACCTGGCACAGACATTTGAGATGTACAAATCAGCTAAGCAGACAACTTGCACGTTGATAGAATGGAAATGATTCCTGTTACGGTAAATTGTTCCCTGGCTTACAGTGGTACTAAGACAATATGGGTGCCATCAATGGCTCCAACCACATGTGGGATGCAGCCAATTCCATGGAAATACTCCTTCACATTGCTAAATCCTCAAGTCTGGGGAACTAGATGTAGCTGTCAATGTGTTTCATCAAAGCACCACTTCACATTGGTTATGACATACCACCAAAATTGGCCACAGTGTACTGGAAGGAACCTGTGGCCAGAAAATGCAATACTGCCGTAAGTCTCACAATAGGTGGAGTAAATTAGGGATTAGTGTTTTGAGGAAGGAGATCAGGCTCCAACTGATAACATAAACCCTGTATGGCTTCCCTCTTTCAACAAAACTTCTTGATGACTTCCCTTTCTTTCATGGTCTGAAGGTCTGGAAATGGGCAGTTCACTGCAGGCTGTCGCTTCCTCCCTCTCTCCCCGGGTACCTATGTGTGGAGTGAGAACAATTTTGAACATTGGTCACAGTATCCAAAGTAACATATATGTAGAGTAAGCCAAATGTAATGTGAGAAAACATAACTGGTTCAGAAAGCATTACACATAATTCACATAATAATTGTCTACTGTCCAACAGCCACCTATAATTCCCATTGTGGTTTTCACGTGTCTGTAAAAATAATGTACACATTATACAGTCAAAAATGTATCATGAGTACCCTAAACTTGCAAAATTTGAATTGTACTCCTAAAATATCATCACCATCGGTGTACAGTGCACCACGGAAATATAGCATTTATGCCCTGTATAACACTACGCTGAAGTTTGTGTGAAGCAAATTATAGAGTTATGGAGTAATACATCATGTAAACATGTTAGAACACATATGTAGTGGTGGTGATGCATTTAACAGTTATCTACATTATAGTTCGAACTGCTAAAGTGGCGGATGCCTGACCTCGCATATTGGACATTCTGAACCTCCCATTGCCGGCGGAACTCGACTACGGGGTGGGCAGTTTCATCCACGGCGGACATAGTTATAGGCAATTGTTAATGATTATGACAATTGTGACCCAATTGCTGTGTCCGTCTACTCTGATGACCGCGTACATGGCACAAATATACGCCGCAGTTTGAAAAATAACTCACTTGCCTCATGACACTGCTGCCATAAACAACTCCTTCATTTTAACTGCTGTTTGCCACCTCTGGGAGCAATCATGCCCGGCCAAGCAGGTGTGATGGCCCCTGCCTTCTCTACAGAGGAGCTGGAGAAACTTGTTGAAGAGGTCCTTCCCCTGTATGGACAGCTCTATGGCTCACCAGAGGAGCAGGTAAATATCTCACATAGATTTTTTACTCTGTTTAACTCCATCTTCAATTACTGTTGTAATATTTTGCAGTCCCTACATAGGACAATCATGTAATTGATTGTGTACCTAGTGTACTTTGGGGGATATTCTCAAGAACGTGCGATAATCATCGCCAAAATAGGTTAACACAATTTTCCATATTGCCGTCTATCGCGGGAACATGCGATAGACGGCAGTAACATGCGATAGTTTCCCGATAACGCGTCAAATGTCCGTGATAAAATTACCGGGACGGCAATAAAAATCTAAACCCGAACGTGAAAAAAGTTGCGATGGGCCCAACTGCGATAAAAAATTCAGCGATAAGCAGCGCCAGGCCTGCAAGTCCCACAAGTCAGGCGGAAAAAACCACTAGAAAAGCGGCAACAAAAAACACAAACAACCGTGAAGCACCATGGAGGTAGCCGGAGCAAGTACAGAGGACAACCAGAACCCCACAAGCCCCACGGAGGAGCAGCCTGGGACCTCGGGGTCAGGGAAGGGCAAGGAGAAGAAGAAGAGGAACCCGCGTTTCAGTACGCAGGAAAACCAGATCCTCATTATGGAGGTGATAGAACACCACCACCAACTGTTCATCACCTCCACTGTGTCATTGGCAACTAAAAATACAATATGGCAGTCCATCTTGGCCAAGGTGAATGCAGTCGGAGTGAAGAGAAGGGAAGTGGACGACTGCAAGAAGCGCTGGACTGATGTTAAGCGCAAAACCAAGCTAAAACTCGCAGCCAACCTGAAAGCAGCAATGCAGACTGGAGGTGGGAGTCCAGCGACACACCAGGAGCTGGATGAGATGGAGGAAATGGTGACCCGAGTCATCATTGGGGAGACGGTGGCAGGAGTTGGGGGACCGGACACTGCACAACAGCAACAGGGTGAGTAACGACCAGGGACTGGGGGGACGGGGGGACCTGGGGGTGGTGGCTGTGGGTGTTGTGGCCCTCTTGGGTCTCCAAGCTGCATGATCATTGGCTCCATGGCATCTGTTGGTCTTCAGATGTGGCTCTGGGCTGGGCTCCCTTTCTACTGCAAGTTGTCGTCCTGCTTAACACCAGTAAAAGGCAGGTGTTAAATCCCTGCTGCTAACGCGCCTTATCGCCTGTTTTTGGATCACTTCGCCGATCTGGCTGGTCGTGAGAATATCGCGAAGTGGTGTTTTCGTGTGTTTTTGCACGAACGCCTAGTCTGCATATCATTAGCGTTAGTTGTCGCTCTCATCCGTGGCGATGTTTTTTGCAGCAGCTATCGCTGGAAAACTGGCGATATCGGCAGTTTGCACCAGCTTGAGATTAGGGCGATAATTCTATCGCCACTTTTGCGGCGCTAAAGTGCCGATAAATCAGCGATAAGTCCTTGAGAATATGCCCCTTTGTGTACTAAACATCACCACTGTGATGTGCGTTGTGTGATAAGCCCTATATCCTACTTGTGTTGCATGCACATATCTATGAATGTATACTTTTCATCGTACCGATTATATATTTGCTAATCAGATCATGGTAAATGTGCAAAAATAAAAGGCATAGGCTTTATAGCATGAGCTGTGTATGTATACTGTAAGAAGCATTTGAGGATGAGGTTAGTTATGTGTACAGTCCCACATATCACTCAGCCCAGATCAGGGCTCGCCAAACTTTTGTCTGAGAGCTAGCTATACCTCACAGACCCCTTCAGAGTGCCACACAACATTGAGATCACTTATTGGATGGCCACAAGATGCACTGTTATGTATTGAATTTGTGGAAATGTGATGTTCAAGTGGGATCAGTATGCTAAGCCTGCAGAGAGCAAGATCTGACAATGAGTTGTGCCCAGTCTGGGCCATGGCCCAGGATGGGGCAGAGTTACTGTGGCAATACAACTGATGCAGAAAGTAATCTCCCTGTAGACCTGCAGATCCTTGGATGTTTCCAAAATGAGTTTTCTGAACCAATAGTAGCCCTGATTGCTTTTACATGGACTACATTTGGAAAGATGACTGAGGTAACCCCCTGACCAGATACTTCTTTCCATTGACCCATATTGTCAATGTGTGACATTTACTAATGACAAGACTGTTACTCCCACAGGTTCGTTGTCACTTTTCCAATAGTCATGCTTGCACTGTACAGGCCTATTGCACATGTGACACATTAACAGTGCAGATAGTTGGTTACTTCAGAAGAGATTTTGATATGTGAATCACCAGCTTTGTTGCAATCAAACAAGACTTACAATGGTATGTTGAAGGTCATCCCTGTAATAGCGCCACATACGGCAAAAGGTTTGCCCTATGATTTTGGTACCTACCACACAAACTCAATCAGAAGTAGTATTTTATCCCATTAAGTAGTCCACATGTCCACACATCCCCAGAGAGGAAGGTCTCAGTGACACACATGCCAGCCCTTTCTTGCAACCTTAGTCTTAGGATGCAGTCTATACCATAGTACCAACCTGTATGGACCGTATGCATCAAATCAATAGGCCTGGCTGTAAAGGTGTCTGTACAGCCATGCACAAGTAGTTTAGCCTTCCGAAGGTCACAATGGTGTGTTGTGTTTCATCGTAGTTCACATCAAAGTACATGTAGGATGGACCTGGGCTACAAGTAGTGTGTCAACTATTGATTAATGCATGTCTAGTTATATACAAAATGTGTGTCAACCAAACAGATATCCTAAAACTTACAGTTATAATCTGTTTATTCCTCTCTTGTATCCATACAGGTCAATGTCCATCAGAAGCAATCCATTTGGAAAGCCATCACCCAGAATGTGCGGACCCTGGGGGTTTATCACCAGCGCAGCGTCCATTCCCATAAGAGGTTGGAGGACATGAGGTGCTGGACCTGAAAGGTCCAGTTGAGGCTGTACTCCCAACGTGGACGGGGTACGCGCTGGTCCATGACCCCCCTAATGGCCTGCATACCGGTGGTGGCCTACCCAGAGCTCGATGGGCAGTTGAGGGCCCAACAGCAGCAACAAGGGGTTGAGTACTGGCCCGAGTCATACATGTTACATTGCCAAATTTGTGTGTTACAGGCAGGCATTTCCCCACCATTATTGGGGGCGGGCCATATGTGACGCACAAGAAGAGTTCTTGTTTGTGTAGGTCTGGTAGTAGGTGCCTGCTGATGTGCTTAGCCTATTGTTTTTATGACCAGGAACACAAAATAGTCCAGTCCACTACCAATTTAGTATCATGAGCAGCCACATGGCTGAGTAAAGTGAATAATCAGCTTATGTTGTTTGATGTTGTGGATGACAATTGTACCAAAAAGCCACTTGTCTTCATTGTGGAAGGAGTGGTGTTCCCTCACTACTGTGTCTCATGTGATGGTGACTCTCTTACATGTGACATAGCATACAGTGCACTTTGGATGCAGTCACTGAACAATACCTCCCCTTGGTAAGTGGGGAATCTACAGTAACATGGATAGAAAACCATCACTGGTGCCATAAGTAGTAGTGCCTACATGTTGGCATGTGTACCTTTCCCTGTTGTAGTATCATCTGCACTACTGTTCCATACCTGATCCAGGTGTCTTCATAGGTTGATGTCTAACTCCATCACAAATGTGTGTGTAGGCCAATCTGTATTTGAAAATAGTTATTTGTGATGGGTATACAGGAGGCCTGGGCAGATCTTGCGGAGTTTCACTTTGCGGAATTCCGTGGAATTACTAAAAAACTCTGCCAATTCCGCGGAGTTCGGTGAGCGGGTGAGTATTGCTCGGCATGGCCACCCCTACATTGAGAGTCTGGTCATCATCGGCTGGGACGGTCACAGGACCAGTGAGGGAGGCAAGGTGGCAGCGCGGGGCTGCTGTCCCCAGTGAACTGCATCAAATGGTTCGATGTGAATATTATTGCCAATCGAGAGAAGGACGCTGACATCTGCCAAAGATGCACCGAGTCCACTCCTGAACCTTTTCACTGCACACAGTGCCGGCTGCACCCACCTAGTTAATGGTGCCGGTCACAGCCCAAGTAAATAAGTAAACAGCACTGGCAACCTTCCTCCACCTGCCCTCTCTTGGCCCCTCCTCAGCCCCCCTGCCTACTGCACCTGTCCCAAACTGAGGCCCAGGCTGACAAAAAGGCCGAAACAGGCCACAACCAAAGCCTGGAGTGCGCCTCTCTGCCGAGTCCCTCCCTCCTTCCTGGGACCTCACTCTTACTTGCTGGATGGGGGTGTTGGGCCCCGGGGACTGGTGGGAGCTGCCCGGAAAGTGAGGGGCCGCCATGGTGTATCTCTGTGATTATGTTTGGGGCCAGGCTCAGTGGCGGGGAAGGAGTTGGGAGGCGCCATAGGAGGAGCAGAAGGTGGGCACCCCCAACAGAGCCACTCCCAAGGGGCAGCATTTCGACAGACAGTCATTTTTCCAGCCAAACTTAATGAAGATCATTTATTAGACTAACACCCAGGTTCCGCTTGGGCCATGGACAGATGTGCTTGCTAATATGAATCATTTCCTTAAATTGGATTATTCTGATTGAGCATAGAGCCTTCTGCTCACCAGAACACAAACAAAAGCAGGCCACTGCCCTTTCCCCCCCCAGTCATGACAGCCAGGCTGTTGGTTCTCCTTAAAAGCTATTTTGTGCTTGCAGCAGCCAGGGAAAAGATGGTGCACTTATCATTTCCTCCTATGACAGCGTGCCTATATGCCCCACCCTCCTAGGTCAACCCCTCCCCACTTCCCCTTTCCCTTTCCATCCGAGGTGAACATAATGAACACATAAAGACTGTGTCCTGTGAGAGCTCCTACGCAGGCAGGCAAGCTGCAGGAAACCTGAGCTCCAGCAGTAAAAGCAGAGCAACGGTGGCAGCAGGCAGCCACGACCCTCCCCTCCTCTTGGTTGCTTACACGGACCTACTTTACTGGGGAGTTCGGTGGCCAGACACTGCAAGCGGCACTGGGGGATGAGCTGCAAGAGTTCTGGGCCCCTAGAGGATCCTAACCCCTTCCCTGCTACAGAGCCTTCTGTCTGCCAGGCTGCACGAGTAAGTAGACCTTTTCATTAGCGCAGATTGTTGTCTCTGCTTGATGGACATCTTCATTTTATAAGCACCCGCTCTTGTCATCCTCCATGCTTTCACCCCAAAAGCAGTGTGCTGCTAGCTCGATTCGGCTCGCACCTTTGTAAAAAATGTATAATAATAAGCGCTGGCCTTGTCAGCTCCATTGGTTTTACCCCAAGACAGGTGAACGGCTAGCTCCATCCTGCTCTCAGTGCTATGAAAATTACAAGTCTTGTGACTTTTTTGGGCAATTGTTTTTAATTTTTATCAGCCAGCTGTTCCTAATGGACCCTTGAGTCATAAGTTTGTAATTCTCGTTTCGCCCACCTTAATGCACTCCTCAACCCGGTGAAAACCAATAGGGAAAACAATCTTTCCATTCTGTGGCAAAACCTTACTCTTGCCGCTGGCCCGAGATCATGGAAAATAGCAGGGTGAGCAGCAGCACACAGTAAACTCCACTCCGCAGGCTGTTTGCAGAGTTTTTGTCAAACTTCGTGTTCCAAGCAGAGCACGGAGTTGGCAAAACTCTGCAAACTCCACCGCCGGAGCGGAGTTCACCGCCCACCCCAGTATACAGTTAATGTATTGGCACAGACAGGAGTGTGTAGACATTGGTGGGTGGGTCACACATACCCTAAGGCATTGCACATTGTTATTAGTCAGGTCCAATTGATGAAACAATGGAGGACATGACAGGTAGACTTACAGCGATGTCTCACAATGTGAAATTTCATGCCACTGATGTGTGAGTATTCAGTTATGTGAATTGCACATGTTGATTTGTTAAGGCTCATTCACTGACTAGTGACATGCATCAGGGAGTAGCATGCAGAAATGTAGGGATCATATGTGAGTGTCTACACACTTTAATACACTGGATTTTGTGTTTGTGAGATAAAAAGGTACTGTGATATGCCTTCCCATTAGGACACAGGTTAAACCACCTCTTCATGTAATGGAGATTCCCTGAGCCTCAACAACCTTAAATGGTCTATTGGCTTTTAGGTATGCAATGTAAGAATGGTGTTCTCATCAGTACCAATCTGGACTGATGTCCCTAGGCCTAGCTGATTCATTATGCTGCAGATATTTGTAGACAAATCTACCAGATATTTAGGCCAGATTGTCTCCAGTTTACGTTTCTGGGCTACATGTGATACATAGCAAAGCTACTTAAGTACAGCTTTCATGAGACTATTCTGACAGTTGACATATGAGGACATTTCTATTAGGAAGTGTCAAAAGTGTGAAATGAGCATTTCCATGTGGCCTTCTTCCTGCTGCTATAGATATAGCAGCAACATAGCTATATTAGTTGACCAACATTTCATCGTGATGTGGTATTAGGTATATGACCTATTGGTGATTTCAGGGCCTTGTGTTGAATCTGAAGGAATGAATTTGTCATTGCCATCCTATTTGATGACATCAGGTTTCTAAGGTATACTACAAGAGTCAACCTATACAAGTTGATCAAGTATCCTACTATATACATATGGATTTGAGACAACTTCACTCATGCAATTGGAGTTGTCTGTGGTTATGACTTCACTGTGAGCAACTGTTTACAGGTCATGTAGCATGTATGCATGTGCTCATGCTAATGTTGAAGGCTGTGTAGTGAACCATGCAGCTGGTGTGATCTATGCACTTTAGAAATATTTTGTGTTGATATCTGATGGTCAGGTGTGGTAACACAGTTGTAATAAACCAATGTTATATCTCATTTCAGATTCATCGAGGTCAAGCGAAGGAGAAGGAGCCAACATTGTTGGGGAAGCAGCTTGTCACAGTGGTTCCGGTCGTGAGACTACAGACATGGAGGGACCCAGTGACCGCGAGGGTGTGAGGAGTGCCATGGAGGACACGAGCTCTAGTTTATCATCAGAAGAGTCATCTTCCAGTGGACACACATGAATGGTGGTGGACCCCACAGGATTTGTTCCGCTTTCATCCTTGTCCGCCACCCCCATTCCATCTCGACCCCCTGTTTCTTCCCATCCAGTTGGCCAGGTCCGCTCCCCTAAGAAGGGAGCCATCTCCTTTGCTCCAGGCACCTCAGCCCCTGTTACCCCCACTGCCCTGACTGAGGAGGCTAGTGTCCTCCTAAGAAACATCTCTGTGGGTCAGATGGCACTACTGAATGCCATCCAGGTACAAGGCAACAGATGGTGGCCTACCTGAAAGGCATCCAGAGTTCTATGTCTGCCCTACAGAGATCTTTTCAGGCTCTGGCGTCCTCTCTCACAGCAGGCTTCCACCCATCTCAAACTTCCACCCCCCCTCCTGCCTCTTCCCCATCCAAATTCCCTATTCCTATGCCTGTTCCAAGCACACTGACACATACACAGGCATACACTTCAACATCCACCAGCAGCACACGCAAACAGAAATTCCAAAAAACAAGCACGCAGGCATCCACTCACATGACACTGAACCCCCTCAGCATCAGCCCCCACCAACATATCCTCAGACACCACACCCGCACCCACAGATTCATCCACAAGATCTAGCAATACAACAGACACCACACCCACAACCACAGACCCATCCACCACCCCCAGCAATCTGCCAGACACCACACCCGCAGCCACAGGCTTAGCCTCAATGCCTGGCATTACAACAGACACCACAACCACAGACCCATCCACCACCCCAGCATACCCAGCACGTCCACATCAGATACCCTAAACAAATCCCATACCAACACACCCACTCACACCTGACACTTCCACTTCCACTTCCTCTACCTCCCAACCCCTACTCCCTCCCGAACATCCTGGCTATTTTCCCCATGAAAGTGTCTAATTTGCCCTTGCCCTTAGCCCTATCAAACCCGACACCCCCAAAGCCAAAAGGACCTCTTCCACACCCCAACCCATCCCTTCCATATCCCAATCCACCCCTGAGAAACCTGATCCCCCCACTACTGAACCCAGCTGTACCCCTAAGAAAACCAAAACCCCTCCCAAAACCAAAGACACCCCTCCCAAAGTCAGGACCACCCCTCCCAAAACCAAACCAACCCCTCCCAAGTAAGATCTTTGAGGTTCCTGCCATGCCCAATGGATGCCCCTTTGGGAGGAGGTTCACTGGCAGTGTCATGAACGGCAAGTTTAGTGGCACAGCAGTATCCTGACCACCCATTGTGAATGGACTGTCCATTGGGCTTTGCTTTACTTCATTGTTAAATTTTTGAAAAATAAAAAACTTTGCTTGTTTTCATACACATTAGTCCTATCATTACTTTTCTTACTATTTGATGTTATTGGATACTTTGGGATGTGTGACTACAGTTGTGTTTATTTCACCTTGATTGCTGATCCATTTGAAGAGGTTATTATGATCTGAACTTGGAACCAGTGCCGGAATCACGCAGGATAAGGGGAAATGTTCAATGGATCAATATGTGGAATGAAATCCAATTGGGTCTGACATTGCATTGGGGTGTATTTGATATGGTGAGCATTTCAGCTTGGTTTGGCCAATGTCAACACCATTTATCTAGCACTACTCCCTGTGATTAGACCTGGGCGGTGAACTCTGCTCCGTTCGCAGAGTTTGTGGAGTTTTCCGCACTCCACGGGGTATGTGGAGTTCTGAAAAACTCCACTCCGCGTAGCAGAGTATTTCCTTGCTCGCGCTCGCCAACGTTAAGTTGGCAAGCGCAAGCAAGGAAAATCCATCGATAGACCACCTTCCAACGAGATTTCTCAACATAGGCGGTCGCGGATGGTGGCTAACGCTCACATTGAGAAGCCTTGAGTTCACGATGAGGAAACTGCCGCTAGAGTAGAACTTCTACTCGAGCGGCAGAAAGAAGCAGCACACCTCTTGCAAACAACCTGCTCTAAAAATCAGCGTGATGTAATGCACTCTGCCGCTTGCAGAACTCAGAATAGCATGGCAGAGTTTTTCTGTCACTTCACGGAGTTCTGCTTAGCAGCACTTCACCCAGGCCTACTACGATGTACGTTGGATATGTTTTTGATGTGTGCAAGTTAGATATTTGTATATCCACACATGGAGTGTGTTAAACCTTAGGAGACATTGTTCTGAACATGTGTCTATTTTCATTTGTGTACCTTAGACCTACGTTATGTAAATGCATGACAAATGCTGTTACTGCTGTGTTTGCTTTCATGACTTGCACTTACACATTTCCCACATATGCATGGCCCTTGGTTGTGCCATTGGTTGTCCCTAATATAGTTCAATCCACATATCCTGTGCACATAGAGGTTTTGAGGCATGTGTAAAGTGGACTGTGGCCCAGGGCCCCAGCCTTCCAGGGGTCCCCCTGGTAGAGGCATACATATTCTGCAGAGAGTCTTTACATTGTACCCTTTGAATGCTTCTCACACTGATTCTTTGGAATCCCATTTATCAGACATTAGCTTTTAATGTGGGTGATGTGTGAGAGTCCATTACAGAAACTTAGCAGAGAAGGTGTGTTTCAGTTTCATGACATATCCATACAGATGTATCTTCGAAATCACGACAGGACCTAACATGTGAGCAATGTGAGGGTGTCACAGAGAGTAATAGGTGTGATATTGATGAGGAGGTGCTGTTGTGTGACACAGTTTAATGCACACATCACTATCCCTGATTATGAGATGTAAACACAAGTAGACTTTGGTAGAGTGTGCCTGTGCAGTGTCAGTGACCTGGCCAAAGAGGGCATAACTGAGCTTTAATTGGATCATACATTGTGAACAGTTCTGAACAGGGGCCCACAAAATATGTTTGGCCCAGGGACCCCAAACCCCTTGCCAGGTCCATGGCGGGGCATCTATTTGCTGAGGAGTCTATGGAAACGAGTAAGAGTATAGCTTACCGTCGGTTGCATCCACGACAGTGTCGGTTTTGGACATCATCAGGCAGGAACAGCAGCAGCAGTACGTGTAGGATCGGCTCCATGGCGGCACAGGATGTGTGAAGCTGAGTACAGGTGAGTTTCAGCCTTATATCCCTCCCTTTCTGCCGGCTCAGATGTGGTGGTTGGAACACCACAGTCCCGCCATCGGAAAGGTACATAGGAATTAGACCGGCGGTAATGTTATGTTATGTTATGTTATGTTTAAGGCTCCCGGTTTTCCGTTTAAACGGATTTTTACATATAAATACAGACGGAAAAATATTTTTCTTCCGTCTGTATTTATAAATAGAAGCGGAAAAATACAACCAAATCGGATTCTCGGATTCCGAGAATTGTTTGGCAATCCGTGCTCCAGCCAGGGTTGCCTGTCACGCCCCTCTTCCTGATTGTGGTGTATGCCTGCCCACATTAGCACCTGCTGGGCCATTAATCTCTGGAAGGCGCGGGAAATTCCTTCAGCTGTTCCTTCGACATTTCCGGAGCTCCGGCGATGTGCCAGCACCCCAGTCAGTTTTAGGTCACAGGTAGGTGAAAGGGTGGGGGTGGACTTGTATTTCACTGTTTGCACCAGTACAGGTGTTGAAATTAGAGGAGGCGGGGACGTTGTTAGTAGCGCGAGTACTTGGCGCTAATGTAGGACTGGCAGAAATGTGTGACCCAAAAAGGTCAGAAAGACGGCTGTATAAACACATTAGGAAAATTAGGTCGCATTCGCTTTCAGCTTTCAGATATTTTCAGGCCTTAAATTGAAACTTTCCTCGTGACTTGGTGCAGCATGAAGAAACAACATTCCTGAGAGACAGAGACAGAGACAGCTATCTGTAAGCCCCTTTTCAAGTTAAATCGTTTTTTTTCCTCCACTGTGTGAGGAAGAACTGTGGCTGCAGCTACACTGTGTGGGATTACAGCATTACAGTAAATTGTTCAAATGCTACTAGGCAGTACAAAGTAAAATAAGGGAAGTGATACACGCCCAATGTCTTCAAAGCAGAGACTGTTTAACTTATGGAAAAAGGGTTTTACATTAGCGAAGGACTTAGTTTAAAAAATGTGAATCAAAAGCTGCCAGCTCACGTGGGTGTTGTTGGATATTTTAGGCTTCATGCGTCAGAAATGTGAGGGAAATAGAGCCTGGCAGGACTAATGCAAGGGCCTTTAATTTTTTCCTGAATTGAGAGCTTGCTGCGTCTTTGGCCAGGTCACTGAAAGTGCACAGGTGCACTCGTCTAAATTCTAAATGTGTTTACATTTAATAATCATGGCTAGTGACAGTGTTTTCAATATTGTAACACAGCAGCAGCTCACTAATATTACTGCAAGTAATCTCTGTGACACCACTCCCATTTCTCATATGTGAGTTCCTGTTTTGATGTAACAGAAAAGTTTTTTGGGGATGTTGCATGAAACATATTTGGCGCATATATACATATAGCTAAACCTATAACAACCGTGTGCGCTGTCTATTTAAATAAATACGGAAAAATACTAGCTGCAACCTCTTTTTTTGCTTGCGACAAAAATAAATACAGATATATACAGATAAAATGACATAAAAATAAATATGGATAAATACAGACGGAAATGTTAAAAAAATAAATACCATAAAACCGGGAGCCCTAGTTATGTTACACAGTTTATAAAGTGCATGGCTGCCTCAGCAATGAGGCATCCCAGCACTAATTTTGTCTGAGATCTCACAATTGTGAAAGAGAGACCTGGCAAGGGCAAAAGGCCCAACAGGATACTTAGATGGAAAACAACCAGGTCTTCAGAGATTTCCTAAAGGACAGGTGGTTCTGAGTGCGTCTCAGAGGAAGGGCATTCCATAGGACGGGGGCTTTAGCTTGTAAAGACCTGCCACCCACCCTTGCTCTTCTAACACGTGGCACACAGACCAGATTAAGATCAACAGAGCGCAAGGACTGTGAGGGGTGGTACCGCTTCAACAAATTAGATAAAATGGGGGCCCCCTGAGAAAAGAAGATCTTATGGACAGTGCACAGAGCCTTAAACTGAATGCGCTTATCCACCTGGAGCCAGTCTAATGTGCGAATAGTATCCTCAGCGGAGCAGGATTTAGGAAGGGAACACAGCAACCTTGCAGCTGCATTTTGAGCCATCTGAAGCCTTCTAATCACAGGCTTATTTACTTCCAGATAGAGGATGTTACAATAGTCCAGCCGGGAGAGGATAAGAGCCTGAACAATGATTGACAAATGTGGGGAGCAAAAAAGCCCAGAATGGGTTTGAGCCCACGTAGCAGCCCTAAACAGGTGCCTGCCACCGCTTTCACCTGTGCTTCAAAGGAGAGGGCATTATCAACTCAGACACCTAGATTATTAACCACTGACTTGGGATGGGGGGAGCCCCAGGCATCAATGTCCCTGCCTACAAGCAGAATTTCCGACTTTCTCTTCTTCAGCTGCAAACATTTAGCCGCCATCCATTCTGCAACAGCCATCATACCTTTTAGAAAACTGACCATATCTAATAAAGGTGTGCCAGAAAAAGCAAACACAAGGTGGGTGTTGTCAATGTAGGACACCAACGCGAACCCCAGAGCTTTCACAACCTGAGACAACAGCTGGATGTAGATGTCAAACAGCGTAGGGCTCAGGGAGGAGCCCTTGGGGACACAGTGGTGTAGGGTGTGCCGGTTGGAACCAAAAGGCGGGGACACCACCTGAAAGGAGCGGTCATCAAGGAAGGAGGTGAACCAAGTAAGAGCAGAGCCACCAATCCCAATCTCTCTTAGGCACTGGAGTAGGATGTTGTGAAATACAGTATCACTGCACTTGGATCAAGCAGAATCAGTACAGAGGAACTGCCTTCATCTAAAACGCTATGGAGTTGCTCGGTGACCGTGAGAAGGGCTGACTCAGTACTATGCCATAACCTAAAACCATTCTGGGAGATATCCAGAATGTGATTATCTTCTAAAAAGTTGGTTAGAATGGCGTTAACATGGATCTCTGTCATTTCTGCGAGGAACGGCAAAAGAGAGACAGGACTGAAATTATCCGGTTTGGAAGCATCCAAGGTGGGTTTTTCCAGGAGTGGGATAACTTTCTCATGCTTCCAAGAACTTGGAACACATGCTGATGTAAGTGAAAGATTAATCAATTCGAGACAGGGTGAAGAGAGGCAGTCCTGGAGTTTCAGAAACAGGTCTGGCCTGAGAGGGTCAGCAGGTGAACCCGATTTAACCTTCCTCCATAAATTGTGCAACTCTGACAAAGCCATCGGGGGAAGAGAATGTAACTGTGGTGAGATAGTGCCAGTCAGACTGACTGGACAGGAGTCAGTGATATTAGGGATGAAGTTAGAGTAGATATCTTCTACTTTTTTGACAAAATATCTTGCCAACATCTAACAGTGGTCAGTAGAAGCTTCCATATGATCCACAGCAAGTACAGGTTTAATAAGACTGTTAAGGAGAGAAAAGATTACTTTTGCAGGATTATTGCTATTCTTTATTTCGTTGGCAAAGTAATCAGCTTTGGATTTCTTAATCAATTTGTGGTATGACTTAATGGCAGCTCTATATAATGCTTTCCATGAACAGTCATATGTTTTCCTCCAAGAGTGTTCCAGAACCTTACAGTTCTTTTTGTCAACATCAGATATTCAGTGAACCAGGGAGCAGCCTGATTTCTTCTGCCCGGGCCGGTCTAACGGGGACAAAAGTGTCTAGCGCAGAGGAAAGCCAGTCCTGGACATTGTTGTTTACATCCTCCACATTAGGTTCCAGTAGCGGGCACCGCATCTAAAGAAAGTCTTCAAATTTTAGGAGGTTATGCATGTGTCAACGATGTTTGGAACTGAGGACTGATTGGTCAGGCTGATTCTGGCCTTCTAGGCAAATGGACATGGAGATCAGAGAATGATCAGTCCGCGTCATGGGAAGAGGGGTAAGTACCTTCAAAGAATTGAGATTGGAAAAAACTGCATGCAGGAGGTGCCCCGCAGCGTGAGTGGCACCAACAACATGTTGCATGAGCTGACATGCAGCAAGGTCATCTAAAAAATGTACAATATCACCGTCCTGCTTAACGTCCAAATGAAGATTCAAATCGCCTACTATTTTAAAATTGGCTGGCTTAATAGTCAGGGAAGCCATCAAATTTGTTAGTGCCTCCATGAACGTGTTCGACAGGCCTGGAGGGTGGTAATTTAACATCCCAGACAACGTGAACTTACAGTTGGTTGCAGTGGTTGCAGTGGTGGAGGTGGGACCGCTGAACACGTAATCAGGCCCTAAGTGTAGAATACTTCACTAACAGTGAACTCATTTTCGAAATAAAAACAAATTATAGCACTAGCCTACGTCCGTCACAGAGGTAGTCAACCACTATAACTTACTAATAGAAAGCCCTTTCTACCAACAACATGAAGACAAACTTTGGGTCTGATTCAGATCTTGGCGGATCGAGTCCTGCAGTGGCTGTTTCAGCGGTCTTGCTGCCCGCCGGCTTGGCAGGCCCGCCCACCATATTTAGGTGTGAGTGGGTCCATAGTCAAAAGGCCGCGGCAGTCCCACCGTCACCACCAGGAAATCTCGACTGCGTCAATGGCGGGATAGGCAAAAGCGGCTGTTCGAGGGAGGACTGCTAGCTTCCCCGCTGGGCCAATCACGATGTGCCTTCCCGTCGACGTGACTGTGGTGGTAAAACCTCCACACTTGAGTTGGCAGAATGGAAGGGATATAAGGCAGAAACGCACCTTTTCTCACTTTCACAATTCCTGTTCCATCATGGATCCGATCTTCCAAGCACTGCCGGTGCTGCTGCAGCTTGATGATGAACAAAAACAACACAGTTGTGGATGCATTCGTAGATAAGCTCCACTTTTACCTGTTATCTATTGACGTGTCTGTTGACATTTGCATAGGGCTCATGCATTTATAAATCTTTCTTACAAGCAATAGCATACCAATGTGCAATGCATGTTTGTAATGTTGATGTTTAAAGAATTTAAAGAAACACACCTGTATAAGCACATTGTATGTATAAATGTGGTGCAAGCTGCTTTCAATAAAATTAAAAACACATGCACAAAAAAGGATATCCAAATAAAAATCTAAAAGTCACCATATAGGTGTGTTTAAAGACATTTCTAAGACTCCCACATTAACAAGCAATGGCATAGCCAATAGGTCTCGCCTTTGGGACCTTATAAGTGTTTAGCCATGCAACAGTTGATGTTGTTGCACCAAGGATATTGTGCTGCATAACTAAATACTTATAAGGTCCCAAAAGCGATACCTAATGGCTATGCCAATGCTTGTTATACATAAGTCCTGTCTTTTGAATTTTGATTTGTATGTCATCATAAACAATATATGATTTTCTAATATATCGCTCACACTTCTACAGTCCTGAGTGTCGTCACTTTGTTTCAATGTATTTCGATGTAACATTGACTGCTAGTCCTAAGTAACGGTGGACCTACCAAGAAAAGTATAAAAACAATCGTACATTTCATGGCAGAACCCTTGTCAATATCAAAACAAGGCACAATAAGTACATTAAGAAAAACCTGAAGGCACTGCTTTCTTAACCATACATATTTCCCTAAAAGGCCCCACTTAGCTGGCAATATGGTTCAGTGAGCCAAACGCTCACTACTGACAACTGCAAGTCACAAGTTCGAATCCCAGCAAGGTCATTGCAACCTTCCATACTCTCAAGTTTGGTAAACTACCATCGTTTTTGGTAATAGCAACACGTTACTTACAGCAGGAAGGAATGAGAGAATTCCCACACTGTCTACATTCCCAGGCTTTGACTCATTCGTTAATGCCTATCAAACTCTCAGAGCATATATCTATGCATAGGCATGTGCTAACCTCACCACAGACCTATACTTGCATTGCATCATTCCCACAACTACCATATGCCATGTCCTATCACCGTGATGAGGCTTACACTACGTCCTTTCCCACATCTGTGCGCCAACATGTCCTACCTATGTTTGCAAAGATTTATTGTGCATCTCTCAGCAATATTTCATTGCATTAGATTTATCTACTGCCTTATCCTGCACCCTCTTGCAAAGTGCATTCTACCTAAACTTATTTTTAAAACTATCTCTACGACTGTTCCATGCCAACTAATCGTTCAAGACTAGTGAAAAGAAGCCGGGTACATATTTAAAACTGTATGTGTATGTATACTTTGCTTTGTCAAACACCATCCTGTAAAACGCAATGGAGTCAAGACTATACAAAACATAAAAAGTTATATCTCCACAAACCATTGTGAAATCGGACCACCTTTAAAATAATTCTTTAAGGCATCACGGGGTTCCCTGCAATGAGCGGGGTGCGAGGATCAGGCCCGGGTGCGGGAATTGGAGAGGATACAGGAGGTATATACGGCAGGGTAATGGGACCGCCTGGGATCCGGATGGGAGAGCAGCGAGGGAGCACTGGAGCCGAGGAGACTGTGTCCACCCGGGCCTGATCCTCGCACCCCGCTCACCCGACTAAGTGCATTTCCTGTCGAGCCGGACACTGGACAGCCTCCTACGTTACTCTCAAATCTTGCATCTCATTTCGACCGAGGCGTATCCGCCCCTTCGCTACACGGGCATCTGCCCAGGGAGAACTCAACGCGTTTCCCTCCCCATTGCGTACTTGATGCCACCGCCACGCTCCCCCCATTTCGTGCTACCTTCTTTACTATTTTGATTTCGACTCAACCCCTACGGGCCGCCGTACTCTCTTCCGGTCCTTAGCCCTGATGAGTCACGGGTTTGTTCCCGGTGACGAAACACGTGTCGGCTGGTTTACTAGGCTGATGTACTATTTTCAACACAGTTGTTGTTGAAATAAAAATCATCTATTTGGACCAATACTGATGTCGACCGTCGCTTTTGAATAACGCATTTACCTATACCCTCACCGCGTGTGCCCAGGACTATGCTTATATCAATTAGTTGGTGCAAGTGGCCAATACTATGATGAATGCCTGCACCTAATGACCATCACATACTATGTTTGCCAGTGTATACACTCAACAAAGTAGATATTTAAAAAATCTGTTGTATTACCTGCCATAATGGTAAAGAAAAATAAGTACTTCACTTTTTACTCAGAAATATTGCTAGGAATCAAACAATTGCTAAGGAAAATTAATGCCATGACTAATTTGGTGAAATCAAAAGTATGGATTTATTCCACAAAAAGAGATAAGGCTCTAAAAATAATATTAAAGCCAAATGGCAGTCTATCAAGTCTGAAATTGTGCAGTGATGTGCAGTGGCACAAAGCTTGCCTCCTACATCACTGCCAATGGGAACCTCCTCAGGAAGGAGTATCTTGCGGGCAGAACAGGCACCTCAAAGATCTTACATGGGAGGGGGGGTTTGGGTTTGGGAGAAGTGCTCTTGGGTTTGGGGGGAGGGTTGGGATCTGGAAGGGGTGGGTTGTGGTATTGAAGAGTAGATTTGCTTTTGGTAGGGGTGGGTTGGGATGTGGAAGGGGGGTTGTGGTGTGGAAGGGGTAGATTTGTGTTTAGTGGCGGTAGTTTGGGATGTCAAAGGGGTGGGTTGGTTTGTGGAAGGGGTAGATTTGCATCTGCTAGGGTTGGGTTGGGGTTTCAAAGGGGTTAGGGCAAGGGTAAACAGGACATCTTCTATGGGAAAATGGGCAGGGTGTTCGGCAGGGAGTTGATTTGGGAGGTAGAGGGAGTGGCAGTGTAGGAAGGTGGAATCTGACTATATGGTTGCCCCCACTTTTTTTATGGTGTTTTGCTGGTTTATGACTTAGTTGGACTGGGACCCTGCTATTCAGGGCCCCAGTCTATCTGCTCTCTCTCTAAATGACATGGAGTGCACTCTAGGTGCACTAGTGATTGGATACTGTGGTGCCTTATGAGTCCCTAGTATATGGTACCTTAGGTGCCAAGGGCATAGGTACTTCACAGGCCTCCCAGGGGCTGCAGCATATGTTATGCCACCCCTGGGAAGCAGTCTAAATCTGACACCACAGGCCTGCTACTGCAGCCTGGGTGAGGTGGTGCTAGCACCCCTCACTGAGATATAGGTTTCCTATATCTCTCCTGCACACACATATAAACCTATCAGTCACCCCTAAGGCAGGCCCTATCAATCCTGAGGGCAGGGTGCTTGGCTTCTATGTGAGGGGGTGCCTCTGCATGAGCAGGGCCCCTCTGCAGTTCTCAGAGTCCATTCTCTGGTGCTGTTTGTGGATGCGGTTAAACCATATACTCTTAAGTGCATTATATCCTCGCGGTAAATGCTAACTTTGGAATGGCTGCATCAAAACATGTCGTGTTTGGTGTCAAACATCTTGAATACTACCCCCCGCCAATCTTGGCGGCGGGGGTAGCATTCCACCCTTCTAGAGGGATAAGACATGTACCTGCTGTGGAAACGCGGTAGAATCCTAAAGAGCCCTGGCATCACAAAATGGATGCCACCAGTCACAGACACTGGGCTGCCCTCCTGCTGATGACCGAAACTCGCAGTGGAGGAAGCCCAACAATAGGCATCCTGTCACAGGGAGGTGTAACCACCTTCCAGACAGGGTTTAGTGTATTGGGGCTGGGTGGGTGCACTCTTAGAGTGCTTTGAAGTCCTGCACTGGGGAGCAGAAGGCTCCTCTGTGCATATGCCAGTTCAAACCAGCTCAGGGGCTACCTGCCCCTGCTCTGGCACGAAACTGGACAAAGGGAAGTGGGTGTAGCCACCCCTCCCTTGACCCTCCCATAGGTGGGGTCATAGAGCTAGTCCATCCCCTCTTTTTAGTTTAAGAGGGGGAACCTTGCCATTGCAAAGCAGATAACCCCTGGACGACGCTCTACAGAAGAATCCTGGCCCTTCGACGTTCCACTACCTTTGGAAGACAGAAGAATCTCCTTGGAGTCAAGGAGTGACTCCCCTGCTTGGCAGGCACCAAAAACGACAACGACGGTCGCAAACTACGCCGCTCCCGCCGGAGTCCGAAGTCCCTGCAGCCCAAGAAGTGGATTTCCTGACCTCTCCCAGGCCATCGTGAGTCCCCAGCGAAGCTGAGGCAAGTGGACCCCACGAGTAACGAGGAACCGCGACCCCTGGGTACCGTGCACTATTGTCGAGTGCAACCCCTTCACAACGTTCTACGAACTTGTGCTTTGGACCACGTGTGGTCCCGACCTCCAGCAGGAATCCCTCCGAAGATCAGAGGCCTACACCGTCCCGAGTGACCGTGGGCCCCTGTTGAGTGATTCCGCCCGAGGTGTCTTCGCGATCCCTTGCCCGCTGGCTTGTGGGTCCCCAGAAGACTTCTTAAAGAAACCAAAGGGCTCCCTGGTTGCTCCAGGCCTGCCCTGACTTACCCTCGCTGGGTGAGTTCCACAGACCTTGCTGGTCTGCGCCATCGACTTTTCTCCATCTCCCCGAGACTTGCAGCTGCCAAGGCTTGTTGGCTCCGATCGAGTTGCCGACACCGCAGTCAGCTGCAGACGTCGAGGGACACACCGAATCCAGCTCCTGGTCGTCGTCGACGCCTCCTGGACCACGTGGCTGAAGAGTCAAGGCACCCGCAACCGACCTGAAGCGACCGACGACGGTGGGCATCCATCTTCCTTGCCCCGGGTCACTGCCAAGTGACTTTGAACACTGTCCCCTCTGCTTTCAGGTCATCCTTCTTCAGAATCCAGGCTTGGATTCCACCGGACACTTCTTCAGCTCCCGCAAGCAGCAAGTCTTCTTTGTTCGCCATTGAAAACGACGCCGCGACCCGACACCAAAGGACACCTGTGCACCCGGCTTCCCTGGGTGAGGTAACTCCAGCACTACGGTGCTCCTGTGGGTGTGGGCCCTAGAACTACTTACCCTGTAAGTGACTTGCTTGTAGGTTCTCCCGAAGTATCCTAAAACTCTTTATTTCCAACCGCGACTTGCCCCATTGAAGTTAACGGCGATTCGCGCCTGTGTATCCACACTGCACGCGTCCCCCGTGGGTCCTTTACTTACCTGCCTTGGGTGGTTTCGTGAGGCCCCAGCACTTCTGAAGGCCCTAGGCCTTGTCTCCTTGCAAGTCGTTGTTTCTAAGTCTCTTACTTAGTATATGGTCTGGTACGCCCCTAGGGCCCCAGCCATATTTTGTGCTTAACTTATTGTGAAACGTTGATTTGTGCATATGTTTGTCTTCTAATCTCATAAAGAGATTAGTAGAGAGTTATTTAGAAATAAATACATATATATTTGATATATATACCTGTGTGGTGTCTTTTCATTTGGTGATTCAAGAGATTATATGGTAAAACAAGCTGCTTTACATTCCTCCGAGACTTAGCCTGAAGGCTGCTCTCCACAGCTACCACTAGGATAGCTTTCTTTAAAAGGTTGTCTTAAACCTATCTACCATAAGAGTCGATTTGCCCTGGTGCAAGGTGTCCACTTTAATTAGTGAACAGCATATACCAGGCCAACTTCTCACATTGGTGGGCAGCGTGTGGGATTCCAGCTTGCCATTGTTTTACCAGAAAATCTCTATTTGAATTACTAACTGAAAACCATTATAGGTACTCAAGGTACATATAAAGTCAAGCTTAGTATCAATAAGTTCTACTGAACTTAGAGCTGTGTGCCAAGGGATAGCACACCCTTTCCACAGCTCAAGCTAGGATCAGTAGGCCACAAACTAGTGTAGGTAGTACAACACTGCACAACACTAGAATGTCCTTAAAGGGTGGACCCAGTGGATCCACTCAGCCTCAGTATAAGGACATGGCTTTCTCTGACTTGAGAGCCATGTGTGTTGACAGACACCTGAGACTAGGACAGAGTCCCTCAACACTACACCTGATAGATCTGCTGACAGCAGATGACCTTAGATTGGCTCTAGGAGCTAAGGGGTCTGAATCAGTGGGTGGGTCAATCATAGTATCTGGGTCAGATGAGGACAATCCGAATGACCAAGACTCTGTGGTTGAAGGGCCAGGCTTCAAGGAGCCTGAACAGGACAGAGGAGTTCTCCCTAAGAGAACTGGCAGAGTGGATGAGAGGCACAGATCCCCTTCCAGGGAATCTGAGCACTCTTATCACTCTGGCAGAGAATTTGTCCAAGAGAGGAGCTCATACTTTAACTTAAGAGAGACCTCCTCTGAGAGAAGGTGCAAACTGCTCCAGTATGAGGAAGCCAAAGTGGCCCTCAGAACCAAGCAGTTGGCACTGGATAGAGAAGCCCTGGAGATCCAGAGAGCTTCCAGAAGGGAGGGTTTAGAACCCCCTGGTGGCAGCAACAGTGTCCCTAGAGGCAGAGAATATGTCCCTGACCATAGGAACCTGAGCAAGGTTGTTCCTCCCTACCAGAGTGGGGATGATATCCACAAGTGGATAACTGCTATGGAGAGGGCCTGTAGAGTACAGCAGGTCCCCCAAAAGCAGTGGGCAGCAATCTTGTGGCTCTCCTTTTCAGATAAAGGTAGAGACAAGCTCCTCACTGTTAGAGAAGAGGATGCTGATAATTATGAGGTCCTGAAGAGTGCACTGATAGATGGGTTTGGCTTAACCACTGAAGAGTACAGGTTGAAGTTCAGAGATACCCAGAAGGCACAGACTCAGGACTGGACAGACTTTGTAGATTGTGCATCCAAGGCTCTGGAGGGTTGGCTGGTTGGCAGTAGGGTTACTGATTTCAAAGGATTTTATAATCTAATGATGAGAGAACAGATCCTTAATAATTGTCAAAACCAGCTTTTACACCAGTACCTGGTGGACTCTGATCTGACCTCTCCCCAAGAATTGGGAAAGAAGGCAGACAAATGGGTCAGAACCAGAGTAAGGCCTAAGAATCAGGGTGGTGACCACAAGAAAGATTCTACCAAGTCCCAAGAGAAAGGTGGGGATAAATCCAAGGATAAGTCCACTACAGGGCCCCAAAATTCCTCTTCTGGGGGTGGGTCCCAAACTCCTTCCTCTCCTGAAAAGAAACCCTATTGCCATGTCTGTAAAAAGCCTGGGCACTGGAAATCTGATCCCAGTTGTCCCAGGAATGGCAATAAAGAAAATGTTCCTCCAACAACTACTACCACCCCTCCTGGTACTACCAGTAGTAATCCTCCAGTTGGGAGTAGTGCACCCAAAAGTTAGGTGCTTTTGCAAGAGGAACAGAGGTGGGCCCTAGTTTAGACAGGACCCCCTCAACAGACTCCTCAGATTCTGATGGTGGTGTAGGATATGCCACCTTTACCATGGGTCCCATAGCATTGGGCAGGTACAGACTGGAGCCAATGATTAATGGTCAGAAAGCTGTGGCATTTAGGGACACAGGGGCTAGTGTCACCATGGTGGCAGGGAAACTAGTCCCCCCTCACCAGCTTTTACCTGAGTTTAAATACCAGGTGACCAACATTGATGGTGTCAGAACAGATCACCCCATGGCCATAGTCAATCTCAGCTGGGAGGGGGTCACAGGCCCAAAAGAGTGGCAGTGTCCCCAACCCTACCTGTAGATTGCCTGATGGGCAATGATTTGGAAATTTCAGCCTGGGCTGAAGTTGAACACCAAACCCATCTTAGGATGTTGGGCGTCCCTGCAAGGTTAGTGGGGCTGTGATGGCCACAGCCCCAGCCCAAGAATTTGGAGAGATGGAGCCTGAAAGAATGGCCCACTCTCCCCCGAAAGAGAGCACAAGGGTTGAAGAAAAGTCTTCTTCCCCCAGACAGTAGGTAAGGGTCAGCCTCCTCAGGGAACTGACCCTACCCCTAGTGAAGGAACTGCCACAGAGGTAGTCAGGCCTGGCCTGGCCACACCCCTGATGGCAGAGGACCCTTCCAAGGTGGTACCCAGTCTGGAGCAGGTAACCTGCCCCTCTCTACCCTGCCTCAGTCAGCCCAGGGCTGCAGAGGTCAGGGAGGTCAGTGGACCCCCCGGGCCCCCTGTCCAGAGGAAGCCCCCATCAGCAGATTAGGGGCACCCAGTCTAGTAGCCCTAGCCAGGTGAAAATTCCTCTACACACTGAGGGATCCCCCATACCTTTATGTAGGGACCTCCCCCAGAAGGACTCTGGTAGGCAAGGGCAAACCTGGGACCAGAAGGTTCCAAACCTGCCATGTCCCTCCAGTGTTCCATCCAAAGGGACCCAACCCCCAGCTGTAGGCAGCCAAAGGTTGACCCTTAGAGCAAAGTGCAACTCAGTCATGGAAAGACAGGCATACATGGTGACCAGTGATCTGAGGAAGCTGAGGCCAACATTCCTAGGGCCTCACTTCCCTACTCAGACACCTCACCGGCCTTGTACTTTACCTAAGCACACCAGAGGTAGTGATTCCCCATGGTGGAGACCCTCTCATACCCTTAGGGCGAGGGATTGCTTAGTGGACCATAACATAGGGGGCAACCATGCTAGTGCAGGTGCTTCCTTATATGGCCACTTAGTCAATATAGGCTCAACTGGTCAAGGTTAGCCTTATCTCCTTTCGTTTGGGGGGGTTATGTAGGAAGGTGGAATCTGACTATATGGTTGCCCCCACTTTTTTTATGGTGTTTTGCTGGTTTATGACTTAGTTGGACTGGGACCCTGCTATTCAGGGCCCCAGTCTATCTGCTCTCTCTCTAAATGACATGGAGTGCACTCTAGGTGCACTAGTGATTGGATACTGTGGTGCCTTATGAGTCCCTAGTATATGGTACCTTAGGTGCCAAGGGCATAGGTACTTCACAGGCCTCCCAGGGGCTGCAGCATATGTTATGCCACCCCTGGGAAGCAGTCTAAATCTGACACCACAGGCCTGCTACTGCAGCCTGGGTGAGGTGGTGCTAGCACCCCTCACTGAGATATAGGTTTCCTATATCTCTCCTGCACACACATATAAACCTATCAGTCACCCCTAAGGCAGGCCCTATCAATCCTGAGGGCAGGGTGCTTGGCTTCTATGTGAGGGGGTGCCTCTGCATGAGCAGGGCCCCTCTGCAGTTCTCAGAGTCCATTCTCTGGTGCTGTTTGTGGATGCGGTTAAACCATATACTCTTAAGTGCATTATATCCTCGCGGTAAATGCTAACTTTGGAATGGCTGCATCAAAACATGTCGTGTTTGGTGTCAAACATCTTGGAATACTACCCCCCGCCAATCTTGGCGGCGGGGGTAGCATTCCACCCTTCTAGAGGGATAAGACATGTACCTGCTGTGGAAACGCGGTAGAATCCTAAAGAGCCCTGGCATCACAAAATGGATGCCACCAGTCACAGACACTGGGCTGCCCTCCTGCTGATGACCGAAACTCGCAGTGGAGGAAGCCCAACAATAGGCATCCTGTCACAGGGAGGTGTAACCACCTTCCAGACAGGGTTTAGTGTATTGGGGCTGGGTGGGTGCACTCTTAGAGTGCTTTGAAGTCCTGCACTGGGGGAGCAGAAGGCTCCTCTGTGCATATGCCAGTTCAAACCAGCTCAGGGGCTACCTGCCCCTGCTCTGGCACGAAACTGGACAAAGGGAAGTGGGTGTAGCCACCCCTCCCTTGACCCTCCCATAGGTGGGGTCATAGAGCTAGTCCATCCCCTCTTTTTAGTTTAAGAGGGGGAACCTTGCCATTGCAAAGGAGATAACCCCTGGACGACGCTCTACAGAAGAATCCTGGCCCTTCGACGTTCCACTACCTTTGGAAGACAGAAGAATCTCCCTTGGAGTCAAGGAGTGACTCCCCTGCTTGGCAGGCACCAAAAACGACAACGACGGTCGCAAACTACGCCGCTCCCGCCGGAGTCCGAAGTCCCTGCAGCCCAAGAAGTGGATTTCCTGACCTCTCCCAGGCCATCGTGAGTCCCCAGCGAAGCTGAGGCAAGTGGACCCCACGAGTAACGAGGAACCGCGACCCCTGGGTACCGTGCACTATTGTCGAGTGCAACCCCTTCACAACGTTCTACGAACTTGTGCTTTGGACCACGTGTGGTCCCGACCTCCAGCAGGAATCCCTCCGAAGATCAGAGGCCTACACCGTCCCGAGTGACCGTGGGCCCCTGTTGAGTGATTCCGCCCGAGGTGTCTTCGCGATCCCTTGCCCGCTGGCTTGTGGGTCCCCAGAAGACTTCTTAAAGAAACCAAAGGGCTCCCCTGGTTGCTCCAGGCCTGCCCTGACTTACCCTCGCTGGGTGAGTTCCACAGACCTTGCTGGTCTGCGCCATCGACTTTTCTCCATCTCCCCGAGACTTGCAGCTGCCAAGGCTTGTTGGCTCCGATCGAGTTGCCGACACCGCAGTCAGCTGCAGACGTCGAGGGACACACCGAATCCAGCTCCTGGTCGTCGTCGACGCCTCCTGGACCACGTGGCTGAAGAGTCAAGGCACCCGCAACCGACCTGAAGCGACCGACGACGGTGGGCATCCATCTTCCTTGCCCCGGGTCACTGCCAAGTGACTTTGAACACTGTCCCCTCTGCTTTCAGGTCATCCTTCTTCAGAATCCAGGCTTGGATTCCACCGGACACTTCTTCAGCTCCCGCAAGCAGCAAGTCTTCTTTGTTCGCCATTGAAAACGACGCCGCGACCCGACACCAAAGGACACCTGTGCACCCGGCTTCCCTGGGTGAGGTAACTCCAGCACTACGGTGCTCCTGTGGGTGTGGGCCCTAGAACTACTTACCCTGTAAGTGACTTGCTTGTAGGTTCTCCCGAAGTATCCTAAAACTCTTTATTTCCAACCGCGACTTGCCCCATTGAAGTTAACGGCGATTCGCGCCTGTGTATCCACACTGCACGCGTCCCCCGTGGGTCCTTTACTTACCTGCCTTGGGTGGTTTCGTGAGGCCCCAGCACTTCTGAAGGCCCTAGGCCTTGTCTCCTTGCAAGTCGTTGTTTCTAAGTCTCTTACTTAGTATATGGTCTGGTACGCCCCTAGGGCCCCAGCCATATTTTGTGCTTAACTTATTGTGAAACGTTGATTTGTGCATATGTTTGTCTTCTAATCTCATAAAGAGATTAGTAGAGAGTTATTTAGAAATAAATACATATATATTTGATATATATACCTGTGTGGTGTCTTTTCATTTGGTGATTCAAGAGATTATATGGTAAAACAAGCTGCTTTACATTCCTCCGAGACTTAGCCTGAAGGCTGCTCTCCACAGCTACCACTAGGATAGCTTTCTTTAAAAGGTTGTCTTAAACCTATCTACCATAAGAGTCGATTTGCCCTGGTGCAAGGTGTCCACTTTAATTAGTGAACAGCATATACCAGGCCAACTTCTCACAGGCAGTGTCTGATGTGCATGTATGCTCTGATGTGCATGTATCTGTTGACGGTGCAGGTGCCTGTGGGTCTGGTGTATGTCATGCACGTTTGGGTGTGTTTTGCTTATTAGGTGTCTGTTGTTTACTTGAGTGTGGGCATTTGCTTTTTTTGGCTGTGTATTCTAAGGTGTGTGTGTGTGTGGATGGGTGTGCTGTGGAGGGGCTGGGTGTGGTTGTGATGCATGTTGGTATGGTGGTGCATGTGGGTTTGGTGGTGGGTGCGGTGTCTGTGGGTATGCTGGGGTGGTGCATGTATGTGTAGTGGTAGGTGCAGTATCTGTGGGTGTGCCGGTGGTAGATGTGGTGCATGTGTGTGTGGTGGTGGGTGTGGGTATGGTGTCTGTATGGTTGGATGTGCGCTAGTTTTTTGTGGTTTGTGTTTCTGTGTGGGTATATTGCTTGTGTCTTTTTGAGTAGGTGCATGCAAAGATATGAGTGTGCTTGGCACAGGTCTGGGAATAGGGAATTTGGATGGGGAAGGGGTGGGAGGTAGGGCACAAGGTTGGGGTGGTTGAGAGGCTGCAGTCAGTGAGGAGGCTAGGCTTGAAAAGACCTCTGTAGGCCAGACATAGCACTGTGAATGCCTTCCAGGTAGGCTACCATTTGTTGCAATTGCCAGCCAAGCCCCTGGATGGCATCAGTAGTGCAGTCTGGCCTTCAGAGATGTTACTGAGGAGGTCAACAGCCTCCTCACCAGCGCAGCCAGGGCTACAGGGGCCGAGGGTGAGGGTACTTCAGTGAAGGAGATGCCGTCCCTTATAGGGGGGCAGGTTTGGCAAATTGGGGGGAGCAACAGGGAGGGTGGCGAGGTACTCTGGGTGGTGGACAATGATGCAGTTGGTAAACTTCCTGTCGGGTCCACCACAACTAGGGAATGCTCGCTGGAGTAGGCGTCCACAGAAGATGTTGAGGAGCTGGATTTCTCCATTGCACTCCCCTCACATCCGTGCTACTGGGTCCCTTGGTGTCGGTGGTGTCCGCACCCAAACCACAGTGGCCAGCTACTTCCCCACCTATGTTGGCAACTTCTCCTTCACCTGTTCCGGATGATGCTGAAATGACATATACAATAGTTTTATTGAATCTGTGTAAACAGAACTGATCATGATCTTTGATCACAAAACAGTTCCCAGGTTTTCAGATTTCACCTGCTTCAAGGCTCTCAGGTTTTGGTTCAACATTAGCATAAGTTCATGCATGTAGGCAACATTATCAGAAAATATTTGGTCACAGTTATGTCATTCCCCATGATAGCTCCTATATCATGAATGATTTTGTCTCTCATCCATTATTATGTCTCTCCAGGAACTGTTTCACACCTCTGAATGGTTGGCCTTTGTAGTTTAGAATAGTGAACTGATGTCACCAAAAAGGATATCAACCAAAAATAGCTTTGTACAGTGTGTTCACAAGACCCTAAAATCTGCATACTTTTTATTCTCAATAAGTGAAATCTGAATAAATGTGTGTCAACAAATACTGCAATGTTGTACCAATATTAGCATAAACTGAAAGCAGGTTACCTTTGTTTGGGAATTCCCCAATGGTAACATTTACTTCAAGTCACTAAAGTATATGTCAATTGTCAAAAATTATGAATGAATTCTGTACTGAAGTAGTTTAGCAATGTATCACATAATATGTAGATACCTATGCTGTTGAAGACAGTAGGAAACACATATTTGGGTGGATTGACAAAATTACTTTAACAGCATAAGTTAATACATAACCCGTGAAACATGTCTAACACACTTCAGTACAGAGCAAAAACAGTTTCCCATTTGACTCCTAAATATCTCTAGTTATTTTTATTCACAACACATTTTATTGAAGTTTTTGCCTGAAAATGGCCTTGAGGACCAAACACAGATACAGTATATCGCGGAATAGATTGCACGGCTTTATTCCCATTGGGAATATCATGGAGTAATAAAAACAATAAAAAAATAATACAATAATGAAACATAAGAGTATGCACAATAACCTTCTGATGCCTCCCCTGCCCACCCAACCCACCGCCCATAGCCCGACACATGCATACATTAAGGAACATGAGGGTCTGCATGAGTGTCCTGGCCGTATTGTTGAATTTCAGCATCTAGTTGCATGTCTGCGGTGTGTACAGGCTCTAGGATCAAGCCCCGGTAGTCAGTCCATCGATGCCAGATTTTGGGATGCTTTTGCGGGCACCCCCTCGCCTGAAACACAGCAACTTCGAGGCCCATACAGAATTCCATGCCTTCCTTCCAGACGCCTAACAAAGGCTGGATTGCATTTTTCCATTGACGGGCAATGTCCCGTTTTGCAAGGGTAAGGCCAAGGAATAACAAGTGCCGTTTGTAACGATTACTGCCAATCCCTTCAGTGCTATGTAACAGAAGTAGTTTCGGGGTCTGACGGATGTCCCAGACAAGAACCTCGGCCAGGCACCCCACCACCCCCCTCCAATACTGGGCCAGGGCTCTACATTCCCTAAATGTGTGTAGGAAGGTGCCGCCTTCGAATTCACATGGCAGGCATCTGGGAGAACTTATGAGACCCATATGCTACAGCCGGTGTCTAGTCAAGTAGGCTCGATGGAGATACTTAAACTGGATTAAGTGCAGGCGGGAGGATATCACCGACCTGCGAGGGGACCCCAGAGCTTCCGCCCAATCATCATTGTCTATTTATATGGCTGCCCAAATCGCCCATAATAAGTTTCCCTTCCAATGGGTTGAAGTCTGGTAGGGCCGAGAGAGTACATGTGTATGGGGTCAGTGCATGGCGCAACTATAAATATTTATAGAATTGGCTGCGGGGCATTGAGAATTCAGATTGGAGTTTCTGATATGATTTAAGAACAAGGCCCCGCATCACCTCACCCAGAGTGGGTATGCCAATCTGATCCCACCCCTGAAAACCTTGTACCCCCGCCACCTGGGGAATGAGCATGTTCCATCACAGTGGAGTCTCCTGAAAAAGGTGTCCCCACCACCCCATCCTACAAAAGGACTGCCTCCACGCCAGGACCACTGCCCTTGTAGCCGGGGGAAGGGCACCCACATCTGATCTGCTATAAAGGAACTTGATCATAGACGGATTGCCCATTGCTCTACTGCTTATGCTGCGTTATCTCTGGGGCAATACCACCATTCATGGATTATCTGTAGATGTGTGGCTGCATAATAGGATTGAATATCTGCTGCTGCGATGCCTCCACAATAAGTGGATTGGAAGCAGGTGCGTAAGGCCACCCGAGAGGCATCACCCCCATAAAAACATACCCAACACCACATTGATCTGTTGAAACCAAGTAAGGGGAAGTGGAAAGGGGTAATTCTGCAATTGATACAAAAGACGGGGCAGGGAGATTATTTTAAAAATGGCAGAGCAGCCATATAGGGACAAAGGTAAATGAGAGCAAGTTGTAACCTCCATCTTTACATGCTCAATCAGTGGGGCCAAATTACGATCCCATGAAATTGCTGGACTGCGTGCCAGGAACACATCAAGGTATTGAAAGCCTTCAGCTACTATGAACAAACCCGCAGCCCATGTGATATCGCTGGGGATCCCCTTTTTGGCAAGAGCACCGACTTACTGACATTCATGTACAACCCCGACAACTCCTTATCCTTAGGATCCGGGGACCAGAGGTCGCTGGATCTGTGATGAAGAATAACACGTCATCAGCATATCGCTCTATGCGGTCCGACACTTCCCTGGACCATTTAAATCCCCGGACCTGGGCATCTATTCTCACCCAGACCGAAAGTGACTCCATGGCCAGGGCAAATAAAAGAGGGGACAGGGTGCATCCCTGCCTGGTACCGCGATGGATGGGGAATGGGGCCGAGGCGATGCCGGCAACACGAACTGAGGCTGTCAGGTCGGTATAGAGTAATCAGACATATGAGAGAAATCTAGGACCCATGTTGAGTCACCGGAGAAGAGCAAACAGGTAAGTCCAGCTGACGGAGTCAAAAGCTTTATCGATATCCGCTAAAAGTATAGCTGCAGGGCACTCCATTCGGTCCACCAGAGCTATAGCGTTGTGGGCGCAACAGATATTATGGTGAGTAGCACGATGGGGCATAAACTCTGCCTGGTCTGTGTAGACCAGGTCTGACATATGGGGCATTAGCCTGTTGGCCAAAGCTTTGGCCAATAGCTTGGCCTCTAGGTTTAAAAGGGAGATGGGGCGGTATGAGGAGTAAGCCTCTGGGGGATGACCCAACTTGGGGACTATGACTATCTCTGCATGTCACCATTCTGTGGGCATACGCGTCTCCCTGAGTGCCGTTTAAATCGTGCCCAAATAGTGAACTCCCAGTAGAGGCATACATGTAGTGAAGAATTAGCTAGGGAACCCATTCGGGCCAGGGGCCCTCCCAGGGTATAACTCAACAGAGCAGGAGTCAATTCCTCGACCGTTAGGGGCTCATCGATCGATGTTTTGGCTGCCGACAAGAGGGCCCTCGGAGGCAGGGCGTCTAGGAATTTTGCAATTTGTGTGGCTCCCTATCTGCATATAAGGTCTGATAATAGCTAGCAAAACTGTTAGCCACTGCACTTGGATTGGTAAGCAGTGTTCCCTGTTCGTCCCGGATGACGGGAACCTGGACTGTCATCTAGGAATTTTGGCACAGTCTATGTATCATTCCCCCAGACTTTCCTCCCCATTGATATATCCTAGTCTGGGAGTCCACCCAGGCACTCTTAGTCTCTTCCAGAAGCACTCTTTGATACTGCTGTTGAGCTAGGCCCAGCTGCCAATGCGCCAATCCACCGGCTGCCTCCCGGCCACGTATCTCTAGATCTACCATCTTGACCTTGATCTGGGATAATTATGTCAAATGCCGTCTGCGCTCTGATGTCAAAGCTGCGTATGGCGGGCTTCATTGCTTCCCATAGAATGATTTTGGAGGAGATGGATTCTGTATTGAGGGAAAAATATTCAGTCACAGCGCTGTGTATGCGTGTTCTGTATGTCGGGTTTTTCAAGTGCCATCTAGCCAGTTGCCATCAAAACGGGGGCGACGGGGGCTAACTGAGAGCCACAGTGCCATTGGAGAGTGATCTGAGAGCTCTCTAGGCAAAATTCTATATCAGAGACCCTATGTGTGTGGGCCACCGGTATGAATAGGTAGTCAAGTCGGCAAAACGACCCATGGACTGCAGAGTAAAATGTAAAGCCCGCTTCAGTGGGATGATAGGCCCTTCAAGCGTCTGCTCACCCCAATGCCTCCTCTGCTGATTGCAAGCGGGTCACCTGTGTGTCGCCCACCCACCCTGTTCTCACCATCTGTCCCTTTCCAGAGACATAACATCATTCCAGTCACCTTCGATGACAGCCAAACCTCCCGGCAAGGATCCTCTTACGCCTATGATATGATCTACAAAGGTTTGGCTAAGTGGTGGGGGGCATAGACGCATCCTTTTACAATGGATTCCCCATATACCGTCCCAGACACAAAGTCATATCTCCCCTGCCCATCTACCCAGGTCTTGTAAGCCTGAAAGGGAACCCTATGGTGTATGATAATAGCCACTCCCGCGAACCCCTCACAAAGCCGAATGAAAGGTCTGTGCAAACAGATCGCGAACCAAACATGGGACCTTTGACCCTTTCCTACTGTTAAAGGAGAATGTCAGTCTGTAGTCACTTGGCCTGATGAAGCACATTGTGTCATTTAACTTTATCTGGAACTCCAAAGACATTCCATGTAACAATATAGAGCCTCCCCGCAGGAGAAGCGATATTTGAGTCAGCCATCTAGGTATGTGCTGTTGTGAACTGCATTGGTCGTGTTTGGGTCAATTGTGAAGGAAGCACTAAATCTGCACATAAAAGATTTAACGTCAACTATATAACCATTTCCATTTACCCATCCCAATACCTCAGTAACATTGAAGTATCTGTCGCAGAAGGAGCCTGGCCACAGCCCCAACGGGGAATGGTAGCCAGGCTCGTCCAATAGATCCACAGGAGCCCTTTCAACTAGTAGTCTCTCTGGAGGGCCTTGAAAACAGACGAACCAGAGGTGCAGCCAATAAAAGTATGCCTTCATCCTATATATAAGTACGCATTGACTGTGTGTCCGCTGTCCTTGTTGGCAGAGGCGCGCATGCTCAGCAGGTCTGGCGTCTGGCATCTATGCCTTGTGTGTGTCCTCAAGTTCCTGTGTGTGGGGCCTTGGGCACCACAAAGAGCGGGACCTGTGGCGGTGCTTCTCTTTTGGTTTGGACTGCTGTGGGCATATATCAGTGGTGGATGAATCAGAGTCAGGACGCAGCGGGGTATGAGGTTTGATGGTAACTGTTTCATCTGCCCATATAAAGACATCCTCTGGGATTTCGGAGAATATGGTGTGAGAATTGTACACCACGTACAGCCAGGAAGGGAACAGGAGCATGAACTGAATTTTCAGGTCACGGAGGCGGTTCTTCACTGCTGTGAAGGATTGACGCTGTTTCTGGACCATTTTAGTGTAAACAGGAAATATCATGATGCGGTATGATTCATAGATCAAAATTTCCTGAACTCTTCCTTGTTTAAGGATAGTGTCCCTATCATGAAAGTTGGCGATGACCGGCCGCGGTCTGGCTCCAGGAGGGGGTTTCTTTATAAGAGCTTTGTGGGCCCACTCGATGATGAAACAGGAGGAGACGGTATCTGAGGGTATCCACTGAGTGATCCAGCGGGCAAGGAGCATGCCCATATTGTCTCCCACCTACCCCTCTGAAAAGCCCCCGAAGATTGTTATGACGGGCCTGGCCCTCGGTGTGCTCCACCCATGTAGCCAAGCCTTTGGTCACTGTCATAAGGGTATCAACTTTTTGCTGCAGTGTATGAGCTATATCTTTGATGTTTGAGACGAGAGTCTCAGCCTCAGTAATGGGCTCTACTGCTTTCCGTAGGTCTTGGAGCAGTAACATTACATCAGACGCAACTGTCCCAATCTTTGCATCCAGCATATCTCTAGACTGGGTGATTGTAGCAAGCAAGTCCTTGTTGTCCGGGGTATACTTTGGGCCCCCCCACCATCGGCCCCAGCTGCCCCAGCCCTAGTGAAGCAGTCCATTGTGCTCTGTTTGGACGCGTGGCCATATATTTCCTCTGGGCCGCCTAGAGTTGCTCCAAATCGGCCAGCCAACAAGGCCAGGTATGGTACCTTGGTCCCGGCGGCAGGAAGAGCAGGACTTCAGCTGTCACTCCTGCAGCCTTTCAGTGTGGCTGCCGCCACCTCTCTCGGCCTATCAGCAGATGACCTCCCCAGTGTGCAGTGCAGCCACTGCAGTCATCAGGCGCAGCCCAGGGGATCTCCAGGCTACAACAGGCCCACTAGCAGCAGGCCTGGCCCAAGCCGCCCAACCACCGTGGCCAGCTGCCTCCCGCAGCCCAGGGCCGCACCACCCCAAACGCCGGCCGGGCTGCTCCGCAGGCCCCAGGGGTGAAGCCGGCAACGGCAAAGGCAGGGTCAGCCATCCCATGCCCCCGACATGGCAGCAGACCCCCAGACTCACACAGCTGCCAACTCCCCAAGGGCCACCCGGTCCGGCACAGCGAGGCATGCCTTGCAGATCTCTGCCTTATCCTCTTAGCTTCAGGCCACCACCCCGGAGATCCTCCGCTCCCACAACCCGCAGCAGGGCGACGGGAGCAAATTGATGATGGATTTAGGCAGGATTAGGGAGGATTATGGATGAGGCTGTCGGAGCTCACCTAAAGCGTGTTCGCCATGTTGGACCGATAGGCCACACCCCATCTCTAGTTATTTGAAAAATGTTGTATCATTGTGAAATTGTTTCACTAAATATGCTGGCTTTCACTGTAATAAAACATTTGTAGATCATCACAGTAATTTTTACATACACTGATTCATATATAACAAGTGCTTCAAATATTCAAATGTAAATCACAATATGCAACATATAACACCTTGATGCATTTCAACATTTGCCTAATGAGTCATGTGTTTGGCCTGATTCTGAGTTTTCCTGATGGGATACTACTACATATATGTAATGGAACATTCCATTTCCAAAATCCCTTTAAGTTTCCCATTTTCCTCCATCATTGATTCATCATCTGGACGTGACAAAGGGCATTGAGAAATGGTTTTGGGTATGTGTTACTCTGTCACCAATGTGTACACATTCCTGTCTGTGCCTATCACAAATATTTGTCCAAAAACAGACTGGCTTAAGCACACATTGGTGAAGGAGTAAGACATCATGCAAATCTGTCACTTTTAACATATATGATGTATGAAACAGTATTTCTGATGCTAAACAAAATTTGGATATGTTTTGATTCTAAAATGTAGCCATTAATTCTTATGGTAATAGTCATTTTGGATCACATGCTCACTATTGTTTATGTAGAATCCCAACTTACCAATGTGACATTTGGTACATCCACTGTATTATAAGGGCCTAGTATGCTATGTCACATGTAATAGGGTTAACATTACATCATTCACAACAGTGAAGTGAAGGAGCATCACACCTGAAACAACAAAGACTATTGGCCTGTTTGGTATGCATTGATGTATATGTGGAGTTAAGGCAGCCATGTGTCTGCTCAGAACAGTCCTTTGGTTGTGAACAGGAATCAGGTGAGAGCCTTTCCAACAAATGAATAGACAAAGCATATCATCATACACATTGTGCAAAACTTAGACCTTCAAGAATTCTTGTTGTGCATTGGACATGGGTCACCCTTAATGTTGATGGAAAAAATCCTAGCAGTAGCAAATAATTAGTCATGTGACAGGTGAAACTCTGATAAGAATGTACCCCCTTGTTGCTGCTGTAGGGCCGTGAATAGCTGTTCAAGGTCCAGATAGGCCACTGCAAGAATGCAGTCCATTAGGGGGTCAGGGTGTGGCGCACGCACTACCCACGTTGGGAAGACTGCCTGAGGTGAACTTCGGCTGACTTTCTGGTCCAGTGTCGTAGATCCTCCCACCTCTTGAGGCAATGGACGCTGCACTGCTTGTAGACCCCAAGGTCCATACTTTACTGGTGATGGCCTTCCAAATGTCCCACTTCTGATGGGCATTGACTTGTATGGCTACAAGAAATTTAAAAAAAACAATGGTTTTGTGACTTTTTGTTTGTCTATATTGATGTAACAATTTTTTCCTACATCTATCTACTACTATTACTATTCACTAGCATGATTCATAAGTTAGCATACAGCATGCATATTTTCACATGCTGACCAAAACAAATATCTTAATACACACTTTCGTAGTGACCTGTTGAATACCCTCATCCCATGTCATGGCCTAAACTCACTAATCCATGCCTGTGACATCATCAAGTCCAGGGGGCTACTACATATTCAGTGATGTAGCCTACTACTGATCAGTGCAAAATATTGTGAACTGCTGAATGCTAAACTTAAATACTTATGACACAGTGAATACTGGCCACTGTGAGTAAGGGGCCTGCAGTTTGGAAATGATACTCTTTGAAATGGGAGTAAAATGAAGTGAAGTGTTCCCTCAAGTAGTTATGTAACTCTCCCTTTCAACTGTCATCCATTTAAAAGCATTCAAGGGCATATTTTCAATCACACCTCAAAATCTGCCCTGGCAGGGATATATGGTTTTGACAGCTATACCGCAGTGCTTCAGTTGTTTGTCCCTGTGACTCAGCCCCAGCCTGGCCCATTATTCAGACTGAACACTGCTCATTGTCAGGCCTTGCTATATACAGCCTGATGATCATGATGTCACATGAACACAGCCTTCCCTTAACTTTTAAATGAAAAAATGACCATGTGCCCATCTAATAAATGTCATCACAGCTGTGTGCTACTCTGAAGAGGTCTGGGAGCTACTGGTAGGTCCCATACAACTGTTTGGAGAGCCCTGATCTAGGCTGAGTGATTTGTGGGATGATACACATAGCTAACATCATTTTCATTTGGTTTGTACAGAAAACATTTTTATGTACAGTTGTAAAGAGTATATAATGTGTTTTCTAATTTCCATGATGAGTTTTCAACGTATCAGATGTAATTCAAACACATACATAGATATATTTCTATATACACACCAATTAGAACGTAGAGCTTTAAACACACAACACATACTAATGTTGCTGTTTTTTTAACATTGTAAAGTGCTTAGAAATCCCTCCAATCATTGTCCTCTGTAAGGAACAAAATATATGACAGTTCACATCACTAACTATACTTCACTCAGGAATTCAAAGGTATATTTTAGCCTGTGTTAACGGGAAAAAACTGTTTCACATATACATTTCAGACATGTAGTTTTTCCTCTGGTGAGCCTTAGAGCTGGCCATATAGGGAGAGATCCTCCTGTGCCAGCAACTCCAGCTCCTCTGGCGAGGAGGCAGGGGCCCTCTCACTGTTTCGACCTTCCATCGTTGCTCCCAGATGTCAGTAACAGCATCAAAAGTGGAGGAGGTCTTTCTGGAAGTGGTGTTAGGAGCTAGTGAGCTTTTTTTTCAACTGCTACGTACATGTACGTGACGTATACGATAGTCAGCGGAGACTGACACAGCAATTTGCATTCGTACGTTACTTTCACCAGCTTTAGCCTATGGCTGTGTCTGTAGTGGAGTTCATCGCCCACTATGTGGTCAACTTCCACCTCGCTCGTCTGATTCCAAATATCCTATCAGAAAATGCGGTGGAAAATGTGAACATTTTTCAAATGTTTATCCAATGCAGAAATATGAACCCTGGGAGAGTGAGGAGATGACAGCCTCAGGTGTGCTGTCCATTTCCCGACCTTGCCACCATGGAAGAAAGGGATATAATCAAGAAGTTCAGACTGAATAGGCAAACTTTACTGGATTTATGTCATCAGTTGGAGCCAGATCTTCAGCCTCACAACAGAAATCCCACATCTATTACAACAATTGTCCTTGGATCCTTCCAATACACTGTGGCAGTATCTGGTGGAATGTCACAACCAACCATGCTGCAAGAAGTTATATGTTCAATGATGAGACACATCAATCGCTTCATTCAGTTTCCACGGCAGCAGGATTTAGAAAATGTGAAGGGGGACTTTTAGGGTTTGGGTCGCCTACCACATGTGGTTGAGCAATTTATGGCACACATATTGCTTTAGTGCCACCACACGCCAGAGAACAGGTCTACTGGACTCAGAAACACTTTCATTCAATCAACATGCAAGTTGTTGCTTACCAGATTTGTGCTTCATAAGCATCTGTGTGCATTTCCCCGGCTCTTCCCATGATTCCTTTGTTATACGGAACATCTCTATACCCCTGCAAATGTCACAGCTTGGACCTGAGAGGGCCTGGCTTGTCGGTCAGTACAATCTTTCATAATATTGTTTGAGGAATTTCTAGTTGAATAATCTGAAATGTTGTTACTTTTTTGGCACTTTTTTTGTCTTCCATCTAGGAGACTCAGCTTATTCCAACCGACTATGGTTGTTGGTACCACTGAGAAATCCAACAACACCAGGGGAAAGTCCGCTTCTATGAGGCAAATGGAAGAACACGGAAGCCAGTGGAACAGGTTTTCAAGTTCCTAAAGGCAAAATTTCATTGTCCGGACAAAACTGGTAGAGCCCTCCTTAACTCACACGATTAGGTGTGCAAATTCACTGTGGCCTGCTGCATGCTCTACAACATCACCCTGAGACAGAACATCCCCTACATCACAAAGGATGGAGACCGTGAAGAGCCACCAAGTGAGGATCCTGAAATGCCAAATGAAGATGATAGTGGTGAGGAAGAAGGAGTTGACTTACTTCAAGATGTCATTGACAAGTTGTTCTCATGAGTTTAAGTATATCTTTACATGTTATTACTTTCACAGTTACACCAACTATTGATGTAATGATGAGAGAAGAATGTGTTGGTAAGTAATTAGGAAGGGCAAGTTCAGGGAAATTTAGGCCGAAGGTGTTTGTTGATCAAAGTTTTGACACATTGACTACTGTGTTTTGTTACATTGTTTATCTCTGATTGTTTTGTGAAACTGTGTCCTACAAAAGTTGACTTTATAATGTGTCTATTTTGTTATGTTTGATTGGTAATCTTTTTGTTTGGAACTGTTTTAGGTTCCTTCCCCATGTCATCTTCATTTTGACATTTCAGAGTTGTGACGTTTGCAGGTATAAGGTGCTGTTTGGAAGTACAAAGGGAACATGGGTTGATCCTGGTAAAGACAAATGCAGACTTTGGGTGTGAAAATCTTGTACCAAGGCAACTTGCCCTGTGATTGAATGGAAAATTTGAAGGTTACATTATACTTGCTCTCTGTCGTGTTGGTACTAAGGCAATATGTGTGCCATCATGAGCTCAAACCACACGTGGTAGTGGAGCCAAATCATGCTAATCTCCCTTCACATTGACAAAATCTTCATTGTGTGTAAAGTGTATGTAGTTGTTGATGTTTGTCATCATTGTAGGATGTACTTCTTGTGGCATACCACTGAAACTTGGTTGTGATTTTCCAGCAGACACTGGAATAGTGGTTTGAAATGTAGTACTGCCATGTTTTTGTCTATTGGTGTTCTTGATGTGGGATTCCTTATGTGAACGAGAAGACCTGGCTCCAGCTGAGGATATGAATCAATGATAATTTGCCTATTCAATCTGATTGTTTTGGATATATACCCTTCTTTCATGTTGGCGAGGTCTGGAACTGTAAATGTGAAAAATGTCACTGAGTATTAGTGTCATGTATGGATTATTATGTTAGCGAAAATGTTGACAGACAATTATTGATCAAATGGAATAAACAGAGTAGTAGATGATTTAATGGTATATTTTTTGGGGAGTCATGGTTAGGAACTGGAGAAAACATTACCTACTTGCAAAGTATCTATGTTTACACAATCATTTGATTTTTGTCACTGTAAAGTTATGATGGAAGGAAACAAATGCATTGATAGAGTTGAGATATACAATACCAGTCTATGAGTTTTTGAGTTGTGAAATTATTGAACTAATTGTGAAGGAATTAAACAGGGTGAAAATGAAAAAGCAAACCAAATAGTGAAGAAGTCAGTCACTGTGAATTAATCCATAGTTGAAGAGTCAAAATTGTTTGAAGTTGAATCTCCAAAATACGACAGGCATCAGAAAGGAAAGTGTGTCCAGAAATAGTCCACAGAGTGAATGGTAGTCACACACTGGAAGAAATTAGGGTTGGGGTTTTTTCCTGGTGGTGGTAGAGGTCTTGCCATCATTACCTCCTGATAATCTGGATGGGCGTCTCCTATTGTGAGGGAGCGGGGGTTCACAGTTAGAGGGCCTGGGGTGACTGCAGGCAGTTCTTCCTGTGGCAGGGCCTCCCTTCCTGTGGCTATGGCAGATGTAGATGGGCCAGGTGTTGTAGGACCACAAGAAGGGGCAGATGGTGCTAGGAAGCCATGCACATATGAGTGTAAATGTCCTGCAGCACCCCAGTCAGGGAGCCCATATTGGAGTTGTGAGCATCCATCTGATAATTGAGCTCCATCTACAGCTGCTTTTTTTCCCGGAGCTTGGTGAGTACCTGGCCCATCATGTCTTGGGACTGATAGTAGGCTCCCAAGACTTGGTCGGTGGTGGTGTGGGTGTGAGAGACCCAAGTGGCCTCACTATGCTGGCCCACAAAATCCCTCCCATGACCCCCACCCCCACTACCCTGTACCCTTGGCCCAATCTGCCCCATCCCACTGGGTCCTGGCTGAGCTGGAGCTGGTGGTGTTGTGGTCTCAACATTAGCCAGGACTGGGGGAAACACGGTCGGTGTTACAGTGGTAGGAACATAAGAAGTGGAGGCTTCGGTTAGCTGAGGTGCTACAGTTGGGGTGGGAGGTGTCGGTTTGGGCCCAGTGAGACTCACTGGAGCTGTCTGTCCAGGCTGACCAGATGGACCAGGATCCTCATTGTCATCCAGATTACCAGGAGTGTTGTCTTCATTGGAGCTTGATCCTAGGCTGGAGTGGAGGTCTCTTCAGTAGCAGATTCCTGGCCACGTGCTCTGGCAGTTAGACCTATTGAGAAATTGAGAACATTTTTATTAGTAAAGTGTGGATTATACATCCAAATCTTTTGAGACAAACAAAGTAGATACCTAGAAGGAAAAAAAAGTAGAGATTATTATGATTATAGCTTTCAGTGGTATTAAACATATTACCCTAACATTTTGCAGTTTCAAACAGTACAACTTCAAATAAGCAGGTAAAACGATGTCCTGAAATGTTTATGAAGTCATTAGGAAGAATGCATAACATCTCCCTACCATTCACCCACAACACAGTGGAGAGGTGTAATGTGTAATTGACAAATCCAAGGTCCAGCTTACTTCAAAACAGACATTTACACAACTTGGATGGATGTTTGGCATTAGTCATCATGTGAGCAGTGCAGAGTCAATTTTTGCAAGTACCACTTATATTCAGCATAGTAATGTTCATACCTTACATTTTTTGTGCCACTACATTTTGATTGTTAAAGTCAAGACATCAATTCAAGGGGTTGAGAAGAACAGGACAACATTCAGAAAACAACACAAACCATTTTCAGAAGAGAGCATTGAATAGGGATTAATCACTACATGACACTTTACCTTATGTGGAAATATGTTAGACAGGAGAGAATGAACAACATGACATAGCAATATTGTTTTGACAAAACAGAAACAGGGAATCATGGTAGCTGTAGTCATTTCAAAGACAACGTTCCTACACTTCCAAAACAGTTAGTGGAACATACTTGTGCAAAATATGCAATTGAAATGGGGCAGACACTCACAATATGACACACGTATGGGTAATTGGTTATTTGGTGTTCTAACACGTATAGGCACCATACCATCATGTGACATGCAATGGAGATTGACATCTGTAACCTTATATGTGACACAATACATTCACACAAACAATCCAAATTATCTGATACTGATACTTTGAGGTTTCTATGTTAGGAAAATATGTGCAGAACGCATTGGCAACAGTTGAGTTGAGAACAAACAGGACAATGAGGTTTAGTAAGACTTTGTAGAGTGTAATTTACCAGACTCCACTCCACCAGGTACTCCTGTCAAGCCTTCAGGATGTAGGATCTGCAAGACCTTCTCCCAAGGATAACATTGTGTTGGGGGCCTGGGAGAACCACTACCAGTCTTCTGGGCCTCCAGGTGACCCTTGGAGGCCAGGGAACACACCCTTCCCTGCAGTTCATTCCAACTCTTCGAATTTCCTCCTGTGTGCGCAGTTTGTTAGCTACAGCATTCACTCTATCAACTATTCTGGTCCACATTTGCCTTTTCTGACTTATAGTTGTATTTTGGACTTGGGCTCCAAACAATTATGGCTCTACTCCAATGATTTCATCCACCATGACTGACAACTCTCCCTCTGTAAAAAGTGGATTTTATTTCCCTGCCATTATCCCAAAGGAAAAAAAACCGATTCAAGACAAAAAAATAAATGACACCAAGAAATTAAATGTGAGGAGAAAAAAGCGACTGGAGAGTGGGAAAGTGAACAAATAAAACCCTGCCTTTTCTCACCAAAAGTCACCTTTGAAATGCTGTGGAGCAGTGGAATGGCAAAGGATCATGGTCTGAAATGGAGTGTGTTTTATAGTGTGGTATGCAAGTGTTTCCATTTGGCCAATGGACATCAGGTGTGTTATACTAGAATCCATCCAATGGCCACAGTGATGGAGCATTGTTGAACATGTACCTCAGTGGACTCCCTCCATCAGGGAACTACCGCTAGGAGACCACCAGCACAACTATGAAATCTAAATCTGCTCGGCAGAAACCCGCTGCCCTGACGGCGTCGGAGTACTATTTGCCAGCATTGGAGTCCGCCAAGTCGGAAGCGGTGAGCTGCGACCATGGAGGGGAACACTCTGTTTACGTGGACAGCGAGTCAGCCTGCATGCATCTAAACACGACGGACGACAGACCATCAACTTGGCGGAGTACTTGGGACCACCGCTGTGGAGGGACAGCAGTGAGCCGTCAAGATCTAAATCAAGCCCTTAGTCCCCTAATGGACTATTTTGCAGACATTTGGGTTGGCAGACTGCATCGTTCCGGACACAGACGTCAACACAAATTCCAGATACCAACCATAGTTGAATGTCTATGACTGCACCTTGGCACAGGAAGCCAAAACAAACAACACAGTGGAAGGATAGCACAATGCCTTCCAATCGACACTAGGCAGAACTCAAACTACATTCTACAAAATTTATCGAAGCATTACAAAAAGAGCAAAGCTATTAAGAATGGAGCAATCTGTTAGTCAAATTAGCCCTAAATTTACCAAACAAACCAAAAGAATGTACAACATGCTAGAGTTTAGTCAAACTCTTTATAAATAACAAAGGACTACTTTACTTAGAAATGATAGCCAAAAACATACTATAAAAAATCTTAACCTACCAAAGTCGTCAAAGAGTACAATAAACTGTAAACCAACTTACAAATCTACATATTTATTAGATCAGTCAAACACTTTAAAATAACAATATTAATAAAGACTGATATAATAAAATTATATATGAATTATTGTTAAAGAAATGTAACTTTTACCACCCATATATAGATAAAATAAAATTCAATCTCTCACATAAAATAATAGCAACACATAATGCAAACACTTACACATAACAGTCACATATATTTAATGTAAACATTGTAATATCACATTTCCCAACCAAACTAAATGAAAGAATTAAAACTTACTGTTCTGTAGCTGCAGATCTTTCTCTATCTCCACGTAACAAAAATTTGTAATCCATCAAAAATAATATGAATGAACCCAAAAATACCCTCCAAAAATGCTAAAATATAGTGAGTCCAATCAAAATCCATCAAAGTGATCAAGGTTCCATAAAAAAATTTAAAAAATGAAAGATTTTTTTAAAAAGCCGCTCCAGGAACCCAAAAGGAAATCAAAGTAAAAACCATTGGATTATTATAAACCAAACTGATTTCCTTTAAAAAGAAAACTGCAACTCCAAAAGCAGATAGAAGGCATTCATTGTCAAAAACCTGTAAAAACAATTGACAAAACCCACACACAAAATACATTAAATTCCCAAAACTACAAATACATAACAGTTAACCATTAAAATATAATTAACACCACACAACATAACATGTAAATACATTATTAAAATAGTGTAAATAACGCAAATGACAAACAAGTGTAAAATAGTAACAGCAATACATTTTAAAATACTAAAAACCAACAAATACTATAACTAACTTTTAAACTTCCCCCCTGCCCTCAAACCCCTTCAAAAATCATTTAAAAAGGACTTACCTGCTACAACAAATAGCAACAACTGGATTACAAAGTAGTAGGTAGATAAAAAATGCCAACCAAATGAAACAAACAAAAAGACTATGGCCCTATAGAAATGAATGGGAAATATTGTTAAAAAGTTGAATAAATGTTGAAAAAAATGTTATAAACTACTACATATGAAAAACATATCAAACATATCAAACAATGTAAATAATTATGATTTTGTATAGTATGAATTAAATATTAGTATAACATTCATAAAAAGATTTTCATATATACTAAAAACATGTGAAAATAATGTTGCATATATTTATGTATGTATATAGCCCACTTTTGTCAAAACCCCACTGTGGATACACCTGTATAAAATTAAAAATAGAATTTATTGACTTTTCACACGTTACAAAATGGATGCCATTTTGACAAAAGTGGCAAATGTACTCATTTGTCCACTTTTGGTTTCCTAACCTCATATGGGGCACGTAACCCCACTATGGGTATATATGTATGAATGAGAATACTATTCAACCCCACTAAGGGTACACATGTATGAATTTTAATACATTTTAATACATTTGTGCACAATACAAAATGGATGCCATTTTGACTTAAGTGGTAAATGTATTCTTTTGTCCCCTTTGGTTTACATACTTCCTATGTATTGCAAGTGTTTACCCACAATACAGCGTGTGACCAAGCTTGCTGTGCAAGCGAAACGCGTTACCTGGATTAAAACCAACTTCTGGTGAATTGCAAAACCTCTGAGTGATCGCTTTATTGAATTGAGTTTGAAAATACTATGTCCGGCGCGCTCCGCTGGCTGCAAGCGATCCACTGCACAGGGCGAGGGAAGGCGAAAGGAGCAGAAACTGAAGGATATTTATGATTTAGTCTTCCGGGGCCCGGCTTTAAGTGTCCACAGCAACACGGAGGAACTGATAGGAGAAGCGTACGAAATAAGAGGAACCAAGATCCTGATCACCACATGCATCGGATGTATGATTTGCGGTCCCGATGCTAATAAGGAACTGAGGAAATGTGAGCAGAATACTTGTCCGGCTCACTGGCAAAGAAAGCAGTGGTGAGACTGGCGAGACGACGGAGAGCCCGAGAAGCGCTCAACCCTAACGTAGGCACTCCTATTGGGGCTGCATGGGTGTACTGGGAGGGGGAAGGAGACGGGTCTCAGGACGCGTGTCCTTCTCGCCTTCCTGCCTGTTCACGGTAACGGGAAGGAGGCTACAGACGGGTGCAGCGGGCGGGGGCCTGAAAGGTGGAACTGAATCGGCTTGTACTGATTTGTACACCCGCGATCTCATCTATCCAACAGTTACTTTACCTCACGCTTAAACTTACCACTCGAATAGCCGTAGAGCAACAGAACTTGCCGTATCTCTGCATCTGTTCTGTCATCACGGCAGCCGCACCCTGAGGAGTGAACAGCAACGCATATTAGTAAGAATAAAAGGACTGGCCCTGAAAAATGATTAGCCACGCTTGGCCGTAGAAGGAACAATCCCTTATCATAACGAGCTATTGGAATAACCGTATTTCCTACTTTATCATCGCGGCAGCTCTTTTTCTCAGAACCTTTCCCTGAATTCCTCGAGCCGGATTTCCGTATTTATACACGCTTTCTCCCCACTTCTACACACGTTACTTGCAGGAATTGCAAATAAGGTATCACGCCGGACAACTCCACCCATAAGTTTGAATAAGAACCTATACAAATAACAAGTAACAGTTGTTTATGTGTTGAGATCTGTGACTCCGCGGTACTTTACAGGACACTCCAAACGAGACCGTGCAAGCAAACGTAGCACGCTGTTACCATCCCGACACTATAGCAGCAGGAACCTACACATTAGACTTTTTCCAGTATTTACACGCAGTCCACAATTTTCTAATTTACTTAGTGGTACATGCATACTGACCCATATCCCTAAACCAAGAATATGGAGGAAGAATCCGAAAGGAGGGCGGCAGCCCTAAGCCTTTTTGCCAGGGCACCGAATAAAGATCAACAGAAAATAGAAACAAAATCTAAAGACACGACTTTACAGGATAAACTAAGAAGGCTAGAGAAGATAAAAAAATCAGAAACATCAAAATGGTGGGAAGCTATCTCGCTACAAGATTACATCGACAAGGATATGGTGCCCAGAGGGCTACATATTTACACCACTCCTTCATACGAATCCCCAAATATCAGGATGCTGGAAGAATGGGCGGACAATTCTGCCAGAAGCTCTTAATGAATGCTAACCATCCTGGTGAAATACGCCTGGGAGGATAGGGAGGCTTTATTACAAGAACTCAAATTGCTAAAAGATGAACTTAAAAATCATAAAGAGCAAGACATAATAAAGAAATATGTGGATGATCTCAAATTAAGACAAAAAAACTATGAAGAGGACATAAAGGCTCGGAAGCAGCGCAAATTACATCGCGACTGCGTAGACTATGAAAGCAGCAGAATTCTAACCTATTCCCACAAATACGACCATTTGTACGAGAAGCTGTCCCTAGGGGAACCTCTAGAAAGCGAAACAGAGAATGCCAGCGGGACTGATTCTGTAACGAGCAGTGATGCTGAAGTGGAACAACCCCACACACTAGGCAATCTATTGGGCAAAGAACCAGGCCCCAAAATACAGCTGACTTTTTTAGACGAATATCGCCTCCTGCGAACAAGGAGGGAGATACCGCGAACTGTACAACCAGTGAGATAGCGAGGAAGCGGTCGAGGGCGGGGCCGGGGACGAGGAAGAAACTGGAGAAGAAGGAAGCGACAGCGACAGAGAGAGCAAAAGAGGCAGAGGACGAGGAAAATGCCTTATGGGAACCAGACAAATGGGCCAGAAGAAAGAAAAATGATGGATGACAATATGGTAAATAAAACCATCATCAATTTATCATACAGACCTCTATCAATGATTGAGAAACGTACTCTCTGCTTAGGTCTTTCCTTCTGTCCTACTAACTCCTTTAACTATCCTGAGACTAGAGTCGACATTTTTACATTCGTGAGAAAAGTCAAATTAAAAAAATGGCATACTCTGAAAGGGACATCTGAGCAAACCCACTCTGATGAAACAACCATGACTGAACAAAACACCTTTCTAAGCATACGGGACAGGGATGAATTATTGGCAATGCAAGGTCTCTACCAAGAAGCAGGCCTAGATTTAAATGAGGAACAAATTATCCCAAGAACTGACCTACCTGCTAATACCAATTTCAGACCTAAATCCATCTTTCTTCCAGTCATGCCTAACCCTGGGCGTAGTTCGCGGAGTTGCACTACGCGGCACTACGCGAAGTGCAAAAAAACCTCTGCCGCACTACGCAGAGCTACGTGAGCGGTGGAGTATGATAGAAAAATGCCGTTCGCGGTGATTGCACAGTGCCGGATGCTTGTCCGCACTGTGCAATCATTGCGAACGGCACCATGCACAGTGCAAAAGGTCCCTGCTTTCCTTTTCTGCCACTCGAGTAGATTTTTACTCGAGCGGCAGCTTTCTCAACGCGAATGGGCAGTTTTTAATTGCGAGCTGTCGCGAGCATACGCGACCACTCGCAATGAGAAACCTGACCCCCGCGTTGAGAAATCTCGCTGGGATGTTGATTTTCCACGCTCGCATTCGCCAACTTGATGTTGACGATTGCGAACGAGGAAAAATCTCACCGGGAGGTTGATTTTCCTCGCTCGCGGTCGTCAACTTGACGTTGACGAACGCGAGCGAGGAAAAAAACTACGCTGCGCAGCGCGAAGCGGAGTTTTTCGGAACTCTGCGATCTCCGCGTAACGCGGAGTGCAGGAACCTCCGCAAACTCCGCGAGCGGAGCGGAGTTCACTGCCCAGGGTTAGTCATGCCACACGACAATATTGATTTTTTTCACGAGACTATCACTAAAGATCTGATCAAATTCCGTAGACAAAAACGGAATAAAAACAATACCCCCTCCAATTTCAATAAAGAACAATGGCAAATAATTAAATCTTTATCTGATGATGAAAACATCATCATCCGCCTAGCCGACAAAGGGGGAAACATTGTATTATGGAACAGATCTGCCTATATTGCTGAAGCTCAAAGACAACTGGAAGACACTAGATTCTATGTCACAACTAATGTACAGGAGTACAATGCGAGCATAGTAAATATCTGGAATATGCTCACTGAATACAAAGACAATGGTATCCTCCAATGGGAAGAGTATTGTTATCTGAAGTGTGATTACCCTAGAACCCCCATCTTCTACCTATTACCAAAGGTGCACAAAAACCCTAATGTACCACTTGGCAGACCTATTGTATCCTCAATAGGATGTGTCTCAGAACATATCTCCAAGTACATAGACCACTTCCTTTGAGACTATGTAGAGAGCCTTCCCTCGTACATAAGGGACACCAAAGACTTCCTGGGTAAAATCAACAACATCACCTGGGAAGAAGACTATCTCATGATCACAATGGATGTTAATTCACTTTACTCTATTATCGATCATTCACTTGGTATCCAATGCTGTCAACATTTTCTCAACACCCGCAAAATTTGCTTTCTGGAACACACAGAAATGTTATTGAAACTTATGAAATTTTGTCTCCTTAACAACATGTTTCTATTTAATGGCACTATGTATAAGCAAGTCCTTGGCACAGCTATGGGCACTTGCTTTGCCCCCAGTTTTGCCAACCTATTCCTGGGGGTATGGGAAGAAGAAGTTCTTAAGAAACTCAAGTCAGATCCCAATAACAACAAGGTGACTAGTTGGTATAGGTACATCGATGACCTGTTTTGTGGTGTGGAAGGGAAGTGAGGAGAACGCTCTAGATATCATTACCGAACTCAGCGACAACACTTTCAACCTTAATTTCACATACACCATAAGCAAGAAACAGATCGAATTCCTTGATGTAGTAGTAGAAATAGAGAATAACCGAATGAATACCAAACTTCACAGAAAAGCCACAGCAGGGAACAGCCTTCTCCATGCTTTCAGCAGCCACCCGGAAATGCTCAAATGGAGTATTCCTTTTGGTGAGCTGCTGAGAGCAAGGAGAAACTGCAGCACACAAGAAAACTTCTTAGCTGAACAAGAAAACATGATGATCAGGTTTAAAGAATGAGGGTATCCTAATTGGGTATTGTCTAAGGCAAAAGAAAAAGTAAGCAAAATCAAAAGAGAGGAAACATTGATAGACAAACCCATCACTGAGGAAGACACTACAACCAGAGTGATTCTTACCTACAACAGAGAATCTAAGAAAATAGCGAGAATTCTGAACCGTAATTGGAATATCCTTTCAAGTGACCCGACCATAGGCCACACTATACAGGATAGACCACACATAACGTACAGAAAAGGAAGAAATCTCAGAGGCTTTCTTGTAAAAGGGGACATTACCAACACACACCTTAATCCCCAACAGTGATTTTTTCCCTGTGGCCACTGCAAAGCCTGCAGGAACAGCACGATGAGAAAAACATACCATACACCCACAGGAGAAAAAATGATTAAACAATTCCTTACATGTGGTACCATATTCACTATCTATATCCTTGAATGTCCCTGTAAGAAGAGATATATTGGCAGCACCACACTAGCCACCAAGAAAAGAGTGTTGAAACACATGAGGGCCTTCAGCAACAAAGACCCTCATTATCCAGTAGCTAGACACTTTGCTGATTACCATCTCTCAAATAATTCTCTCTTGACTTTCTTTGCAATAGAACAGATTGAGCAAACCCACGGGGGGGGAATAGAGTTTTACAGCAACGCAAGAAAGAATCTTGGCACATAATCAATTTACAAACTAAGAGCCTGGACGGGCTTAACCAGGACGAGGAAATGAGTATCCACCTACATGAATAATGTGTATATTTATCTTGTTGAAAGTTGCTGTCTCTCGCTTTTAACTGTATAGTACCTAAGAATGTATGCTACACACTATAGTAATATTTGTTTTTGACGTATATAGGATTTTAATCCACACTGTGAGAGTATCTCATGGATGTATTTTTTCTTTTATCACAGGAGAAAAGGAAGGGGCCGATTTAGAGGACCAGCTCCAACGCACCCCCCCTAACCTTTTCTTCAGTCATCACGGTGGAGGGAGAGACCAGACAGATAAGAGATTTGTTCCCATAAATTTAACTTTCTCTTTACATCCTAGGTCATAATAAGAGTGTAGATCACGTCACATTTTTTTCACATTTTTTCCCATGTTCTAATTTCCTTTGTGGACTACTGGGTTTTGGTTTTGGGGCAAAGATTGACTGCAGTACTTATCAATATGGGCCTTGGTGGTTTCCTTTGGGGCACTATGCCGAAAGCAACGTACTGAACCCCTACAGGAGATGTCCTGAGCCTAATAAGGGCACTTGGTGGTTTCCTTTGGGGCACTATGCCGAAAGCAAGGTACTGAACCCCTACAGGAGATGTCCTAAGCCTAATAAGGGCACTATGCCGAGAACAAAATAGACTCATAAACTCTATATTCCCATCGTGATGCATGGAGTCCCCCCTCACCTCTAGTACGTGGCTCATATCCAGATAATATGTCACTATGTGTATTAGACCCATAGGTTGTACATATGTCCCCGGGGTGGACCAAGGATATTGAAATATTTATGCATTCACGACTGCACAGATAGTCGGTTACATATTTAGCATCTGACCCGCAACTCTTGACTGGGTAATTTGGGACTATAGTGAGTTCTGAACAGTATTACCACCACCTGAGACCAATGAGGGAAAGAGATTGTAAGCTAGAAAACATGGCTTCTGGCGCAATGCCAGCACCACAGATAGAGATGCATGAACCTGTACCATGTAATTTTCCTCTCTATCAACATATTAAGAATTTGCATTTCATGCTTATTGTTTAATTAATGTGTTTGCTCATAGGGGGGCAGCTGTATGAATTATTATACAGCTCAACCCCACTGTGGATACACCTGTATAAAATCAAATAGAATTTATTGACTTTTTACACGTTACAAAATGGATGCCATTTTGACGAAAGTGGCAAATGTATTCATTTGTCCACTTTTGGTTTCCTAACCTCATATGGGGCACGTAACCCCACTGTGGGCATATATGTATGAATAAGAATACTATTCAACCCCATTAAGGGTACACATGTATGAATTTTAATACATTTTAATACATCTTGTGCACATTACAAAATGGATGCCATTTTGACTTAAGTGGTAAATGTATTCTTTTGTCCCCCTTTGGTTTCCATACTTCCTATGTATTGCAAGTCTTTACCCACAATACAGTGTGTGACCAAGCTTGCTGTGCAAGCGAAAGGCGTTACCTGGATTAAAACCAACTTCTGGTGAATTGCAAAACCTCTGAGTGATCGCTTTATTGAATTGAGTTTGGAAATACTATGTCCGGTGCCCTCCGCCGGCTGCAAGCTATCCACTGCACAGGGTGAGGGAAGGCGAAAGGAGCAGAAACTGAAGGATATATATATATATATATATATATATATATATATATATATATATATATATATATATATATATATATATATATATATATATATATATATATTCACTGAAAAAACCATAGGTTTGAGGGACGTTATAGTTAGAAATTAGCATTTAAAAAACCTTTGAAATTCACTGAAAAAGCATAGGTTTGAGGGACGTTATAGTTAGAAATTAGCATTTTAAAAAAACCTTAGAAATTCACTGAAAAAACCACAGGTTTCAGGGACGTTATAGTTAGTTGGACATTTCACTCGTACAAAACCAGAGAAATTCGGCCGTTATAGTTAGTTGAGTTAACTATAACTCGCACCCCCGCAATGCACTGCTGATGACGTCACATATTAAATCATTCATGACATGGCCGGTGACATCACTGATGACATCACTGATGACATCTCAAATGACATCAATGATGACATCACTGATGACATCATACAGTGACTGTGTGTTTCTAAAAAGATTAAGTATGTTATATATATACATAAGTATCAAACAAAGGGATCCACCCTTATAGAAATGGAAAGAAGTGTTCTTCCAGACTTCGTGTGTCTCCTACACTGATGGAAAGCACACAGCTTTGTTAAAATACCCCTCACCCACCAAAAGGACCCTTGGTGGCATGCTTCATCATCGGGATCTTCCCGCCCGGCTGCGGGACGGGGCGTGCTACGACCTACGACTATGCGGGAGCACTGGTTATGAAACAATACTATGAGTGGTGTAGGAGTGTGAGTGGAAGGGTCAGAAGTGAGTGAAAGTGGTGTATAATTAAAAAATACCTGGCTCTGCGGAAAAATAAATGTTAATGTTCCTTTGGGATGGTAGTGTTAAAATGGGGAATGAGACGGAGGTACTATGCTTCAATGGGCAGTACTTCCTGTGTCGACATGTTTCGAAGCCCTCCCCTGGCTTCTCATCAGGACCTAGAAAGATCCCTTCTACACCCAAATTATTAAAGATAAAACGTGATTTCTAATTAAGATAAACACTATGTGGTGCACATTACAATCTACATGCACTGCATACTGTACCCCAATAGGTATTATGCTGGTATGGGTCTGGAAGAACAAGAACATGATTAAAAATTACACAACACATACACCCTGCACCATTTGTGGTGGTGACCTGTAAGGAAAAGTGATATATTTTTGCGTGATATATTTTTCTTATTCCTATACATTACATGTTGTAACTGGTGCTTTGCTATGCAGGCAAAATAGGACAGTACAAGACAAGGACAAACAATGAACATAAACCGCACACTCTATAATAGGGGACTTCTAATTTGCGAGTCCACTTTGTTTGTATCCATGCATCAAAAATAGGTGCCATATGCCAGGGAAAGACATCTGTTCAGAAGGCTATTTACGTACTTATAATTAGCCCATCTACTGCCCCATGAGCCTGCAAAAACGGGAGGGAAGGAGCACCTGTAGTCAGACACTGAAAAGTAAAGGAATGACAAAAACGCCGTTGGTTTTGAACTGTACCATCCTGTATCCACAGCACTTCACTGCTCGTATGCAGCTATGCCGTACTCACATCATCAAGGTTGCTACCTCACCTGGATACTACCTCACCGCGGCTCCGTGGAACATTGAGCCTACGTGAGGAGTCCCGTTTTATGCTCAGTTCAATTGGCAGTTTTCGCGCAAAACACACACTAATTGGTTGACAACACTAGTCCGCTACTAATTCAAAAATGGTTCCCTGAAACGGAACTGTGGTGGGGACGATCTCTATCCTCACTTCCTGTTATGACCGGTCTATTGTGTAAAGACTGCTGCGCGTATTACCCAATGGCCACTGGGAATGGATCGTCTCCGGTGGGGGAATGATCTACTACCTCGTCTCCTGTGATATAAGTGAGTTCACTGATACCCAAGGAATTCAAATTGGAGGAAGGGTGTTGTATATCGGTGTGACCATTATTAAAAATGCTACAAAAGTTTATCCATCTTAAAAGACCTGTGTAAGGCTTCCGATGTATGAAAAACCCAGACCGGCGAAATGGCAGCCGTTCCCTGCTGTCCATTCGCTGTCTGCTCTGTGCGAGTCCGTACATTAAACGGCTTCTATATTGGGCCTTGTACCGCGTGCTGTTCGCCTTCCCACCTTCACATAAGTGGAGAAAAGATGTCATAAACCATGCCCTCCTCTTTCTCACGTGTGCATTGTTGTAAGTGTGAGGCTTGAAAGAGGCCTCTCATGTTAGCATTGTTGTCAAAATAAGGTTTTTTAAAAAGAAAAGTATACCTCATATAGGCAATGTTGTAAGTGTGGAGTTGTAAAAAAGGGCCCTCCGCATGGGTGCTTTCTTTTTCGGGTGATGCAGGTTCGATGCAATCGGTTACAACCCATGCAAAAGAATAAAATAAAATCCCCAGATGTCTAGGATGAAAGCATAGTGGAATGTCTACCCTTAAGGAGACTAGGTACATGGTTGTCTCCAAAGCAAGTCTGATATAGATATAAATCCTATCCTTATTGCAAGGTCTAGTCTCCGCCATGTGTGCTAAAAGAAATGGCACCTTGTATATTCTAATTGGTAGTCCTGGATTTATGTATCACCCATAGTGGGTGATCTACGCCCCGGTGTGAGCAAACAAAGGGTGTGTGTTTTCTACCAAGAGAGGTTGTTGCTGCTGGCATGTATTGTCATATAGTTAATAACCCTTAGCCAAATTGTCCCCAGGGTATGTCATCATTCAGTCCCATGAGGTGAGTACCCAGGCGGAACACCCACCGCTGTTCTTTCTCGAACAGGCCATTTTCATTATTCAATTGTTCAATGACAGCCCACTGTAGGTCTTCCATAGTGTTTTGGGTCGTCAAGTAGTGTGTGGCCATTTTTGTAGTACTTAACTTGCAACGTACGTTGCTCCTGTGTTCTCCTATCCGGGTTTTGACTGGTCTTGTTGTCATTCCAACATATTCCATACCACATGGGCAGGTAATGATGTATACCACATTTTTACTGTTGCAGTTCGTGAATCGTCGTTGCTCCCATTCAGTACCGTTTTTTAATTTAATGTGTTTGGTTCTTTTTGTTAAGTGACAAGTGCTGCAATTTCCACATGGGCAGTGGCCCTTCACTGGGGGTAGAAGCGCGTTGTCTGTTTCCCTGGGTGAGATATGCCGTGGTCTTGTGTGGACCAACAAGTCTCTCAGACTCCTTCCTCTTTTGTGTGCAAACATTGGTTTTGGGAGGTCAAAGTTGCCACAGTTCAATCACCTCCAATGCTTGTTCACGATTTTTGTCACCTGATTCGAGTTCGTGTTATTATAGGTGGTGACGCATATGGGTCTCTGCTCCGGTTCCTTCGGGATTCTTGGTTCCAGTAGGGCTTCCCTATTGTTGTTGCGTGCCCTCTTCATAGCTTTATCTATGATTTGTGCTGGGTATTTTCGTTTTTTAAACTTCTTTTGGAGATCCGTTGCCTGTCTCTTGAAGTCCCTGACCTCGGTACAATTCCTCCGCAAGACAGCGCACAGCTGTGGGAGTAATTCCAGTATTTATGGTTACCAAGTATCAGGATTGCTACTGATATTTCATAAAGTGGTCAGTAACCACACAAGAATCTCAGGTATAACTACACCACACACATACTATTGACTTTAACCCTACAACACAGACGCCTAGGATATTGGAAATGGCGGAATCAACAGGCCTCACTTTTTCAGAGGAAGAAGTGGATAGAATTTTGGCCTCCATCAATCCCTTTGAGGGTTTGAATACCCCAGAACCCTGTCCAAACAATGGTGATTGGGATGAGTTGGCAACACTTAGGAGAACACAGATTAAGACAGCACTGCATGGTCTACTGATGACAGAGTATCTCAGGGCGAATGCAGCACCACAGGGCCTTATCGTCTGCAACAAACCTTTCATATTCCAGCATGACAAGGTGTTCAAAGAAGACTGTCGCTGATTTCGTGGCATTGCACCCGTGATTGGCTCATCCTAATTATCAAGACAGCCTCACGGTTAGCGCAGGAACTTAAGATCGAGATTCAATCATTGGAGGTGCGACTAAGAAGCTACCAAACCCGAGCGTCCTGAAGAAACGCCTGGAAGAATTAACTCAACAAATGAATGAATTTGAAATTACACTCAAACAGAGTAAATACAACAAACTGAAAAAAGATACAACACTGTTCAGTCACGATAAAGTATATCCATGATTACGTGTCCAAGAACTCCAACCATGACCATAGCTCTTATGGTGACACATCGGACACAGGATCGAACAGTTCCAACTCTAGCAGAGGCAGCGGCCCGAGATACCAACGAGGGGGCGGCCAGTACCAAAGACCCCACTACAGAGGACAGAGAGGATGGGGGAACTACCAAGGACCACCGACATATCCACCTTATCCCTATGGCCCACCACCCATGGGAGGACCCTAGCAACATTGGTTACCGCCACCATAGGATTATGACTACAACTACTATGGACCACCACCTTTTTTAGGGGTACGCCCTGGACCATGGAGGGGCAGGAACCGGAGAGGCAACAACGTCCACTGGTCAGCAACAGAAGACGAGACGACACGCGTCTCCACCAGGAGCATGACAGGCGCCCTGACCAACCCACCATTGACAAGCAGGAGGATAACCTAGTAGTTAACCTGACGGAATATGTACTAACACCAACACAGAAGAATATTTTGGAGAAAGGTTTGGGATTTGTCCCTTCAGGAAATCTTGACAGATTCAAACTCTGTGCAGAAATTAAAGAGTTTATTCGCAAACTCAAATTACGAGCCTTCTTCAATGACAAGGAGCCACCAGAGGAAGGAAGGGAAGATACAGGATTGAGGGTTAAGTCCACCTTCACTCCCCCTGATTCCATACTCCCAATTGAACTGTTAACATTTGAAAAGGCAGTGATGAAGGAGGTAGAGAATGTCAACACCCAGGACAACCATACCTTCAACAATACATCCAAAGAAGAGAGAGAAGCAATAAAACAGCTGTCAACCAACAGTGACATCATAATAAAGCCTGCGGACAAAGGCGGGGCCATTGTCATTCAAACCACCATTGTATATGACAATGAATGCAGAAACTATTGGAGGACCGTAGAAACTACGAGGTACTACAAGAAGATCCTACGGAATCCATCAGGATCCGGGTCGCCTCCATGGTTGAAGAAGCAGTCTTACATAACTGGATCTCCAAGAAAGAGGCAGAGTTCCTCACAAAAAAATCACTGAGGACCCCCTACTTTTACACCATTCCCAACATCCACAAAGTTCTTGGGAAACCAGCAGGCCGCCCCATAGTGTCCGGCATTGGCTCAATCTAGAGCCTCTATCCAAATTTGCGGTCGCCTTCCTTCGTCCGCTGGTCCAGAAAACCGAGACATATCTAAAGGATACGAAGGAAGTCCTACAGCTACTACAAGGGATGGAGTTTGACCCCACCAAACATCTCCTTATGGGACTAGACATGGAGAGTCTTTACACCAGCCTCCCACATGATGAGACCCTGACCATTATTGAGGATGTACTATTTACCACCGACTGGGAGTACCAAACACCACGCAATGTGGTCATGGAGTGTGTTTCTCTAGCACTCACCAAAAATTTCTTTGCCTATGAGGATACCCTTTACCTCCAGAGGCACGGGACCAGCATGGGGAGCACATTTGCTCCTAGCATAGCTGATCTCTATGTCTACGACTTGGAGACTAAGAAAATCCTGCACCGAAGCAACCCATTCATCAACCACATAAGAAATTGGAAACGCTACATCGACGATGTGCTGGTCATATGGGAAGGAGACATTGCGTCAACAGAAGCTTTTATGGACTGGCTGAATCAACAAAACGCCTACCTAAAATTCACCAGCACAGTCTCACAAACCAACTTGGTTTTCCTAGTCCTCAATATCTACCCTGAGGCCAGTACACTGAAGACCACCACTCACTTTAAAGTTACAGCAAAGAACTGCCTGCTGTTATACAACAGCTTCCATCCTCGGCACCTCCGGGACAATCTCCCTTACGGATAGTTCCTCCGCTTGCGGAGGAATTGTACCGAGGTCAGGGACTTCAAGAGACAGGCAACGGATCTCCAAGAGAAGATAAAAAAGCGAAAATACCCAGCACAAATCATAGATAAAGCTATGAAGAGGGCACGCAACAACAATAGGAAAGCCCTACTGGAACCAAGAATCCCGAAGGAACCGGAGCAGAGACCCATATGCGTCACCACCTATAACACGAACTCGAATCAGGTGACAAAAATCGTGAACAAGCATTGGAGGTTATTGAACTGTGGCAACCTTGACCTCCCAAAACCAATGTTTGCACACAAAAGAGGAAGGAGTCTGAGAGACTTGTTGGTTCACACGAGACCACGGCATATCTCACCCAGGGAAACAGACAACGCGCTTTTACCCCTAGTGAAGGGCCACTACCCATGTGGAAATTGCAGCACTTGCCACTTAACAAAAAGAACCAAACACATTAAATTAAAAAACAGTACTGAATGGGAGCAACGACGATTCACGAACTGCAACAGTAAAAATGTGGTATACATCATTACCTGCCCATGTGGTATGGAATATGTTGGAATGACAACAAGACCAGTCAAAACCCGGATAGGAGAACACAGGAGCAACGTACGTTGCAAGAAAAGTACTACAAAAATGGCCACACACTACTTGACGACCCAACACACTATGGAAGACCTACAGTGGACTGTCATTGAACAATTGAATAATGAAAGGGCCTGTTCGAGAAAGAACAGCGGTGGGTGTTCCGCCTGGGTACTCACCTCACGGGACTGAATGATGACATACCCTGGGGACAATTTGGCTAAGGGTTATTAACTATATGACAATACATGCCAGCAGCAACAACCTCTCTTGGTAGAAAACACACACCCTTTGTTTGATCACACCGGGGTGTAGATCACCCACTATGGGTGATACATAAATCTAGGACTACCAATTAGAATATACAAGGTGCCATTTCTTTTAGCACGCATGGCGGAGACTAGACATTGCAATAAGGATAGGATTTATATCCATATCAGACTTGCTTTGGAGACAACCATGTACCTAGTCTCCTTAAGGGTAGACATTCCACTATGCTTTCATCCTAGACATCTGGGGATTTTATTTTATTCTTTTGCATGCGTTGTAACCGATTGCATTGAACCTGCATCACCCGAAAAAGAAAGTACCCACGCGGAGGGCCCTTTTTTACAACTCCACACTTACAACATTGCCTATACGAGGTATGCTTTTCTTTTTAAAAAACCTTATTTTGACAACAATGCCAACATGAGAGGCCTCTTTCAAGCCTCACACTTACAACAATGCACACGTGAGAAAGAGGAGGACATGGTTTATGACATCTTTTCTCCACTTATGTGAAGGTGGGAAGGCGAACAGCACGCGGTACTAGGCCCAACATAGAAGCCATTTAATGTACGGACTCGCACAGAGCAGACAGCGAATGGACAGCAGGGAACGGCTGCCATTTCGCCGGTCTGGGCTTTTCATACATCGGAAGCCTTACAGAGGTCTTTTAAGATGGATAAACTTTTGTAGCATTTTTAATAATGGTCACACCGATATACAACACCCTTCCTCCAATATGAATTCCTTGGGTATTAGTGAACTCACTTATATCACAGGAGACGAGGAAGTAGATCATTCCCCCACCGGGGACGATCCATTCCCAGTGGCCATTGGGTAATACGCGCAGCAGTCTTTATACAATAGACGGGTCATAACAGGAAGTGAGGATAGAGATCGTCCCACCACGGTTCCGTTTCAGGGAACCATTTTTGAATTAGTAGCGGACTAGTGTTGTCAACCAATTAGTGTGTGTTTCACGCGAAAACCGCCAATTGAACTGAGCATAAAATGGGACTCCTCACGTAGGCTCAGTGTTCCACGGAGCCGCAGTGAGGTAGTATCCAGGCGAGGTAGGAACCTTGATGACGTGAGTACGGCATAGCCGCATACGAGCAGTGAAGTGCTGCGGATACAGGATGGTACAGTTCAAAACCAACAGCGTTTTTTGTGATTCCTTTATTTTTCAGTGTCTGACTACAAGTGCTCCTTCCCTCCCGTTTTTGCAGGCTCATGGGGCAGTAGATGGGCTAATTATAAGTACGTAAATAGCCTTCTGAACAGATGTCTTTCCCTGGCATATGGCACCTATTTTTGATGCATGGATACATACAACGTGGACTCGCAAATTACGAAGTCCCCTATTATAGTGTGTGGTTTATGTTCATTGTTTGTCCTTGTCTTGTACTGTCCTATTTTGCCAGCATAGCACAGCACCGGTTACAACACGTAATCTATAGGAATAAGAAAAATATATCACACAAAAATATATCACTTTTCCTTACAGGTCACCACCACAAATGGTGCAGGGTGTATGTGTTGTGTAATTTTGAATCATGTTCTTGTTCTTCCAGACCCATACCAACATAATACCTATTGGGGTACAGTATACAGTGCATGTAGATTGTAATGTGCACCACATAGTGTTTATCTTAATTAGAAATCACGTTTTATCTTTAATAATTTGAGTGTAGAAGCGATCTTTCTAGGTCCTGATGAAAAGCCAGGGGAGGGCTTCGAAACATGTCGACACAGAAAGTACTGCCCATTGAAGCATAGTACCTCCGTCTCATTCCCCATTTTAACAATACCAGCCCAAAGGAACATTAACATTTATTTTTCCGCAAAGCCAGGTATTTTTTAATTATACACCACTTTCACTCACTTCTGACCCTTCCTCTCACACTCCTACACCACACATAGTATTGTTTCATAACCAGTGCTCTCGCGTAGTCGTAGGTCGTAGCACGCCCCGTCCCGCAGCGGGGCGGGAAGACCGCGATGATGAAGCATGCCACCAAGGGTCCTTTTGGTGGGTGAGGGGTATTTTAACAAAGCTGTGTGCTTTCCATCAGTGTAGGAGACACACGAAGTCTGGAGGAACACTTATTTCCATTTCTATAAGGGTGGATCCCTTTGTTTGATACATATTGACTAGAGGAGGACGTATCCACCTCTTATGCTCTGTAAGCATTACCTCTTCACTCCCCCCTTTGGTTATTTGATATATATATATATATATATATATACGCCAAGGTGTATTGAAGAATGAGTGGGTTTATGAGTGTCTGAATGGATGATTTAGTGAGTGCGTGACTGACTGTATAAGTGAGTGATTAAACGTGTCTTAGTGAATGCATGGGTTAGTGACTAAACTGTGTGAATGTCTGTATCAGTCTGTCAGTTGGTGCGTAAGCGGCTGCATGGGTTGGTGAGTAGCTACATGAGTGTCTATATGGGTTATTGATTGGTTGTCTGAGTATCTGTATGGGTGCCTGAGTGTCTGTGTGGGTGGGTGGGGGGTGTGTGACTTTGTTCATAGATGTGTGAGTGGTTGATTCACTGGGTGTATGGGTTCAAGAGTGCATCTGTGAAGGGCTGTATGGGTGGGTGAGTGTGTGTATGGTTGTGTTGGTGAGTGAATGGATGTCTCAGTGGTACATGTGTGAGTAACTACATATGTGAAAGGCAGAATATGTGAGTGTTGGAGTATATAAATGACTATATGTGAGAGTGAGTGATTGTGAAAGTGGCTGTATGGATGAGTGTGTGCTTGTATCAGTGATTGTATAAGAGAGTAAGTATGTGTTAGTATCTGTATGAATAAGTGAGGTGGTGTGTGTATAACTGTATAGGTGAGTAAATGGGAGTGTGATTGATTCTTTGCATGACTGACTAGGTGTGTGAGTAACTCTATGGATGAGTGGTGGTGTGTGAGTGTCTGTATAGGTGTATGAGTGCATATGATAGTGCTGTATTGATGAGTTACTGCATGTATGAGTGACTATATGAGTGAATGAGTGGATGTGTGTATAGACCTAGGAATCAGTGAGTGGGTATGTAGTAACTGGTATTGGTGTGTATTTTAGAGTGGGTGTATCAAAGGTTATATTAGGGTGTGAGGAGGTGCATCAGATTATCATGTGGATGATGTCATCAGTGATGTCATCAGTGATGTCATCAGTGATGTCATTTGAGATGTCATCAGTGATGTCACTGGCCATGTCATGAATGATGTAATATGACATCATCAGCAGTGCATTGCGGGGGCGAGAGTTATAGTTAACTCAACTAACTATAACGGGCGAATTTCTCTGGTTTTGTACGAGTGGAATGTCCAACTAACTATAAAGTCCCTGAAACCTATGTTTTTTTTGTGAATTTCAAAGGTTTTTTAAATGCTAATTTCTAGCTATGCCTACAGAGGTAGAACATGTGCAGAAAGAGGAAGAAAACCGCAGAAGGAAGCAAGAGAAATGCAGACAGAAGTCCAGAAAGACGAAGAAAGGTGCAGAAATAAGCAAGAGATATGCAGAAAGAACCAACAGAGGTGCAGAAAGAGGTCTTGTTGCAAAGTCATCCTGTGCCCTCAACTTTTTGCTGACTGGTACTGGTGGTAACTGACTCTGACTAACCAGGCCCGGAGCCAGTGCTATGCTGAAAGACACTTAGAATACAGTGAAAACACCTACATACACTATGGTACACTATGGGTTGGGGTACCCCTATTATTGGCATGACCTCGCCTGTAAGGCCCTAGTACATAATAGCGCACACAAGGAGATGATGGACGGAGTGCTGAAACTTTTCAAACACTCACCCCCAGTCACAGATCTGGGTTGAATCCATCATCATTCTTTAGCTCACTTTGCCACCCCAGTTCAGACACAGCTATATGCAAATCAGTCTTGACCCTGTGCCTCATGGGAACAGTCCAGACCGAACTGCCAAGCCATGTCTTCCCTGGACCGGAATCAAGCATCCTGGGACCGGTTTCGGGCTAATAGCCCTCATCAGCCAGGCTAGCTTGAATCCAGTGGCAAAGTGAGCAAGGGACCCACGTCTGGGCATACCGTGCCAACTTAGGGCGAACAAAGCAAACACAAGGAGATGATGGACGGAGTGCTGAAACTTTTCAAACACTCACCCCCAGTCACAGATCTGGGTTGAATCCATCATCATTCTTTAGCTCACTTTGCCATCCCAGTTCAGACACAGCTATATGCAAATCAGTCTTGACCCTGTGCCTCATGGGAACAGTCTAGACCAAACTGCCAAGCCATGTCTTCCCTGGACCGGAATCAAGCATCCTGGGACTGGTTTCGGGCTAACAGCCCTCATCAGCCAGGCTAGCTTGAATCCAGTGGCAAAGTGAGCAAGGGACCCACGTCTGGGCATACCCTGCCAACTTAGGGCGAACAAAGCAAACACCGAAACCGGTCCTAGGATGCTTGTTTCCAGTCCAGGGAGGACCTTGCCTGGCAGTTCTGGCTGGACTGTTCCCATTGGGCACAGGGTCAAGACTGATTTGCATATGGCTGGGTTCAAACTGGAATGGCATGGAGAGCAAACAAACGATGGATTAAGGCCCAGATCTCTGTACTGGGGTGAATGTATAAGTAAGAAACAAATAATCCCTTGATTGAAGAATCAATCACAAAGAAGTATGGCTCATTGAGTTGTACCCTTAAGTCAATACAACTAACCACATACAAAAAGCTCCCACAACTATATCATATTCTAACACTCCAAAGCTTTTTATCACAAATATTCATCTTACTAGTTAATAGTACCCCATTCCCTTGGTGAAGACAAGGGGTCCCTCTCTCTTCTTATATACATTTGCAGCACAACCTTTGGGGTGAATGTATGACACGGTTCTGCATTCTGTCCATCAATTGTTCTTTTTGCATTGGTCACCCTGAGTGGGACGGGTATGCCCAGACGTGGGTCCCGTGCTCTCCATGCCACTGGAGTCAAGCTATCTTGGCTGATGAGGGGTGAAACCCCGAAACCGGTCCTAGGATGCTTGTTTCCAGTCCAGGGAGGACCTGGCCTGGCAGTTCGGGCTGGACTATTCCCATTGGGCACAGGGTCAAGACTGATTTGCATATGGCTGGGTTCAAACTGGAATGGCATGGAGAGCCAAAAAACGATGGATTAAGGCCCAGATCTCTGTACTGGGGTGAATGTATGACATTGTTCTGCATTCTGTCCATCAATTGTTCTTTTTGCACTAGTACATAATAGGGCAGGGGGATTAAAACTACCTCTAAGTCAGAGGTGCAGAAAGAGGGAAGAGAGGTGCAGAAAGAAGCAACAGAGGTGCCAAAACAGGCAAGAGAGGTGCAGAAAGAAGCAAGTGAAGTGCAGAAAGAGGCAACAGAGGTGCAGAAAGACGCAAGAGAGGTGCAGAAACAAGCAAGAAAAGTACAGAAAGAGGCAAGAGAATTGCTGAAAGAAGCAACAGAGGTGTAGAAAGAAGCAAGAGAAGTGCAGAAAGAATCAAGTGAGGTGCAGAAATAGGTAGGAGAGGTGCACAAAGAGGCAAGAGGGGTACAGAAAGAGGCAGGAGGAGTGCAGAAAGAAGGAAGAGAAGTGCATAAAGAAGGTACAGAGGTGCTGAAAGAGGCAAGAGAATTGCTGAAAGAAGCAACAGAGGTGTGGAAAGAAGCAAGAGAAGTGCAGAAAGAGGCAAGAGAGGTGCATAAAATGGCAAGAGAACAGCAGAAAGAGGCAAGAGGGATGCAAAAAAGGGAAGAAGGGTGCAGAAAGAAGCAAGAGAGGTGCAGAAAGAAGCAAGAGAGGTGCAGAAACAGGCAGGAAAGGTGCAGAAAGAGGGAACAGGGCTGCAGAAAGAGGCAAGAGAGGTGCAGAAAGAGGGGAGAGGGGTGCAGAAAGAGGCAAGAGGGGTGCAGAAAGAAGCAAGTGAGGTGCAGAAAGAGGCAACAGAGGTGCAGAAAGACGCAAGAGAGGTGCAGAAAATTGCAAGAGAACTGCAGAATGAGGCAAGAGGGATGCAAAAAAGGGAAGAAGGGTGCAGAAAGAAGCAAGAGAGGTGCAGAAAGAAGCAAGAGAGGTGCAGAAAGAGGCAGGAAAGGTGCAGAAAGAGGGAACAGGGCTGCAGAAAGAGGCAAGAGAGGTACAGAAAGAGGGGAGAGGGGTGCAGAAAGAGGCAAGAGGGGTGCAGAAATAGGCAAGAGAAGTGCAGAAAAAAGCAACAGAGGTACAGAAAGAGGCAAGAGAGGTGCAGAAACAGGCAGAAAAGGTGCAGAAAGAGGGAACAGGGCTGCAGAAAGAGGCAAGAGAGGTACAGAAAGAGGGGAGAGAGGTGCAGAAAGAGGCAAGAGGGGTGTAGAAAGAAGCAAGTGAGGTGCAGAAAGAGGCAACAGAGGTGCAGAAAGACACAAGAGAGGTGCAGAAACAAGCAAGAGAAGTGCAGAAAGAGGCAAGAGAATTGCTGAAAGAAGCAACAGAGTTGTGGAAAGCAGCAAGAGAAGTGCAGAAAGAGGCACGGGAGGTGAAGAAAATGGCAAGAGAACAGCAGAAAGAATCAAGAGGGATGCAAAAAAGGGAAGAAGGGTGCAGAAAGAAGCAAAAGAGGTGCAGAAAGAAGCAAGAGACGTGCAGAAAGAAGCAAGAGAGGTGCAGAAAGAGGGAAGACAAGTGCAGAAAGAGACAACGGGGGTGCAGAAAGAGACACCAGGGGTGCAGAAAGAAGCAAGAGAGGTGCACAAAGAGGCAAGAGGGGTGAGAAAGAGGCAAAAGCAGTGCAGAAAGAGGTAAGTGATGTGCAGAAAAAGGAAGAAGGGTGTAAAAAGAAGCAAGAGAAGTGCAGAAAGAAACAAGTGAGGTGCAGAAGGAGGCAAGAGAACTGCAAAAAGAGGCAAGAGACTTGCAGAAATTTGCATCAGAGGTGCAAAAAATGCAAGAGCAGTGCAGAAAGAACCAACAGAGGTGCAGAAAGAGGCAAGAGGGGTACAGAAAGAGGCAAGAAAACTGCAGAAAGAAGCAAAAGAGGTGCAGAAAGAGGCAAGAGAACTGCAGAGAATGGCAAGAGAGGTGCAGAAAGAGTCAGGTGAGATGCACAAAGAGGCAAAAGGGGTACAGAAAGAAGCAAGAGGGGTGCAGAAAGAAGCACAAGAAGTGCAGAAAGAAGCAACAGAGGTGCAAAAAGAGGCAAAAGGGGTGCAGAAAGAGGCAAGAGAAGTGCAGAAAGAAGCAACAGAGGTGCCGAAAGAGGCTAGATAGGGGCAGAAACAGGCAAGAAAGGTACAGAAAGAGGGAACAGAGGTGCAGAAAGACGCAAGAGAGGTGCAGAAACAAGCAAAAGAAGTGCAGAAAGAGGCAAGAGAATTGCTGAAAGAAGCAACAGAGGTGTGGAAAGAAGCAAGAGAAGTGCAGAAAGAGGCAAGTGAGTTACAGAAAGAGGCAAGAGAGCAGCAGAAAGAGACAAGAGGGATGCAAAAAAGGGAAGAAGGGTGCAGAAAGAAGCAAGAGAGGTACAGAAAGAAGCAAGAGAAGCGCAGAAAGTAGCAAGAGAGGTGCAGAAAGAGGAAAGACACGTGCAGAAAGAGATAACAGCGGTGCAGAAAGAGACAACAGGGGTGCAGAAAGAGGCAAGAGAGGTGCAGAAAGAGGCAATAGAAGTGCAGAAAGAAGCATCAGAGGTGCAGAAAGAGGCAAGAGGGGTGCAGAAAGAGGAGAGAGAAGTGCAGAAAGAAGCAAAAGAAGTTCACAAAGAGGCTTGAGAACTGCAGAAAAAGGCAAGAGAGGTGCAGAGTCAGGAGAGGTGCACAAAGAGGCAAAAGGGGTACAGAAAGAGGTAAAAGGGGTGCAGAAAGAAGAAAGAGAAGCCCAGAAAGAAGCAACAGAGGTGCTTAAAGAGGCAAGAGGGGTGCAATAGGAGGCAAGAGCAGTGCAGAAAGAAGCAAGAGAGGTAGAGAAATAGGGAAGAGGGGTGCAGAAAGAGGCATGAGGGATGCAGAAATTTGCAAAAGAGGTGCAGAAAGAAGCAAGAGCAGTGCAGAAAGAACCAACAGAGGTGCAAAAAGAGGCAAGAGGAGAGCAGAAATAGATAGGAGAGGTGCACAAAGAGGCAAGAGGGGTACAGAAAGAAGCAGGAGGGGTGCAGAAAGAAGCAAGAGAAGTGCAGAAAGAAGCAACAGAGGTACAGAAATAGGCAAGAGATGTGCAGAAACAGGCATGAAAGGTGCAGAAATAGGGAACAGAGGTGCAGAAAGAGGCAAGAGAGGTGCAAAAAGAGGGGAGAGGGGTGCAGAATGAGGCAAGAGGGGTGCAGAAAGAAGCAAGTGAGGTGCAGAAAGAGGCAACAGAGGTGCAGAAAGATGCAAGAGAGGTGCAGAAACAAGCAAGAGAAGTGTAGAAAGAGGCAAGAGAATTGCTGAAAGAAGCAACACAGGTGTAGAAAGAAGCAAGTAAAGTGCAGAAAGAGGCAAGTGAGGTGTAGAAAGAGGCAAGAGAGATGCAGAAAAGGGCAAGAGAACTGCAGAAAGAGGCAAGAGGGATGCAGAAAAGGGAAGAAGGGTGCAGAAAGAAGCAAGAAAGGTACAGAAAGAGGCAAAAGAAGTGTAGAAAGAAGCAACAGATGTACAGCAAGAAGCAAGAGAGGTGCAGAAAGAGGGAGGAGGGGTGCAAAAAGAGGTAAGATGAGTACAGAAAGAAGTAAGAGAGGTACAGAAAGAAGCAACATAAGTGCAGAAAGAAGCAACAGGGGTGCAGAAAGAGGCTAGAGGGGTGCAGAAAGAGGCAAGACAAGTGAAGAAAGAAGCAACAGAGGTGCAGTAGGAGGCAAAAGAACTGCAGAAAGAGGCAAGAGAATTGCAGCAAGAAGCAACAGAGGTGCAGAAAGAGGCAAGAGAGGTGCAGAAAGAGGGAGGAGGGGTGCAGAAAGAGGGAGGAGGGGTGCAAAAAGAGGCAAGATGAGTGCAGAAAGAAGTAAGAGAGGTACAGAAAGAAGCAACATAAGTGAAGAAAGAAGCAACAGAGGTGCAGAAGGAGGCAAAAGAACTGCAGAAAGAGGTAAGAGAGTTGCAGAAAGAAGCAACAGAGGTACAGAAAGAGGCAAGAGAGGTGCAGAAAGAGGGAGGAGGGGTGCAGAAAGAGTCAGGAGAGGTGCACAAAAAGGCAAAAGGGGTACAGAAAGAGGCAAGAGAGGTGCAGAAAGAGGCAAGAGAGGTGCAGAAAGAAGCAACAGAGGTGCAGAAAGAGGCAAGAGGGGTGCAGAAAGAGGAGAGAGAAGTGCAGAAAGAAGCAAAAGAAGTGCACAAATAGGCAAGAGAACTGCAGAAAAAGGCAAGAGAGGTGCAGTAAGAGTCAGGAGAGGTGCACAAAGAGGCAAAAGGGGAACAGAAAGAGGCAAGAGGGGTACAGAAAGAAGCAAGAGAAGCCCAGAAAGAAGCAACAGAGGTGCTCAAAGAGGCATGAGGGGTGCAAGAAGAGGCAAGAGAAGTGCAGAAAGAAGCAACAGAGGTGCCTAAAGAGGCAAGAGGGGTGCAGAAACAGGCAAGAAAGGTACAGAAAGACGGAACTGGGGTGCAGAAAGAGGTAAGAGGGATACAAAAATTTACAAGAGAGGTGCAGAAAGAAGCAAGAGCAGTGCAGAAAGAAGCAAGAGAAGTGCAGAAAGAAGCAAGAGAGGTAGAGAAATAGGGAAGAGGGGTGCAGAAAGAGGCATGAGGGATGCAGAAATTTGCAAAAGAGGTGCAGATAGAAGCAAGAGCAGTGCAGAAAGAACCAACAGAGGTGCAAAAAGAGGCGAGAGGGGTGCAGAAATAGGTAGGAGAGGTGCACAAAGAGGCAAGAGGGATACAGAAAGAAGCAGGAGGGGTGCAGGAATAAGGAAGAGAAGTGCAGAAAGAAGCAACAGAGGTACATAAAGAGGCAAGAGAGGTGCACAAACAGGCAGGAAAGGTGCAGAAAGAGAGAACAGGGGTACAGAAAGAGGCAAGAGAGGTGCAGAAAGAGGGGAGATGGGTGCAGAAAGAGGCAAGAGGGGTGCAGAAAGAAGCAAGTGAGGTACAGAAAGAGGCAACAGAGGTGCAGAAAGACACAAGAGAGGTGCAGAAACTATCAAGAGAAGTGCAGAAAGAGGCAAGAGAATTGCTGAAAGAAGCAACAGAGGTGTAGAAAGAAGCAAGAGAAGTGCAAAAAGAGGCAAGATGAGTGCAGAAAGAAGAAAGAGAGGTACAGAAAGAAGCAACATAAGTGCAGAAAGAAGCAACAGGGGTGCAGAAAGAGGCTAGAGGGGTGCAGAAAGAGGCAAGACAAGTGAAGAAAGAAGCAACAGAGGTGCAGTAGGAGGCAAAAGTACTGCAGAAAGAGGCAAGAGAATTGCAGAAAGAAGCAACAGAGGTACAGAAAGAGGCAAGAGAGGTGCAGAAAGAGGGAGGAGGGGTGCAGAAAGAGTCATGAGAGGTGCAGAAAGAGGCAAAAGGGGTAGAGAAAGAGGCAAGAGAGGTGCAGAAAGAGGCAATAGAAGTGCAGAAAAAAGCAACAGAGGTGCAGAAAGAGGCAAGAGCGGTGCAGAAAGAGGAGAGAGAAGTACAGAAAGAAGCAAAAGAAGTGCCTAAAGAGGCAAGAAAGAAGCAACAGAGGTACAGAAAGAGGCAAGAGAGCTGAAGAAAATGGCAAGAGAGGTGCAGTAAGAGTCAGGAGAGGTACACAAAGAGGCAAAAGGGGTACAGAAAGAGGCAAGAGGGGTGCAGAAAGAAGCAAGAGAAGCCCAGAAAGAAGCAACAGAGGTGCTTAGAGAGGCAAGAGTGGTGCAAAAAGAGGCAAGAGAAGTACAGAAAGAAGCAACAGAGGTGCCTAAAGAGGCAAGAGAGGTGCAGAAACAGGCAAGAAAGGTACAGAAAGACGGAACAGGGGTGCAGAAGAGATAAGAGGGAAACACAAATTTGCAAAAGAGGTGCAGAAAGAAGCAAGAGCAGTGCAGAAAGAAGCAAGAGAAGTGCAGAAAGAAGCAAGAGAGGTAGAGAAATAGGGAAGAGGGGTGCAGAAAGAGGCATGAGGGATGCAGAAATTTGCAAAAGAGGTGCAGAAAGAAGCAAGAGCAGTGCAGAAAGAAACAACAGAGGTGCAAAAAGAGGCAAGAGGGGTGCAGAAATAGGTAGGAGAGGTGCACAAAGAGGCAAGAGGGGTACAGAAAGAAGCAGGAGGGGAGCAGAAAGAAGGAAGAGAAGTGCAGAAAGAAGCAACAGAGGTACAGGAAGAAGCAAGAGAGGTGCAGAAACAGGCAGGAAAGGTGCAGAAAGAGGGAACAGGGGTGCAGAAAGAGGCAAGACAGGTGCAGAAAGAGGGGAGATGCGTGCAGAAAGAAGCAAAAGGGGTGCAGAAAGAATCAAGTGAGGTGCAGAAAGAGGCAACAGAGAAGCAGAAAGACGCAAGAGAGGTGCAGAAACAAGCAAGAGAAGTGCAGAAAGAGGCAAGAGAATTGCTGAAAGAAGCAACAAAGTTGTAGAAAGAAGCAAGAGAAGTGCAGAAAGAGGCAAGTGAGGTGCAGAAAGAGGCAAGAGAGGTACAGAAAAGGGCAAGAGAACTGCAGAAAGAGGCAAGAGGTCTGCAAAAAAAGGGATGAAGGGTGCATAAAGAAGCAAGGGAGGTGCAGAAAGAAGCAATAGAAGTGCAGAAAGAAGTGAGAAAGGTGCAGAAAGAGGGAAGACGAGTGCAGAAAGAGACAACAGGGGTGCAGAAAGAAGCAAGAGAGGTACAGAAAGAGGCAAAAGAAGTGCAGAAAGAAGCAACAGATGTACAGAAAGAGGCAAGAGAGGTGCAGAAAGAGGGAGGAGGGGTGCAAAAAGAGGCAAGATGAGTGCAGAAAGAAGCAAGAGAGGTACAGAAAGAAGCAACATAAGTGCAGAAAGAAGCAACAGAGGTACAGAAAGAGGCAAGAGAGGTGCAGAAACAGGCAGGAAAGGTGCAGAAAGAGGCAAGAGAGGTGCAGAAAGAGGGGAGAGGGGTGCAGAAAGAGGCAAGAGGGTTGCAGAAAGAAGCAAGTGAGGTGCAGAAAGAGGCAACAGAGGTGCAGAAAGATGCAAGAGAGGTGCAGAAACAAGCAAGAGAAGTGCAGAAAGAGGCAAGAGAATTGCTGAAAGAAGCAACAGAGGTGTGGAAAGAAGCAAGAGAAGTGCAGAAAGAGGCAAGAGAGGTGCAGAAAATGGCAAGAGAACAGCAGAAAGAGGCAAGAGGGATGCAAAAAAGGGAAGAAGGGTGCAGAAAGAAGCAAGAGAGGTGCAGAAAGAAGCAAGAGAAGTGCAGAAAGAAGCAAGATAGGTGCAGAAAAAGGGAAGAAAAGTGCAGAAAGAGACAACAGGGGTGCAGAAAGAGACACCAGGGCTGCAGAAAGAAGCAAGAGAGGTGCACAAAGAGGCAAGAGGGGAGAGAAAGAGGCAAAAGCAGTGCAGAAAGAGGCAAGAGATGTGCAAAAAAAGGAAGAAGGGTACAGAAAGAAGCAAGAGAAGTCCATAAAGAAGCAAGTGAGGTGCAGAAGCAGGCAAGAGATATGCAGAAAGAACCAACAGAGGTGCAGAAAGAGGTCTTGTTGCAAAGTCATCCTGTGCCCTCAACTTTTTGCTGACTGGTACTGGTGGTAACTGACTCTGACTAACCAGGCCCGGAGCCAGTGCTATGCTGAAAGACACTTAGAATACAGTGAAAACACCTACATACACTAGGGTACACTATGGGATGGGGTACCCCTGTTATTGGCATGACCTCGCCTGTAAGGCCCTAGTACATAATAGGGCAGGGGGATTAAAACTACCTCTAAGTCAGAGGTGCAGAAAGAGGGAAGAGAAGTGCAGAAAGAAGCAACAGAGGTGCCAAAACAGGCAAGAGAGGTGCAGAAAGAAGCAAGTGAAGTGCAAAAAAAGGGATGAATGGTGCATAAAGAAGCAAGAGAGGTGCAGAAAGAAGCAATAGAAGTGCAGAAAGAAGTGAGAGAGGTGCAGAAAGAGGGAAGATGAGTGCAGAAAGAGACAACAGGGGTGCAGAAAGAAGCAAGAGCGGTACAGAAAGAGGCAAAAGAAGTGCAGAAAGAAGCAACAGATGTACAGAAAGAGGCAAGAGAGGTGCAGAAAGAGGGAGGAGGGGTGCAAAAAGAGGCAAGATGAGTGCAGAAAGAAGCAAGAGCGGTACAGAAAGAAGCAACATAAGTGCAGAAAGAAGCAACAGAGATACAGAAAGAGGCAAGAGAGGTGCAGAAACAGGCAGGAAAGGTGCAGAAAGAGGGAACAGGGGTGCAGAAAGAGGCGAGAGAGGTGCAGAAAGAGGGGAGAGGGGTGCAGAAAGAGGCAAGAGGGGTGCAGAAAGAAGCAAATGAGGTGCAGAAAGAGGCAACAGAGGTGCAGAAAGATGCAAGAGAGGTGCAGAAACAAGCAAGAGAAGTGCAGAAAGAAGCAACAGAGGTGTGGAAAGTGTAGGAGAGTAGGATCTGCTTCACATGGGTACCCCCACTTTTTGCTGATGCTTCACTGTTTTTCGACTTTAGTCTGGCTGGGGCCCTGCTAATCAGAACCCCAGCCTAGCTGCTTCCTCTCTAAAATGGTTTCCATGTACCTTAGGTACATCTCTGATTGGAATCTGGAGTGCCCTTATAAGTCCCTAGTATATGGTATACTATGTACCCAGGGCATAGGTACCCCAGAGGCCTGCCAGGGGCTGAAGCATGTATTATGCCACCCCTGGAAGGCCAGCCAAAATGACACCACAGGTCTGCTACTGCAGCCTGGGTAAGGTGGTGCATGCACCCCTTACTGTGATATAGGTTACCTATATCATTGCATATGCACACATATAAACCTATAAGTCACTCCTATGGCAGGCCTTATCAATCCTGAAGGCAGAGTGCTTGGTTCTTATGTGAGAGGGTGCCCCTGCATGAGCAGAGCCCCTCTGCAGCGTTCGGAAACCCTTCTCTGATGCTGTTTGTAGTGCAGCCTGACCATATACTCTTAAGTGCATTATAACCTTGCGTTAAATGCTAACTTTGGAATGGCTGCACGGAAACATGTCGTGTTTGGTGTCAAACATCTTGGAATACTACCCCCCGCCAGTTCTGGTGGCGGGGGTAGCATTCCACCCTTCTAGAGGGAGAGACATGTACACACCGGCCTACCCGGTAACTACTTAACAGAGCCCTGGCATCACAAAATGGATGCCACTGCCACAGACACGGGTCTGGCCTCCTGCTGCTGACTGAAACTCTGGCAGGGGAGGCCTGGACAATAGGTTTCCTGTCCAAGAGAGGTGTAACCACCTCCCCAGACAGGATAATGTGTATTGGGGCTGGGCGGGAGCCCTCTCTGGTGCTTTGAAGTCCTGCACTGGGGGCACATTTGGTGTCCCTGTGCATACCCCAGTTCAAACCGGCTCAGGGGCTTCCAGCCCCTGCTCTGGCGTGAAACTGGACAAAGGGAAATGGGTGTAACCACCCCTCTGCCCTGACCCTCCCATAGGTGGGTCCCCAGAGTATGTCCAACTCCCTAACTTGGTATAAGTATGGGACCCCAGTCCTTAGGAATTTAGATTTACCTGGACGAAACTCTGATACAGAATCCTGGACCTTCGACGCTCTACTTTAAGATTAGAGGACTGAAGAATCTCCCTTGGGGTCAAGGAGTGACTCCCCTGCTTGGCAGGCACCTAAGAAGCAATTGTCCGGTCTGCATCGCTGAAGCTCCCGCCGGACGCTGAAGTCTTTGCAACACCAGAGGTGGATTTCCAGACTTCCCCGAGGCTGCCCTGAGTCCCCAGCAAAGCTGAGGCCCGTAGCTGTTGTGTGTAACGTGGAACCGTGACCCCTGGACACCAAGTACTTTTGTAAGTGCATCCTCTTCCTGGTGTCCCACGAAGTTGTGCTTTGGGCTCCAAGTAGCCCCCGCCTCCAGCACCAACTGCACTGAAGATCACTGGTCTCCACTCCACGAGTGTCCTGTGAGCCAGCTCCAAGTGTGTCCACTCGAGGCTCCTTCACGGTCACTAGTCCGTTGGCTAGTGGGCCCCTCCGAAGGCAACTATTCTTTTCCTTGGACTTCCCTGGGTGCTCCAGATGGGCCCTGACTTACCCTCGCTGGGTGAGTCCCCCAGACCTTGCTGGTCTGCATCAACGTCCTTTCTTTGTTTCTACAAGACTTGCTGTTGCCAAGGCTTGTTGGGTCCAATCTGGTCGCGGACACCCCTGCAATCGACAAACGTGATGGGAAAGCTCGAATCCAGCTCCTGGTCATCATCAACGCCTCCTGGACCTCGTGGCTGAAGAGTCAAGATGACTGTCAACCTACCTGAAGTACCCGACATCGGTGGGCATCCGCTCATCGCCTTCCTGGTCACTGGCTAGTGACCCAGACTCTTTCCCCTCTGCTTTCAGGTTCTTCAGATCTCCGTTCCACCCTTGGATCCACCCGAACACTTTCGACTTGGTCGCCAGCAGCACTTTGTAGCAGATCGCCATTGAAAACGACGACGAAACCCGACCCCGAACAACACCTATGCACCCGTCTTCCCTGGGTGAGGTAACTCGAGTACTCCGGTGCTCCCGTGGGTATAGACTCTAGAACAACCTAGTTCTAAAGGGGTTTGCTCCAAGTCCTCCTCTAAGTGTCCTTTATCTTTAAAACTCCAACCGCGACATTCCCCATAGAAGTCAACGGCGGCTCGCAGCTGTGTTCTCACACTGCACGCGTCCCCCGTGGGTCCCCTGTGTCACTACCTTGGGTGGTTCCTTGAGGGCCAAGCACTTCTACAGGCTCTAGGCCTTGTGTCTAGCTCAGTCGTGGTTCTTATACCACTTTATTGGTATATGGTTTGGTATGCCCCTAGGGCTCAAACGTGTATTTGTGCTATTACTGTTGATAACCGACTTGTAACTTATGTACTTTGAACTCTAGCCTCATAAAGAGACTAGATGGGTGTGTTTAAGACTAAATACATATATTTTAAATATATACCTGGTGTGGTCCTCTTTCATTTGGTCACTCAAGAGATTATAGACTGGTAAAACAAGCTGCTTTACATTCCTTCAAGACTTAGCCTGAAGGCTGCTCTCCAGAGCTACCACTAGGATAGCTTTCAATAAAGGTTGTCTTTAACCTATCTCCAATAAGGGGTTGTTTGGACTGGTGCAAGGTGCCCACTATAATTAGTGGACAGCATATACCAGGCCAACTTCTCACATTGGTGTGCAGCGTGTGGGATTCCAGCTTCCTATTGTTTTACCAGATAATCTCAATGGAATTGATCAACTGAAAACCACTAAGGGTACCTTAGGTACATATAAATACAAGTTTAGTATACAGTAAGTTCTACTGAACTTAGAGTTGTGTGTGAAGGGATAGCACACCCTTTCTACAACTCAAGAGAGTTTAGTATGCCACACTAGAGTAGGTAGTGCATACACCACACCTCACTAGTAATGTCTTCAAGGCCAGGAACCAGTGGGTCCTTGCCAGAAGCCAGTGGGCTTCTTGCCTCCAAGTATGATGATCTCCCATTCTTGGAATTGAGAGCATTATGCAGTACTAGGAAGCTGAAGACAGGCCAAAGTGCCAGCACCCAACACCTCAGAGAGGTGCTTCTGTCAGATGATCTCAGAAGACCCATAGGGCCTGAAGGGGTAGGCAGAGAGGGTGGGGCAGAAGATGAGGAAGGGACCAGGGGTGACATCACCCAGGCCCCCCTCTGAAACTGGCCAGGAAGGTGAAAATGACCTTGACCTGGAAAACCCAGCTATTCCCGTGGAGGAAGAGGAGGATCAGAATGACCTCACCTTTGTCCCAGCAGGAAGAGTTGTGAGTGTGCCCAGAAGGTCTAGATCTCCTTCTCAGGAGTCTAACCACTCTGACACCTCAATAGGGACCTCTGTCTCTTCTCATAGGAGGGAATCCTCTCATGAGAGGAGAAAGAGACTGCTTCAGTATGAACAAGCCCAGCTTGAGCTCAGAAAACAGCAGTTGGCTATAGACAGGGAGTCCCTAGATCTCTATAGACAGAGAAAAAAGATGGGACTAGAGTCCCATGGTGGCAGCAGTTTCCCCAGAGATAGGGAAAGGTCTTATGACCATAGAAACCTGAGCAAGATTGTCCCTCCCTACCAGAGTGGGGATGACATCCACAAATGGATAACTGCACTGGAGAGGGCCTGTAAAGTACAGAGGGTCCCTCAGGAGCAGTGGGCAGCAATCTTGTGGCTCTCCTTTGCAGACAAAGGTAGAGATAAGCTCCTCACTGTTAGAGAGGAGGATGCTGACAATTACAAAGTCTTGAAGAGTGCTCTGATTGGTGGGTTTGGCCTAACCACTGAACAATACAGGTTAAAGCTCAGAGATACCCAAAAAGCACAGACTCAAGACTGGGTGGACTATGTGGATTGTTCTGCTAAGGCTCTGGAAGGTTGGTTGATGGGCAGTAAGGTATGTGACTTCACAGGATTGTACAATCTTATCATGAGGGAGCAGATTCTTAATAACTGTCAAAATCAGCTGTTGCATCAGTACCTGGTGGACTCTGATCTGATCTCTCCCCAAGAATTGGGAAAGAAGGCAGACAAATGGGTCAGAACCAGGGTGAGGCAGAAGGTACAGAACCAAGGTGGTGACCCTAAGAAGCAAGATTCTAAAAACTCTGACAAGGGTGGGGAGAAGGGTAAAGACCAGAAGTCTTCACAAGGCCCCCAAAAATCTTCTTCAGGTGGGGATTCACAGTCTAACAAGGGAAAAGGCCAAAAGAAACCATGGTGCAAAGTCTGTAAGCAAAAGACACACTGGACCAGTGATTGCACCAAGTCCAAAAACTCTATTCCAGCCCCCACCAATGCCCCTAAGGCACCTGTTCCCCCTAGTGCAGTTACAGTTGGTGGTGGGAGTACACAGGCCAAGGGTTTAGTAGGGTTGGCCCTGGGTAATGAGATGAGCTCTGACCTAGTCAGAGAACTCACTCAGGCTGTCCTAGTCTGTGATGGAGGCATGGATGTGACCTCCTCTGTGAGTCCCAGTAATCTGGGCAAGTACAGGCAACAGCCCTTAATCAATGGAAAAGAGGCTTTGGCATTTAGGGACACAGGGGCAAGTGTCACCATGGTGACACAAGACCTTGTGGATCCTGGGCAGATTATACTTGGTGAAATGTACCAAGTGACCAATGCTAGCAATGTCAGAACAGACCATACTCTGGCAGTTGTTAACTTCTCCTGGGGAGGGGTAACTGGCCTTAAGAAGGTTGTGGTGAGTGCAAACCTACCAGTTGAATGCTTGCTTGGCAATGATCTTGAAACTTCAGCTTGGGCAGAAGTGGAGCTCAGGACCCATGCAGAAATGCTGGGGATCCCTGCAGATGTGTTTGCTGTGACCAGGTCACAGAGCAAAATGTCTAACACTGAACAGGCCTTGGATCCTGGAAAAATGGACCAAGTGCCATCCAAGAGGAGGAGTATGTAATGAAGTAAGTACACCGGTGGTGAGATTAGGAAGTTGATTTATTTGGGAAGTAGAGACAAGCAGGTAAAGTCAGACGTCCTATCCACATTCCGCCTACAGCAACCGCCACTCACAAGAACTCCGTCACCCTCAGGTTCTAGAATACAGAACCTAATGACACGCAGGTCATTGAAGGAGGCAAGATCATTACACATCTTCCCCCTTTCAGAAGAAAATAAAAAATAAAAAAATAAAACAACCAAACAACCAAACTAAAACAACCAATAGTCAAAACGTTAATGCAAAACAAAGTCATTGAATTTCTTTGGGAGCTTTCCAACGCGCACACTCTTTCTTAATTTTGGCAAAACAACAGGAGAACTGTTAGGAGTAACAAGCATGTTAGGTGCGAGAGCAATTCTGTTAAGATTCCATATGCGACCATCACTTAATTTGACAGCATTTAGAAACAATTTTTTAACAACATAAGGCGAGGAAAACTTTGAAATGCCAGAGGACCTTTGAGGAAGACAAACTCTCACTCTGTCACCCACACGTACACGAGTGTGTGAGACTGCGTGCCTGGAGTCAAAGTAAGCCTTCCTCTTAGCGATTTTTAAGTCTTGACAGGCTTGCCAAGAAGCTGAATCGAGAGCTGTACTGACATCTCGAGACCCAATTCTAGAATTTTGAGCTAAATTCATCTCATCACTCAAACAAGAGCCAATACACTCCCCTCTCATCCATGACTGAAACATACGAGTATTAGGTTTTCTACCACGACAGAGTTCAAAGGGAACCAAAGATGTTGTCGAATGAGGAGTAAGACGATACAACATTACTTTTTCTTGGATTTCAGCTTTCCAATCCTTGTTTTGAGATCTAGCCAACTGAATGGAGTCTTTAAGCACACGGTTGAACCTCTCTACCATCCCGTTAGTTTCTGGATGATAGAGAGCACAACGTTTGTGTCTGATCCCTTTCTTCGTAAGGTAGATCTCCATCTCTCTTGAAACAAGCTGGACCCCGTTATCAGTAAGAAGACAGTCAGGGAAACCCTCACGAGAAAAGACCTCATCAAGAAATTTTATGACATCCTTAGTCTCGATACTGTGGCAGACCTTAATCTCCGGCCATCTTGAGAATAAATAAATTAAGACTAAGACAAATGACTGACCGGAGTTACTAGAAACAGGGCCCAGGAGATCTAGAGCTACTTCTTGCCAGCAACGAGTGGGAGCCTCACGTACAGCCATAGGTTGTACTCTAGTTTTATATATTTTATCAGAAGAGTTGCACTCCTGACAATCTCTCACCATACGTTCAACTAACAGGTCAATACCGGGCCACCAGAAGTGCAAACGAATTCTCTCTTTCGTTTTAGAAATCCCCTGGTGTCCCTGATGAGCCTGTTGAGCGATTTTCTCCCTGAGAGAAACAGGTGGAACTAGTCTTGTGCCTCTCCGAAGTAAGCCTGAGGAGACGGACAACTCATGTCGTACGTTCCAAAACTTCCTCGTCTCCTCATCTAGACATTTTATACCCTCCCAACCAGCAGTTATCAACTCACAAACCTTAAGAATGACTGGATCATTTGTCATGGAAGACTTACATTCTTCCTCGTTTAGGACACCATCAGTCACTTCACAGACCTTATAATCATCAAACTCACATGCTTCACCCAACTTATCACACATAAAGCCTGGGTCATTCCTTACAAGGCGGGACAAACAATCGGAAACTTTGTGTTGTGTACCAGGTATGTGATAAACAATGAAATCATAGTCCTGTAAAGCTACAATCCACTTGGTGATTCTTGAGGACACGGCATCCAGACTCTTTTTTGTAAATAAGTCTTTCAGGGGTTTGTGGTCAGACTGTACCGTAAAGGAGCTTCCCCATAGAAATTTTTTAAGTTTCTTAATCGCCCAGAATATGCAGAGTGTTTCTTTTTCAATCACGGAATATTGTAACTCAGGCCCTATGAGGGCTCTTGATAGGAACATAATAGTCGTTTCATGACCATTTTTAACTTGCTTAAGAACAGCCCCAAGTCCTTTAGAGCTAGCATCAGTAAGGAGTATGGAAGAAGCAGAGGTATCAAAGCTGTGAAGTGAAGGAGCTTCACTCAAGGCCCTCTTCACATCATTGAATTCTTCTTGACATTTCTCTGACCAACTAAATCTTGCTCCTTTTTTTAGAAGAGTTCTGAGAGTGTAGGTACGAGAGGCAAATCGGGGAACAAATTTATTATAATATTCTGCCATCCCTAAAAAGGTGACAAGTTCATCTCTGCTTTGAGGTACAGGGAGATCGGCAATAGTCCTCACTAACTTGTCTTTAGGTTTGACCCCTTTAGCAGACAGCTTGTGGCCTAAATAGTCAATTTCATGAAGATAGAATTTACACTTACTCTCACGTAGTGTTAAACCACGTGATTTGAAACGATCCAGTACTGCTCTGAGCCTTTCATCGTGAGTACTTTGGGAAGGGCCGTGAACTAACACATCGTCTTGGTATATTTTTACTCCGGGCAGCCCCTGCAAAACGTCTTCCATGGCTCTCTGAAACACAGATGCTGCTGAATTAAGGCCAAAGGGAAGTCTAGTAAACTTATAGGTGCCAAACGGCATTATAAAGGCAGTGAGATTTTGTGATTCAAGGTCGATCTTAATTTGGTGATATGTGGCCCTGAGGTCAAGTGTAGAAAATACTTCAGCTCCAGCCAGTTGAGTCAGCATCTCTGCGATGTTTGGGAGAGGATACCTATCAGGTACGACTGCGCGATTAAGGGAGCGTAGGTCCACACAAAGCCTAACCTCACCTGAGGCCTTTCGGGCAAGAACCACTGGGGCCAACCAATCACTAGCCTCAGTTTTAACGATGATGCCTTCCTTGAGTAATTTTTTTAATTCATTCTCCATGGAATCTCTCAGAGCTAAAGGCACATTCCTCACCTTGCAAGTTACTGGGATGGCGTCAGGTTTCAAGATGATCTTGTGAGTGTAGTTGGATAGACAACCTAAGCGTTCACTAAAAACTTCTTTGAATTCTGAGCGTAGATTGTCTACCTGGTCTACTTTAAAGAGTTCAGGTGTAGTGGAAGGTGTTTGTCCGGGGAAACCTGACTCTTCAAGGGGGTCCTTAGTTTTTTCTCTCAAGACAATGCAAGGATTGCCACCCGGAATTAACATGACACCCATATCAGCTTGGTGAACCCAACTCACTATGCTATCCCCTTTCGTGGAGTTGTATATTTTTCCAGCCGTAAATCTATTCTTGAACTCAATGTCTCCTTCAAAGTAACCAAACAGTTTGATAGGTTGCCCCCCGTATGCAAGAGGCCTGATGTCAGGTTTCCAGACTTTCACTTTTCCCAAAAGAAACACATCGTAGAAGGACTTCGGGATTAAAGTGATCTTTGCTCCTGAGTCAAAAAGCATTTTAACGGGATGACCATTTATAAGGACACTTTCGACAGGGTTTGAGCACTTAACTTGATCAACATAAGTCAAGACCTCACCACAATGTAGATCGTCAGAACTGGATTCAGATTCATCTTGTATCCAAACCTCTTTAACTCGTTTGTTTCTTTTATTTTTTTGTAGTCTGCAAGCTTTAGTCCAGTGACCCACTTTTCCGCAATTGAGGCATTTTGCATTTATGGCTGGGCAAGATTTATCATTAGCTAGATGGTCGATATTGTCACAACGAAAGCATTTTCCTTGGAAAGGCTTCCTTTGCCATGATGATTGTGGTTCGAAACGTTTTGGTTTCATGGTATGGGATTCAACTCTTTTTGACGAACTAGCTTGAGAGTTAGCTTGAACTCTCCCATCTGAAGTAGTTGTAGAGTCAGTTTCCTTTTTCTTTATGGTTTCAACACAAGCTAAAGAGTGTTCAATACGTTTAGCGATTGTGATGACCTCATCAAGTTTGGGGTCATCCTTCTGCCACAATTCATCATTCACTTTTTCAATTGCACAACCAAGCATGAATTGATCACGCACCCGCTCTTCGAGTGCGCCCTCAAACTTGCAGGTGGAGGTGAGTTTGCGTAGCTGAGAAACATACATTTCAACAGTTTCTTTAGGTTGTTGAGTCCTTTTCCCAAAGTGGTAGCGCTCTAGAACTGTGCTTACTTTGGGTAAGAAATGTTTATCTAGTTTCTTCAAGCAAATTTCAAACTCATTAAGGTTATTAGATTCAGAGTCATCAAGATCCGGTAGATGTTCGAAAATTTCTTGACCTTCGGTGCCTAAACAGTGTAATAACAAAGCTGATTTTCTCTCGGCACTGAGGGATACTCCGCACACTCTTGCGTAGTTAATAAAGACCTTTTTCCACTTAGACCAGCGTACAGTAGGTTCACCGGGATTGGAAAGGAAAAAAGGTGGTGGCGTGACATTTTGCATCTTTGAAACAGAGGAGAAAGAAGGAGAGTTGAGCTGATGATGAACAGATATGTGGATAAAATGATTGGACTGTAGATGCTGTGCCTGTCAGCGTAGTTAAGCTTGACAGGCGTAAAGTGAGAAGAAGTAAATTATTTTCTAGCTTCTAGAGTAACTGCTGAGCCTATCAGCGTAGAAAATAAGATTTGACAGGCGAGGACAAACTTAAAACTTTGTATGCCAGCGTATAATTTAAGTTGTGCCATTCAAAACTGTGCCTGTCAGTGTATAATTTTAAAGCTGTGCCTGTCAGCGCAATTAACTTTCTAATTTTGCGAAATATCAAGCTGTGCGTGTCAGCGAGGAAAGCTTGACATGCTGCAGGGTCTTGAATTAAGTTGTAGCGGTTTAAATAATGTAAATTTCAAAGCTGTGCTTGTCAGCGAATTTAACTTGACAAGCTTGCGAAATATCAAGCTGTGCGTGTCAGCGAGGTAAGCTTGACAAGCTGCAGGGTTTTGGATTAAGCTGTAGTGCTTCAAATAGTCTCACAAGTGGAAGCTGTGCGTGTCAGCGATGAAGGTTTGACATGCTGCAGTGCTTCAAATTAGCTAGGTATGCGAGATACGAACTGCAGAGCTTGTTAACAACGAAAGCGTCTTCCGTTGCTGTGCAACAAACCATCCGTGAGACGTCAAGGATAACGCGTAAGCAGTTGCTGGGCAAAGGAGTGTTTCCAAGCAACGACGCGTAACCAACGTAGGAACGTTTGACGGCTCTACTGGAACAACGCGAGGCAGGGGAAGCGCGAGGGAACGCTTCAACCTTAATAAATATTATATTTATGAAAATGCCGGAAAGTCAAGTCACTCACTTCAAAAATGAGCGCTGGGCAGTTGGTTCTACTTGCGTAGGGAGAGGCGAGGAAGTGCGAGCGTGCGCTTCAACTTGTATAATTAAATAAATTTGCCGGAAAGTTGGGTCTCCTCCAATTTACGCGCTGGGAAGAGAGGACAGGTGTTTGCGCTCCACAAGTGCATCGAAAACACAGCAAAGCGCTGCACAGTACCTTAGAGAAGGATGACAAAGTTCAAACTGGCTCGTAGTTTCAAATTCCACCTGAGGCTGCTCGATGTGTTAGGACGTCGGCTGGGTCCATCCCATCCTCGTCGCCAGTGTAATGAAGTAAGTACACTGGTGGTGAGATTAGGAAGTTGATTTATTTGGGAAGTAGAGACAAGCAGGTAAAGTCAGACGTCATATCCACATTCCGCCTACAGCAACTGCCACTCACAAGAACTCCGTCACCCTCAGGTTCTAGAATACAGAACCTAATGACACGCAGGTCATTGAAGGAGGCAAGATCATTACAGAGTAGTAGGGTAAAGGCAGTGCCTTCCCCCTTGGCTCAGAAGGAAGATCAGTCTCTTGAGGGGGATGATCTCAGTCCTGAGGAAGGAACTGACCAGGTTGAGTTCTTGGGGACAGGGGGCCCTTCCAGGGCAGATCTGAGCCAGGAGCAGCAGGGCTGCCCCTCTCTTGAACCCCTCAGACAGCAAGCTGCTGCTGAGGCTGCTGGGAATGCTAGTGGTCCCCATAAAGTGTATTGGGATGATGGACTCTTGTACTCAGAGTGTAGAGACCCCAAACCTGGTGCCACCAGGAGGTTGGTTATACCTCTGAAGTTCAGGGGCTTCCTATTGACCCTAGCCCATGACATTCCTTTAGCAGGTCACCTGGGCCAGAACAAGACTTGGGACAGAATTGTCCCTCACTTTCACTGGCCCCACATGTCTGAAGACACCAAGGAGTTTTGTCGCTCCTGTGTAACCTGCCAGGCCAGTGGCAAGGCAGGTGGCACTACAAAGGCCCCCCTGATACCACTACCTGTGGTGGGGGTTCCGTTTGAAAGGGTGGGGATTGACATTGTTGGTCCCATGGATCCCCAAACAGCATCTGGGCACAGGTTTATCCTGGTGGTGGTGGACCATGCCACTAGGTACCCAGAGGCTATTCCCCTTAGGACCACTACAGCACCTGTGGTGGCAAGAGCCCTCCTGGGAATTTTCTCAAGAGTGGGCTTCCCTAAGGAGGTTGTATCAGACAGGGGTGCCAACTTTATGTCTGGATACTTGAAAGAAATGTGGAAGGAGTGTGGAGTGACTTACAAGTTCACCACACCCTATCACCCACAATGCAATGGTTTAGTTGAGAGATTCAACAAAACCTTAAAGGGCATGATTAAAGGGCTCCCAGAAAAGCTCAGGCAAAGATGGGACATACTCTTGCCCTGCCTTTTATTTGCATACAGGGAGGTGCCTCAAAAGGGGGTTGGCTACAGCCCTTTTGAACTTTTGTTTGGTCACCCTGTCAGGGGTCCATTGTGCTTGGTAAAGGAAGGATGGGAGTTACCTCTCAAGCCCCCAAAGCAAGACATAGTGGACTATGTACTTGGTCTCCGCTCCAGGATGGCTGAGTACATGAAAAAGGCAACTAAAAACCTTGAGGCTAGCCAGGAACTGCAAAAAGACTGGCATGACCAAAAGGCTGTACTGACTGTTTACCAGCCAGGGCAGAAGGTGTGGGTGTTGGAGCCAGTGGCCCCAGCAGCTCTCCAAGACAAATGGAGTGGACCCCACACCATTGTTGAACAGAAGGGTGAGGTTACCTATTTAGTAGACCTAGGAACACCCAGGAGTCCCCACAGGGTTCTCCATGTCAACAGATTGAAACCATATGTGGACAGGGCAGACATGGGCTTGCTCATGGCTACTGATGAGGGACAGGAGGGAAGAGAGTGACCCACTCCCTGGCCTGCTCTCACAGAACCCTGATGATGGGTCAGTGGATGGTGTAGCCTTGGCAGGCAGCCTCACTGCTCAGCAGCAAACTGATTGTAGACAGGTGCTCAATCAGTTCAGGCATATATTCTCTCTGACTCCAAGTCAGACCACCTGGTGCACTCATGAAGTGGACACTGGGGACAGTCTGCCTATTAAAAAATAAGATTTATAGGCAACCTGACCATGTCAGGGACTGTATCAGGACAGAAGTCCAGAAAATGTTGGATTTGGGAGTTGTTGAACCCTCAGACAGCCCTTGGGCAAGTCCAGTGGTCCTTGTGCCAAAACCTCACACCAGTGGTGGGAAAAGAGAGATGAGGTTTTGTGTGGACTACAGGGGTCTCAATGCAGTCACTAGGACTGATGCCCATCCAATACCCAGGGCAGATGAGCTAATAGACACTTTGGCATCAGCCAAGTATCTAAGCACCTTTGACCTAACAGCTGGCTACTGGCAGATCAGGCTAGCTGATGATGCAAAGCCAAAAACAGCATTCTCAACCCCTAGTGGGCATTATCAATTTGTGGTAATGCCCTTTGGTTTGAAGAATGCACCTGCCACTTTTCAGAGGTTGGTGAACACATTCCTTACAGGTCTGGAAGCCTATAGTGCAGCATATCTAGATGATATTGCTGTCTTTAGCTCCACCTGGGAGGATCACCTGGTCCACCTCAGAAATGTTTTGCAGGCCCTGCAGAAAGCAGGCCTAACTATCAAGGCCACAAAGTGCCAGATAGGGCAGAGTCAGGTTGTGTACCTGGGCCACCTTGTGGGTGGAGGCCAGGTTCAACCATTGCAGAGCAAGATCCAGACCATCATGGACTGGACTGCTCCAACTACCCAGACTCAGGTGAGAGCCTTTTTAGGCCTGACTGGGTACTATAGGAGATTTGTCAAGGGGTATGGATCAATAGTGACACCCCTGAATGACTTAACTTCCAAGAAAATGCCCAAAAGGTTCAGTGGACAGCTAGCTGTCAAAAGGCATTTGATGACCTGAAGCAGGCCATGTGCACTGCTCCCATTCTCCAGAGTCCTGATTACTCCAAGAAGTTCATTGTCCAAACAGATGCATCTGAATTGGGGGTAGGGGCTGTACTGTCACAATTGAATGATGAAGGTCAAGATCAGCCAGTAGCTTTTATTAGCAGAAGGCTGACCCCTAGAGAGAAACGTTGGTCAGCCATAGAGAGGGAGGCCTTTGCTGTGGTTTGGGCTCTGAAGAAGTTGAGACCATACTTGTTTGGTACTCACTTCCTTGTTCAAACAGACCACAAGCCCCTCCTATGGCTAAAACAAATGAAGGGTGAAAACCCCAAACTGCTTAGGTGGTCCATTTCCCTACAGGGGATGGACTTTACAGTGGAACATAGACCTGGGAGTAACCATGCCAATGCAGATGGACTCTCTAGGTACTTCCACTTAGAACATGAAGACTCAACTGGACAAGGTTAGTTTAATGTCCCTACGTTTGGGGGGGGGTTGTGTAGGAGAGTAGGATCTGCTTCACATGGGTACCCCCACTTTTTGCTGATGCTTCACTGTTTTTCGACTTTAGTCTGGCTGGGGCCCTGCTAATCAGAACCCCAGCCTAGCTGCTTCCTCTCTAAAATGGTTTCCATGTACCTTAGGTACATCTCTGATTGGAATCTGGAGTGCCCTTATAAGTCCCTAGTATATGGTATACTATGTACCCAGGGCATAGGTACCCCAGAGGCCTGCCAGGGGCTGAAGCATGTATTATGCCACAGTCCAGCCAAAATGACACCACAGGTCTGCTACTGCAGCCTGGGTAAGGTGGTGCATGCACCCCTTACTGTGATATAGGTTACCTATATCACTGCATATGCACACATATAAACCTATAAGTCACTCCTATGGCAGGCCTTATCAATCCTGAAGGCAGAGTGCTTGGTTCTTATGTGAGAGGGTCCCCAGACAGGATAATGTGTATTGGGGCTGGGCGGGAGCTTTGAAGTCCTGCACTGGGGGCACATTTGGTGTCCCTGTGCTTACCCCAGTTCAAACCGGCTCAGGGGCTTCCAGCCCCTGCTCTGGCATGAAACTGGACAAAGGGAAATGGGTGTAACCACCCCTCTGCCCTGACCCTCCCATAGGTGGGTCCCCAGAGTATGTCCAACCCCTAACTTAGTATAAGTATGGGACCCCAGTCCTTAGGACTTTAGATTTACCTGGACGAAACTCTGATACAGAATCCTGGACCTTCGACGCTCTACTTTAAGATTAGAGGACTGAAGAATCTCCCTTGGGGTCAAGGAGTGACTCCCTGCTTGGCAGGCACCTAAGAAGCAATTGTCCGGTCTGCATCGCTGAAGCTCCCGCCGGACGCCGAAGTCTTTGCAACACCAGAGGTGGATTTCCAGACTTCCCGAGGCTGCCCTGAGTCCCCAGCAAAGCTGAGGCCCGTAGCTGTCGTGGGTAACGTGGAACCGTGACCCCTGGACACCAAGTACTTTTGTAAGTGCATCCTCTTCCTGGTCTCCCACGAAGTTCTGCTTTGGGCTCGAGTAGCCCCTGCCTCCAGCACCGACTGCACCGAAGATCACTGGCCTCCACTCCACGAGTGTCCTGTGAGCCAGCTCCAAGTGCGTCCACTCGAGGCTCCTTCGCGGTCACTAGTCCGTTGGCTAGTGGGCCCCTCCGAAGGCAACTCTTCTTTTCCTTGGGCTTTCCTGGTTGCACCAGATGGGCCCTGACTTACCTTCGCTGGGTGAGTCCCCCAGACCTTGCTGGTCTGCATCAACGTCCTTTCTTTGTTTCTACGAGACTTGCCGTTGCAAAGGCTTGTTGGGTCCAATCCGGTCGCCGACAACCCTGCAATCGACAGACGTGGTGGGACAGCTCGAATCCAGCTCCTGGTCATCGTCGACACCTCCTGGACCTCGTGGCTGAAGAGTCAAGATGACCATCAACCTACCTGAAGCACCCGACATCGGTGGGCATCCGCTCATCGCCTTCCTGGTCACTGGCTAGTGACCCAGACTCTGTCCCCTCTGCTTTCAGGTTCTTCAGATCTCCGATCCACCCTTGGATCCACCCGAACACTTTCGACTTGGTCGCCAGCAGCACTTTGTAGCAGATCGCCATTGAAAACGACGACGAAACCCGACCCCGAAAGACACCTATGCACCCCGCTTCCCTGGGTGAGGTAACTCGAGTACTCCGGTGCTCCTGTGGGTATAGACTCTAGAACAACCTAGTTCTAAAGGGGTTTGCTCCAAGTCCTCCTCTAAGTGTCCTTTATCTTTAAAACTCCAACCGCGACATTCCCCATAGAAGTCAACGGCGGCTCGCGGCTGTGTTCTCACACTGCACGCGTCCCCGTGGGTCCCCTGTGTCACTACCTTGGGTGGTTCCTTGAGGGCCAAGCACTTCTACAGGCTCTAGGCCTTGTGTCTAGCTCAGTCGTGGTTCTTATACCACTTTATTGGTATATGGTTTGGCACGCCCCTAGGGCTCAAATGTGTATTTGTGCTATTACTGTTGATAACCGACTTGTAACTTATGTACTTCGAACTCTAGCCTCATAAAGAGACTAGAGGGGTGTGTTTAAGACTAAATACATATATTTTAAATATATACCTGGTGTGGTCCTCTTTCATTTGGTCACTCAAGAGATTATAGACTGGTAAAACAAGCTGCTTTACATTCCTTCAAGACTTAGCCTGAAGGCTGCTCTCCATAGCTACCACTAGGATAGCTTTCAATAAAGGTTGTCTTTAACCTATCTCCAATAAGGGGTTGTTTGGACTGGTGCAAGGTGCCCACTATAAATAGTGGACAGCATATACCAGGCCAACTTCTCACAGAAAGAAGCAAGAGAAGTGCAGAAAGAGGCAAGAGGGGTGCAGAAAATGGCAAGAGAACAGCAGAAAGAGGCAAGAGGGATGCAAAAAAGGGAAGAAGGGTGCAGAAAGAAGCAAGAGAGGTGCAGAAAGAAGCAAGAGAAGTGCATAAAGAAGCAAGATAGGTGCAGAAAGAGGGAAGAAAAGTGCAGAAAGAGACAACAGGGGTGCAGAAAGAGACACCAGGGCTGCAGAAAGAAGCAAGAGAGGTGCAAAAAGAGGCAAGAGGGGTGAGAAAAAGGCAAAAGCAGTGCAGAAAGAGGCAAGAGATGTGCAGAAAACGGAAGAAGGTGTAGGAGAGTAGGATCTGCTTCACATGGGTACCCCCACTTTTTGCTGATGCCTCACTGTTTTTCGACCTTAGTCTGGCTGGGGCCCTGCTAATCAGAACCCCAGCCTAGCTGCTTCCTCTCTAAAATGGTTTCCATGTGCCTTAGGCACATCCCTGATTGGAATCTGGAGTTCCCTTATAAGTCCCTAGTATATGGTATACTATGTACCCAGGGCATAGGTACCTCAGAGGCCTACCAGGGGCTGCAGCATGTATTGTGCCACCCCTGGAAGGCCATCCAAACTGACACCACAGGTATGCTACTGCAGCCTGGGTAAGGTGGTGCATGCACCCCTTACTGTGATATAGGCTACCTATATCACTATATACATACACACATATAAACCTATAAGTCACTCCTATGGCAGGCCTTATCAATCCTGAAGGCAGAGTGCTTGGTTCTTATGTGAGAGGGTGCCCCTGCATGAGCAGAGCCCCTCTGCAGCATTCGGAAACCCTTCTCTGATGCTGTTTGTAGTGCAGCCTGACCATATACTCTTAAGCGCATTATAACCTCGCGTTAAATGCTAACTTTGGGATGGCTGCACGGAAACATGTCGTGTTTGGTGTCAAACATCTTGGAATACTACCCCCCCACCAGTTCTGGCGGTGGGGGTAGCATTCCACCCTTCTAGAGGGAAAGACATGTACACACCGGTATGCCCGGTACTGACTTTCCAAGCCCTGGCATCACAAAATGGATGCCGCTGCCACAGACACGAGTCTGGCCTCCTGCTGCTGACCGAAACTCCGGCAGGGGAGGCCTGGACAATAGGTTTCCTGTCCCAGGGAGGTGTGACCACCTCCCCAGACAGGATAGTGTGTATTGGGGCTGGGCGGGAGCACTCTCTGGTGCTTTGAAGTCCTGCACTGGGGGCACACTTGGTGTCCCTGTGCATACCCCAGTTCAAACCGGCTCAGGGGCTTCCAGCCCCTGCTCTGGCGCGAAACTGGACAAAGGGAAAGGGGTGTAACCACCCCTCTGCCCTGACCCTCCCATAGGTGGGGTCACAGAGTATGTCCAACCCCCTACTTTAGTATAAGTAAGGGAACCCAGTCCTTAGGACTTTAGATTAACCTGGATGAAACTCTGACACAGAATCCTGGACCTTCGACGCTCTACTTTAAGATTAGAGGACTGAAGAATCTCCCTTGGGGTCAAGGAGTGACTCCCCTGCTTGGCAGGCACCAAAGAAGCAATTGTCCTGTCTGCATCGCTGAAGCTCCTGTCGGACGCCGAAGTATTTGCATCACCAGAGGTGGATTTCCAGACTTCCCCGAGGCTGCCCTGAGTCTCCAGCAAAGCTGAGGCCTGTAGCTGTCGTGGGTAACGTGGAACCGTGACCTCTGGACACCGAACGCATTTGCAAGTGCATCCTCTTCTGGGTCTCCCACGAAGTCGTGCTTTGGGCTCCGAGTAGCCCCAGCCTCCAGCACCAACTGCACCGAAGATCACTGGCCTCCACTCCACGAGTGTCCTGTGAGCCAGCTCCACGTGCACCGTCTCGAGGCTCCTTTGCGGTCGCTAGTCCGTTGGCTAGTAGGCCCTCCCGAAGGCCAATCTTTTTCTGCTTGGGCTCCCTGGTTGCTCTAGGTGTGCCCTGACTTATCCTCGCTGGGGAGTCCCCCAGACCTTGCTGGTCTGTAACATCGTCCTTCTTTGCTTTCCACGAGACTTGCCGTTGCCAAGGCTTGTTGGGTCCAATCCGGTCGCCGACACCCCTGCAATCGACAGACGTTGTGGGACAGCTCGAATCCAGCTTCTGGTTGTCGTCGACGCCTCCTGGACCTCGGGGCTGAAGAGTCAAGACGACCGTCAACCTACCTGAAGCCCTCGACATCGGTGGGCATCTGCTCATCGCCTTCCTGGTCACTGGCTAGTGACCCAGACTCTGTCCCCTCTGCTTTCAGGTTCTTCAGATCTTCGATCCACCTTTAGATCCACCCGAACACTTTCGACTTGGTCGCCAGCAGCACTTTGCAGCAGATCGCCATAGAAAGCGACGACGAAACCCGACCCCGAAAGACACCTATGCACCCGGCTTCCCTGGGTGAGGTAACTCGAGTACTCTGGTGCTCCCGTGGGTATAGACACTATAACCGCCTAGTTCTCAAAGGGTTTGCTCCAAGTCCTCCTCTAAGTGTCCCTTTTCTTTTAAATTCTAATCGCGACTTTCCCCATAGAAGTTAACGGTGGTTCGCGGTTGTGTTCATACACTGCACGCGTCCCCCGTGGGTCCCCTGTGTCACTGCCCTGGGTGGTTCCTTGTGGTCCAAGCCCTTCTACAGGCTCTAGGCCTTGTGTCTAGCTCAGTCGTCGTTCTTATACCACTTTATTGGTATATGGTTTGGTACGCCCCTGGGGCTCAAACGTGTATTTGTGCTATTACTGTAGATAACTAACTCGTAACGTATGTACTTCGAACTCTAGCCTCATAAAGAGACTAGAGGGGTGTGTTTAGTAATAAATACATATATTTTGAATATATACCTGGTGTGGTCCTCTTTCATTTGGTCACTCAAGAGATTATAGACTGGTAAAACAAGCTGCTTTACATTCCTTCAAGACTTAGCCTGAAGGCTGCTCTCCATAGCTACCACTAGGATAGCTTTCAATAAAGGTTGTCTTTAACCTATCTCCAATAAGGGGTTGTTTGGACTGGTGCAAGGTGCCCACTATAATTAGTGGACAGCATATGCCAGGCCAACTTCTCACATTGGTGTGCAGCGTGTGGGATTCCAGCTTGCTATTGTTTTACCAGATAATCTCAATTGAATTGATCAACTGAAAACCACTAAGGGTACCAAAGGTACATATAATCAAGCTTAGTAATACAGTAAGTTCTACTGAACTTAGAGTTGTGTGTTAAGGGACAGCACACCCTTTCTACAACTCAAGAGAGTTTAGTAGGCCACACTAGAGTAGGTAGTGCATACACCACACCTCACTAGTGATGTCTTCAAAGCCAGGACCCAGTGAGTCCTTGCCAGAAGCCAGTGGGCTTCTTCCCTCCAAGTATGATAAACTCCCATTCTTGGAATTGAGAGCCTTATGCACTACTAGGAAGTTGAAGACAGGCAAAAGTGCCAGCACCCAACACCTCAGGGAGGTGTTACTAGCTGATGATCTCAGCAGGCCCCTAGGGTCTGAAGGGGTAGGCAAGGAGGGTGGGGCAGAAGATGAGGGAGGGGCCAGGGGTGAAGAAACCCAGGACCCCCCTCTGAAACTGGCCAGGAAGGTGAAAATGACCTTGTCCTGGAGAATCCAATTCCTCCTGTGGAGGAGGAGGAGGGAGAGGATCAGACTGACCTCCCCTTTGTCCCCCCAGGAAGAGTTCTGAGTGTGCCCAGAAGGTCTAGGTCTCCTTCTCATGAGTCTAACCACTCTGACACCTCAATAGGGTCCTCTGTCTCCTCTCATAGGAGGGAATCCTCTCATGAGAGAAGAAAGAGACTGATTCAATATGAGCAAACTCAGCTTGAACTCAGGAAACAGCAATTGGCTATAGACAGGGAGCCCCTAGATCTCTATAGAGAGAGACAAACGTTAGGACTAGAGTCCCATGGTGGCAGCAGTTTCCCCAAAGATAGGGAAAGGTCTTATGACCATAGAAACCTGAGCAAGATTGTCCCTCCCTACCAGAGTGGGGATGATATCCACAAATGGATAACTGCTCTAGAGAGGGCCTGTAAAGTACAGAGGGTCCCTCAGGAGCAGTGGGCAGCAATCTTGTGGCTCTCCTTTGCAGACAAAGGTAGAGACAAGCTCCTCACTGTTAGAGAGGAGGATGCTGATAATTACAAAGTCTTGAAGAGTGCTCTAATTGATGGGTTTGGCCTAACCACTGAACAATACAGGTTAAAGTTCAGGGATACCCAAAAAGCACAGACTCAAGACTGGGTGGACTTTGTTGATTGTTCTGCCAAGGCTCTGGAAGGTTGGTTATTGGGCAGTAAGGTATGTGACTTCACAGGATTGTACAATCTGATAATGAGGGAGCAGATTCTTAATAACTGTCAAAATCAGCTGTTGCATCAGCACCTGGTAGACTCTGATCTGACCTCTCCCCAAGAATTGGGAAAGAAGGCAGACAAATGGGTCAGAACCAGGGTGAAGCAGAAGGTACAGAACCAAGGTGGTGACCCTAAGAAGCAAGATTCGAAAACCTCTGATAAGGGTGGGGAGAAGGGTAAAGATCAAAAGTCTTCACAAGGCCCCCAAAAATCTTCTTCAGGTGGGGATTCACAGTCTACCAAAGGGAAAGGCCAAAGAAAACCATGGTGCAAGGTCTGTAAGCAAAAGACCCACTGGACCAGTGATTGCACCAAGTCCAAAGACTCGACTCCAGCCCCCACCAATGCCCCTAAGGCACCTGCTCCCCCTAGTGCAGCTACAGTTGGTGGTGGGACTACACAAGCCAAGGGTTTAGTAGGGGTGACCCTGGGTAAAGAGATGAGCTCTGACCTAGTCAGAGAACTCACTCAGGCTGTCCTAGTCTGTGATGGAGGCATGGATATGACCTCCTCTGTGAGTCCCAGTAATCTGGGCAAGTACAGACAACAGCCTTTAATCAATGGAAGAGAGGCTTTGGCATTTAGGGACACAGGGGCAAGTGTCACCATGGTGACACAAGACCTTGTGAATCCTGGGCAGATTATACTTGGTGAAATGTACCAAGTGACCAATGCTAGCAACGTCAGAACAGACCATACTCTGGCAGTTGTTAACTTCTCCTGGAGAGGGGTAACTGGCCTTAAGAAGGTTGTGGTAAGTGCAGACCTACCCGTTGAATGCTTGCTTGGCAATGACTTAGAAACTTCAGCTTGGGCAGTAGTGGAGCTCAGGACCCATGCAGAAATGCTGGGGATCCCTGCAGATGTGTTTGCTGTGACCAGGTCACAAGCCAAAATGTCTAACACTGAACAGGCCTTGGATTCTGGAATAATGGACCAAGTGCCTTCCAAGAAGAGGAGTAGTAGGGTAAAGGCAGTGCCTTCCCCCTTGGCTCAGAAGGAAGATCAGTCCCTTGAGGGGGATGATCTCAGTCCTGAGGAAGGAACTGTCCCAGAGGAGCTTGAACCTGAACAGGTTGAGTTCTTGGGGACAGGGGGACCTTCCAGGGCAGATCTGAGCCAGGAGCAGAAGAGCTGCCCCTCTCTTGAACCCCTCAGACAGCAAGCTGCTGCTGAGGCTGCTGGGAAAGCTAGTGGTCCCCATACTGTGTATTGGGATGATGGACTCTTGTACTCAGAGTGTAGAGACCCCAAGCCTGCTGCTACCAGGAGGTTGGTTATACCTTTGAAGTTCAGGGGTTTCCTATTGACCCTAGCCCATGATATTCCCTTAGCAGGTCACCTGGGCCAGAACAAGACATGGGACAGAATTGTCCCTCACTTTCACTGGCCCCACATGTCTGAAGACACCAAGGAGTTTTGTCACTCCTGTGTAACCTGCCAGGCCAGTGGCAAGGCAGGTGGCACTACAAAGGCCCCCTGATACCACTACCTGTGGTGGGGGTTCCCTTTGAAAGGGTGGGGATTGACATTGTTGGTCCCATGGATCCCCAAACAGCATCTGGGCACAGGTTTATCCTGGTGGTAGTGGATCATGCCACCAGGTACCCAGAGGCTATTCCCCTTAGGACCACTACAGCACCTGTGGTGGCAAGGGCCCTCCTGGGAATTTTCTCAAGAGTGGGCTTCCCTAAGGAGGTTGTATCAGACAGGGGTGCAAACTTTATGTCTGGATACTTAAAAGCAATGTGGAAGGAGTGTGGAGTGACTTACAAGTTCACCACACCCTATCACCCACAATGCAATGGTTTAGTTGAGAGATTCAACAAAACCTTGAAGGGCATGATTAAAGGGCTCGCAGAAAAGCTTAGGCGAAGATGGGACATACTCTTGCCCTGCCTTTTATTTGCGTACAGGGAGGTGCCTCAAAAGGGGATTGGCTACAGCCCTTTTGAACTTTTGTTTGGTCACCCTGTCAGGGGTCCATTGTGCTTGGTGAAGGAAGGATGGGAGTTACCTCTCAAGCCCCCAAAGCAAGACATAGTGGACTACGTACTTGGTCTCCGCTCCCGGATGGCTGAGTATATGAAAAAGGCAACTAAAAACCTTGAGGCTAGCCAGGAACTTCAAAAAGCCTGGCATGACCAAAAGGCTGTACTGACTGTTTACCAGCCAGGACAGAAGGTGTGGGTGTTGGAGCCAGTGGCCCCAGCAGCTCTCCAAGACAAATGGAGTGGACCCCATACCATTGTTGAACAGAAGGGTGAGGTTACCTACTTAGTAGACCTAGGAACACCCAGGAGTCCCCACAGGGTTCTCCATGTCAACAGGTTAAAACCATATGTGGACAGGGCAGACATGGGCTTGCTCATGGCTACTGATGAGGGACAGGAGGAAGAGAGTGACCCACTCCCTGACCTGCTCTCACAGAACCCTGGTGATGGGTCAGTGGATGGTGCAGCCTTGGCAGGCAGCCTCACTACCCAGCAGCAGACTGATTGCAGACAGGTGCTCAATCAGTTCAGACACATATTCTCACTGACACCCAGTCAGACTACCTGGTGCACTCATGAAGTGGACACTGGGGACAGTCTGCCTATTAAAAATAAGATTTATAGGCAACCTGACCATGTCAGGGACTGTATCAGGACAGAAGTCCAGAAGATGTTGGATTTGGGAGTTATTGAACCCTCAGATAGCCCTTGGGCTAGTCCAGTGGTCCTTGTGCCAAAACCTCACACCAATGGTGGGAAAAGAGAGATGAGGTTTTGTGTGGACTACAGGGGTCTCAATACAGTCACTAGGACTGATGCCCATCCAATACCAAGAGCAGATGAGCTAATAGACACTTTGGCCTCAGCCAAGTATCTAAGCACATTTGACCTGACAGCTGGCTACTGGCAGATCAGACTAGCTGATGATGCAAAGCCAAAGACAGCATTCTCAACCCCTAGTGGGCATTATCAATTTGTGGTGATGCCCTTTGGTCTGAAGAATGCACCTGCCACTTTTCAGAGGCTGGTGAATACAGTCCTTACAGGTCTGGAAGCCTATAGTGCAGCATATCTAGATGATATTGCTGTCTTTAGCTCCACCTGGGAGGATCACCTGGTCCACCTCAGAAATGTTTTACAGGCCCTGCAGAAAGCAGGCCTGACTATCAAGGCCACCAATTGCCAGATAGGGCAGAGTCAGGTTGTGTACCTGGGCCACCTTGTGGGTGGAGGCCAGGTTCAACCACTGCAGAGCAAGATCCAGACCATCATGGACTGGACTGCTCCAACTACCCAGACTCAGGTGAGAGCCTTCTTAAGCCTGACTGGGTACTATAGGAGATTTGTCAAGGGGTATGGATCAATAGTGACACCCCTGAATGACTTAACTTCCAAGAAAATGCCCAAAAAGGTTCAGTGGACAGTTAGCTGTCAAAAGGCATTTGATGACCTGAAGCAGGCCATGTGCACTGCTCCCATTCTACAGAGTCCTGATTACTCCAAGAAGTTCATTGTTCAAACTGATGCATCTGAATTGGGGGTAGGGGCTGTACTGTCACAATTGAATGAAGAAGGTCAGGATCAGCCAGTAGCTTTCATTAGCAGAAGGCTGACCCCTAGAGAGAAACGTTGGTCAGCCATTGAGAGGGAGGCCTTTGCTGTGGTCTGGGCTCTGAAGAAGTTGAGGCCATACTTGTTTGGTACTCACTTCCTTGTTCAAACAGACCATAAGCCCCTCTTATGGCTAAAACAAATGAAGGGTGAAAACCCCAAACTGCTTAGGTGGTCCATTTCCCTACAGGGGATGGACTTCACAGTGGAACATAGACCTGGGAGTAACCATGCCAATGCAGATGGACTCTCTAGGTACTTCCACTTAGAACATGAAGACTTAACTGGGCAAGGTTAGTTTAATGTCCCTACGTTTGGGGGGTTGTGTAGGAGAGTAGGATCTGCTTCACATGGGTACCCCCACTTTTTGCTGATGCTTCACTGTTTTTCGACCTTAGTCTGGCTGGGGCCCTGCTAATCAGAACCCCAGCCTAGCTGCTTCCTCTCTAAAATGGTTTCCATGTGCCTTAGGCACATCTCTGATTGGAATCTGGAGTGCCCTTATAAGTCCCTAGTATATGGTATACTATGTACCCAGGGCATAGGTACCTCAGAGGCCTACCAGGGGCTGCAGCATGTATTGTGCCACCCCTGGAAGGCCATCCAAACTGACACCACAGGTCTGCTACTGCAGCCTGGGTAAGGTGGTGCATGCACCCCTTACTGTGATATAGGCTACCTATATCACTATATTCATACACACATATAAACCTATAAGTCACTCCTATGGCAGGCCTTATCAATCCTGAAGGCAGAGTGCGTGGTACCTATGTGAGAGGGTACCCCTGCATGAGTAGGGCCCCTCTGCAGCGTTCGGAGACCCTTCTCTGATGCTGTTTGTAGTGCAGCCTGACCATATACTCTTAAGCGCATTATAACCTCGCGTTAAATGCTAACTTTGGGATGGCTGCACGGAAACATGTCGTGTTTGGTGTCAAACATCTTGGAATACTATCCCCCCGCCAGTTCTGGCGGTGGGGGTAGCATTCCACCCTTCTAGAGGGAAAGACATGCACACACCGGTATGCCCGGTACTGACTTTCCAAGCCCTGGCATCACAAAATGGATGCCGCTGCCACAGACACGAGTCTGGCCTCCTGCTGCTGACCGAAACTCCGGAGGGGAGGCCTGGACAATAGGTTTCCTGTCCCAGGGAGGTGTGACCACCTCCCCAGACAGGATAGTGTGTATTGGGGCTGGGCGGGAGCACTCTCTGGTGCTTTGAAGTCCTGCACTGGGGGCACACTTGGTGTCCCTGTGCATACCCCAGTTCAAACCGGCTCAGGGGCTTCCAGCCCCTGCTCTGGCGTGAAACTGGACAAAGGGAAAGGGGTGTAACCACCCCTCTGCCCTGACCCTCCCATAGGTGGGGTCACAGAGTATGTCTAACCCCTACCTTAGTATAAGTAAGGGAACCCAGTCCTTAGGACTTTAGATTAACCTGGACGAAACTCTGACACAGAATCCTGGACCTTCGACGCTCTACTTTAAGATTAGAGGACTGAAGAATCTCCCTTGGGGTCAAGGAGTGACTCCCCTGCTTGGCAGGCACCAAAGAAGCAATTGTCCGGTCTGTATCGCTGAAGCTCCCATCGGACGCTGAAGTCTTTGCATCACCAGAGGTGGATTTCCAGACTTTCCCGAGGCTGCCCTGAGTCCCCAGCAAAGCTAAGGCCCGTAGCTGTCGTGGGTAACGTGGAACCGTGACCCCTGGACACCGAACGCATTTGCAAGTACATCCTCTTCTGGGTCTTCCACGAAGTCGTGCTTTGGGCTTCGAGTAGCCCCAGCCTCCAGTACCAACTGCACCGAAGATCTCTGGCCTCCACTCCACGAGTGTCCTGTGAGCCAGCTCCACGTGCACCGTCTCGAGGCTCCTTCGCGGTCGCTAGTCCATTGGCTTGTAGGCCCTCCCGAAGGCCAATCTTTTTCTGCTTGGGCTCCCTGGTTGCTCCAGGTGTGCCCTGACTTATCTTTGCTGGGTGAGTCCGCCAGACCTTGCTGGTCTGTAACATCGTCCTTCTTCGCTTTCCATGAGACTTGCCGTTGCCAAGGCTTGTTGGGTCCAATCTGGTCGCCGACACCCCTGCAATCGACAGACGTTGTGGCCCAGCTCGAATCCAGCTCCTGGTTGTCGTCGACACCTCCTAGACCTCAGGGCTGAAGAGTCAAGACGACCGTCAACCTACCTGAAGCCCTCGACATCGGTGGGCATCTGCTCATCACCTTCCTGGTCACTGGCTAGTGACCCAGACTCTGTCCCCTCTGCTTTCAGGTTCTTCAGATCTTCGATCCACCTTTGGATCCACCCGAACACTTTCGACTTGGTCGCCAGCAGCACTTTGCAGCAGATCGCCATAGAAAGCGACGACGAAACCCGACCCCGAAAGACACCTATGCACCCGGCTTCCCTGGGTGAGGTAACTCGAGTACTCCGGTGCTCCCGTGGGTATAGACACTATAACCACCTAGTTCTCAAAGGGTTTGCTCCAAGTCCTCCTCTAAGTGTCCCTTTTCTTTTAAATTCTAATCGCGACTTTCCCAATAGAAGTTAACGGTGGTTCGCGGTTGTGTTCATAAACTGCACGCGTCCCCCGTGGGTCCCCTGTGTCACTGCCTTGGGTGGTTCGTTGTGGTCCAAGCCCTTCTACAGGCTCTAGGCCTTGTGTCTAGCTCAGTCGTGGTTCTTATACCACTTTATTGGTATATGGTTTGGTACGCCCTGGGGCTCAAACGTGTATTTGTGCTATTACTGTAGATAACTAACTCGTAACGTATGTATTTCGAACTCTAGCCTCATAAAGAGACTAGAGGGGTGTGTTTAGTAATAAATACATATATTTTGAATATATACCTGGTGTGGTCCTCTTTCATTTGGTCACTCAAGAGATTATAGACTGGTAAAACAAGCTGCTTTACATTCTTTCAAGACTTAGCCTGAAGGCTGCTCTCCATAGCTACCACTAGGATAGCTTTCAATAAAGGTTGTCTTTAACCTATCTCCAATAAGGGGTTGTTTGAACTGGTGCAAGGTGCCCACTATAATTAGTGGACAGCATATGCCAGGCCAATTTCTCACAGAAGGGTACAGAAAGAAGCAAGAGAAGTGCATAAAGAAGCAAGTGAGGTGCAGAAGGAGGCAAGAGAACTGCAGAAAGAGGCAAGAGAGTTGCAGAAATTTGCATCAGAGGTGCAAAAAGATGCAAGAGCAGTACAGAAAGGACCAACAGAGGTGCAGAAAGAGGCTAGAGGGGTACAGAAAGAGGCAAGAAAACTGTAGAAAGAAGCAAAAGAGGTGCCGAAAGAGGCAAGAGAACTGCAGAGAATGGCAAGAGAGGTGCAGAAAGAGTCAGGAGAGGTGCACAAAGAGACAAAAGGGGTACAGAAAGAGGCAAGAGGGGTGCAGAAAGAGGCAAGAGAAGTGCAGAAAGAAGCAACAGAGGTGCCGAAAGAGGCAAGAGAGGTGCAGAAACAGGCAAGAAAGGTACAGAAAGAGGGAACAGAGGTGCAGAAAGACACAAGAGAGTTGCAGAAACAAGCAAAAGAAGTGCAGAAAGAGGCAGGAGAATTGCTGAAAGAAGCAACAGAGGTGTGGAAAGAAGCAAGAGATGTGCTGAAAGAGGCAAGTGAGGTACAGAAAGAGGCAAGAGAGGTGCAGAAAATGGCAAGAGAACAGCAGAAAGAGACAAGAGGGATGCAAAAAAGGGAAGAACGGTGCAGAAAGAAGCGAGAGGTACAGAAGAAGCAAGAGAAGTGCAGAAAGAAGCAAGAGAAGGGCAGAAAGAAGCAAGAGAAGTGCAGAAAGAAGTGAGAGAGGTGCAGAAAGAGGGAAGACGAGTGCAGAAAGAGACAACAGGGGTGCAGAAAGAAGCAAGAGAGGTACAGAAAGAGGCAAAATAAGTGCAGAAAGAAGTAACAGATATACAGAAAGAGGCAAGAGAGGTACAGAAAGAGGGAGGAGGGGTGCAAAAAGAGGCAAGATGAGTGCAGAAAGAAGCAAGAGAGGTACAGAAAGAAGCAACATAAGTGCAGAAAGAAGCAACAGAGATACAGAAAGAGGCAAGAGAGGTGCAGAAACAGGCAGGAAAGGTGCAGAAAGAGGGAACAGTGGTGCAGAAAGAGGCGAGAGAGGTGCATAAAGAGGGGAGAGGGGTGCAGAAAGAGGCAAGAGGGGTGCAGAAAGAAGCAAGTGAGGTGCAGAAAGAGGCAACAGAGGTGCAGAAAGACGCAAGAGAGGTGCAGAAACAAGCAAGAGAAGTGCAGAAAGAGGGAAGAGAATTGCTGAAAGAAGCAACAGAGGTGTGGAAAGAAGCAAGAGAAGTGCAAAAAGAGGCAAGAGAGGTGCAGAAAATGGCAAGAGAACAGCAGAAAGAGGCAAGAGGGATGCAAAAAAGGGAAGAAGGGTGCAGAAAGAAGCAAGAGAGGTGCAGAAAGAAGCAAGAGAAGTGCAGAAAGAAGCAAGATAGGTGCAGAAAGAGGGAAGAAAAGTGCAGAAAGAGACAACAGGGGTGCAGAAAGAGACACCAGGGCTGCAGAAAGAGGCAAGAGATGTGCAGAAAAAGGAAGAAGGGTACAGAAAGAAGCAAGAGAAGTGCATAAAGAAGCAAGTGAGGTGCAGAAGGAGGCAAGAGAACTGCAGAAAGAGACAAGAGAGTTGCAGAAATTTGCATCAGAGGTGCAAAAAGATGCAAGAGCAGTACAGAAAGAACCAACAGAGGTGTAGAAAGAGGCTAGGGGGGCAGAAAGAGGGAAGAAAACTGTAGAAAGAAGCAAAAGAGGTGCCGAAAGAGGCAAGAGAACTGCAGAGAATGGCAAGAGAGGTGCATAAAGAGTCAGGAGAGGTGCACAAAGAGACAAAAGGGGTACAGAAAGAGGCAAGAGGGGTGCAGGAAGAGGCAAGAGAAGTGCAGAAAGAAGCAACAGAGGTGCCGAAAGAGGCAAGAGAGGTGCAGAAACAGGCAAGAAAGGTACAGAAAGAGGGAACAGAGGTGCAGAAAGATGCAAGAGAGGTGCAGAAACAAGCAAAAGAAGTGCAGAAAGAGGCAGGAGAATTGCTGAAAGAAGCAACAGAGGTATGGAAAGAAGTAAGAGATGTGCTGAAAGAGGCAAGTGAGGTACAGAAAGAGGCAAGAGAGGTGCAGAAAATGGCAAGAGAACAGCAGAAAGAGACAAGAGGGTTGCAAAAAAGGGAAGAAGGGTGCAGAATGAAGCGAGAGGTACAGAAGAAGCAAGAGAATTGCAGAAAGAAGCAAGAGAAGTGCAGAAAGAAGCAAGAGAAGTGCAGAAAGAGGAAAGACAAGTGCAGAAAGAGACAACAGAGGTGCAGAAAGAGACAACAGGGGTGCAGAAAGAGGCAAGAGAGGTGCAGAAAGAGGCAATAGAAGTGCAGTAAGAAGCAACAGAGGTGCAGAAAGAGGCAAGAGGGGTGCAAAAAGAGGAGAGAGAAGTGTAGAAAGAAGCAAAAGAAGTTCACAAAGAAGCAACAGAGGTGCTTAAAGAGGCAAGAGGGGTGACAAAAGAGGCAAGAGAAGTGCAGAAAGAAGCAACAGAGGTGCCAAAAGAGGCAAGAGAGGTGCGGAAACAGGCAAGAAAGGTACATAAAGACAGAACAGGGGTGCAGAAAGAGGTAAGAGGGATACATAAATTTGCAAGAGAGGTGCAGAAAGAAGCAAGAGCAGTGCAGAAAGAAGCAAGAGGAGTGCAGAAAGAGGCAAGAGAGGTGCAGGGTCAGGAGAGCTGCACAAAGAGGCAAAAGGGGTACAGAAAGAGGTAAGAGGGGTGCAGAAAGAAGCAAGAGAAGCCCAGAAAGAAGCAACAGAGGTGCTTAAAGAGGCAAGAGGGGTGACAAAAGAGGCAAGAGAAGTGCAGAAAGAAGCAACAGAGGTGCCAAAAGAGGCAAGAGAGGTGCAGAAACAGGCAAGAAAGGTACAGAAAGACGGAACAGGGGTGCAGAAAGAAGTAAGAGGGATACAGAAATTTGCAAGAGAGGTGCAGAAAGAAGCAAGAGGAGTGCAGAAAGAAGCAAGAGAGGTAGAGAAATAGGGAAGAGGGGTGCAGAAAGAGGCATGAGGGATGCAGAAATTTGCAATAGAGGTGCATAAAGAAGCAAGAGCAGTGCAGAAAGAACCAACAGAGGTGCAAAAAGAGGCAAGAGGGGTGCAGAAATAGATAGGAGAGGTGCACAAAGAGGCAAGAGGGGTACAGAAAGAAGCAGGAGGGGTGCATAAAGAAGGAAATGAAGTACACAAAGCAGCAACAGAGGTACAGAAAGAGGCAAGGGAGGTGCAGAAACAGGCAGGAAAGGTGCATAAAGAGGGAACAGGGGTGCAGAAATAGGCAAGAGAGGTACAGAAAGACGGAACAGGGGTGCAGGAAGAGGTAAGAGGGATACAGAAATTTGCAAGAGAGGTGCAGAAAGAAGGAAGAGAAGTGCAGAAACAGGCAGAAAAGGTGCAGAAAGAGGGAACAGGGATGCAGAAAGAGGCAAGAGAGGTACAAAAAGAGGGGAGAGGGGTGCAGAAAGAAGCAATAGGAGTGCAGAAAGAAGCAAGTGAGGTGCAGAAAGAAGCAACAGAGGTGCAGAAAGACGCAAGAGAGGTACAGAAAGAAGGAACAGGGGTGCAGGAAGAGGTAAGAGGGATACAGAAATTTGCAAGAGAGGTGCAGAAAGAAGGAAGAGAAGTGCAGAAACAGGCAGAAAAGGTGCAGAAAGAGGGAACAGGGATGCAGAAAGAGGCAAGAGAGGTACAAAAAGAGGGGAGAGGGGTGCAGAAAGAGGCAATAGGGGTGCAGAAAGAAGCAAGTGAGGTGCAGAAAGAGGCAACAGAGATGCAGAAAGATGCAAGAGAGGTGCAGAAACAAGCAAGAGAAGTGCAGAAAGAGGCAAGAGAATTGCTGAAAGAAGCAACAGAGGTGTAGAAAGAAGCAAGAGAAGTGCAGAAAGAGGCAAGTGAGGTGCAGAAAGAGGCAAGAGAGGTGCAAAGCAAGAGAAGCCCAGAAAGAAGCAACAGAGGTGCTTAAAGAGGCAAGAGTGGTGCAAAAGAGGCAAGAGAAGTGCAGAAAGAAGCAACAGAGGTGCCAAAAGAGGCAAGAGAGGTGCAGAAACAGGCAAGAAAGGTACAGAAAGACGGAACAGGGGTGCAGAAAGAGGTAAGAGGGATACAGAAATTTGCAAGAGAGGTGCAGAAAGAAGCAAGAGCAGTGCAGAAAGAAGCAAGAGGAGTGCAGAAAGAAGCAAGAGAGGTAGAGAAATAGGGAAGAGGGGTGCAGAAAGAGGCATGAGGGATGCAGAAATCTGCAAAAGAGGTGCAGAAAGAAGCAAGAGCAGTGCAGAAAGAACCAACAGAGGTGCAAAAAGAGGCAAGAGGGGTGCAGAAATAGGCAAGAGAGGTGCAGAAAGAGGGGAGAGGGGTGCAGAAAGAGGCAAGAGGGGTGCAGAAAGAAGCAAGTGAGGTGCAGAAAGAGGCAACAGAGGTGCAGAAAGACGCAAGAGAGGTACAGAAAGATGGAACAGGGGTGCAGGAAGAGGTAAGAGGGATACAGAAATTTGCAAGAGAGGTGCAGAAAGAAGCAAGAGCAGTGCAGAAAGAAGCAAGAGAAGTGCAGAAAGAAGCAAGAGAGGTAGAGAAATAGGGAAGAGGGGTGCAGAAAGAGGCATGAGGGATGCAGAAATTTGCAATAGAGGTGCATAAAGAAGCAAGAGCAGTGCAGAAAGAACCAACAGAGGTGCAAAAAGAGGCAAGAGGGGTGCAGAAATAGATAGGAGAGGTGCACAAAGAGGCAAGAGGGGTACAGAAAGAAGCAGGAGGGGTGCATAAAGAAGGAAATGAAGTACACAAAGCAGCAACAGAGGTACAGAAAGAGGCAAGGGAGGTGCAGAAACAGGCAGGAAAGGTGCATAAAGAGGGAACAGGGGTGCAGAAATAGGCAAGAGAGGTACAGAAAGACAGAACAGGGGTGCAGGAAGAGGTAAGAGGGATACAGAAATTTGCAAGAGAGGTGCAGAAAGAAGGAAGAGAAGTGCAGAAACAGGCAGAAAAGGTGCAGAAAGAGGGAACAGGGATGCAGAAAGAGGCAAGAGAGGTACAAAAAGAGGGGAGAGGGGTGCAGAAAGAAGCAATAGGAGTGCAGAAAGAAGCAAGTGAGGTGCAGAAAGAAGCAACAGAGGTGCAGAAAGACTCAAGAGAGGTACAGAAAGACGGAACAGGGGTGCAGGAAGAGGTAAGAGGGATACAGAAATTTGCAAGAGAGGTGCAGAAAGAAGGAAGAGAAGTGCAGAAACAGGCAGAAAAGGTGCAGAAAGAGGGAACAGGGATGCAGAAAGAGGCAAGAGAGGTACAAAAAGAGGGGAGAGGGGTGCAGAAAGAGGCAATAGGGGTGCAGAAAGAAGCAAGTGAGGTGCAGAAAGAGGCAACAGAGATGCAGAAAGATGCAAGAGAGGTGCAGAAACAAGCAAGAGAAGTGCAGAAAGAGGCAAGAGAATTGCTGAAAGAAGCAACAGAGGTGTAGAAAGAAGCAAGAGAAGTGCAGAAAGAGGCAAGTGAGGTGCAGAAAGAGGCAAGAGAGGTGCAAAGCAAGAGAAGCCCAGAAAGAAGCAACAGAGGTGCTTAAAGAGGCAAGAGTGGTGCAAAAAGAGGCAAGAGAAGTGCAGAAAGAAGCAACAGAGGTGCCAAAAGAGGCAAGAGAGGTGCAGAAACAGGCAAGAAAGGTACAGAAAGACGGAACAGGGGTGCAGAAAGAGGTAAGAGGGATACAGAAATTTGCAAGAGAGGTGCAGAAAGAAGCAAGAGCAGTGCAGAAAGAAGCAAGAGGAGTGCAGAAAGAAGCAAGAGAGGTAGAGAAATAGGGAAGAGGGGTGCAGAAAGAGGCATGAGGGATGCAGAAATCTGCAAAAGAGGTGCAGAAAGAAGCAAGAGCAGTGCAGAAAGAACCAACAGAGGTGCAAAAAGAGGCAAGAGGGGTGCAGAAATAGGCAAGAGAGGTGCAGAAAGAGGGGAGAGGGGTGCAGAAAGAGGCAAGAGGGGTGCAGAAAGAAGCAAGTGAGGTGCAGAAAGAGGCAACAGAGGTGCAGAAAGACGCAAGAGAGGTACAGAAAGATGGAACAGGGGTGCAGGAAGAGGTAAGAGGGATACAGAAATTTGCAAGAGAGGTGCAGAAAGAAGCAAGAGCAGTGCAGAAAGAAGCAAGAGAAGTGCAGAAAGAAGCAAGAGAGGTAGAGAAATAGGGAAGAGGGGTGCAGAAAGAGGCATGAGGGATGCAGACATTTGAAAAAGAGGTGCAGAAAGAAGCAAGAGCAGTGCAGAAAGAGCCAACAGAGGTGCAAAAAGAGGCAAGAGGGGTGCAGAAATAGGTAGGAGAGGTGCACAAAGAGGCAAGAGGGGTACAGAAAGAAGCAGGAGGGGTGCATAAAGAAGGAAGAGAAATGCAGAAAGAGGCAGAAAAGGTGCAGAAAGAGGGAACAGGGATGCAGAAAGAGGCAAGAGAGGTACAAAAAGAGGGGAGAGGGGTGCAGAAAGAGGCAATAGGGGTGCCGAAAGAAGCAACTGAGGTGCAGAAAGAGGCAACAGAGATGCAGAAAGACGCAAGAGAGGTGCAGAAACAAGCAAGAGAAGTGCAGAAAGAGGCAAGAGAATTGCTGAAAGAAGCAACAGAGGTGTAGAAAGAAGCAAGAGAAGTGCAGAAAGAGGCAAGTGAGGTGCAGAAAGAGGCAGGAGAGGTGCAGAAAAGAGTGAAAGAACTGCAGAAAGACGCAAGAGGGATGCAAAAAAGGGAAGAAGGGTGCATAAAGAAGCAAGAGAGGTGCAGAACGAAACAATAGAAGTGAATAAAGAAGCAACAGAGGTGCAGAAGGAGGCAAAAAAACTGCAGAAAGAGGCAAGAGAGTTGCAGAAAGAAGCAACAGAGGTACAGACAGCGGCCAGAGAGGTGGAGAAAGAGTGAGGAGAGGTGCACAAAGAGGCAAAAGGGGTACAGAAAGAGGCAAGAGAGGTGCAGAAAGGATCAAGAGAGGTGCAGAATGAGGCAATAGAAGTGCAGAAAGAAGCAACAGAGGGGCAGAAAGAGGCAAGAGTGGTGCAAAAAGAGGCACGAGAGGTGCAGAAACAGGCAAGAAAGGTACAGAAAGAAGGAACAGGGGTGCAGAAAGAGGTAAGAGGGATACAGAAATTTGCAAGAGAGGTGCAAAAAGAAGCAAGAGCAGTGCAGAAAGAAGCAAGAGGAGTGCAGAAAGAAGCAAGAGAGGTAGAGAAATAGGGAAGAGGGGTGCAGAAAGAGGCATGAGGGATGCAGAAATCTGCAAAAGAGGTGCAGAAAGAAGCAAGAGCAGTGCAGAAAGAACCAACAGAGGTGCAAAAAGAGGCAAGAGGGGTGCAGAAATAGGCAAAAGAGGTACAGAAAGAGGGGAGAGGGGTGCAGAAAGAGGCAAGAGGGGTGCAGAAAGAAGCAAGTGAGGTGCAGAAAGAGGCAACAGAGGTGCAGAAAGACGCAAGAGAGGTACAGAAAGATGGAACAGGGGTGCAGGAAGAGGTAAGAGGGATACAGAAATTTGCAAGAGAGGTGCAGAAAGAAGCAAGAGCAGTGCAGAAAGAAGCAAGAGAAGTGCAGAAAGAAGCAAGAGAGGTAGAGAAATAGGGAAGAGGGGTGCAGAAAGAGGCATGAGGGATGCAGACATTTGAAAAAGAGGTGCAGAAAGAAGCAAGAGCAGTGCAGAAAGAGCCAACAGAGGTGCAAAAAGAGGCAAGAGGGGTGCAGAAATAGGTAGGAGAGGTGCACAAAGAGGCAAGAGGGGTACAGAAAGAAGCAGGAGGGGTGCATAAAGAAGGAAGAGAAATGCAGAAACAGGCAGAAAAGGTGCAGAAAGAGGGAACAGGGATGCAGAAAGAGGCAAGAGAGGTACAAAAAGAGGGGAGAGGGGTGCAGAAAGAGGCAATAGGGGTGCAGAAAGAAGCAACTGAGGTGCAGAAAGAGGCAACAGAGATGCAGAAAGACGCAAGAGAGGTGCAGAAACAAGCAAGAGAAGTGCAGAAAGAGGCAAGAGAATTGCTGAAAGAAGCAACAGAGGTGTAGAAAGAAGCAAGAGAAGTGCAGAAAGAGGCAAGTGAGGTGCAGAAAGAGGCAGGAGAGGTGCAGAAAAGAGTGAAAGAACTGCAGAAAGACGCAAGAGGGATGCAAAAAAGGGAAGAAGGGTGCATAAAGAAGCAAGAGAGGTGCAGAACGAAACAATAGAAGTGCAGAAAGAAGTGAGAGAGGTGCAGAAAGAGGGAAGACGAGTGCAGAAAGAGACAACAGGGTGCAAAAAGAAGCAAGAGAGGTGCAGAAAGAGGCAAAAGAAGTCCAGAAAGAAGCAACAGATGTACAGAAATAGGCAAGAGAGGTGGAGAAAGAGGGAGGAGGGGTGCAAAAAGAGGCAAGATGAGTGCAGAAAGAAGCAAGAGAGGTACAGAAAGAAGTAACATAAGTGCAGAAAGAAGCAACAGGGGTGCAGAAAGAGGCTAGAGGGGTGCAGAAAGAGGCAAGACAAGTGAATAAAAAAGCAACAGAGGTGCAGAAGGAGGCAAAAAAACTGCAGAAAGAGGCAAGAGAGTTGCAGAAAGAAGCAACAGAGGTACAGACAGCGGCCAGAGAGGTGGAGAAAGAGTGAGGAGAGGTGCACAAAGAGGCAAAAGGGGTACAGAAAGAGGCAAGAGAGGTGCAGAAAGGATCAAGAGAGGTGCAGAATGAGGCAATAGAAGTGCAGAAAGAAGCAACAGAGGTGCTTAAAGAGGCAAGAGTGGTGCAAAAAGAGGCACGAGAGGTGCAGAAACAGGCAAGAAAGGTACAGAAAGAAGGAACAGGGGTGCAGAAAGAGGTAAAGAGGGATACAGAAATTTGCAAGAGAGGTGCAAAAAGAAGCAAGAGCAGTGCAGAAAGAAGCAAGAGGAGTGCAGAAAGAAGCAAGAGAGGTAGAGAAATAGGGAAGAGGGGTGCAGAAAGAGGCATGAGGGATGCAGAAATCTGCAAAAGAGGTGCAGAAAGAAGCAAGAGCAGTGCAGAAAGAACCAACAGAGGTGCAAAAAGAGGCAAGAGGGGTGCAGAAATAGGCAAGAGAGGTACAGAAAGAGGGGAGAGGGGTGCAGAAAGAGGCAAGAGGGGTGCAGAAAGAAGCAAGTGAGGTGCAGAAAGAGGCAACAGAGGTGCAGAAAGACGCAAGAGAGGTACAGAAAGATGGAACAGGGGTGCAGGAAGAGGTAAGAGGGATACAGAAATTTGCAAGAGAGGTGCAGAAAGAAGCAAGAGCAGTGCAGAAAGAAGCAAGAGAAGTGCAGAAAGAAGCAAGAGAGGTAGAGAAATAGGGAAGAGGGGTGCAGAAAGAGGCATGAGGGATGCAGACATTTGAAAAAGAGGTGCAGAAAGAAGCAAGAGCAGTGCAGAAAGAGCCAACAGAGGTGCAAAAAGAGGCAAGAGGGGTGCAGAAATAGGTAGGAGAGGTGCACAAAGAGGCAAGAGGGGTACAGAAAGAAGCAGGTTGGGTGCATAAAGAAGGAAGAGAAATGCAGAAACAGGCAGAAAAGGTGCAGAAAGAGGGAACAGGGATGCAGAAAGAGGCAAGAGAGGTACAAAAAGAGGGAGAGGGGTGCAGAAAGAGGCAATAGGGGTGCAGAAAGAAGCAACTGAGGTGCAGAAAGAGGCAACAGAGATGCAGAAAGACGCAAGAGAGGTGCAGAAACAAGCAAGAGAAGTGCAGAAAGAGGCAAGAGAATTGCTGAAAGAAGCAACAGAGGTGTAGAAAGAAGCAAGAGAAGTGCAGAAAGAGGCAAGTGAGGTGCAGAAAGAGGCAGGAGAGGTGCAGAAAAGAGTGAAAGAACTGCAGAAAGACGCAAGAGGGATGCAAAAAGGGAAGAAGGGTGCATAAAGAAGCAAGAGAGGTGCAGAACGAAACAATAGAAGTGCAGAAAGAAGTGAGAGAGGTGCAGAAAGAGGGAAGACGAGTGCAGAAAGAGACAACAGGGGTGCAAAAAGAAGCAAGAGAGGTGCAGAAAGAGGCAAAAGAAGTCCAGAAAGAAGCAACAGATGTACAGAAATAGGCAAGAGAGGTGGAGAAAGAGGGAGGAGGGGTGCAAAAAGAGGCAAGATGAGTGCAGAAAGAAGCAAGAGAGGTACAGAAAGAAGTAACATAAGTGCAGAAAGAAGCAACAGGGGTGCAGAAAGAGGCTAGAGGGGTGCAGAAAGAGGCAAGACAAGTGAATAAAGAAGCAACAGAGGTGCAGAAGGAGGCAAAAAAACTGCAGAAAGAGGCAAGAGAGTTGCAGAAAGAAGCAACAGAGGTACAGACAGCGGCCAGAGAGGTGGAGAAAGAGTGAGGAGAGGTGCACAAAGAGGCAAAAGGGGTACAGAAAGAGGCAAGAGAGGTGCAGAAAGGATCAAGAGAGGTGCAGAATGAGGCAATAGAAGTGCAGAAAGAAGCAACAGAGGTGCTTAAAGAGGCAAGAGTGGTGCAAAAAGAGGCACGAGAGGTGCAGAAACAGGCAAGAAAGGTACAGAAAGAAGGAACAGGGGTGCAGAAAGAGGTAAGAGGGATACAGAAATTTGCAAGAGAGGTGCAAAAAGAAGCAAGAGCAGTGCAGAAAGAAGCAAGAGGAGTGCAGAAAGAAGCAAGAGAGGTAGAGAAATAGGGAAGAGGGGTGCAGAAAGAGGCATGAGGGATGCAGAAATCTGCAAAAGAGGTGCAGAAAGAAGCAAGAGCAGTGCAGAAAGAACCAACAGAGGTGCAAAAAGAGGCAAGAGGGGTGCAGAAATAGGCAAGAGAGGTACAGAAAGAGGGGAGAGGGGTGCAGAAAGAGGCAAGAGGGGTGCAGAAAGAAGCAAGTGAGGTGCAGAAAGAGGCAACAGAGGTGCAGAAAGACGCAAGAGAGGTACAGAAAGATGGAACAGGGGTGCAGGAAGAGGTAAGAGGGATACAGAAATTTGCAAGAGAGGTGCAGAAAGAAGCAAGAGCAGTGCAGAAAGAAGCAAGAGAAGTGCAGAAAGAAGCAAGAGAGGTAGAGAAATAGGGAAGAGGGGTGCAGAAAGAGGCATGAGGGATGCAGACATTTGAAAAGAGGTGCAGAAAGAAGCAAGAGCAGTGCAGAAAGAGCCAACAGAGGTGCAAAAAGAGGCAAGAGGGGTGCAGAAATAGGTAGGAGAGGTGCACAAAGAGGCAAGAGGGGTACAGAAAGAAGCAGGAGGGGTGAATAAAGAAGGAAGAGAAATGCAGAAACAGGCAGAAAAGGTGCAGAAAGAGGGAACAGGGATGCAGAAAGAGGCAAGAGAGGTACAAAAAGAGGGGAGAGGGGTGCAGAAAGAGGCAATAGGGGTGCAGAAAGAAGCAACTGAGGTGCAGAAAGAGGCAACAGAGATGCAGAAAGATGCAAGAGAGGTGCAGAAACAAGCAAGAGAAGTGCAGAAAGAGGCAAGAGAATTGCTGAAAGAAGCAACAGAGGTGTAGAAAGAAGCAAGAGAAGTGCAGAAAGAGGCAAGTGAGGTGCAGAAAGAGGCAGGAGAGGTGCAGAAAAGAGTGAAAGAACTGCAGAAAGACGCAAGAGGGATGCAAAAAGGGAAGAAGGGTGCATAAAGAAGCAAGAGAGGTGCAGAACGAAACAATAGAAGTGCAGAAAGAAGTGAGAGAGGTGCAGAAAGAGGGAAGACGAGTGCAGAAAGAGACAACAGGGGTGCAAAAAGAAGCAAGAGAGGTGCAGAAAGAGGCAAAAGAAGTCCAGAAAGAAGCAACAGATGTACAGAAATAGGCAAGAGAGGTGGAGAAAGAGGGAGGAGGGGTGCAAAAAGAGGCAAGATGAGTGCAGAAAGAAGCAAGAGAGGTACAGAAAGAAGTAACATAAGTGCAGAAAGAAGCAACAGGGGTGCAGAAAGAGGCTAGAGGGTGCAGAAAGAGGCAAGACAAGTGAATAAAGAAGCAACAGAGGTGCAGAAGGAGGCAAAAAACTGCAGAAAGAGGCAAGAGAGTTGCAGAAAGAAGCAACAGAGGTACAGACAGCGGCCAGAGAGGTGGAGAAAGAGTGAGGAGAGGTGCACAAAGAGGCAAAAGGGGTACAGAAAGAGGCAAGAGAGGTGCAGAAAGGATCAAGAGAGGTGCAGAATTAGGCAATAGAAGTGCAGAAAGAAGCAACAGAGGGGCAGAAAGAGGCAAGAGAGGTGCAGGGTCAGGAGAGGTGCACAAAGAGGCAAAAGGGGTACAGAAAGAGGTAAGAGGGGTGCAGAAAGAAGCAAGAGAAGCCCAGAAAGAAGCAACAGAGGTGCTTAAAGAGGCAAGAGAGGTGCAGAAACAGGCAAGAAAGGTACAGAAAGACGGAACAGGGGTGCAGAAAGAGGTAAGAGGGATACAGAAATTTGCAAGAGAGGTGCAGAAAGAAGCAAGAGCAGTGCAGAAAGAAGCAAGAGGAGTACAGAAAGAAGCAAGAGAGGTAGAGAAATAGGGAAGAGGGGTGCAGAAAGAGGCATGAGGGATGCAGACATTTGCAATAGAGGTGCAGAAAGACGCAAGAGCAGTGCAGAAAGAACCAACAGAGGTGCAAAAAGAGGCAAGAGGGGTGCAGAAATAGGTAGGAGAGGTGCACAAAGAGGCAAGAGGGGTACAGAAAGAAGCAGGAGGGGTGCATAAAGAAGGAAATGAAGTACACAAAGCAGCAACAGAGGTACAGAAAGAGGCAAGGGAGGTGCAGAAACAGGCAGGAAAGGTGCAGAAAGAGGGAACAGGGGTGCAGAAATAGGCAAGAGAGGTGCAGAAAGAGGGGAGAGGGGTGCAGAAAGAGGCAAGAGGGGTGCAGAAAGAAGCAAGTGAGGTGCAGAAAGAGGCAACAGAGGTGCAGAAAGACGCAAGAGAGGTACAGAAAGACGGAACAGGGGTGCAGGAAAAGGTAAGAGGGATACAGAAATTTGCAAGAGAGGTGCAGAAAGAAGGAAGAGAAGTGCAGAAATAGGCAGAAGGTGCAGAAAGAGGGAACAGGGATGCAGAAAGAGGCAAGAGAGGTACAAAAAGAGGGGAGAGGGGTGCAGAAAGAGGCAATAGGGGTGCAGAAAGAAGCAAGTGAGGTGCAGAAAGAAGCAACAGAGATACAGAAAGACGCAAGAGAGGTGCAGAAACAAGCAAGAGAAGTGCAGAAAGAGGCAAGAGAATTGCTGAAAGAAGCAACAGAGGTGTAGAAAGAAGCAAGAGAAGTGCAGAAAGAGGCAAGTGAGGTGCAGAAAGAGGCAAGAAGGGTGCAGAAAGAAGCAAGAGAAGCCCAGAAAGAAGCAACAGAGGTGCTTAAAGAGGCAAGAGTGGTGCAAAAAGAGGCAAGAGAAGTGCAGAAAGAAGCAACAGAGGTGCCAAAAGAGGCAAGAGAGGTGCAGAAACAGGCAAGAAAGGTACAGAAAGAAGGAACAGGGGTGCAGAAAGAGGTAAGAGGGATACAGAAATTTGCAAGAGAGGTGCAAAAAGAAGCAAGAGCAGTGCAGAAAGAAGCAAGAGGAGTGCAGAAAGAAGCAAGAGAGGTAGAGAAATAGGGAAGAGGGGTGCAGAAAGAGGCATGAGGGATGCAGAAATCTGCAAAAGAGGTGCAGAAAGAAGCAAGAGCAGTGCAGAAAGAACCAACAGAGGTGCAAAAAGAGGCAAGAGGGGTGCAGAAATAGGCAAGAGAGGTACAGAAAGAGGGGAGAGGGGTGCAGAAAGAGGCAAGAGGGGTGCAGAAAGAAGCAAGTGAGGTGCAGAAAGAGGCAACAGAGGTGCAGAAAGACGCAAGAGAGGTACAGAAAGATGGAACAGGGGTGCAGGAAGAGGTAAGAGGGATACAGAAATTTGCAAGAGAGGTGCAGAAAGAAGCAAGAGCAGTGCAGAAAGAAGCAAGAGAAGTGCAGAAAGAAGCAAGAGAGGTAGAGAAATAGGGAAGAGGGGTGCAGAAAGAGGCATGAGGGATGCAGACATTTGAAAAAGAGGTGCAGAAAGAAGCAAGAGCAGTGCAGAAAGAGCCAACAGAGGTGCAAAAAGAGGCAAGAGGGGTGCAGAAATAGGTAGGAGAGGTGCACAAAGAGGCAAGAGGGGTACAGAAAGAAGCAGGAGGGGAGCATAAAGAAGGAAGAGAAATGCAGAAACAGGCAGAAAAGGTGCAGAAAGAGGGAACAGGGATGCAGAAAGAGGCAAGAGAGGTACAAAAAGAGGGGAGAGGGGTGCAGAAAGAGGCAATAGGGGTGCAGAAAGAAGCAACTGAGGTGCAGAAAGAGGCAACAGAGATGCAGAAAGACGCAAGAGAGGTGCAGAAACAAGCAAGAGAAGTGCAGAAAGAGGCAAGAGAATTGCTGAAAGAAGCAACAGAGGTGTAGAAAGAAGCAAGAGAAGTGCAGAAAGAGGCAAGTGAGGTGCAGAAAGAGGCAGGAGAGGTGCAGAAAAGAGTGAAAGAACTGCAGAAAGACGCAAGAGGGATGCAAAAAAGGGAAGAAGGGTGCATAAAGAAGCAAGAGAGGTGCAGAACGAAACAATAGAAGTGCAGAAAGAAGTGAGAGAGGTGCAGAAAGAGGGAAGACGAGTGCAGAAAGAGACAACAGGGGTGCAAAAAGAAGCAAGAGAGGTGCAGAAAGAGGCAAAAGAAGTCCAGAAAGAAGCAACAGATGTACAGAAATAGGCAAGAGAGGTAGAGAAAGAGGGAGGAGGGGTGCAAAAAGAGGCAAGATAAGTGCAGAAAGAAGCAAGAGAGGTACAGAAAGAAGTAACATAAGTGCAGAAAGAAGCAACAGGGGTGCAGAAAGAGGCTAGAGGGGTGCAGAAAGAGGCAAGACAAGTGAATAAAGAAGCAACAGAGGTGCAGAAGGAGGCAAAAAAACTGCAGAAAGAGGCAAGAGAGTTGCAGAAAGAAGCAACAGAGGTACAGACAGCAGCCAGAGAGGTGGAGAAAGAGTGAGGAGAGGTGCACAAAGAGGCAAAAGGGGTACAGAAAGAGGCAAGAGAGGTGCAGAAAGGATCAAGAGAGGTGCAGAATGAGGCAATAGAAGTGCAGAAAGAAGCAACAGAGGGGCAGAAAGAGGCAAGAGGGATGCAGAAAGAGGAGAGAGAAGTGCAGAAAGAAGCAAAAGATGTGCACAAAGAGGCAAGAGAACTGCAGAAAAAGGCAAGAGAGGTGCAGAAACAGTCAGGAGGGGTGCACAAAGAGGTAATAGGGGTACATAAAGCGGCAAGAGGGGTGCAGAAAGAAGCAAGAGAAGTGCAAAAAGAAGCAACAGAGGTGCTGAAAGAGGCAAGAGAGTTGCAGAAATTTGCATCAGAGGTGCAAAAAGATGCAAGAGCAGTACAGAAAGAACCAACATAGGTGTAGAAAGAGGCTAGAGGGGACAGAAAGAGGCAAGAAAACTGTAGAAAGAAGCAAAAGAGGTGCCGAAAGAGGCAAGAGAACTGCAGAGAATGGCAAGAGAGGTGCAGAAAGAGTCAGGAGAGGTGCACAAAGAGACAAAAGGGATACAGAAAGAGGCAAGAGGGGTGCAGGAAGAGGCAAGAGAAGTGCAGAAAGAAGCAACAGAGGTGCCGAAAGAGGCAAGAGAGGTGCAGAAACAGGCAAGAAAGGTACAGAAAGAGGGAACAGAGGTGCAGAAAGATGCAAGAGAGGTGCAGAAAGAAGGAAGAGAAGTGCAGAAATAGGCAGAAGGTGCAGAAAGAGGGAACAGGGATGCAGAAAGAGGCAAGAGAGGTACAAAAAGAGGGGAGAGGGGTGCAGAAAGAGGCAATAGGGGTGCAGAAAGAAGCAAGTGAGGTGCAGAAAGAAGCAACAGAGATACAGAAAGACGCAAGAGAGGTGCAGAAACAAGCAAGAGAAGTGCAGAAAGAGGCAAGAGAATTGCTGAAAGAAGCAACAGAGGTGTAGAAAGAAGCAAGAGAAGTGCAGAAAGAGGCAAGTGAGGTGCAGAAAGAGGCAAGAAGGGTGCAGAAAGAAGCAAGAGAAGCCCAGAAAGAAGCAACAGAGGTGCTTAAAGAGGCAAGAGTGGTGCAAAAAGAGGCAAGAGAAGTGCAGAAAGAAGCAACAGAGGTGCCAAAAGAGGCAAGAGAGGTGCAGAAACAGGCAAGAAAGGTACAGAAAGAAGGAACAGGGGTGCAGAAAGAGGTAAGAGGGATACAGAAATTTGCAAGAGAGGTGCAAAAAGAAGCAAGAGCAGTGCAGAAAGAAGCAAGAGGAGTGCAGAAAGAAGCAAGAGAGGTAGAGAAATAGGGAAGAGGGTGCAGAAAGAGGCATGAGGGATGCAGAAATCTGCAAAAGAGGTGCAGAAAGAAGCAAGAGCAGTGCAGAAAGAACCAACAGAGGTGCAAAAAGAGGCAAGAGGGGTGCAGAAATAGGCAAGAGAGGTACAGAAAGAGGGAGAGGGGGTGCAGAAAGAGGCAAGAGGGTGCAGAAAGAAGCAAGTGAGGTGCAGAAAGAGGCAACAGAGGTGCAGAAAGGCGCAAGAGAGGTACAGAAAGATGGAACAGGGGTGCAGGAAGAGGTAAGAGGGATACAGAAATTTGCAAGAGAGGTGCAGAAAGAAGCAAGAGCAGTGCAGAAAGAAGCAAGAGAAGTGCAGAAAGAAGCAAGAGAGGTAGAGAAATAGGGAAGAGGGGTGCAGAAAGAGGCATGAGGGATGCAGACATTTGAAAAAGAGGTGCAGAAAGAAGCAAGAGCAGTGCAGAAAGAGCCAACAGAGGTGCAAAAAGAGGCAAGAGGGGTGCAGAAATAGGTAGGAGAGGTGCACAAAGAGGCAAGAGGGGTACAGAAAGAAGCAGGAGGGGTGCATAAAGAAGGAAGAGAAATGCAGAAACAGGCAGAAAAGGTGCAGAAAGAGGGAACAGGGATGCAGAAAGAGGCAAGAGAGGTACAAAAAGAGGGGAGAGGGGTGCAGAAAGAGGCAATAGGGGTGCAGAAAGAAGCAACTGAGGTGCAGAAAGAGGCAACAGAGATGCAGAAAGACGCAAGAGAGGTGCAGAAACAAGCAAGAGAAGTGCAGAAAGAGGCAAGAGAATTGCTGAAAGAAGCAACAGAGGTGTAGAAAGAAGCAAGAGAAGTGCAGAAAGAGGCAAGTGAGGTGCAGAAAGAGGCAGGAGATGTGCAGAAAAGAGTGAAAGAACGGCAGAAAGACGCAAGAGGGATGCAAAAAAGGGAAGAAGGGTGCATAAAGAAGCAAGAGAGGTGCAGAACGAAACAATAGAAGTGCAGAAAGAAGTGAGAGAGGTGCAGAAAGAGGGAAGACGAGGTGCAGAAAGAGACAACAGGGGTGCAAAAAGAAGCAAGAGAGGTGCAGAAAGAGGCAAAAGAAGTCCAGAAAGAAGCAACAGATGTACAGAAATAGGCAAGAGAGGTGGAGAAAGAGGGAGGAGGGGTGCAAAAAGAGGCAAGATGAGTGCAGAAAGAAGCAAGAGAGGTACAGAAAGAAGTAACATAAGTGCAGAAAGAAGCAACAGGGGTGCAGAAAGAGGCTAGAGGGGTGCAGAAAGAGGCAAGACAAGTGAATAAAGAAGCAACAGAGGTGCAGAAGGAGGCAAAAGAACTGCAGAAAGAGGCAAGAGAGTTGCAGAAAGAAGCAACAGAGGTACAGACAGCGGCCAGAGAGGTGGAGAAAGAGTGAGGAGAGGTGCACAAAGAGGCAAAGGAGGTACAGAAAGAGGCAAGAGAGGTGCAGAAAGGATCAAGAGAGGTGCAGAATGAGGCAATAGAAGTGCAGAAAGAAGCAACAGAGGGGCAGAAAGAGGCAAGAGGGATGCAGAAAGGGAGAGAGAAGTGCAGAAAGAAGCAAAAGATGTGCACAAAAAGGCAAGAGAACTGCAGAAAAGGCAAGAGAGGTGCAGAAACAGTCAGGAGGGGTGCACAAAGAGGTAATAGGGGTACATAAAGCGGCAAGAGGGGTGCAGAAAGAAGCAAGAGAAGTGCAAAAGAAGCAACAGAGGTGCTGAAAGAGGCAAGAGAGTTGCAGAAATTTGCATCAGAGGTGCAAAAAGATGCAAGAGCAGTACAGAAAGAACCAACATAGGTGTAGAAAGAGGCTAGAGGGGACAGAAAGAGGCAAGAAAACTGTAGAAAGAAGCAAAAGAGGTGCCGAAAGAGGCAAGAGAACTGCAGAGAATGGCAAGAGAGGTGCAGAAAGAGTCAGGAGAGGTGCACAAAGAGACAAAAGGGATACAGAAAGAGGCAAGAGGGTGCAGGAAGAGGCAAAGAAGTGCAGAAAGAAGCAACAGAGGTGCCGAAAGAGGCAAGAGAGGTGCAGAAACAGGCAAGAAAGGTACAGAAAGAGGGAACAGAGGTGCAGAAAGATGCAAGAGAGGTGCAGAAAGAAGGAAGAGAAGTGCAGAAATAGGCAGAAGGTGCAGAAAGAGGGAACAGGGATGCAGAAAGAGGCAAGAGAGGTACAAAAGAGGGGAGAGGGGTGCAGAAAGAGGCAATAGGGGTGCAGAAAGAAGCAAGTGAGGTGCAGAAAGAAGCAACAGAGATACAGAAAGACGCAAGAGAGGTGCAGAAACAAGCAAGAGAAGTGCAGAAAGAGGCAAGAGAATTGCTGAAAGAAGCAACAGAGGTGTAGAAAGAAGCAAGAGAGGTGCAGAAAGAGGCAAGTGAGGTGCAGAAAGAGGCAAGAAGGGTGCAGAAAGAAGCAAGAGAAGCTCAGAAAGAAGCAACAGAGGTGCTTAAAGAGGCAAGAGTGGTGCAAAAAGAGGCAAGAGAAGTGCAGAAAGAAGCAACAGAGGTGCCAAAAGAGGCAAGAGAGGTGCAGAAACAGGCAAGAAAGGTACAGAAAGAAGGAACAGGGGTGCAGAAAGAGGTAAGAGGGATACAGAAATTTGCAAGAGAGGTGCAGAAAGAAGCAAGAGCAGTGCAGAAAGAAGCAAGAGGAGTGCAGAAAGAAGCAAGAGAGGTAGAGAAATAGGGAAGAGGGTGCAGAAAGAGGCATGAGGGATGCAGAAATCTGCAAAAGAGGTGCAGAAAGAAGCAAGAGCAGTGCAGAAAGAACCAACAGAGGTGCAAAAAGAGGCAAGAGGGGTGCAGAAATAGGCAAGAGAGGTGCAGAAAGAGGGGAGAGGGGTGCAGAAAGAGGCAAGAGGGGTGCAGAAAGAAGCAAGTGAGGTGCAGAAAGAGGCAACAGAGGTGCAGAAAGACGCAAGAGAGGTACAGAAAGATGGAACAGGGGTGCAGGAAGAGGTAAGAGGGATACAGAAATTTGCAAGAGAGGTGCAGAAAGAAGCAAGAGCAGTGCAGAAAGAAGCAAGAGAAGTGCAGAAAGAAGCAAGAGAGGTAGAGAAATAGGGAAGAGGGTGCAGAAAGAGGCATGAGGGATGCAGACATTTGAAAAAGAGGTGCAGAAAGAAGCAAGAGCAGTGCAGAAAGAGCCAACAGAGGTGCAAAAAGAGGCAAGAGGGGTGCAGAAATAGGTAGGAGAGGTGCACAAAGAGGCAAGAGGGTACAGAAAGAAGCAGGAGGGGTGCATAAAGAAGGAAGAGAAATGCAGAAACAGGCAGAAAAGGTGCAGAAAGAGGGAACAGGGATGCAGAAAGAGGCAAGAGAGGTACAAAAGAGGGGAGAGGGGTGCAGAAAGAGGCAATAGGGGTGCAGAAAGAAGCAACTGAGGTGCAGAAAGAGGCAACAGAGATGCAGAAAGACGCAAGAGAGGTGCAGAAACAAGCAAGAGAAGTGCAGAAAGAGGCAAGAGAATTGCTGAAAGAAGCAACAGAGGTGTAGAAAGAAGCAAGAGAAGTGCAGAAAGAGGCAAGTGAGGTGCAGAAAGAGGCAGGATAGGTGCAGAAAAGAGTGAAAGAACTGCAGAAAGACGCAAGAGGGATGCAAAAAGGGAAGAAGGGTGCATAAAGAAGCAAGAGAGGTGCAGAACGAAACAATAGAAGTGCTGAAAGAAGTGAGAGAGGTGCAGAAAGAGGGAAGACGAGTGCAGAAAGAGACAACAGGGGTGCAAAAAGAAGCAAGAGAGGTGCAGAAAGAGGCAAAAGAAGTCCAGAAAGAAGCAACAGATGTACAGAAATAGGCAAGAGAGGTGGAGAAAGAGGGAGGAGGGGTGCAAAAAGAGGCAAGATGAGTGCAGAAAGAAGCAAGAGAGGTACAGAAAGAAGTAACATAAGTGCAGAAAGAAGCAACAGGGGTGCAGAAAGAGGCTAGAGGGTTGCAGAAAGAGGCAAGACAAGTGAATAAAGAAGCAACAGATGTGCAGAAGGAGGCAAAAGAACTGCAGAAAGAGGCAAGAGAGTTGCAGAAAGAAGCAACAGAGGTACAGACAGCGGCCAGAGAGGTGGAGAAAGAGTGAGGAGAGGTGCACAAAGAGGCAAAAGGGGTACAGAAAGAGGCAAGAGAGGTGCAGAAAGGATCAAGAGAGGTGCAGAATGAGGCAATAGAAGTGCAGAAAGAAGCAACAGAGGGGCAGAAAGAGGCAAGAGGGATGCAGAAAGAGGAGAGAGAAGTGCAGAAAGAAGCAAAAGATGTGCACAAAGAGGCAAGAGAACTGCAGAAAAAGGCAAGAGAGGTGCAGAAACAGTCAGGAGGGGTGCACAAAGAGGTAATAGGGGTACATAAAGCGGCAAGAGGGGTGCAGAAAGAAGCAAGAGAAGTGCAAAAAGAAGCAACAGAGGTGCTGAAAGAGGCAAGAGAGTTGCAGAAATTTGCATCAGAGGTGCAAAAAGATGCAAGAGCAGTACAGAAAGAACCAACATAGGTGTAGAAAGAGGCTAGAGGGGACAGAAAGAGGCAAGAAAACTGTAGAAAGAAGCAAAAGAGGTGCCGAAAGAGGCAAGAGAACTGCAGAGAATGGCAAGAGAGGTGCAGAAAGAGTCAGGAGAGGTGCACAAAGAGACAAAAGGGATACAGAAAGAGGCAAGAGGGGTGCAGGAAGAGGCAAGAGAAGTGCAGAAAGAAGCAACAGAGGTGCCGAAAGAGGCAAGAGAGGTGCAGAAACAGGCAAGAAAGGTACAGAAAGAGGGAACAGAGGTGCAGAAAGATGCAAGAGAGGTGCAGAAACAAGCAAAAGAAGTGCAGAAAGAGGCAGGAGAATTGCTGAAAGAAGCAACAGAGGTGTGTAAAGAAGCAAGAGATGTGCTGAAAGAGGCAAGTGAGGTACAGAAAGAGGCAAGAGAGGTGCAGAAAATGGCAAGAGAACAGCAGAAAGAGACAAGAGGGATGCAAAAAAGGGAAGAAGGGTGCAGAAAGAAGCGAGAGGTACAGAAGAAGCAAGAGAATTGCAGAAAGAAGCAAGAGAAGTGCAGAAAGAAGCAAGAGAAGTGCAGAAAGAGGAAAGACAAGTGCAGAAAGAGACAACAGAGGTGCAGAAAGAGACAACAGGGGTGCAGAAAGAGGCAAGAGAGGTGCAGAAAGAGGCAATAGAAGTGCAGTAAGAAGCAACAGAGGTGCAGAAAGAGGCAAGAGGGGTGCAAAAAGAGGAGAGAGAAGTGTAGAAAGAAGCAAAAGAAGTTCACAAAGAAGCAACAGAGGTGCTTAAAGAGGCAAGAGGGGTGACAAAAGAGGCAAGAGAAGTGCAGAAAGAAGCAACAGAGGTGCCAAAAGAGGCAAGAGAGGTGCGGAAACAGGCAAGAAAGGTACAGAAAGACGGAACAGGGGTGCAGACAGAGGTAAGAGGGATACAGAAATTTGCAAGAGAGGTGCAGAAAGAAGCAAGAGCAATGCAGAAAGAAGCAAGAGGAGTGCAGAAAGAGGCAAGAGAGGTGCAGGGTCAGGAGAGGTGCACAAAGAGGCAAAAGGGGTACAGAAAGAGGTAAGAGGGGTGCAGAAAGAAGCAAGAGAAGCCCAGAAAGAAGCAACAGAGGTGCTTAAAGAGGCAAGAGAGGTGCAGAAACAGGCAAGAAAGGTACAGAAAGACGGAACAGGGGTGCAGAAAGAGGTAAGAGGGATACAGAAATTTGCAAGAGAGGTGCAGAAAGAAGCAAGAGCAGTGCAGAAAGAAGCAAGAGGAGTACAGAAAGAAGCAAGAGAGGTAGAGAAATAGGGAAGAGGGGTGCAGAAAGAGGCATGAGGGATGCAGACATTTGCAATAGAGGTGCAGAAAGAAGCAAGAGCAGTGCAGAAAGAACCAACAGAGGTGCAAAAAGAGGCAAGAGGGGTGCAGAAATAGGTAGGAGAGGTGCACAAAGAGGCAAGAGGGGTACAGAAAGAAGCAGGAGGGGTGCATAAAGAAGGAAATGAAGTACACAAAGCAGCAACAGAGGTACAGAAAGAGGCAAGGGAGGTGCAGAAACAGGCAGGAAAGGTGCAGAAAGAGGGAACAGGGGTGCAGAAATAGGCAAGAGAGGTGCAGAAAGAGGGGAGAGGGGTGCAGAAAGAGGCAAGAGGGGTGCAGAAAGAAGCAAGTGAGGTGCAGAAAGAGGCAACAGAGGTGCAGAAAGACGCAAGAGAGGTACAGAAAGACGGAACAGGGGTGCAGGAAGAGGTAAGAGGGATACAGAAATTTGCAAGAGAGGTGCAGAAAGAAGGAAGAGAAGTGCAGAAATAGGCAGAAGGTGCAGAAAGAGGGAACAGGGATGCAGAAAGAGGCAAGAGAGGTACAAAAAGAGGGGAGAGGGGTGCAGAAAGAGGCAATAGGGGTGCAGAAAGAAGCAAGTGAGGTGCAGAAAGAAGCAACAGAGATACAGAAAGACGCAAGAGAGGTGCAGAAACAAGCAAGAGAAGTGCAGAAAGAGGCAAGAGAATTGCTGAAAGAAGCAACAGAGGTGTAGAAAGAAGCAAGAGAAGTGCAGAAAGAGGCAGGTGAGGTGCAGAAAGAGGCAAGAGAGGTGCAGAAAGAAGCAAGAGAAGCCCAGAAAGAAGCAACAGAGGTGCTTAAAGAGGCAAGAGTGGTGCAAAAAGAGGCAAGAGAAGTGCAGAAAGAAGCAACAGAGGTGCCAAAAGAGGCAAGAGAGGTGCAGAAACAGGCAAGAAAGGTACAGAAAGACGGAACAGGGGTGCAGAAAGAGGTAAGAGGGATACAGCAATTTGCAAGAGAGGTGCAGAAAGAAGCAAGAGCAGTGCAGAAAGAAGCAAGAGGAGTGCAGAAAGAAGCAAGAGAGGTAGAGAAATAGGGAAGAGGGGTGCAGAAAGAGGCATGAGGGATGCAGAAACCTGCAAAGAGGTGCAGAAAGAAGCAAGAGCAGTGCAGTAAGAACCAACAGAGGTGCAAAAATAGGCAAGAGGGGTGCAGAAATAGGCAAGAGAGGTGCAGAAAGAGGGGAGAGGGGTGCAGAAAGAGGCAAGAGGGGTGCAGAAAGAAGCAAGTGAGGTGCAGAAAGCGGCAACAGAGGTGTAGAAAGACACAAGAGAGGTACAGAAAGTGGAACAGGGGTGCAGGAAGAGGTAAGAGGGATACAGAAATTTGCAAGAGAGGTGCAGAAAGAAGCAAGAGCAGTGCAGAAAGAAGCAAGAGAAGTGCAGAAAGAAGCAAGAGAGGTAGAGAAATAGGGAAGAGGGGTGCAGAAAGAGGCATGAGGGATGCAGAAATTTGAAAAAGAGGTGCAGAAAGAAGCAAGAGCAGTGCAGAAAGAGCCAACAGAGGTGCAAAAAGAGGCAAGAGGGGTGCAGAAATAGGTAGGAGAGGTGCACAAAGAGGCAAGAGGGGTACAGAAAGAAGCAGGAGGGGTGCATAAAGAAGGAAGAGAAGTGCAGAAACAGGCAGAAAATGTGGAGAAAGAGGGAACAGGGATGCAGAAAGAGGCAAGAGAGGTACAAAAAGAGGGGATAGGGGTGCAGAAAGAGGCAATAGGGGTGCAGAAAGAAGCAAGTGAGGTGCAGAAAGAAGCAACAGAGATGCAGAATGATGCAAGAGAGGTGCAGAAACAAGCAAGAGAAGTGCAGAAAGAGGCAAGAGAATTGCTGAAAGAAGCAACAGAGGTGTAGAAAGAAGCAAGAGAAGTGCAGAAAGAGGCAATGAGGTGCAGAAAGAGGCAAGAGAGGTGCAGAAAAGAGCAAAAGAACTGCAGAAAGACGCAAGAGGGATGCAAAAAAGGGAAGAAGGGTGCATAAAGAAGCAAGAAAGGTGCAGAACAAAACATTAGAAGTGCAGAAAGAAGTGAGAGAGGTGCAGAAAGAGGGAAGACGAGTGCAGAAAGAGACAACGGGGGTGCAAAAAGAAGCAAGAGAGGTGCAGAAAGAGGCAAAAGAAGTCCAGAAAGAAGCAACAGATGTACAGAAATAGGCAAGAGAGGTGCAGAAAGAGGGAGGAAGGGTGCAAAAAGAGGCAAGATGAGTGCAGAAAGAAGCAAGAGAGGTACAGAAATAAGTAACATAAGTGCAGAAAGAAGCAACAGAGGTGCAGAAAGAGGCTAGAGGGGTGCAGAAAGAGGCAAGACAAGTGAATAAAGAAGCAACAGAGGTGCAGAAGGAGGCAAAAGAACTGCAGAAAGAGGCAAGAGAGTTGCAGAAAGAAGCAACAGAGGTACAGACAGCGGCCAGAGAGGTGGAGAAAGAGTGAGGAGAGGTGCACAAAGAGGCAAAAGGGGTACAGAAAGAGGCAAGAGAGGTGCAGAAAGGATCAAGAGAGGTGAAGAAAGAGGCAATAGAAGTGCATAAAGAAGCAACAGAGGGGCAGAAAGAGGCAAGAGGGATGCAGAAAGAGGAGAGAGAAGTGCAGAAAGAAGCAAAAGATGTGCACAAAGAGGCAAGAGAACTGCAGAAAAAGGCAAGAGAGGTGCAGAAACAGTCAGGAGGGGTGCACAAAGAGGTAATAGGGGTACATAAAGCGGCAAGAGGGGTGCAGAAAGAAGCAAGAGAAGTGCAAAAAGAAGCAACAGAGGTGCTGAAAGAGGCAAGAGAGTTGCAGAAATTTGCATCAGAGGTGCAAAAAATGCAAGAGCAGTACAGAAAGAACCAACAGAGGTGTAGAAAGAGGCTAGAGGGGACAGAAAGAGGCAAGAAAACTGTAGAAAGAAGCAAAAGAGGTGCCGAAAGAGGCAAGAGAACTGCAGAGAATGGCAAGAGAGGTGCAGAAAGAGTCAGGAGAGGTGCACAAAGAGACAAAAGGGTACAGAAAGAGGCAAGAGGGGTGCAGAAAGAGGCAAGAGAAGTGCAGAAAGAAGCAACAGAGGTGTGGAAAGAAGCAAGAGATGTGCTGAAAGAGGCAAGTGAGGTACAGAAAGAGGCAAGAGAGGTGCAGAAAATGGCAAGAGAACAGCAGAAAGAGACAAGAGGGATGCAAAAAAGGGAAGAAGGGTGCAGAAAGAAGCGAGAGGTACAGAAGAAGCAAGAGAATTGCAGAAAGAAGCAAGAGAAGTGCAGAAAGAAGCAAGAGAAGTGCAGAAAGAGGAAAGACAAGTGCAGAAAGAGACAACAGAGGTGCAGAAAGAGACAACAGGGGTGCAGAAAGAGGCAAGAGAGGTGCAGAAAGAGGCAATAGAAGTGCAGTAAGAAGCAACAGAGGTGCAGAAAGAAGCAAGAGGGGTGCAAAAATAGGGAGAGAAGTGTAGAAAGAAGCAAAAGAAGTTCATAAAGAAGCAACAGAGGTGCTTAAAGAGGCAAGAGGGTGACAAAAGAGGCAAGAGAAGTGCAGAAAGAAGCAACAGAGGTGCCAAAAAGGCAAGAGAGGTGCGGAAACAGGCAAGAAAGGTACAGAAAGACGGAACAGGGGTGCAGAAAGAGGTAAGAGGGATACAGAAATTTGCAAGAGAGGTGCAGAAAGAAGCAAGAGCAGTGCAGAAAGAAGCAAGAGGAGTGCAGAAAGAGGCAAGAGAGGTGCAGGGTCAGGAGAGGTGCACAAAGAGGCAAAGAGAGGTACAGAAAGAGGTAAGAGGGGTGCAGAAAGAAGCAAGAGAAGCCCAGAAAGAAGCAACAGAGGTGCTTAAAGAGGCAAGAGGGGTGACAAAAGAGGCAAGAGAGGTGCAGAAAGAAGCAACAGAGGTGCCAAAAGAGGCAAGAGAGGTGCAGAAACAGGCAAGAAAGGTACAGAAAGACGGATCAGGGGTGCAGAAAGAGGTAAGAGGGATACAGAAATTTGCAAGAGAGGTGCAGAAAGAAGCAAGAGCAGTGCAGAAAGAAGCAAGAGGAGTGCATAAAGAAGCAAGAGAGGTAGAGAAATAGGGAAGAGGGGTGCAGAAAGAGGCATGAGGGATGCAGAAATTTGCAATAGAGGTGCAGAAAGAAGCAAGAGCAGTGCAGAAAGAACCAACAGAGGTGCATAAAGAGGCAAGAGGGGTGCAGAAATAGGTAGGAGAGGTGCACAGAGAGGCAAGAGGGGTACAGAAAGAAGCAGGAGGGGTGCATAAAGAAGGAAATGAAGTACACAAAGCAGCAACAGAGGTACAGAAAGAGGCAAGGGAGGTGCAGAAACAGGCAGGAAAGGTGCAGAAAGAGGGAACAGGGGTGCAGAAATAGGCAAGAGAGGTGCAGAAAGAGGGAGAGGGGTGCAGAAAGAGGCAAGAGGGGTGCAGAAAGAAGCAAGTGAGGTGCAGAAAGGAGGCAACAGAAGGTGCAGAAAAGACGCAAGAGAGGTACAGAAAGACGGAACAGGGGTGCCGGAAGAGGTAAGAGGGATACAGAAATTTGCAAGAGAGGTGCAGAAAGAAGGAAGAGAAGTGCAGAAATAGGCAGAAGAAGGTGCAGAAAGAGGGAACAGAGATGCAGAAAGAGGCAAGAGAGGTACAAAAAGAGGAAGAGGGGTGCAGAAAGAGGCAATAGGGGTGCAGAAAGAAGCAAGTGAGGTGCAGAAAGAGGCAACAGAGATACAGAAAGACGCAAGAGAGGTGCAGAAACAAGCAAGAGAAGTGCAGAAAGAGGCCAGAGAATTGCTGAAAGAAGCAACAGAGGTGTAGAAAGAAGCAAGAGAAGTGCAGAAAGAGGCAAGTGAGGTGCAGAAAGAGGCAAGAGAGGTGCAGAAAGAAGCAAGAGAAGCGCAGAAAGAAGCAACAGAGGTGCTTAGAAAGAGGCAAGAGTAGGTGCAGAAAGAGGCAAGAGAAGTGCAGAAAGAAGCAACAGAGGTGCCAGAAAGAGGCAAGAGAGGTGCAGAAACAGGCAAGAAAGGTACAGAAAGACGGAACAGGGGTGCAGAAAGAGGTAAGAGGGATACAGCAATTTGCAAGAGAGGTGCAGAAAGAAGCAAGAGCAGTGCAGAAAGAAGCAAGAGGAGTGCAGAAAGAAGCAAGAGAGGTAGAGAAATAGGGAAGAGGGGTACAGAAAGAGGCATGAGGGATGTAGAAACCTGCAAAAGAGGTGCAGAAAGAAGCAAGAGCAGTGCAGAAAGAACCAACAGAGGTGCAAAAAGAGGCAAGAGGGGTGCAGAAATAGGCAAGAGAGGTGCAGAAAGAGGGGAGAGGGGTGCAGAAAGAGGCAAGAGGGGTGCAGAAAGAAGCAAGTGAGGTGCAGAAAGAGGCAACAGAGGTGTAGAAAGACACAAGAGAGGTACAGAAAGATGGAACAGGGATGCAGGAAGAGGTAAGAGGGATACAAAAATTTGCAAGAGAGGTGCAGAAAGAAGCAAGAGCAGTGCAGAAAGAAGCAAGAGAAGTGCAGAAAGAAGCAAGAGAGGTAGAGAAATAGGCAAGAGGGGTGCAGAAAGAGGCATGAGGGATGCAGAAATTTGAAAAAGAGGTGCAGAAAGAAGCAAGAGCAGTGCAGAAAGAGCCAACAGAGGTGCAAAAAGAGGCAAGAGGGGTGCAGAAATAGGTAGGAGAGGTGCACAAAGAGGCAAGAGGGATACAGAAAGAAGCAGGAGGGGTGCATAAAGAAGGAAGAGAAGTGCAGAAACAGGCAGAAAATGTGCAGAAAGAGGGAACAGGGATGCAGAAAGAGGCAAGAGAGGTACAAAAAGAGGGGAGAGGGGTGCAGAAAGAGGCAATAGGGGTGCAGAAAGAAGCAAGTGAGGTGCAGAAAGAGGCAACAGAGATGCAGAAAGATGCAAGAGAGGTGCAGAAACAAGCAAGAGAAGTGCAGAAAGAGGCAAGAGAATTGCTGAAAGAAGCAACAGAGGTGTAGAAAGAAGCAAGAGAAGTGCAGAAAGAGGCAATGAGGTGCAGAAAGAGGCAAGAGAGGTGCAGAAAAGAGCGAAAGAACTGCAGAAAGAGGCAAGAGGGATACAAAAAGGGAAGAAGGGTGCATAAAGAAGCAAGAAAGGTGCAGAACAGAAACATTAGAAGTGCAGAAAGAAGTGAGAGAGGTGCAGAAAGAGGGAAGATGAGTGCAGAAAGAGACAACAGGGGTGCAAAAAGAAGCAAGAGAGGTGCAGAAATAGGCAAGAGAGGTGCAGAAAGAGGGAGGAGGGGTGCAAAAAGAGGCAAGATGAGTGCAGAAAGAAGCAAGAGAGGTACAGAAAGAAGTAACATAAGTGCAGAAAGAAGCAACAGGGGTGCAGAAAGAGGCTAGAGGGGTGCAGAAAGAGGCAAGACAAGTGAATAAAGAAGCAACAGAGGTGCAGAAGGAGGCAAAAGAACTGCAGAAAGAGGCAAGAGAGTTGCAGAAAAAAGCAACAGAGGTACAGACAGCGGCCAGAGAGGTGGAGAAAGAGTGAGGAGAGGTGCACAAAGAGGCAAAAGGGGTACAGAAAGAGGCAAGAGAGGTGCAGAAAGGATCAAGAGAGGTGCAGAAAGAGGCAATAGAAGTGCAGAAAGAAGCAACAGAGGGGCAGAAAGAGGCAAGAGGGATGCAGAAAGAGGAGAGAGAAGTGCAGAAAGAAGCAAAAGATGTGCACAAAGAGGCAAGAGAACTGCAGAAAAAGGCAAGAGAGGTGCAGAAACAGTCAGGAGGGGTGCACAAAGAGGTAATAGAGGTACATAAAGCGGCAAGAGAGGTGCAGAAAGAAGCAAGAGAAGTGCAAAAGAAGCAACAGAGGTGCTGAAAGAGAGAAAGAGAGGTGCAGAAACAGGCAGGAAAGGTGCAGAAAGAGGAACAGAGGGTGCAGAAAAAGGCAAAAGAGGGATACAGAAAGTTGCAAGAGAGGTGCAGATAGAAGCAAGAGCAGTGCAGAAAGAACCAACGAGAGGTGCAGAAAGAAGCAAGAGGGGTGCAGAAAGAGGTAAGGAGAGGTGCACAAAGAGGCAAGAAGGGTACAGAAATGAGGCAAGAGGTAAGTGCAGAAAGAAGGAAGAGAAGTGCAGAAAGAAGCAACAGAGGTGCTAGAAAGAGACAAGAAGGGTGCAGAAAAAGGCAAGAGAAGTGCAGAAAGAAGCAACAGAGTTGCAGAAAGAGGCAAGAGATGTGCAGAAAGAAGAGAGTGAGGTTCAGAAAGAGGCAAGAGAAGAGCAGAAAGTGGCAAGTGAGGTGCAGAAAGAGGCAAAAGAGGTATAGAAAGAGGCAAGATATGTGTAGAAAGAGGCAAGAGAAGTGCAGAAAGAGGCACTTGAGGTGCAGAAAGAGGCAAGAGAGAGGTACAGAAAGAGGCTCGAGAAGTGCAGAAAGAGGCAAGAGAGGTGCAAAAAGAGGCAAGAGGGGTGCAGAAATAGGTAGGAGAGGTGCACAAAGAGGCAAGAGGGGTACAGAAAGAAGCAGGAGGGATGCATAAAGAAGGAAGAGAAGTGCAGAAACAGGCAGAAAATGTGCAGAAAGAGGGAACTAGGGATGCAGAAAGAGGCAAGAGAGGTACAAAAAGAAGAGAGAGGTGCAGAAAGAGGCAATAGGGGTGCAGAAAGAAGCAAGTGAGGTGCAGAAAGAGGCAACAGAGATGCAGAAAGACGCAAGAGAGGTGCAGAAACAAGCAAGAGAGAGTGCAGAAAGAGGCAAGTGAGGTGCAGAAAGAGGCAAGAGAGGTGCAGAAAAGAGCGAAAGAACTGCAGAAAGACGCAAGAGGGATGCAGAAAGAGGAAGAATGGTGCATAAAGAAGCAAGAGAGGTGCAGAACAGAAACAATCGAAGTGCAGAAAGAAGTGAGAGGAGGTGCAGAAAGAGGCAAGACGAGTGCAGAAAGAGACAACAGAGTTGCAAAAAGAAGCAAGAGAGGTGCAGAAAGAGGCAAAAGAAGTCCAGAAAGAAGCAACAGATGTACAGAAATAGGCAAGAGAGGTGCAGAAAGAGGGAGGAGGGGTGCAAAAAGAGGCAAGATGAGTGCAGAAAGAAGCAAGAGAGGTACAGAAAGAAGTAACATAAGTGCAGAAAGAATCAACAGGGGTGCAGAAAGAGGCTAGAAGGGTGCAGAAAGAGGCAAGACAAGTGAATAAAGAAGCAACAGAGGTGCAGAAGGAGGCAAAAGAACTGCAGAAAGAGGCAAGAGAGTTGCAGAAAGAAGCAACAGAGGTACAGACAGCGGCCAGAGAGGTGGAGAAAGAGTGAGGAGAGGTGCACAAAGAGGCAAAAGGGGTACAGAAAGAGGCAAGAGAGGTCCAGAAAGGATCAAGAGAGGTGCAGAAAGAGGCAATAGAAGTGCAGAAAGAAGCAACAGAGGGGCAGAAAGAGGCTAGAGGGATGCAGAAAGAGGAGAGAGAAGTGCAGAAAGAAGCAAAAGATGTGCACAAAGAGGCAAGAGAACTGCAGAAAAAGGCAAGAGAGGTGCAGAAACAGTCAGGAGGGGTGCACAAAGAGGTAATATGGGTAGATAAAGCGGCAAGAGGGGTGCAGAAAGAAGCAAGAGAAGTGCAAAAAGAAGCAACAGAGGTGCTGAAAGAGGTAAGAGAGGTGCAGAAACAGGCAGGAAAGGTGCAGAAAGAGGGAACAGGGGTGCAGAAAAAGGCAAGAGGGATACAGAAATTTGCAAAAGAGGTGCAGATAGAAGCAAGAGCAGTGCAGAAAGAACCAACAGAGGTGCAGAAAGAAGCAAGAGGGGTGCAGAAAGAGGTAGGAGAGGTGCACAAAGAGGCAAGAAGGGTACAGAATGAGGCAAGAGGTATGCAGAAAGAAGGAAGAGAAGTGCAGAAAGAAGCAACAGAGGGGCTGAAAGAGACAAGAAGGGTGCAGAAAAAGGCAAGAGAAGTCCAGAAAGAAGCAACAGAGTTGCAGAAAGAGGCAAGAGATGTGCAGAAAGAAGAGAGTGAGGTTCAGAAAGAGGCAAGAGAAGAGCAGAAAGTGGCAAGTGAGGTGCAGAAAGAGGCAAAAGAGGTATAGAAAGAGGCAAGATATGTGTAGAAAGAGGCAAGAGAAGTGCAGAAAGAGGCACTTGAGGTGCAGAAAGAGGCAAGAGAGGTACAGAAAGAGGCTCGAGAAGTGCAGAAAGAGGCAAGAGAGGTGCAAAAAGAGGCAAGAGAGGTGCAGAAGGAAGAGAGTGAGGTGCAGAAAGAGGCAAGTGAGGTGCAGAAAGAGGCAAGAGAGGTACAGAAAGAGGCAAGGGAACTGCAGAAACAGGCAAGAGAAATGCACAAAGAGGCAAGAGAGGAGCAGAAAGAAGCAAGAGAGGTATAGAAAGAAGCAAGAGAAGTACAGAAAGAGGCAAGTGAGGTGCAGAAAGAGGCAAGAGAGGTGCAGAAAGAGGCAAGAGAGGTGCAGAAAGAGGCAAGAGATCTGTAGAAAAAAGCAACAGAGGTGCTGAAAGAGGCAAGTGAGGTGCAGAAAGGGGCAAGAGAAGTGCAGAAAGAGGTAAGTAAAGTGCAGATAGAACACAGTGAGGTGCAGAAAGAGGAAGAAAGGTGCAGAAAGAAGCAAGAAAGAAGAGAGGTTTGTGCACCGTTAGTACCAGTTTAACACCCACATTTTGCAATAAGTAACATGTGATGATTCCAGCTTTGCAAAGGGCCTTCCACCACGCTGTAACACATGACGCTGCATTTTTGGGAACATTTGAGCCGTTTGAGCTAGAAACAAGGCTTTTTTTGTTCAAGTCTGCAGATTAGGCAGCAGATGATGGAATATTTGGCAAATGCGGAAAATGTTTAATCATGTGAAAATTGGTGCAACCGAACAGTCACATAATTCCAGTGGCCCAGCTCATACCTCCGACTAGGTCCAGAAGTGCTCCTCAGTGGTTCCTTCTTTTTGTGTCTCATTGAGTTTATAGTTTAGCTTCTATGGAAACAGAAAGACTAAACCTGAGGTTACCACTGCACAACACAGACTACAATACCACATAAATACTCTCAAAACACATAATCCCACTCCACATAATTCCTATACACTAAATACCACATACTTTCTATTCACATAATTTCACTGCACAACATACCACATAATTCCACTACACACAACGTACATCCACTCTACACCAAAAACATTAGTAAAAACTTTTACATTTACAACGCCAATAGCTGTAACTCTCTCAAATGCGAAACCTATTACATTGCAAATGCTTCTTTAACTAGTAGTTGTGTTTGCAGAGTGGTGGAGAAAGGGTGCTGGGCCTCCTACCAGCGCTCAGGAATTCCACTGCGTAGGACTTACAGGAGGTACCAGGAGGGCTTCTTAGCCCCCAAAGTCCCTCAGGAGTAAAGTGGACTTCATCCCACATCCCGTAGTCTGCCAGGAGGCACATTTGCAGAGTGGTGGAGAAAAGGGGCATGGCCTCCGAAGACGTCTTAGCAATCCCACTGTGTGGGACTTACTGGAGGTAACAAGAGGTAGTTGGCCCCAAGGACATCCTTGGGGGCCAACTACCCTCCTATTACCTCAGTAAGTCCTACACAGCAGGATTGCTAAGTTCTCATAGCAGGCCACGCCCCTTTGCCCACCACTCTGCAAACGTGCTCCCTGGCGCGCTCTTAGATGGGGATTGAAGTCCCCTTTGCTGCTGGGGGTCCTTAGGGGCCAACTAGCCTACCTCTTACCTCCAGTAAGCCCCACACAGTGGGATTGCTGAGAGGTGGACCCAGGCCACGCCCCTTTCTCCACCACTCTGCAAACGCGCCTCCTGGTGCGCTCTTGGTTGGGGGATGAAGTCCCCTTTCCTCCTGAGGGTCCCTGGGGCCAACTAGCCCTCCTGTTACCTCCAGTAAGCCCAATACAGCTGGTTTGCTGAGAGTGCTCAAAGGCCACACCCCCTTTTACACCACTCTGCAAACGCAGCTCCTGGTGCACTGCTGCTCCGGGGTTGAAGTCCACTTGTGTCCTGAGGTCCTCAGGACACAAGAGGACCTCATCACCCCACCAGCAGTGCACCAAGAGGCGCGTTTGCAGAGTGGTGTAAAAAGGGGCGTGGCCTCGGACCACCTCTCAGCAATCCCACTGTGTGGGGCTTACTGGAGGTACCTGGTGGGCTAGTTGGCCCCCAGGGGCCCTCGGGAATGAAGGGGACTTAATCCCCCAACTTAGAACGCGCCAGAGGGCGCGTTTGCAGAGTGGTGCAGGGAGGGGGCGGGGCATCCGGCGAGATGCCGACTTTTCTTTTTTTTAAATATTTTTAGAAGAGGGGCTGTGTGGCCCCCCTTCTTTAGGATTTTTTGGGCCCAGGGGACCCCATCCCCCAGGGCCTGAGCATTTCTTTCTTTGTAAAAAAAAAGTGGGAAGGGGGCCGCGTGGCCTCCCTTCCCTGGGCCACTATTGGCCCCGGGGACCCCATCCCCAGGGCCTGGCCTCGTTTTTTTTTTAAATGTATTTTTCCCGGGAGGGGGGCCACATGGCCCTCCTCCCCATGGCCACTTCTGGCCCCGGGGACCCCATCCCCCGGGGTCTGGCCTCATTTTTTAAATTATTTTCCCTCCTTTTTTTGATCCCCTGGGCCACTTCTGGCCCCAGGGACCCCATCCCCCAGGGCCTGGCCATACGTTGGGGACCATGGGGGGAGCCCCAAAGTCCCAGCCCGCTCCCCGCCTCCTGCAGGAGCCGGCATTGCTTTTGGGCAAGGGGAGCTGCTGACATGCAGCTCCCCTTGCCCAAAAGCAATTCTGCTTTGCTTCTTGGAAGCTAGAGCAGGTTTCCTGCTCTCGCTTCCAAGAAGCAAAGCAGGAGTTTGCTATGGGAGGGAGCCGTGCTCCCACCATGCCATAGCAAACGGCAATATCCCAGGGGTGGGCACCCCAGGACATTGCAGGAGCAGGCCCTGGGGGGTGGTGGTCCCCAGGGCCATCAAGGGCTCCAGGAGGGGGGCCGCACACCTCCCAACTGTTTAAAGCCCTGGGGAGGTGGTGGTCCCCGGGGTCCACAATGGACCCCCTTATTTAAATAAACAGTGCCCCGGGAAGGTGGTGGTCCCCAGGGAAGTGTGGGGGGGCTCAAGCCCCCCCACACTTTGATTTTAGAAGTTGCCCCTGGGAGGTGGCGGTCTCCGGGACTGTGGGGGGGCCATGTGCCCCCCACATTTCAATGTTGTAGCCCCGGGAGGTGGTGGTCCCCAGTGCTTGGGGGGGCCTTAAGGCCCCCCAAAAGTAATGATAGCCCCGGGGAGGTGGCGGTCCCTGGGGCTTGGGGGGCCCGTGAGGCCCCCATGCCTTAAAGTAACAATGCCCCGGGCAGCGTGGGGGGAGGAGCCCCCCACGCATTTTAAATTAAAAGCCCCGGGGAGGTGGCGGTCCCCGGGGCTGCGGGGGGGCCGCGTGCCCCCGCATATAATTGCTAAGCCCCGGGAGGTGGTGGTCACCGGGGCTGCGAGGCCCCCGTGGGCCCCACGCTATATAATTATACATTGCCCCTGGGACCTGGCCCACCTGGGGCTTAAGAACGAGCAGCGCGGGATGCCGCGCTTCGTTTGTTTATTTCTCAGCCGGATTTGCGCACCCAGCGTGAGTCGGACGATTTTTCTAAATGCTTTTTTGGCCCTGGGGGTCTTTGTGGGACCCTGAGCAGGCCTAGGGGTCAGGGTGTTTCTACCCTGCCCCTTTTCTTCATTTTCACTTTTTTTTCCTTTTTCTTGTGACTCGGTTACTGAGTCACAAGATGGCTGCCAACACATTCTGCTTTGGAGTGTTGGCAGCCAATCAGAGTCAGCTCGTACTCGGGAGGAGTGCTCAGATATATTAATTTTTATTTTTTGAATTTCTCAGCAACTACTGAACGGATTTACACTATTTTTAAAAAAAGTCGCTTTCTGGACCAAGAGCTACCTTTTTGCCAAATTTGGTGTAATTCCGTTCAGCAGTTCGGGCTGTAGCCGTGTCTAAAATTCCTCTGGAAATTAACATAGGGAAAATGCGTTTTGGGACCCCCCTTTTTTCTCGGCCCCCGCTTGACGAATCACCCCGAAACTTTCAAGGCGGGAGCTGACCTGAGTGAACCATTAGTTTTGAAAATTTCACGAAGATTCGTCAAACAGCGCCAAAGATATTGGCAAAAAGAAAACGCTTTTTGAATAGAAACAAGGTCCTAACTATAACTACCTACTGGCAGCCGCCAGTAGGTAATATATATATATATATATATACATATATATATATATATAATCTTTGTTGTTTTTTTGGGAGTTTTGTATAGCGCGAATGCGACCCGAAGGCATCAGAGTGATTTACATGAGCATCTGCTTTACTGATGGACACATTCATTTTTGTTAGACATGGGGAGATTAAGGGCCTTATTTGGACGTTGGTGGTGTGGGAGCGAGCCACCACGCCAGCATCACCAAAGCCATAATTAGACTGCCTGCCAGATTCTGACTGGTATCCAGGTTGGGTGGTCCTGCGGTATCTGGCCCACAGTGGTGCCTGTTTAAAGGCTCATAGGAGACCCGTAACAGGCACCGCAATGGGAACGCCATTGCAGGTTCCTGCAAGGCACGGACTGTCAAGACCATGTCTTGCAGGAACTGGGGGTTCATGCAGACAGACATGCATCCCCTGGTGCAGAGGCAGCAGGGGGTTTCCCTCTCCCCACACTTTTCAAGGCAGGTTCACCTCCATGAAAATCGTGGCAGAGAGGAAACTTGTAATATGCTTGGTGGGGCCACGGAGGCCCGCCAAGTATATTGTAGCCTCAAAACCGCCACAACACCGATAGGGATCTCTCATCCCTGGATGTTGCGGTGGTGCCAATGTGGTCCGACCGCCCAAGTTGTAATGGGGCGGTCGGGCTACCGCTGCGGCGGTGCCTGCAACGGCACTGTGGCTATGGCGGTCCGATGGACCGCATAAGTCATAATAGGTCCCTAAGTGATTTGCTCAGAAACACAGGATGTTGAGCGCCCCTGCCGAGACTCGAACCCGGTCCCCCAGCTTCGAGGTTGACTGCTCTAGCCGTTAGGGCACATCCTCTCCCCTATATATCGAACAATACTTCTCTCCCACTAAAATTTTTTAAAAATGTAAAAAAAATACTAAACATATTAAACAGATCAATCAGTGTTACACAAAAATCTGAAAAATTGTAAAGCCTAAATAATAGTATAAACTAGTACAATTACAATACATACTGAAAAACATGTGAAAATAATGTTGAATATATATATATGTATACATATTTTATTCAACAAACGCCAAAGCTTCTCAAGATGCACTCGACAGTGCGTCTACCATTCGGCATCACGGTTCAGCCCGCCCCAACCATCCAAGTTCGTTGTGTTGCCTGACGTGTTTCTGTGGCCAACGTACCACTTCATCAGAGGCATTTCTCCTGTACGCATTGGAGCGCTCTTTATACTGCATGCTGATTGGTTTAAAAACCCCTCATGGGTTCAACTGCGTACTTGATTTCTTCATACAGCATGCTGGGATGTGTAGTCACATCGAGCTTTCATTAAACACCTATAGTAGGTTCCAATGCTTACAGATTTCAGAGAGTCAGTTAAAATCCTTAGTAGGATCTGGATGTGATGGGAGCAGGCACTCTTCATCAAGACGCACTGTGCTGGAAACCGGAGCAGGAAGGTTGCTCTCTCTCAGCCTCTCATTCCTTCGAGATGGTGCATCTTGCACGGGAAGGCACCCGTGTCATAATTTTATTCAACAAACGCCAAAGCTACTCAAGATGCACTCGACAGTGCGTCTACCATTCGGCATCACGGTTCAGCCCGCCCCAACCATCCAAGTTCGTTGTGTTGCCTGACGCGTTTCTGTGGCCAACGTACCACTTCATCAGAGGCATTTCTCCTGTACGCATTGGAGCGTTCTTTATACTGCATGCTGATTGGTTTAAAAACCCCTCATGGGTTCAACTACGTACTTGATTTCTTCATACAGCATGCTGGGATGTGTAGTCACATCGAGCTTTCATTAAACACCTATAGTAGGTTCCAATGCTTACAGATTTCAGAGAGTCAGTTAAAATCCTTAGTAGGATCTGGATGTGATGGGAGCAGGCACTCTTCATCAAGACGCACTGTGCTGGAAACCGGATATATATTTAAAAATGTAAAATATCGTTAAACACATAAAACAATCAATGTTGCAAAAATTATGAAAAAGTTGTAAGCTATAAATTCAATAATAGTATAAAATATATGCAATTATTTAATATATACTAATGAAACATGAAACATGAAAATTGTTAACAATAAAAAACAAAAGTTGAAAATCTATAACATAACAATTAGTAAATATGATTTACCTGATTTTTCATTATTAAAAAATTACTGAACTAATGTTAAATGTACTTAAATATATATTTTTTTACTTGAAGTATATATAATACAAATTGTAAAACTATACAATAATGAAAAATTGGAAACAAAATAAGCTGGTAAGTGTGTGCCATGTTTTTATTATACCAAATTTGTGACAGGTGTTGGAAACTAAAGAGGTGATAGTTACTATTCCCACTCCAGTCTAACCATATTGGGGTAAAAGCGATGGACATTAAAGGGGTAGCATTTACTATTCCCACTCTAATCTAAACTAATTTGGGGATGGTGTTGGGCACTAAAGGGGTTCCATTTACTATTCCCACTCCAATCTAAACCAATTCAAGGAAGGTGTTGGACACTAAAGGTGAAACATTTACTATTTCCACTCCAATCTAAACCATTTCCAGTAAGATGTTGGACACTAAAGGGGTGACATTTACTATTCCTGCTTCAATCTAACCATATTGGGGTGTTATGTTTCATATAGAGGCCCTAATATAGACACGTTCATATATGCCGTATATGGTCATAATCGTATATGCCCTATTATGGTCATAATCGTATATGCCCAATTTTGGTCATAATCGTCTATGCCCTATTATAGTCATGATCTTCTATGCCCTAATATAGGCATGATCTTTCACCTACATTAGTTCCCTACAGTACACAACGAGCTCTGAGGGTTGAATGTTATCTAGTCTGTGGTTTGAACACTGCAGGGTTTTTCATGAACACAGGCCTACAATGTACTCATAAATTATGCATGAGCATTCACCAGCTACATCTCCTACATAATATGTATGTACAAAGCTCACCCCTGACGTCTTCCTCATGTCTAACAAAGACCAATACAAACCATACTAAGGGACAGAGACACTTTAGGGTATAAATACCACATCTTGCCACGGTAAGACAGAGGGAACCGAGACTTCCATGCCGACACACTGACCAGAGACGCTGAGGCTCCTGCATGCAGTCGCTCCAGCTGACAGCGGTCTAACACAGCCCTTGCGGGGTGTCCAACTCGAGACCAGGACGGGGTCCCCCACTTTCTCTATTCAGGTAATGGGGTTCGACTAAAATCCTAGAGGGATTCTTGGCTCTTAGGCTTTTAGACCTACAGACATGCTAGGTACACTTAGGTACATCTAGTTAGGCATTGTAGGAGTACGCGCACTTTTTATAATGCATTTTGTATATTCATGTATGTAACCATTATTATTGCAATATGGTAGAACTGTACTATCCTTTCACTTTTATCGTACTGCTGATAATATATCTCTGCTATTGTCTGCTGGTTGTTGCAGCACATACATTCTACACCAGAATAACAACTGTTCAATAAATACTTATTGAAACGCCCAAACTGTTTATTCTGTGTAACTCTCTGAGACAAACCGAACAAGTAAGCACGAGTGACTGAGCGAAAAGTAGTACATTGTTTCCACGATTCTGAGGGATCAGGGTTGTCATGATCTAAGGTTGCCAGGAACTAATCTCTCCCGATAAGAGGAGATTCTAGTGGCACTGTGAGCTAGCTAATGCAAATCAGGCTAACATACGTGGTGGGGGTGCACAGAGCCAGTCGGTCACCAAGCCCACAGTTTATGTTATCCAAACGCGCAGGTCCTGCAGGGGTACCATAGGAACTACACGACAGGGGAAGGTGTTGGACACTAAAGGGGTAACACTTACTATTCCCACTCTAATCTAAACTAATTTGGGGAAGGTGTTGGACACTAAAGGGGTTACATGTACTATTCCCAATCCAATCTAAACCAATTCAAAGGTGTTGGACACTAAAGGGGCAATATTTACTATTCTCCCTCCAATCTAAACTAATTTGAGGAAGGTGTTGGACACTAAAGGGGTGACATTTACTATTCCCACTCCAATCTAACCATACTGGGGAAAGTGTTGGACAAAAAAGGGGTAATCTTTACTTTTTTTTACTCCAATATAAACCATATTGAGAAGGTGTTGGACACTAAAGGGGTACCATTTCCTACTCCCACTCCAATCTAAACCAATGTGGGGAAAGTGTTGGACACTAAAGAGGTTACAGTGACTATTTCCACTCAAATCTAAACCATATCAAGGAAGGTGTTGGACACTAAAGGTGTGACCTGTACTATTCGCACTCCAATCTAACCATAACGGGGAAGGTGTTGGACACTAAAGGGGCAACATTTAATATTTCCACTCCTATCTAAACCACATTGCTGAAGGTGTTGGACACTAAAGGGGTAACATTTACTATTCCCACTCCAATCTAAGCTAATTTGGTGGAAGGTGTTGGACTTTAAAGGGGTGACATTTACTATTCCCCCTCCAATCTAGCTATATTGGGGAAGGTGTTGGACACTAAAGGGGTAACATTTACTACTCCCACTGTAATATAAACCACATTGAGGAAAGTGTTGGACACTAAAGGGGTAACATTGCTATTCTCACTCCAATCTAAACCAATTTGGGAAAGTGTTGGAAACTAAAGTGGTTACATTGACTATTCCACTCCAATCTAAACCAATTCAAGGAAGGTGTTGAACACTATAGAGGTGACATTTACTATCCCCACTCTAATCTAACCATAATGCGGAAAGTGTTGGACACTAAAGGGGCAACATTTACTTTTCCCAATCCAATCTAAACCAATTTGGAGAAGGTGTTGGGCACTAAGGTGTGATATTTACTATTTCCACTCCCATCTAAATCAATTTTGGGAAGATGTTGGATACTAAAAGGGTTACATTTACTATTCCCACTCCAATTAAAACCATATTGGGGAAGATGTTGGACATTAAAGGGGTGACATTTACTATTCCGACTCCAATATAAACCATATTGGGGAAGGTGTTGGACACTAAGGGCCTGATTAAGAGTCTGGTGGTCTGAGGACCGCCAGACTCACGGGGGCATGGCAGTGACAGTTCAGCCACTGCCGCACCAGCGGTCCAACCACCCTATTACAACTGGGGAGGTCAGACTGCCACTGGACCTCTGCAACTGCCAGGGATCAGAAATCCCTGGGGGTGGTCTTGAGGCCGCAATATGCTTGGCAAGATTGCCGTGGTCCCCCCAAACATATTACGAGCTTCCTCTCCATCACAGTTTTCATGGTGGTTCATACTCCATGAAAACAGTTGTGGAGATGAAATAAAGGGGGCCATAGGGCCCCCTTGTGCCTCAGGGCCATGGGGTGCATGCAGGGGGGCACATGTTGTGCCCGCCAGTGTTCATGCACCCAAGTACCTGCCTTTCATGGATTGCAGCAGTCCATGCTGTGCAGGGACTGTCTTTGATGTTTCATAGACACCGCTGTGAGACTGCCAAAAAACATCCTGCCAGTGACAAAAATGTTGTAAACTAGCAGCCGGAGCACACATGGGTTTGGCGGTGTTTACAAAGTTTATAAATAAGCTACTTATTTTTTTTAAAAATGTATATATTTTTAATATTTAATAATATATATATTTTTAATATATTAAGCCAGTAACATATATCTTAATTAACATCAAATTAAAAATTAATAAAATATTACTGTCATAAAATAAAATTAAGGATTCTAAATTATCAGTTTGCATATCATTAAAATATTTACCTCATGTATTAAAACGTAACTATCCCCACCCTTAACCGCTAAAAATTAAATATCCCGCTACTAAAAAAACACAATTAATTATTTACATTATTACAAGTAAAACCACAAACTTCAACATTTTCATTAAAAACATGCATTTCTAAAACAAATTTAAAAAAATTAAAGAAATACAATTAAACACAATACATTACATGCTAGTTAACACTTACAAACGATATTACATATAATGATATTTTCAACATCAATTGTTTTTTACAAGGATATTAAAACAACACTAAAAACAATATTTTTACCTTCAATATTTCTGTCGACTATATTTTTAAGTCACAATATTCTTGACATGATATTTTTGTATCACAATATTTTTTTTCAATATTTTGTCCAAACACCATATGAATGGTTGTTGTGCTAAATGTTTTCCTTTTCGTTATATAGATGTTTCAACTTCTACATAGACCATTGTTAAGAAACTTGATATATTAGAGGGTTAGAAATGTAGTTTATATGTGGGAAAGTTACCTAAATGGGAGAATGACCCATATAAACGTAGAACTGATACAACTTAGTTGCAAGCTTAACATTGCTGTCTATGGACTATTGTATTCCTGTGAGAAGATGAGGAGTGATCCTGTTCCCATGAGAGCATTGAAAACTGATTGGCTGACTGGAGACGGAAGGAGCAACATGTTGAAAAGCTTCGGATTGTGAAATCTATAATAGTGCATGTTCCCAGAGTAGGTTAACACTCTCTTACCACTTTTCCAGACCATTCTTTTACCCATTTCCATTTGCCCTCATTTCACGTTGCTTTGAGACTCTACTGAGTTTCTTGAACTTTGTTTTATGGGAAGTTCTGCTTTGATCGATTTCTGATTTATTGAGCTGACTTTGATGCTTAAGCTTTATGCTTTTTCTGACTCTCTCAAACTATAACTCTTTATGGGTTCTGACTGGCACCTTTTCCCCCTATTAGTAGAATACAGGTTCTTTCCTTTATGGAACCTGTGTAATGCATTTTTGTTGCGATTTATTGCTTACTGTTTGATTATCAACTTCTAATAAAATTCTAGTAATTGAAATTGATTAATTTAACTTGTGATCTAATACAGATGATTTACTAAAAGATGTAATCAATAGAACCTTTTAACTCATACCAAATTCTCCTTATTGACTTAAAATAGATTAGTGATTGTGATTATAATTTATGTGATGTACAGCTCCTGCTCTTCTCTAAAACACCGGCAAAGATCCAGATGCCTCAGTAGATAGAGCGGGAATTAGCCGGATGATGGTAAACCAAGATTCTTAAAATTAAGAACTGATTCCCACACCAGCAGTGCTTAAGTTTTACAAGTCCCAACAGTGAAAAACTTCTAAAGTAGTTTTTCACTGTTGTAAAACCTATCTTTCCCATTGACTAACACTGGGCTACCTTATTACATTTAATAAGTTCTAACTTTATATTGGGAGCTGAGAGCTGATAGAGATATTATTTACCATCTGTGCCTTCTGCCAGTGTCCTGGGTCACATCACTGTGAATGGCTCTGCTGTTGGGGTTTGTGTATTGCTTCCAGACAGTAACGCAAAAGGGGGCTTAGGTGCCATCCTGACACGGTGACTGGGAAGGGGCTGTACCCAGCCAAAAGGCTTTTCCTCTTGCACACATAAAGGAATACGACATCAGGTCTGCCATGTCTTTTGTCAGCCCAGACAGTTTGGAGCCATGACAGTGGAAGGGGAAGAACTTTCCAGAACCAGATGTGGGGTTAAGACAGTGAGTCTTCCCTCATAAAGGCTGTCACAAGGCATAAATATTGGACCTCAAGAGTCACTCATGAGAACACTCTAGGACCTGTGGAAGTTACAGAAGAAGGACTGCCCTAATGCCAGAGAACTACCTTGCTGCTTGAAGGTCTGCTGTGCTGTCTGAGAAGGAAGATGTACCTGCTTGCCTTCATCTTAGGCTACCCAGAGTAACTCCAATGGTAAGTTTACTGACCTTATGTGAGAGCTACAGGAAACAACAAACTTTAGAGTCCTCCATGCTACTGCCCAGCTGACCTGCTATAAGTGGACCTGCCTGAACCTGCAACTTTACCTGCGTCAGCACTGCTGCTGGCCTCTCCTGGAGTAAGCCCTGATCACAAAGAGGTTTGCTCTTCACGCTACAGCGACAACAGCCTGTGATGACTGCCAACACGAAGCTACAGCAACAACCATCCGTGATTCTTGACCGACTCTTCGTGCTACAGAGACAAACACCCCCGACTCCCGACCTGCTCTTCGTGCTACAATGACCATCCGCCATGCTCAGCTCCCTCCTTGCAGCAGTTGTGCCTCTGGGAGGGAGTCAGCGACTAGCAGGTAAGGCACTTACTGCGAGGGGGATCGACGTCATCACCTTACTCATGAGGGCCCATTAATTATAATTAATACACGGACACCAACGGGTAACTTTCCTGATGCTGCACGGGTCCCTCTATGAGGCCACGCCCGGCAGCAGCGGCATTTATTCTCTTAGTCCCACATGGTGTGGGACAAACCACTATACCAGTGACCCAGGGCACATTACCAAAACAACCCTGGCTTATAACAACATGTTAACAACGCCTGGGGTGACGTCATCGCAATGGGCAATATTACATTCCTCCCCAAAACAAAACATCACGCCAAGCAGCATTTGAAACAATATAAAAATAGCAAAACTACACAACTTGACATATTGTGGAAAAGAGTCCCCAGTATCACAATATCAACTCTCGCCAACCATACCTGGGATCAGGAATTTATCTCACCCCATGGACAAGACAGCTCTGCAGATCACATGGTCTTTAAGTCTGATCGAGGCTGGGGATTGCTCCAGAGGCAGTACCTGGTTCGAGACTCATGACCCTGTTGGAGATCAGCCTCTCGGATAACAGGAGTCCCTAAGGGGTTTAGACCTGCACCAGGACTCAGGATTCTTGGATCACCACCCTCGACTGGTCTGGTCTCCAGTGGTTCACCTTCAGACCAATCATCGAGATCTGGGGCTCCACCATCAGGGTCCTCAACATTCGGGGCACCACCCTGGCTGGAATGGAACTTTTTGAATGCTGAAATGTTCCGAGCTATGGTCTCTTGCCCACGACGTGCAGTGACCTGAGTGCCATGCAGAGAGACAATGTGCCAGGGATCACTTTCAAATGGCAGCTGAAATTTGCTACCCGGTTGCCGATCCTGTACAAGCATCAAGTCACCTACTCTTAGACTTGAACTCTTGGCTCTTCGCCGATGACTGTCCTTCTCATTGGATTTCTGTCTCCGCTCATAGACCAGATGATCATTCACAGGACCGGGAACCCATTTCGGATGGTGAGGGATAGAGTCCACAATGATCCTTCCCATTGAAAGGTGCCCAGGGGCTCGACCCGTGGTAGAGTGGGGGGTCTGTCTGTAGTCGCGTAAGAAAGAATAAATGGCCTGCTCGGGGTACTGTAGGCTCGCAGAGGCAATCCGGATGACCTTGTTCAGAGTCCTCATGAATCGCTCGGCCTCTCCATTAGCTTGGGGCCACCTTGGAGTGAATTTCTTGTGGAGAATTACCAACGAGCTGAGGTATTAGGCTATTTCCTGCCTTTGAAAGGGAGGACCATTGTCAGTTCTGATCTCTTTGATTAATCCATGGGTAGCCATGATCTTTTCCAACTTGTATACCAGTCCAGAAGCACTCAGAGAGGACAGGATTTCTACCTCCGGATATTTGGAATAATCGTCAATCATCACCAGAGTATGCCTTCTATCTGGGAGACTCCCAAAATCCATACTAGCGCATTCCCACGGGCTGCTTGAACCTTTCTCAGTCAATATGGGCGGTGGAGATTTGCATCCCCTGATGCTTGACACCAGGGGCAAGATCTGACAGCTTCTTCTACCTTCTCATCCATTAGGGGGAACCATACCTTGGTTCGGAGTCAACCCTTAGTCTTCACCATGCCCTGATGACTGGCATGGGCCAGTTGAATCACCCTTTTGGTGAGCAAGGTAGGGATGACCAGACGACGACCTCGCAGGAGACATCCATTTGGATCAGCACTAAATTCTTGATGTACACGGTATAGGCTTTCTAGCATCCACTGTGCTTCAGCGGTGAGTGGAATCCACTGGCTCTTGAAACTGTGCCACTTGTTCGTTTTTACCATCTCCAGAGTATTTTGTAGACATTCGTCCTGGGAGGTGGTGTGACATAGGTCTTCAAGGGACAGGGATATCGGGCGGGATCTGTCCACCACGTACCGCACATACTCCTCAGTTTCCTCCACGTCGTCCTCCTCTCTAGCTGTGGCAGCTCGAGGATGCCTGGACGAATAGTCTGCTGGGTTATTCGATCCAGGGTGGTACTCTACTCTGCAGTTGTACTCTTGCAACTGGAGCATCCACTTTTCTATTCTCGGCAGTGGCTTCGACGCTGTTCCCATGAACAGTGGAATTAAAGGCTTATGGTCAGTGGTGACCAGGAAGGGTATCCCATTCACATATAGGTGGAAGTGGTGGCCTCCCCAGTGGATAGCAATGGCCTCCTTCTCTATTTGTGAATACCGTTGTTTGGTGTTGGTCAGGGACTTGCTTGCAAAGGCCATGGGGGCCCAGTCATTTTCATCAGTGGATATCTGCGTCAGAACCGCCCCTAATCCTCGAAGGCCAGCATCCACGGCTATCATGGTGCTTTGTTACGGGTCAAAATACCTCAGGGTGGTGGAGGATGACAAAGCATCCTTTGTAGCCTGAAATGCAGCTTATTGCTTAGACCCCCCACGACCATGGGACAGATCCTTTGGTCAGCTCCTGGAGAGGTTGCATCAGCGAGGTGAGATCTTTTATGAAGCGACCACAATAGTTGACTATGCCTAGGAAACTGCGCATCTCAGTCACAGTGGTAGGTGCGGGTGCCTTTTTGATATCTTTCACCTTCTTGGGATCAGGAGCAATCCCCTCCGACGAGAATCTGTATCCAAAGAACTGTAGCTTTTGCTGGAGGAATTCACATTTGTTGCGATGCAGGGTGAGACCAGAGTCCTGAATTTGTTGCAATATTTTCTGTAACCTGGTGTTGTGCTCTGGCACTGTCTTTGCATGAATCAAAATGTCATCGCTGACATTCACAACTCCAGGGAGGTCCCTGAGAAGCTCTTGAATTGTGTTCTGAAATTCTTCAGCTGCACTCGAGACTCCAAACCTCAGTCGTCTGTAGCGCCTTAGTCCAATGTGTGTTATGTAACGGGACTCCTTGGCAAGAACCAGCTGGTGATAGCCTGAGCGCAAGTCCAGCTTGGAGAACCAGCTGACTCCGCTGAGCTTGCCAATTAAGTCATCAATGGTTGGAGTGAGGTGCCGCTCTCCTTTTATAGCAGTATTTGGCAGGCGCATATCTACACATATTCTCACCTCTCCAGGTTGCTTGCGTTTCCTTGCGACGACGATGGGCGACACCCACGAGGTGGGCCTTTTCACCTTCTCGATGATCGCTGCAGCCTCCAGCTTGATCAGTTCCTTTTCCACAAGAGGTCTTAGGTGGAACGCAATGCGCCTGTGTCAGAGAGCCGCCGGCTGTACTGTAGGATCTATAAGCAGGTGAATTTCTTTGTCTCTGAGGCGCCTGATGCCATCAAATACCTTGGGAAATTCATCAAGGAAGTGATTTATGGCTTCCTGATTTATCCCAAATGCACGTCACAATACCCAGAGCCTCAGTCGCTTGGCACCCCAGAAGCATGCCATGACCTTCTTCAGTAACATACACTTGAGATTAATTGAGAGTCATATGTTAGGGTGGTCCAGAATTGACCTCGCATCACCAGAGATCTCTTCTGACCGTAATCCTAGACTTTAATCCTAGCTGGGAGTAGCTGTGGGGGTGAACGTATGGCCCCATAGGCTTCCGCTGACATGATGTTGATTGTCGCACCCGGGTCCACCACCACAGTGAAGCGGTGTTCTCCCACCAGTATTTGACATTGTGGTGGGCGTCTTATGGTTTGGGAGGCTATACCAATGGTAAAGACTGAGTGGACCATGTGTTATTCACTATCATCATCATCCATGTCGCTGCTTCTTTCTTGTCCCTCTGGGATGGCATTGACAGTGGTGCGCGGAACTCGCCCCTTTCCCGAGCGGCAGACTTTCATGAAATGATTAAGCTTTCCACACCCTGTGCACTTTTTGCCTCTTGCCGGACACTCCAAGGGTCGATGAGTGGGCCTGCCACAATATCCACAGGTCAGGGTCCTCGTGTTTCTTCTCCTATCTTGTTGTGCAATAGGAGCCGGGGTTACAATGTTGACTGGTTCTGTTTTGATGGGTTTTTGTAATGTGGCTTCCATGTGCGCAGCACGAGCTCTGAATAGTTCTTTGGTCCAGCCTAGCGTCAGTATGTCAGCTAGAGATTTGCCTGACTCCTCCAGGATTCGCTTACGTAGTTTAGCTGAGGCACACCCCTGGATTATTTGCCCTCTTATTTCTTCAGTCTCGTCATTAAAGCCGCATGTACTGACTAACTCCTTTAGGCAGGCATAGAAGACGTCAATGGATTCTTCAGCCTGTTGCCTCGCTTGTCTAAATGCGAACTGAAGGAAAATAGGATCTGCTTCTTATGGTTACCCCCACTTTTTACTTGATGTGATGCTGTTTTTAACTAGTCTGACTGGGATCCTGCTAATCAGGACCCCAGTCTATCTGTTTTCTCCTTAAAACTGCTATGCATGTACTTAGGTACACCCCACATTGAATACTGGGGTACCCTTGTCAGTCCCTAGTATATGGTACACATGTACCTAGGGCATAGGCACCCCAGAGGTCCCCCATGGGCTGCAGCATGTATTATGCCACTTATGTGAGACCATTTAAAATGGAACTACAGGCCTGCCATTGCAGCCTGTTTAAGTCGGTGCATGCACCACTTACTTAAGATATAGGTTTACTATATCTAAGGGTCACTGCACTTAAAACCTATAAGTCACCCCTATAGTAGGCCTTTACAATCCTGAGGGCAGGGTGCTTGGTTCTAAGTGAGAGGGTGCCCCTGCATGAGCAGGACACCCCTGCAGCCTACGGAGTCCATTCTCCCAGGTTGTCAGTGAAGCAGCCATATACTATATATAGAGGGGCATTATGCGACCGCGCGATGACCAACTCTAAAACGGCTGAAACAAAGCCTATCGTGTTTGGTGTCAAACATGTTGGAATCATACCCCCACACTGGTAACTGGTGTGGGAGGTATGATTCCACCCCTCAGAAGCGTCCTTCATGGGTCTCCTGGGGTTCCCAGTACCAGCCTTCTAGTCCCGGACAGCACAAAATGGTTGCTGCCGACCAGAGACACATTTCTGCCCTCCTGCTGCTGAGCCAAGCTCAAGCAGGGGGAGGCAGAACAATAGGCATCCTGTCACAGCGAGGTGTTACCACCTCCCAGACAGGATTTAGTGTATTAGAGCTGGGTGGGTACGCTTGCCAGTGACTGAAAGTCTGCATGAGGGGCACATTTGGTGTCCCTGTGCATAGTCCAGTTCAAACCAGTCCTGGGAGCCGTTGGCTCCCGCTCTGGCGCGAAACTGGACAAAGGACATGGGAGTAACCTCCCCTCTGTCCAGACCCTCCCCTGGGAGGGTCCTCTGAATCTTTCCAACCCTCTTCCGTGAGTACTTAAGGGCTTACCTGGCTGTAGGACCTTAGATTCGTCGTGGACAAGATTCAGAACTGAAACCACTGCACTTCGACCGTCTGGGCACTTTGGACTTCGCCTGACTTCGTTTGGGCCAGACTTCGTCTCCCTCTCAGTCTGCTGTATCGTCTGTGCCTGTGCACCATACAGGATCCGTGTAGGATCTGTGGAGCATCCAAAACATCCAAAGATAATCTCCCTTTGAGTGAAGGAGTCACTTCCCTGCATTCGCAGGCACCGCAACTTTGCTGACCGGTCTGCTGATCCTAAGCTCCTATGAACTCCAAAGGGTCCAGCAACACAGGAGGTGGGTTCCTACATCCCTCAAGGCCTGAGCTGCCCTCTCACTGAGTTTGAGGTCAGAATCACTTGTGGGGGCTGCAATACCCGAACCCCTGTGCACGGTGTACTTTTGAAAGTGCATGTGCTTGTTGGCAATTCTGTCACAAGTGCATTGGGCTTCAAGTAGCCCCAACATCTGGCAACTTCTCCTGCAAAGATCTTCAACCACCTCGCACCGAGTGCTCCATGACCTGTTATTTTGTGAAGCTGCTCGAGGTCATCTCAGGACTCCTGTGCCTTCCGGACTGTGGGTCCAATTGAGGGTCAACTTTGCTTTCCTTGGGCTATCCTGATTTCTCGGGCCTGCCCTGACTCCCCTGTGTGTGGTGAGTCTCCTGGACCTTGCTGGTCTGAACCGTACACTCCCTTGACTTCCTGCGGGGGTTGCTTTTGCCAAGGCTTGTTGGTGTTCTGGCCGGACACCTACCCCTCAGCACTCGACATCCTTTGTTGGACAGCTCGCACCCAGCTCCTGGTCATCCTCGACATCGCCTATTCCCCGCAGCTACAGAGTCAAGGTCCTTGTTAATCATCCTGAAGCACAGGACATCGGTGGGCATTCGTCTACCGAGCCCCTGGTCACTCTCAAGTGATCCAGTCTCTGTCCCCTCTGCTTTCAGGTACTCCTCGACAAGAATCCATGTTTGGATTCTAACGGACACTTTCCTCCATTCCAGCAGTGGCACTTTCTCGAAGTCCTCCATTGGGTTCGACGGCGGTTTCTGACACCACTTCACCCCTATGCACCCGGCTTCCCTGGGATAGGTAACTTGGGTACTTCGGTATCCATGGGTGGGGTGGCTCTCCAACCTCCTGTTCTCCATGGGGTTTCTTTGAAGTCCACTGGGAAGGGTCCTTAAACTTTAAAATTCCAACCGCGACTTTCACATAGACCTGTACGGAGCATGCGGCCGTGTTCCCACACTGCACACACACTCCGTGGGGTCCCTATCTACTCACCTTGTCTGAGACCTCTTAAATCACCATAAGGGTTGTCTGGACCGGTGCAAGGTGCCCACTTTAACTAGTGGACATCATATACCAGGCCAGCTTCTCACATTGGTGTGCAGCGGTTGGGATTCAAGCCTGCATTTTTTTTTACCAGATAAATGTTTTGTATTGATTAACTGAAAAACCACTAGTACTAGGCACATATAATACAAGCTTAGAATAGTAAGTTCTACTGAACTTGGGGTTGGGTAAGTTAAGGGACTAGCACACCCTTTCTCCAACCTAAGAGAGCTTAGCTCCCACTAGGTAGGTAGGTGCAACACCACACCACACTTAGTATGTCTACTAAAGGAGATGCCAGTGGCTCTCTGCCTTCTAGATACAGTGAACTTTTGTTCCAAGAACTGAGAGCACTGTGTGCCTCTAGGAAGCTGAAGACAGGGAGGAGTGCCAACACTCTACGCCTGGTAGAGGTGTTACTGTTAGATGATCTAAGGAAGACTCTTGGGTCAGATGAACAGGACAGAGTGGGTGGGCCAGGGTATGAAGATAGGGCTGGAGGGAAACTCCTCTTTGACCTAGAATCTAACCCTGACCAGGGGGAACCTGATGGCTCCTACCTGGATTACTCAGATCTTCAAGAGGAGAATGGAGAAGGCCTTGAGGGCCTCCTCTTCATCCCTTCTGGAATAGTTTAGAGTTTACCAAGGAGATCTAGATCTCCCTCTGCAGAGTCTAATCACTCAGGACAGTCTGTAGGGACCTCTGTATCTAGCAAGAGGGACCACTCTTTCGTAAGAGAGTACCAACTTCTTGAACTTGAGTAAGCTAGGCTTAGGCTCAGGAAAGAGCAGTTGGCCCTTGACAAAGAGTCTCTAGAAGTCCAGAGAGCTAGAAAAAAGTTTGGACTAGAGTCCCATGGTGGCAGCAACAGTGTCCCTAGAGTTAAGGAACATTCCTTTGATCATAGGAACCCTAGAAATATTGTCGCTCCCTATCATGTTCGGGATGACATCCATAAATGGATAACTGCTTTAGAGAGGGCCTGTAAAGTTCAAAGGGTCCCTCAAGAGCAGTGGGCAGCTATCTTGTGGCTCTCCTTTGCTGACAAAGGTAGAGATAAGCTCCTCACTGTTAGAGAAGAGGATGCTGACAATTACTCAATTCTGAAGAGTGCTCTCATTGATGGGTTTGGCTTAACCACTGAACAGCATAGGATTAAGTTCAGAGACACCCAGAAAACACATAATCAGGATTGGGTAGACTTTGTGGATAGTGCTATCAAGGCTCTGGAAGATTGGTTGCTTGCCAGCAAAGTTCATGATTTTGATGGATTGTACAATTTGATTATGAGGGAGCAGATCCTTAATAATTGCCAAAATCAGCTATTGCATCAGTACCTGGTGTACTCAGATCTGACTTCTCCCCAAGAATTGGGAAAGAAGGCAGATAAATGGGTCAGAACCAGGGTGAAGCAGAAAAAACAGAACCATGGTGGTGACCAGAAGAAGCAAGATTCTTCTAAAACTCAAGATAAGGGTGGGGACAAGGGTAAAGACAAAGAGTCTTCATCAGGGCCCCAATAACCTGCATCTGGAGGGGGGGGGGGGGGAGTCACAATCCAACAAATGGAAAGGCAAAAAGAAACCTTGGTGCTATCTCTGTAAACAGAAGACACATTGGACAAGAGATACTGATTGTCCAAAAGCTAAGGAAAATCCTCCTGCCACCACTGCCCCTAAGGCAACTGTGCCCCCTAGCACAAGTATAAGTGGTGGTACAGGGAACAAGGGATTAGTAGGGTTAACCTTGGGCTCTGAGATGGGTTATGGCCTAGTCAGAACTCCAACTCAGGCTGTGCTTGTCGGTGATGGTGGCATAGATCTTGCCACCTTACTTGTCAGTCCCAGGAATCTGGGCAAGTACAGGCAACAGCCTTTGATAAATGTTAAGGAGGCCATGGCATACAGGGACACAGGTGCAAGTGTCACTATGGTGACAGAGAATCTTGTGTCCCCTGACCAAATCATACTTGGAGAAACGTACCAAGAGACCAATGCAAACAATGTCAGGACTGACCATTCCTTGGCAGTTATTAATTTCAGATGGGGAGGGGTAACAGGCCCTAAAAAGGTTGTGGTAAGTTCAGATCTACCATTAGAGTGTTTGTTGGTCAATGATTTGGAGACTTCAGCCTGGGCTGAAGTGGAACTTAGGACTCATACAGCAATGCTGGGCATCTCTGCAAATGTGTTTGCTGTGACCAGGTCACAGGCTAAACTAACAACCACTGAACAGGCCCTGGATCCTGGAACAATGGACATGGGGCCTTCCAAGAGAAGGAGCAGGAGGGGTAAGGCTGTGTCTTCCCCCCAGACTCAGAGTGAGGATCAGTCTCCTGAGGGAGATGATCTCAGTCCCTGTGAAGGAACTGTCCCAGATGAGCGTGAACCTCATCAGGCTGAATTCTTGGGGACAGGGGGCCCTTCCAGGGCAGACTTGAGTTTGGAGCAGCAAACCTGCCCCTCTCCGGAACCCCTCAGACAGCAAGCTGTTGCTGAGGCTGATGGGAGTGTCAGTGGGTCCCTCAGGATCTATTGGGATGAGGGACTCCTTTACTCAGAGGGTAGAGATCCCAAACCTGGTGCCACCAGGAAGTTGGTCATACCTTTGAAGTTTAGGGGCTTCCTACTCACCTTGGCACATGACATTCCTTTAGCAGGGCACCTAGGCCAAAGTAAGAGTTGGGACAAGCTTGTCCCTCATGTTCACTGGCCTCACATGTCTGAGGACACCCAGGAGTTTTGTCGCTCCTGTACCACCTGACAAGCCAGTGGTAAGTCAGGTGGTACCACAAAGGCCCCCCTCATACCACTACCAGTGGTGGGGGTTAGGATTGACATAATTGGCCCATGAACCCTCCAAATGCATCTGGGCACAGTTGCATTCTAGTGGTTGTGGACCATGCCACTAGGTACCCAGAAGCAATTCCACTTAGAACCACCACAGCTCCTGTGGTGGCCAGGGCCCTCATGGGAATTTTTTCTAGTGTGGGTTTCCTTAAGGAGGTTTTAACTGACAGAGGGACAACCGTCATGTCCAGTTACATAACTGTAATGTGGAAGGAGTGTGGAGTGAACTACAAGTTCACAACACCCCATCACCCACAATACAATGGGTTAGTTAAGAGATTCAACAAAACCCTCTAAGGCATGATCATGGGCCTCCCAGAAAAGCTTAGGCGAAAATGGGATGTTCTGTTGCCCTGCCTTTTCTTTGCCTACAGAGAGGTCCCACAGAAGGGGGTTGGCTACAGCCCTTTTGAACTTCTGTTTGGGCATCCAGTTAGGGTCTGTGGTGTCCTACTGTTGTGTTTATTATGTTTCAGCCTTGTTTCCAAGGCTCCCTGTAGAGTGTTCTGTTTAGGAATGTTTTAGCTTGAATGTAGTCAGTTACTCCTGTGGTCTGGAGGATGAGGTCTCTTGGGAAGAACCTGCATTAAACCATCGTTCACACCTAAACTACACCTCCTGTGCTTTCTATTGAGGTGCCCAACACCTCAGGGTCCCTTGTGTTTGGTGAAGGAAGGATGGGAGTTACCTCTCAAACCTCCCAAACAAGATATTGTGGACGATATACTTGGTCTCCGCTCCAGGATGGCTGAGTACATGAAGAAAGCCAGCAAAAACCTTGAGGCAAGTCAAGAATTCCAAAAAGCTTGGAATGACCAAAAGGCTGTTCTGACTGTTTACCAGCCAGGGCAGAAGGTGTGGGTGCTGGAGCCTGTGGCCCAGCAGCTCTCCAGGACAAATGTAGTGGAACCCATACCATAATTGAGCAAAAAGGTGAGGTCACCTATCTGGTGGACCTTGCCACTCCCAGCAGCCCCTACAGGGTGCTCCATGTGAACAGGCTCAAACCTTTTGTAGGCAGGGCTGACATGGGCTTGCTCATGGCAACTGATGAGGGACAGGAAGACGAGAGTGACCCTCTCTCTGATCTTCTCTCACAAAACCCTGATGATGGGTCAGTTGGTGTAGCTTTGGCAGGACGACTCACTGACCAACAGCAGATTGATTGCAGGAAGGTCCTCAATCAATATAGGCACATGTTTTCTTTGACACCCATCAAAACCACCTGGTGTACCCATGAAGTGGACACAGGTGAGAGTCTACCTGTTAAGAATAAAATCTACAGGCAGCCTCACCATGTCAGAGATTGCATCAGGACAGAGGTCCAAAAGATGCTGGAGTTGGGAGTGATTGAACCCTCAGATAGCCCTTGGGCTAGTCCAGTGGTCCTGGTAGTAAAACCTCACACCCAGGGAGGTAAGAGAGAGATGAGGTTTTGTGTGGACTACAAGGGGCTCAATGCAGTCACTAGGACTGATGCTCATCCAATTCCAAGGGCAGATGAGCTTATTGATACTTTGGCCTCAGCCAAATTCTTGAGCACATTTGACCTCACTGCTGGCTATCTGCAAATCACACTAGCTGAGGATGCCAAACCAAAAACAGCATTCTCAACCCCTAGTGGGCATTATCAAAAGGATGCACCTACCACATTCCAAAGGGTGGTGAATAAAGTTCTCACAGGTCTGGAAGCCTATAGTGCAGCAAATCTTGATGATATAGCTGTCTTTAGCTCCACCTGGGAGGATCACCTGCTCCACCTGAAGAATGTTTTGGAGGCTCTGCGGAAAGCAGGCCTCACTATCAAGGCTACTAAGTGCCAGATAGGGCAGAGCAAGGTTGTGTACCTGGGCCACCTGGTGGGTGGAGGCCAGGTTAGACCGTTACAGAGCAAAATCCAGACCATAATGGACTGGGTTGCTCCAACTACCCAGACTCAGGTCAGAGCTTTCTTGGGCCTGACTGGGTATTACAGGAGATTTGTAAAAGGGTATGGGTCTATAGTGACTCCCTTGAATGTTCTCACCTCCAAGAAAATGCCCAAGAAAGTTCAGTGGACAGTTAGCTGTCAGAAGGCATTTGATGATCTCAAGCAGGCTATGTGCACTGCTCCCATTCTGCAGAGACCTGACTACTCCAAGCAATTTATTGTCCAAACAGATGCATTTGAGTTGGGGTTAGGGGCTGTGTTGCCACAAATTAATGCAGAGGGTCAGGATCAACCAGTAGCTTTTATTTGCAGAAGGTTGACCCCCAGAGAGAAACGTTGGTCAGCTATAGAGAGGGAAGCCTTTGCTGTGGTCTGGGCCCTGAAGAAGCTGGGGCCATACTTGCTTGGCACTCACTTCATTGTTCAGACAGACCATAAGCCCCTCTTGTGGCTAAAACAGATGAAGGGTGAAAACCCCAAACATTTGAGGTGGTCCATTTACCTACAGGGGATGAACTATACAGTGGAACATAGACCTGGGAGTAACCATGCCATTGCAGATGGACTCTCCAGATATTTCCACTTAGAAAATGAAGACTCAACTGGGCATGGTTAGTCTCATCTACTTAGGTTTGGGGGGGGTTGTGTAGGAAAGTAGGTTCTGCTTCTTATGGTTACCCCCACTTTTTGCTTGATGTGATGCTGTTTTTTACTAGTCTGACTGGGATCCTGCTAATTAGGACCCCAGTCGATCTGATTTCTCCTTAAAACTGTTATGCATGTACTTAGGTACACCCCAGATTAGATACTGGGGTACTCTTGTCAGTCCCAAGTATATGGTACACATGTACCCAGGGCATAGTTACCCCAGAGTTCCCCCATGGGCTGCAGCATGTATTATGCCACCCATGGGAGACCATTCAAAATGGAACTACAGGCCTGCCATTGCAGCCTATCTAAGTCGGTGCATGCACCACTTACTTAAGATATAGGTTTACTATATCTAAGGATCACTGCACTTAAAACCTATAAGTCACCCCTATAGCAGGCCTTTACAATCCTGAGGGCAGGGTGCTTAGTTCTAAGTGAGAGGGTGCCCCTGCATGAGCAGGACACCCCTGCAGCCTACGGAGTCTATTCTCCTGGGTTGTCAGTGAAGCAGCCATATACTATATATAGAGGGGCATTATCCGATCGAGTGATGACCAACTCTAAAACGGCTGAAACAAACCCTATCATGTTTGGTGTCAAACATGTTGGACTCATACCCCACACCGGTTATGATTCCACCCCTCAGAAGTGTCCTTTGTGGGGCTCCTGGGGCTCCCGGTACCAGCCTTCTAGTCCCGGACAGCACAAAATGATTGCTGCCGACCAGAGACACATTTATGCCCTCCTGCTGGTGAGCCAAGCTCGAGCAGGAGAAGGCAGAACAATAGGCATCCTGTCACAGGGAGGTGTGACAACCTCCCAGACAGGATTTAGTGCATTAGGGCTGGGTGGGTGTGCTTGCCAGTGACTGAAAGTCTGCATGAGGGGCACATTTGGTGTCCCTGTGCATAGTCCAGTTCAAACCAGTCCTGGGAGCCGTTGGCTCCCGTTCTGGCACAAAACTGGACAAAGGACATGGGAGTAACCTCCCCCCTGTCCAGACCCTCCCCTGGGAGGGTCCCCTGAATCTTTCCAACCCTCTCCCGTGGGTGCTTAAGGGCTTACCTGGCTGTTGGACCTTAGATTAGTCGTGGACAAGATTCAGAACTGAAACCACTGCACTTAGACCGTCTGGGCACTTTGGTCTTCGCTGGACTTCTTTTCGGCCTGACTTCGTCTCCCTCTCAGTCTGCTGCATTGTCTGTGCCTGTGCACAATACAGGATCCATGTAGGACCTGTGGAGCATCAAAGACATCCGAAGATAATCTCCCTTGGAGTGAAGGAGTCACTACCCTGCATTCGCAGGCACCGCAACACTGCTGACTGGTCTGCTGATCCTGAGCTCCTACGGACTCCGAAGGGTCCAGCAACACTGGAGGTGGGTTCTTACATTTCTCAAGGCCTGAGCTGCCCTCTCACTCAGCTTGAGGCCAGAATCCCTTGTGGGGGCTGCAATACTTGAACCCCTGTGCTCTGCATACTTTTGCAAGTGCTTGTGCTTGTTGGCAATTCTGTGACAAGTGCATTGGGCGCCAAGTTGCCCCAACCTCTGGCAACTTCTCCTGCAAATATCTTTAACCACCTCCCACCAAGTGCTCCGTGGCCTGTTGTTTTATGAAGCTGCTCAAGGTCCTCTCGCGACTCCTGTGCCTCTGGCCTGTGGGTCCAATTGAGGGTCAACATTGCTTTTCTTGGGCTCCCCTGATTGCTTCAGGCCTGCCCTGACTCCCCTGTGTGTGGTGAGTCTACTGGACCTTGCTGGTCCGAGCCGTACACTCCCTTGACTTCCTGCATGGGTTGCTTTTGCCAAGGCTTGTTGGTGCTCCAGCTGGACACCGACCTCTCAGCATGCGACAGCCTTTGTGGGACAGCTCGTACCCAGCTCCTGGTTGTCCTCGACATCTCCTGGTCCCCACAGCTGCAGAGTCAAGGTCCTTCTCAATCATCCTGAAGTACCCACCATCGGTGGGCATTCGTCTACCGAGCCCCTGGTCACTCTCAAGTGACCCAGACTCTGTCCCTTCTGCTTTCAGGTACTCCTCGACAAGAATCCACATTTGGATTCCAACGGACACTTTCCTCCCTTCCAGCAGCGGCACTTTCTTGAAGTTCTCCATTGGGTTCGACGGCGGTTTCCAACACCACTTCACCCCTATGCACCTGGCTTCCCTGGGATAGGTAACTTGGGTACTTTGGTATCCTTGGGTGGGGTGGCTCTCCAACCTCCTGTCCTCCACAGGGTTTCTTCGAAGTCCACTGGGAAGGGTCCTTAAACTTTAAAATTCCAACCGTGACTTTCACATAGACTTGTACAGAGCACGCAGTTGTGTTCCCACACTGCACACGCACTCTGTGGGGTCTCTAGCTACTCACCTTGGGTGGTTCCTTGTGGTCCCAGCAATTCTACGTCCTCTCAACGAATGTATGACGTTACAACGCGATCATTTAGATCGCGGTACGTTACATCGCGGTTATTACACCGCAAGTCATTACAACGACTTGCGCTAGAGGCACTGGACTTAGGAATAGTATGATTTACTATTCCAACTCCAGTGTGTGTAACAGTAGGGAAGGTGTTGGAAAAGTAAATCATACTATTCCTTGTATTAATGCTATTTACTGTTGTTTCTTTGCTAAAGTATTGTGTGCTTTGTGTCTATCTCCATGTAGGAGATACTGTAATGTACTAGGTAGTGTTATATAATAAATACATATTTTTATAACTACTGTGTGGTTCTCTTTTCATTTGATCTATACAATAAGATTGCATTCTGGTAAAACAAGCTGCTTTACACTCCTTCAAGACTAAGCCAGAAGGCTGCTCTCCACAGCTACCACTTGGATAGCATTCTAAGGTTGTCTGAGACCTCTTAAATCACCATAAGGGTTGTCTGGACTGGTGCAAGGTGCCCACTTTAACTAGTGGACATCATGTTGCAGGCCAGCTTCTCAAACGTACCTTTCATAGTCCTGGTGTGCCATTGGTTCAAAGTGCACTGTTAAGGCTGCTATGAGGATGAGGTGTGTCTTTGGCACTGCTTCATTGATTGATTTGGATATTTTATAAATGACTCTTCCACCCAAATGGAGTAGCATAGCCCACTTTTGGGCATTATCGATTTTCGTGGCCTCAAAGAATAGCATTACTCTATCTGCAGAGAGGCGTGGCCTCGCAAGATGGCCGCAGCTCCGTAGAGCTCTGTGTGGCTTGGGAGCTTCACGACTAAATGTCAGGACCCAAGCTTCTATCATCCGACTTGGCAGATGACCCACTGTATCGGAACACAGTACCTTTCCAACCATGCCCGCATTGTCCGTTTTGAGGAAATGCTGACTGCGTGACAGCTCGAAGTCTGACAGACCATTGTGAGGCTGCCATCTTAAAAGCATCACAACGTGCCCGAGGAGAGCGCATCCTAGCGCTTGCGACCTCCAAAATACGTGATTCGATCCTGAACGATTGAAGGAATCAGCGGAGCTGTCGGCGCTGCGAGGGATATACCGCAGTGGTGAGGATTGCCGTGGATCAGACTCCGGACCGGCGGCCGCCGTGGAATCAAGATGGCGTCGGTGAGGGCGTAGGTGGAGGGCCCGTTGCGGGGGCGATGCGGAGGACCCGCTGCGGCATCGGGAGGGTGGCGGAGCACTGAAGACCCCGGGGAGCCAAGACACTGCGTTGGAGGTGAGCCTGGCAGGGGTCCTCTACCCGACATCACTGCACTGGAGTGGCAGCGGAGACTCCGAGCGGAGTGGAAGGCCTGTGAGCCACAGAAACTCCCATTTGTCCCTCCAGCAACAGTGGAGAGTGCCGGGGGACACAGTGGGTGATTGATGGAGGTGGTGGGCACATTCAACGCCATAGTCGGGAGGCCTGCGCCCGAGGCCCTGAAAGCTCCTGAACGTGCCCTGAACTGGTGAGTGAAGAGCGGAAGCGGCTCATCACGGTGAGCGGGGACCGAGGGTCACTGGGGGCGCTTGACTGCCTTATCACTGGGGGGTTCTCTTTATCTAAAATTAAACTTCAACACGGCACGCCTGACCTCAAAATGGCGACCCGAGGGAAGCCCTTTACCCACAAAGGGTTGCATAAGTGATCGGAGGGGCACCTTTACACACGGAAGATACGTGGGGCCTATGGAACCTCAACTGCTCAAAGAGGGGATTCATTTCAATAAGCTCAGGGGGGTAATTCCCGAAACTACAATGTGCCTGACCCTAAGATGGCCACCAGAGGCCTAATGTCTGACACTATAAACACTGAAATCATTGCAACTATGAGAGCCACGGGTAGATCCAGATGCCCACCTGAGACTGAGGTCCGGCCGAATGGAACACCAGGGGCTGTATCTCTTGCCTGACCCCAAGATGGCCTCCACAGTGGTCCTTTACCACAATGAGCTACTACTCTTGGACAAAAATTGGACATTGACCAGACCACGAGCATATCCCCCATCAGGACATAGAATCTGTGACCTTGCCACCGAACGTTGAGACCTTGCATTTTGACCGATGCTCGGTGGAGCTACCTTGATAGCTATAGAGGAGATGTGCCGTGGACTTCCCCCTCGGCCGTCGCCTACCCAGCCGGACTTTGGGCAGACTTTCCTTCGTCTCTCCGCCGTATCTCCCTCCTCCCCTTTTACCTCACGCCCTTACCCTCTACGCTCCATTTATCTCGTCCTCTATGCTTCTTAAATGTTTCTAGCAACAGATGTAACTTGTAATCTGATGTAACTTTGTAACAATGTGGAACCTCATGTAAAGTGCTCTGATACCTCCGGGTCTAGCCAGCGCTGTATAAAACTCAAATAAATAAAAAATAAATAAAATAAATACCCATTCCTTCCACTTAGGGGCCTGTGCTGATGGGGCACCTTCCACTATGAAAGGCTCCACTGCCGGAATGTTCGCCGTATTTTTTTTTTAAGATTGGACAGTTATCGTCACTTACCGTGTTTTGTGTAACTTAGGGGTAGATATCAGTGATAACCCTCCTGCTAGAATCTTCTGTGCTGTAAACAAACTTGTCTTTCTTTTATTACAATCAGCACTTGAATGCAGAGTTCCATTAGTGTCACTTAACTGATTTAATCACTTTTTTTTGCTTTGTTTTAACAACCTCTGCAGTGCATACACGTCCTGCAGTCTACCAGTTCAGCTTTTCCCACCTGTGCGATTTCCTTTCTTCCTTCTCACCGCCACAGGCCAGAGTGCAGCTCCTCTCCACGTGTGAGCGAGGCAGCCGCTGGGAGGGGCCCCTCGCTCTGTTACCAGAGGAGCAGGATATTCTCGCTGCAGACATCGAATCCGCATGGCACGACATGGTGGAGGAGCCTGCTGCAGTTGAACAGACGTGTATGGCCGATTGGGGCTGGGCCGAACACGTAGCACGAGCACAGCACACCCTTGCACTGGGTACGCGGCCACCACGTGTCACTGGGGGCAGCACAGAGCACCATCGTCGCCAATGTTGTGTCACTGGGCAGGAGTCAGTGACTAGCAGGTAAGGCACTAACTGTGAGGGGGGACCAACATCATCATCATACTCATGAGGGCCCATTAATTATAATTAATACACGGACACCAACAGGTAACTTTCCCGATGCTGCACGGGGTCCCTCTATGAGGCCACGACCTGCAGCAGCGGCACTTATTCTCTTAGTCCCATGTGGTGTGGGACAAACCACTATACCAGTGACCCAGGGCACATTACCATAACACCCCCAGCTTATAACAACATGTTAACAATGCCGGGGGTGACGTTATTGCAACAAGCGATATTACAGCAGCCTCCACAACTGCAAATGGAACTCTTTGCACCGGACTGAGGAGGTAACTTTTCAGCTGGACTAACCTGGTCCCTGTGTCCGACCCATGCTCCACCGCTATCGGCCTGAACTTGTGACTTCCCTCCAGTCTAGCACTGCCAGATGACCGTGAGCGGCGCTTTGTGCTTTTCTGGCACTATTTTCATCTAAAAGTTTAAAAATGAAAATCTCCAGTTCTACTGATTGGATTTTTGGCGTACTTGTATCTTTTGTTTATTAAAATGTACTCTATTTTTCTAAACTATCTTGGGATTTTTATTGTGCTGTGTTTCAACTTTATTACAGTTTGTGTGCGGCATAAATACTTTACACATTGCCTCTAAATTAAGCTTGACTGCTTTTGTGTCAAGCTACCAGAGGGTTAAGCACAGGTTAATTTAGTGACTTCACCCTGACAAGGATTGTGGTTGTTGCTGGTGTGGGGGTTCCAATAACCCAATTTCTTACTGTGACCCATATCTGCCAAAGCCAATTTGGCCTCAGGTAGCAACCGGCCCTTTTTCAGGCAACTGATACCAATAACCTTAAACCCGATAGATAGGCATACTTCCTGTGAAACAGTAAAAACACTCTCAGAGCCCTGAAACATTGTGCCCTTCCTTTGCAGGTCACCAGGTGCACTGTCTACTGATTGTTACTGTTTTCGCTTTGTTACTTCATTGTTTTAGTTTTTCATGAACACTTAGGTACCAAACAGCAACTTTTACTGATTTGCGACAGATCCATTGATGCATTCTTGCATTTACCCACTCACCCATTCATAATACCACACACACACAAAGTCAACAATCAATGTAAAGACCCTTTCAATTATAAGCTAGACCTATTACCTTCGCCAATTTTAAAAAAATTCAGGGGCATATTAGCAAGGAATAGCGATATTTATCGCTAACCGCGCTTAGCGCGACTTTGGTTAACGCCGCCTATCGCTGGAAAATATCGCTGAGATAACACCCTATTAACAAGGTTTATCTCCATAGCGATAAAATTTCCAGCGATAGCGGCAAAATGTGAGAATATCGCTGGAAAAGCAGCGATATTCTCGCATTATCGCTAAGGTGGATTCAGCATTAGAATCCACCTCCTATACCTTAAACAGGTAAGTCATCCTCACTAGCAGGAGATAAAATATAGCGATAAACGCGCTTAGCGCAATTATTATATTGCTTCGCCTGCCTTGCTAATAGGGGTAGTGGGATTAGCGACTGTTTTCAGTCGCTTTTAGTAGGGAACGCCTTCCTTGCATGTCATTAGCGATAATTATCGCTGACATGCAAGGCGATGGTTAACACGGCCTCTAACGCTTGAAGCTGTCGCTAACGCCTGTTAGCGACAGCTTGCTAATAGGGCGATAAAATTATCGCCGCTTTAGCGGCAGAAAGTGCCGCTAAAGCGGCGATAAAGCCCTTGATAATATGCCCCTCAATTCTTCACTATACAGAGTATTGTAACTTTTCTTGGAGGGAAGGTGGTTCTACATGAATAAATGACACTCAATAAAGCTCACTGATAGGCTGATCCAGGAAGTCTTGGCGCTAACATCATAAGCATGCTCACCAGTCACTGGATCAAAGCAGCAGAAATGTGCGCAGCTTATCCCTCTAGAAAAGGCAATAAAACCGTACCAGGTAACTGATAATGATCCCCTTCCAAACGAATAAAGACAGAAATAGGACTTTACCTTCAAGAGCATCAAGATAACAATTAGATATCAAAAGTTAATCCAGCCTGGTCCCATTCACCACCACGCTGAATATCACTCTTCCTCTGAGTCATAGACTGCGTGATACAAGCACATAGGTATATTTCATCACACTGTACATTGAACAAACAGCTGATTGCTAAGTAGGTGAAATGTCACGGGACTGATGTAATAGATGACAGACTAGACTGACTGGTAAAGCATATGTGTGAAAGGAGTAAGCATCCCTCTGCGGCCTCGGATAACAGTGATTCATTCTCATACGATGTACACGCACTTTCCTTTATCACGAATTCTGATATTCCTTGGCTGTGAAAGGGCAAGATTTTGTAAGGCTAAGGCTGTACAAAAATGGCGGCACTCTCATAACCGATTTTGCACAGACCTTAAATATTAGTTTGTCGCATTACTTCAGGTCTCAGGCATTTTTGTTCCCTCCCTCAAAATTGGGATTAACAGCCCTCTCTCTTTTCACATATTTCTTTAGCCCTGCACCTTCCCCTCTCCTCAGTACTTCCAAATGTCCTATTCACTTTCCTCTCACCACTGCGTCTTCGTATTCTCTCTTCCATGCACCTGTGCCTAGAGGTGGGCGAGCCACTGAAAGCTCGAGTCAGGCTCGAGCCTGATGCCTGGCTCTGACTCAGCTCGAGGCTGTGTTGGAACCTAGAGCACACGACGCACGAAGCTTTCATATGGCTCCTGTATTCCTTCCCTGGGATGAGTTACGACCCAAGTTGCTGACTATGGAACTCGGGACCCAGGATCGAGTCTCGGCGTTTGCTATGCATCATGTGATTCTTGGCAAAACACTTAGGGGCTCATTAAGATGTCGGACGGACACCGTAGCGGTCTGGAACTGCCCGACCTTAGGTCAGCGGTTCCGACCTCAGTATTAGGATGTGACCACCCATAGGGCGGTCGGAAACATCCATTTTCCTATGGCACCTAGTGCGGCAGGCGGTAAAGGCCCGCGGCACAAGGCGCCAGATTAAAATGGATGTTTGGAAACATCCCTCACGGTGCCTGCCACACGGTGCAGTGATGTTTATATGGGCATTATAGGTGCCCCCCAGGCCCCACAGTGGATGGCCAGGGGGAAAGGGAGCCCTGCTAGGTGCCCACAAAGTCATTTTCCAACTTGGAAAGGCTGTCAGAAAATGACATCATAATCCCAACGGTGGAGCTGAAGCTGGCTCCGCCGTCATTAGGGGATTGTGGTGTCTTTCCAATGCTCTGATGGGCTCAAGGAGCCCGGCGGAACAGCAGCGGAAGGTCCCTCCACCCGATGAGGCGGGCGGACCACAGGTGCAGATGTCGGTGGGACCGACACCAACGTGCCATTGGTCCCACTGACATCGTAATTAGACACTTAATTTCACCAGTCCCTATAAACAATGCATGTTACCATGTGTAATGTAAGTGAGAGTTGCACACTTTGTAAACAAGAGGATGGTCACTGCCTGCCTAATTTTTATCATTGGCGTATTCAGTGCTTAATCAGAGGCGTAGCTCAGTCAATAAGATTGGGGGGGGCTGCAGATTTTCCAACAATCACGCTGGGACATCTTGTTAAAACACAACATATGAGAAGCAGGACATGAGGGAGGCTTAGAGGCAGTGGAAAGAAAAAGGAGAGCCTATTTTTAGGGACACTTAAAACATAACATTTTTCAAACTTATCAACATTTTTAAAGCCCTTCAAAAGAGAGACGAGAATGTGCGTGTGGGCATGTAAAAATCCCAGGTAAAATCCAACAGACACTTTACCATACCCGACTGAAAGCACTTATACCCAACTTTTTACATCAGAATACATTTTTAGGGGGTTGTAACACCCCAACACCTCCGCCCCTTTAACCTACAACCCTATGCTTAATTTGTAAATTAATTAGTGCCAGGCCCAAGATTTTGCTCAGAAACCTGTGGCTGGGGCTACTGTATGTGAGCGTGCAGATTACCAATTCCACCACATAGCTCTTTCCACCACCAGACATTCCCTGTCCCTTTATCTCACTGTTGCAGGGTCTTTTTCAACCCTGCTTTCTTTGTTTGATTTTTTTCATCTTTCTCTTCCTAACTCTGTCCCCCTTTTGTGTCTGTCTCTCTCTTGCTCTGGGTCAAAGTTTGATGCGAAAAATAAATGCTGGCCCTCAAAAATAAGTGCCAGTGGTCCCCACATACAACCACTGGCTCAAATTAAGCACTGAATATATTCGCTTTGCTATCCATGCTGTTTCCTTTTTAATGATTCCCCAGTTCATGTGAGGTTTTATTGTTTCATAGTGCACATTGTCGTGTTTGCAAACATGTGTTGTTCAAGGCCTGACTGGCAACTAAAAGAAGCCCTGGCGAAAACGTTCAAACTAGCCCTGAGCCGTCTTCGCTTTGACCCTGCTGTTTTTATCTGCCAGTGTTTCTTTCTTTTTTGAAAAGTGCACTTGTTTCGGACTCTGAATTCATTTTGTAGATGCCCTCATTTCATGCCCCTTTAATTGCCAGCCTTTTTCATACACAAAGAATTGCCACATCAAAATGACTTGTAGTATGCAGCATAACGTTAATAAATACTTTCAATTCAGTAATTCACATGCAGGCTGTTTGCAGCTTACTTGAATCCAATTGTAGTTAGCATGCAATTCGGCCTCTTAAAGATGTAACTAAGGTGTTTATTTCTCTTTTTAATTTGCGTAATACAGAAATGATAGCGATAGCTTGCTGGAAAATGTTACAAATATGAGAAGAACAACTAAATAGAGTAACACTGCCCTCACGTGGTCATATAGTATACTTGTTGAAACTGCTGAAATTGTCATTTATCTGGAATATTTTTAACACGCCTTTGAAGTGTGTGCTTGTGTTCTGGCCTTTCTTAAACACCCATAATAGGTAAGTTAAAATGCATGCGTCTTACAAGAGTTAAACGTTTGGCGTCGTGAGATTATCAAAAGTAAGTTATTTTTACTTTCTGTATTTATTGATCATTACCGACCGCCAGGATTTATTTCATAATCATAGTCTGTACTTGATAAGTGACAGTCAATGCATGTGTTTTTATACAAAGTCCGTGTGTGATCATAACCTCTGAATCTGAAAACATAAAAGCGAGGTGTCGTAACTGCGTGATCTGATGGCTACTGTACAACAGCAAGAATCATTAATTATTCCGGCGCTCATACTGTATTAAAATGATTTTCTATAATAGAACAGGAAGTAGGGAAGACATGACAACTTTTTGTTTTTCAGGTGTCTCTTTATTACCTTCTGGGCAGTTTTCCTTGACCCTGTCCTTACATCAGAGAGAATTAAGCTAGATTAAATCTGAATTACTGCTTTGAATGTAACATTTATATCCAGTGCTTTAAATGGGCCGGTACTGAGTACCGGCACTTCTAAATTTTCGGCGCTTAAGTACCGGAACTTCTCTTTGTCCTAAGAGAGTACCGGTACTCATGGGGATATGAGCCAAGCTCAGTGAAATTGGCATTTTCAAAAAGAAGTGCAACACAGCTGACAACGAGTGGATCCGTTTACATGAAACACTCTGATCGAGTGCTAATCTCGCTTTACAATGTGCTAATCTCGCGGCCTTCAGAAGGCATTCATTCAGAGCTCGCAGGAAGTTTGGGAGGGGGCCGACTCACACTGTGATTACTGACACAGTGTCAGAGGCGCAACTAGAGCCAAATTTCGGGGGGGGGGGGGGCTAATTCTCCCAGCAATATGCAGAGTGGAGCTGCAGGGGCTCTAAGAAGGGGTGAAAAAAAACAAAGCCTCATTAACAAGTAAATGGTCTTTTAAAGACCTGTGAAGTACTCGGGTGCGGCTGTGTGTGTGCCTGGGAAGCTGTCTCAGCCCGGGCTGACACACACGGCGGGGGGGGGGCGAGGCTGAAGCCCTTTGAGCCCAATGGGCGTTGCACGCCTGACCCAGTCCCATGGGTGAGCGGCTTATACACACCAGTTTTCCGTTGTACGATGGTCTTTGTATTTCTGTTTTAAACAATTATAAAACCAGGACCCCAACAACTCAAAAATTAGAAAGAAAATCCCTGGACTGAGCGATCTGCTCGCGCATGGAATTGGAAACTCGAACTTTCTGAGCCTGCCTTTCTTTGGTGAATGAAGTAAAGGGATGAAGCCTGGGGAAGGATCGCAATGAAATACCTTAGCGCCTACCGCCGCTGACTTGTTTCATTGCGCTGTAAACAACAGGACAGGTCGCCAGGGACTGAAGGCTGTGCACACACGAGCAGCGGGCGCTTAACCCGTTGAGCTGCTGTCACAGTGAGCCAGTCCTCAGGCGGAGGACGGAAGTGGTGAGCGGACTGAGGGAGAGGGCAGGGATTAGCAGGTGGAGAGAAGAGGGAGAGACGGGGGCCCCGCCAGGTTCTGATTCATCAGGGATACTTGGCGCGCTCTGTCTAGCCGGTGAATGACAGATCTACAGTTTTTAATTCATTCTTCCTGAGGGTGCGCCCGGGAAGCTGTCTTAGCCCGGGCTGCCACACACGAGGGGGGGTGGGGTGGGGTGAGAAGCCCTTTGAGCCCAATGGGCGTTGCGTGCCTACACAGTGTCCACTTAGGCTCTGTGGAGTGCATAGAACTGTACGTGTGTGAGCAGGGCCTGCTAACAGACATATTTTGTTACTCTCGGGAAATCCAAGAGAAGGCTTCCTGCTGGCATAGCAGAGTACAGCAGCACTTGTTTGCAACCAGACAGAGGAGGAAGGTGGTGATAGTAATGCTGTAGCACAGCAGGTGGGAATCAAGGTTTATTAATGTGGGCAGCAGCGAATATAAGCGTTTCTAAAATACATGTACTGAATGCCCTGTCTGCGTGCATCTATGCTTAAATGGGTGCCCCTGGCTGGATCCCTCTGCGCTGCACATAGCTCCGCCCCCTAGCCCCACCCCAAGCCCCGCCCCCTAGTCCACATCTCAATTTGGGGAGTACCTGCACTTATTTTTTTCCATTTAAAGCACTGTTTATATCTGTCTAATTTCCGAGGCCCCCTCCTCTGAGGCAGCAATACATAGAAACTCTCATTGAGTTCCCCCTTACCTCTGTCTCCCAGCAGCTGGATATGCCTTTCCTTTCTGCACATTAAGTCAAAATTGTTTCTCTGTAGTAGGGTTGCTGCTCCGAGTGACATTTGCAATCCTGCTAACTGGGTGTCACCAGACACCTTCATTTCCCATTAAAGGCTGCAGGTGGCCGAAGGACTATCACTGATTTTCATTCTTGGGTTCTGACCTCTGTCGGCCAATTGAGGTGGTAGTGAGTGTGTCTGGAGTGTTTCACCTGTCTGTTTCACCTGTCTGTACTCCTGGTATTTCTTCGCATACCTGTGGTCAGGTTTATGTGTTTTTGTACATCTTCATGATGCAAGGACTGGGACGAGGCGGCTGATCAAGGGGGTGGATGCTTTCTTTCCACAATTTCTACTCACTGTCTGTCCTTCACAATAGTACACCATCATCGGGAAACAACCTTTAGAACGCATGCATTACATCGCATGCAATTAGATCGCGGTTTTTAACACGCAAGTCGTTACAACGACTTGCACTGGAGGGCGCTATAGGACAAGGAGTAGTTTAATTTACTATCCAACACCTTCCCTACTGTACGTAGGCTGGAGTTGGAATAGTAAATTAAACTACTCCTAGGTCCAGCACCCTCCAACACAAGTCGTTGTAACGACTTGCGTTGTTAAAACTGCGATCTAAAGGCATGCGATGTAATGCATGCGTGATATCGTCATACATCCCCATCATCTGGTAGCCTTGTGCGTCTCTGCAGGGAGTCATGCATGCATCTTATCAAGGGGATGTTTCATTAGTGCTGGAAATGGGAAAAATTACTTTCAGAACCTACAGGTGGTGCTGGGTGTTCAGAAAGGGAGCTGGGGCAGGAAGTGAAGAATTCTGAGGGGTCGGAAACAGAGTTCATAATAATCAGGACCTCATTACGAGGTGTGTGATTAACCCAATTTTGCCCTTAACCTGGATCACCAAATTGCATGGGAACACCACACTTGAGTTTTTTCCACATGCATACTTTCCAATGTAAAATCTAGCAAATGGTACACAGTGGAAAAGGCCCTGAACGGGCACACTTGTGATGGCATCAAGGCACAAACGACAATGATAGTGGTTATTCCCCATTCTTGAGCTTCAAACTCATCATGGGGTGATAGCACTGCACCCTGAGTTACCACACCCTACAGTACCAGGACTTATGGGTGGAGTATTACACATGGGATGTAACTAGGACCCCATAACAATATCCTCGAGCTATGTTCTAGAAGTACATACACATCAGAGATTTGCAACCAACAAAAATGTGATAGAGAAGATGTTCTGGCTTAGTTCATTGGTACAAACAGACCACTTCTTTTTTAAGTAGCTAAAGTGGCTAAGTCACCTATTCTAGTGATGTGTGTATCCACAAGCCTCAGACTATAACACTGGTAAAAACAGATCAGTTGGTTAATGCACTATTTATAGTGATCGGTATGTAATCAATGGACACAGGTTTGAATCATCATGAAACAGTTCAGAGGATTCATTTGCCTGCTGCAGAGCATTGTGTCTCACCTGTAGGCAGGGCCACTAGAATTATGCGGCAAGCAAGGGCCAAATTATGCGACAGGGTTGAGTAAAGTATGCAGCAAGAAAAGGCATATTATGTGGCATAATGTGGTACATTTTTTAATAGTGTTACTTCATTATTTTGTCATTTTTAAACTTGGGAACACTTTGTCGGCATTAGGTACACCTCATTAGTTCCAGTTTAACACCCACATATAGAAATAGGCAACTGAAAGGTGACCAGTTCAGCTTTGCAAAGGGCCTTCCATTACCCAGCAACACCTCTCGTTGCATTATTAGTACTTTTGACCCGTTTGAGCTAGAAACAAAAACATTTGGGGGTATATTCACAAGAACGTGTGATAACTACCGCAAGAGTAGCGTAACGCAACTTTCAACATCGCAGCCCAGCACGGGAAAATAACCCCGTGTCAACGTGGAATTCACAACAAGGCGATAGCATGCGATAGTCACCAGATAACGCGTCAAATGACAGCGTGAAAATCAACGCCACGCCGAAAAAATGCGAAACGCGAGAAATCATGCGATGAGGACAATGGCGGTACAGAAATCAGCGAACACCAGCCACAGGCCTGTAAATCCCACGCGTCCGGCGGGAAAAAGCACCATAAAAGAAAGGGAAAAAAAAGCCCCAAAACAATCCAAACTGCGTAGCAACATGGATGCACCTGGACCGAGCGCAGAGGACAAGCCGAACACCACAAGCCCTACGGAGGACCATCCAGGAACCCCGCTTTCAGGGAAGGGCAAGGACAAGAGGAAGACCGGGTACAGTCCGCAGGAAGACCAGATCATCGTCACGGGGGTGACCGAACACCATCAACAACTGTTCGGCACCTCCACTGCGGCACTGGCAACCCAAACCGAAATATGGCAGACCATCGTCACCAACGTCAATGCAGTCCGAGTGTCCAGGAGGTCACTGGAGGAGGTCAAGAGGCGCTGGCATGATCTGAAAAGTCAGACCAAACAGAAGCTCGCCACCAACAGGGAGGCAGCAACGGCGACTGGAGGTGGGAGTCCTGCGACACAGGAGGAGCTGGATGAGCTGGAGCAAATGGTGGCCACAGTCAGCAGTGAGGAGACGGTGGCAGCATTGGGTGGCCTGGACACAGCACGATACGACCTGACCCAACAGCAACAGGGTGAGTAACCACTAGGGACGGGGGGGACAGGGGGAGATGGGCACAATGGCACACATGCACAATTACGCGCAGCACACAGCACACCCACAATGACCGTGGAACATGTCCCTGATTGCCTTGGCACACTGCAGCACACATAGAAACGCCAAGTAGGCCCCCATCCACAATGTGCACAGAGGGGCCCCCCCTATCACCAATATCACAACCGACCCGTGCATATGTGCTGAATCCAGCAAAGCAGCGGCTCCGTGACCCACACTGACTATGCAGGTAACACTGCATGTCCGATAGCATGGCAGCTGCCCCAAAAAAAAGACATGGCCCACGAAGCGACATGGAGGTAGCCAAGTGCGGATCACATCCGTAAAGGAGCAAGTCACACTCCGACGTGTCCACGTGCACCCACAACCCATGCCTTACAATACGCACAGCAGACGAACAATGCACCAGGCCACAAAAACAGTCCGCGAGCACACATGACCCAAGTCAAAAGCAAATCAGGCCCCGAAAAGCACACAATTCAAAGGCACCCTGCCTCAAAGGGAGAAGACTACACGAAATCAGAGCTGCAGGGGCAACTCACCCACAATGCAGCACACACACATAGCAATCACAGAACATCAGCAATGAAGGCAATGTGGTACAAAGTGCAACACCACAGGACAGAGCTCACTACAGGTTCCGCTCATGCGTAGTAACTGTCCACTCACACCTGGCATTGCCTGACACTGTGTGATGATAATCTACGGGTACAACCACACATCCGTCATGTAGCCGAAAAACACACTGACTGCCATCAAATAGCCAGCTCCCCCCAAACAGTTACAATGTACATTGGCATGCAGTCTGAATGTAAACATCCGCAAATCATCACCATACATGTGAAACTCTGTTAACCTGCATCTCCCCTTTACATTGCAGAGGGACAAACAACACCCCCTGCAGAGCACACCACACATCCCACCATTGATGATGAAGAGGACAACCTGCACATATGTCAAGACACCCTCCAACGGATGCTGGACAGCCTCTGCACCCCACCCCCAGGAGCAGGCCAGGCCAGCTGCCTCGAGGTGACCCCACCACCTGCACAGACCACACAGCAGGAAACACACACCACCACGGCTGTCTCCCAGGACCCCCGACCAATACATGGAATTCCAACGGCGTGTGTTGCGTTGCCAGGTGGAGTTGGCTCATCAGCTGCGTGTGGGTTTTGAGCTCGTGGCAGCCAAACTCGATGCCATACGTGGGTGTCTGAGTCCCATCAGGGACCACGTACAGTCCCTATCGGACACCCCCTGTACGCACCATGCTCCGCCACAGACCTTGGCTAACCTCGCTGGTGCCATGAGTCTAATACAAGAACTGTCTGGTCAGACAGGCACCAGCCATGACAGCACAGAGTTGGCACAGATGCGGAGGGCAATGGGGACAATGGAGCAGATGCAGGCTGGAAGTATGTCTGCCACGGCTGGACACCAGTGAGTAGTGGCTGGGAACAGCAACGCCCTGCAGTACTCCAACTTGCCATTGCTGCCACTGAGCCGTTCCCAGATGACTGCAGTGGGAACATCGACACACACAGCTCCGACCCCTGATGTGTCCGTGGCACACTGTGATGCTGCCCCATCACCTACGCAGTCTGATGTGTCAGGGCACACAGCGATGCAGCAATCACCCCGCCACACACACCGGACACACCGGACACAGAACCCGTATCAGGGGAGTGATAAGGGGATGGGAACTACGGTGTGAGGAAGGAGGCAGTAGCATCCATCACCGCCATATGGCCTGTCCCTGCCTGGTCATGACCTATGCATCATGCCCTGGGAAATACCTCCTACTGACCTCCGGAACACCCTGCGAAATTCACCTGGACCCCGACACGGACTGCCATTTCTTCTCCGCTGGCCAATCACACAGCAATCCTGCTGCGGACTGCACTCTCCCTCTTCCCAATCACTGTGCAATCCCCAAAGGACTCTGGTTGGCCCACCACTGGGCTTCCATGTGATGTGGGCTTGGATGGCCAGGTACAGCTCCAGCTCCGTCAATCACCTGAATGTGAATACAACATTCTAAATCACACAGATGTGTCATCACTATGTTCACTCACGTATGGAAGTATGGCTGGATGTGGGGACGATGATTGCACATGAAGGTACACCCTGGTAACTGACATCTATGCGCATGTCTATCCCTGAGACACATGGCCAATTGGATGACTGTGAAGGTGAGTACTAGCTGTGTCCCCATTGCACATCAACAGCAATCTCACAACACCCCAACGTAGGCACACGTCCATGTGTTGAATAGGGCCGTGTGTAGGAGTGACCAAAATGGTGGCAGGCCAGGAGTGGTATCCCACACCACGTGTGACAGCAGAACTTCACGTCGCATACCGACTTACACACATCTGTGTGGACACATTCTGTTGTGATGTATGACATTGCTCCACATGGTCAGAGGTTGGACACCATACACACATAGCTGGAGTCATGTAAGTGCACATGTCGTCCAGCACCTATCCAAAAACAATGTCTGGCTCACAGAGGTGGAGCTTGCCAAAGGGACACACCCCCATTGCACATGCGTCAGTCAGTTCCTCCCTGTGTTGGGACGATGCTCATTGTGGCACACGAGTGGACAATCTAAACAACACACCTCACAGTTAGACACCAGTGGAGTGGCAAAGGCTTTATTGGCATGTGCGTGTCAGTATGGACGAGGCAACGGCCACAACAGGCAGGGACATGCTTAAGACACTTACACGCAGCATGGGTACATGTCTAGGTACAGATAATGTTGGGGCTGAAATGGACAACATTCATCACGGATGGCAACGCTCACAGCCCACCTTGCCTTGCTGGATGAGTCATGTGTTGTTTGGCGTCTGCCCATTGCCCCGTGTGAGGGGGCACGACTCACTGCACGTGGGGTCTGCATGGTGCACTGCCTCCGGGGTGCGCCGATTGTCTGCTCTGCCGACAGTGATCAGGTGTGAGGGTCCGACAGGTCCACATGTCGTGCTACATTGCCATGTGTGTGCTCTCACCCAGCAGTGTGTCCAAATTGGCAACGTTGCCAGACGACGCTGTGTTGCTCCGACCATGGACCTGCGTCACCTTGCACAGGTGTGTGTACACACGCGTTATTCCACGCACATGCATCCAGAGCCCGACCGAAGGCAGACGTGTCCTCTGTTGTGGTGGGATATGTGAGCAATCCCCACGATGCAACAAGTTGTTGGGCCATGTGCTGTGGCTGGCAATCGGATATGGCTGCAGGAACGTAGTTACTCGTCCATGAATGCCCGTGCAGCTTCATGTGCAATGTGTTCCAATAGTACATCGTTGTCGTGTTCAAGGAACACCAGGGTGAGCCAATCCATTAGGTGGTCCGGGCAGGTGTGCTCAGCCCACGCCGTCTCACCGATCCGCAACACAGCCCAATAGGGGAGCACCTCGATGTGGTCACTGCACATGAGAAATTGTGCAATCTCCCATGCACAACTACCAATACATACGCAGTATGTCAAGGCATCCCATGCACAGCTGTCTCGGTTACACTCCTGTTCGTGATCCAACAGGGGGCGCAGACACAAGTCATAGTCCAATTCATCAACAGTTGTGTTGGATAGGCAGACATCCATAGGACACTCGAATGTGCATGTTCGGCAGTGGAACCAGGGCTGGACACAGGTGACGTGGGCAATACATAAGCTGAGCCTGTAACTGATCCGCAGCACTGCCAGTGACAGTGCGCCCAGTAAATGCAGCATACGTGCACGGTACTGTTTCACATGATGGCGGTTGTGCATGTGCCCGGTATGGCCTGCCATTGCATTGGTGCGTCTCGTGAACAGGCACTCTTCTGGACTGCGGCAGTTGTGTGGAGGATATGCCACAGCTCTGAGCAATGATTCGAATGTGTGTGCAACGTTGTGGGTAATGGGTTGCTGTTTCCGTGAGTGTCAAGGGCATCCCATGCGGGGGTACCACAGGCAGGGGCTTCTGTGTGTGGGCTGTGGATGAGTCGGATGGTTCATTTGCGGAATGCGTGGTGTGGGAGTCGTCCCCATCTGCCATTGCATCTCTATCAGGGTGTTCCAGGCGCGTTCTGGACCAAGGTCAGGGGTGCAGGTGTCCTCCCACCTTCTGCATTGGAACAATGGTGCTTTCATCCCTGATGTTTGTCTGACTACTACTTGCGTTTTTGGAATGTGATGTGGCTTTGGCGCTGAGATTGGGACACGGCCTTGGGCTCATGGTGTACGGATGGCAATGCACACACACATGTTGGCATGTGGAGCCAGGTGCCCGAGCGGCCTTGCGCTGCTTGTGCTATCTCACTCCATCTCTCTCCCTCGCTCTCTCCCTCTCTTTCCTTTGTTGGGCGCATGGCACACCTTCTTCTCATGGATTTGGTCTTCCAGGCTGTGTGCTACGGATTGTCCAGTGGGGAGCAGTTAAGGGTTGTTTCTGCTTTTGTTTGTATGGTGTTTTATGTTGGTGATTGCATTGCTGTATGACTGATTCTCCATTTTCGGGCCACGCATGTATGTTTATTTTCCAGCTTTTGCGACATCAGGCAAAATGTTTGTTTTGGGATTCGTGGTGTTGGTGTGCAATTTCTTAGTCCGGGGTTGGGGGTGGTGTTCCGGGTGTGGGTTGGGTTCCGGGTGTGGGTTGGGGTCCTGGGGTGGTGGCGGTGGGTGTTCTGGCCCTTTTGGGTGTCCGGGCCCCATGATGAGTGGCTCCATGGCATCTGTTGCCCTTCGGATGTGGCCCTGGGCTGTGCTCCCTTTTGTTGTGCTGGCTGCCGTCCGACTTTATACCAGGTCAGAGCAGGTGTAGATTTCCTGGTGTTTTTATCGCCGAGGTGGCTGGTCGTTGAGAATGTTGAGGTGTGATGTTGTCTCGACTTTTGTCACGGGAATGCCTACTCTGCATCTCATTAGCGATATTTGCGGGGGTCCTCTGTGGCGATGTTTTTTGTGGCTGCTATCGCGGGTAAACTGGTGCTGTGGGCTGTTAACACCGGCTTGTGAATGGGGAGGTAAATTTATCACGACTTTGGCTGCGATAAAGTGCCGTTAATTCGGCGATGGCTCCTTGTGAATATGCCCCACAATTGTTAAAATTTGAGGATTGCGGATTGTGTGACAAATGCGGCAAACCAATAATTATGCAAAAATCGCTGTGGCCGCACAACCGCATAATTCCACTGGCCCTGCCTGTAAGTCACAGGTTTTCATTCTCTGAAAGATGAGGGGTTAATGCATTTGTTGAGGATGTCTTTATGTCTCGAGTTGAACATTAATTGTAATCTTGTGACAGAGTTCAGTTGCACAGAACACGGGAGACAAAGATTTGAATACTTGCAGATTGTAACTCAATCGTTCAGGCATTTGTTAGGCTTTTATAATTCGTACCTTTGAGTAGAGTAGTATGTTTACAAATATTTAAGTTCCAAGAACAATTCTGCTTCTATTATGTACTGTATGAACTTCCTTAAATAGTTATGTTCCAAACACAATGAAGTTTGTCGTGTTGTCAGTCAAAACAGTTATTAATAGAGTAATTTCACACACGTGCCCCTGCAGCTAAAGCTTGAGAAAGTAAATTGCCCTTTCAGCTTATCTCTTTGAAAATTACAAAGTGTATATTCCCGCCTAACAAGCTTCTGAGTCTGGAGACAAGGTGGGGCCAACCCACCTTGACTGTTTTTAGAATTCCACCCCTGCTCTCAGCCAAGGCACATCTAAGACTAAAGGAATTGTAAAACAGGAAGGCAATCGACGAATGGAATAACCTTAAGTATTGCCCGGCGATGTCGCCTCTATTCCCCAAAATATGAATCAATGAAGAGGCAGGCGCTGGAGACTGGAAGGCAGGAAACAAAGGTTTATTTTCTCCGGAGGAGAACACGTCAGATCAGACCAACAGGGAATCTTCACGAGGTGCTCTACTGCATCTCTGAGGCCTGGCCTCTTATACACGCATTTATGGCAGGAAGACATTCTTTATTACAGTAAAGATACATTGAAGTATGAAAGACATCCCTGGGATCTTCCGCTTCAGACCCGTTCCCACGCACCCTTACAGTGAGAATCCCCTCCCCATTCACCATACAGAATCGTCATCAGACGGCAGGATCAGCAGGGCATTCCGCCGGTTCCCGGAATGCATGTGGTGTGACGGATCTCATGGGGTGGGGGCCTTGATCTACGGTAACTCCTTTGAAGAGGGGCGATTCCTTACAGTCGGGGCCATAAACTGTATCCGCAGGGCTAGGTGATAGCCTGGGACCGGCCTGGACAATCGGATACGGAGGAAGAGGGGTGTCAGAGGGTGTGATAGTGTATAGGAGGAAAGGGAGGTGTCGGGCAGGCCCGGGTGAGATTCCCAGGGAAGTGCAGCGCAGTTGGAGGGGGTTAATGGCCCGTGCATGAGAGAGAGAGAGAGAGGGTGACCAGTGCGGGGGGGCTTGCGAGGATGTGGAGCCGCGCTGGGGATTAGCGGTGTGCAGAGAGTGGGTCTGATCAAGGTAGCTAAAATGGCCGCCGCGGACGACGAAAGTGTGGCATTGGGAAAAAGGGCAAGATGGCGCAGACAATGTTTATCGATACAAATTAATTTTCCACAGTCCTCCCTTTTAACATTTCTCGCCAACTTGTTAATTCGGGTCGATCCCCATAATGCCACGTATTTCTGTCTCATACAAAGTTTTCATGTGTTCAGCCTGTAAGTCCAAAGTCTTTGGGCAAATGCAATTTGAAAATAATGAACACAGAGGAGGCAGACATTGGATACTTAAGCAACACCCGCATAGCACCACAATCGGAATCAGAATGAATGTGAACAACCTCCACCCCCAGGCTTTCAGTAAGTCCCAGAACCAGCTCCCAAGCGACCATCCTTCTTGCTCCTGGTGTACTTCAGAGGACAGTCTATGGAGGTGTTCGATGGCTTTGTAAACAGAAGGTGAATTGTCTGGCACGTAGGTGCAACAGCTGGACCCAATGATGTGGCATGCTCCTCCTCGGTCTGCCAGAACCACGTCTAGAACAAGGCGGTTCTGCAGAGCCACCAGGCGGACTGCCTGAAGCTCTGCGGTGTTATTGGTCAAGATGCCAGCTGTGATGTTCATGGTGGTTTCAACTGCCTGGGTCAAGTGTCGGATGGCGCGGCTGTTCGTCATCGGACCCCAGAATGGCACAAGTCCTTTCGCGGCATCCAAGAACTGTGCTCCTGTCGAGTCGGCCTGGTCGATGTCCCTGCACGCTTTGCCGGTGATGGCTTGCTGGGGCCACATACATAGGTGGGAGGATGAAGGCAATGTAGCATGTGCCCCCCAACCTTTGGGAGCCAGGTGTATGCTCTGGTGCCACAAACAAAGTACATATTTGGAGAAGCAACAAAGGAGGGAGGGTCGGATGAATCCAGTGTTCTGGTGATGATGCAGGCGCTGCGGCCCACCAGTTGCGTCCCCAGGCCTTTGATGCACACAAGGCCCGAGACGTTGACAACAGACAAGGCCACTGTCAGAGTGGTGGCTGTTCGTTTCCGGAGGTAGGAGAAAGTGGGTCTGGCTGGGTTATGGAAAACTTGCATTTCCACTGCGTTCTTTGGCAGGGATGTCCATGTGAATAGAGGTACCAGAGGTCAGAGGGTAAAAAGGAGTAGCGGTTCGCCCAGTCTTATTCAGCCATGCCTCGTGGTAGAAATGCGAAACAGTTCTTTCTGATGTGGCATTGTCTTTAAAGCTTTCTTGCAGAAGAATCAGCCAGGCAAGACAGGAGCCGTGGATGGAAAAGGGCGAAGGAATGAACGGGATGGAGTGTCCGGCTGCATGGGGCAGCAGCCCGCAGATCCAGCAATTAGTGGCATTAGCGGCAAGGTTGTGTTGGTGCAGCAGTTGCACAAAAGAGTTATTCCAGAACTCCCTGCGTCTCTCTCGGAGCGGTGGAGAAAGGGCAATCAGGAAGTGTTCCTTGGTAGTTATCGGCAGTTCAGTGGGGAGCAATGTTTTGTGAGCGGGTGTGCTTTCTTCGATGATCCAGAAGGTTGTCATGAGGAGGAGGCAAAAGAGAAGGGTAATGAAAACGGCTATAGTCTTTGAGCTGTGCAGTTTGTTAGTCTTTGGGTTTCGGTAGGTCCTCTTCGGATATCCAGTTGCTTCCATCATTGGGGAGTCGGGCGCTTCCATCATCTTCAGAGTGCTTGGTAGCGGGCAGAACCACCGACTTTCTCTGACTTCTCTTCGGGCAACCTTGAGTGTGTTAGGCTACCGTTCTGAGATTTTACCCAGTCAGTGGTCTGCTTTGCCGAAGCTCCTCCCTTTTACGTAGGTTGTACCCTTCCCTGGACGGTACGGTGGGATCGGGAAACTCTGCCAGTTCGAGCGTTTCTGTGTCGGTGTGACAGCTCAACGATGGTTTGTCTTTTGTCAGGAGCTCTTCCTGAGTCGCGATGTCTTCTTCCGTCGTCAGAGTTGGGGGCGCGTTTACAATGGTGCGCATGCACCCAGTGACGCTTGCCTTCCACTCGAAGGGCCGTCCGTGTAGTGATCAGGACTTGCCAGGGGCCCGTCCACCGAGGTTCCAAGCTTTTGGCACGCTGGAAGTTGCGGATCAAGACGTGATCCCCTGGGTGAATGTCGTGTCCTGGGCCCCTGGAAGCGTCTGGGATGGCTTGTAGCACCTGTTGATGGATGACAGTTAAGGTTTTAGTGAGGGTGCACAGATAGTCAGACATTAGGACGTCTGGGACGTCATGGATCGAAGTTGGCCTAGGCGCGGCCCAAATATTCATTGGCCGCCCGAATACTACTTCGTAAGGGGTCAAGTGGTGCTTAGTGGGGGTGGAGCACATTGATAGCAATGCCAATGGGAGGGCATCAGGCCACTTCAGTCCGGTGGAGGCAACAATCTTAGAGATTTTTAGCTTGAGTGTGGCGTTGTGTCGCTCGACCAGGCCTGCAGATTGGGGGTGGAAGACTGCGTGAAATTTCAGTTTTACACCCAATCCCTTTAAGATAAGTTGGATGACTTCAGCTATGAAGTGGGGGCCGTTGTCACTCCATAAAATCCGACAAAGGCCATATCGGGGGAAAAACTCTTTTAACAGGACTTTGGCAGTGTTGTCGCGTGTGGGATAGGCCTCCACCCATTTGCTGAAGGCGCACACGACAACAAGGACGTACTTCAAACCCAGGCAACGGTCTAGCTGAATGTAATCCATCTGTAGGACTTCAAAGGGATGGTCGGGGACCCCGAACCCACCCCGAGGGACAACAGTTCCTTTCCCTGGGTTGTGTTGCAAGCAGATTAAGCATTGTTGAACTAGGCGTCTAGCAGAGTCGGGAATCTTGTCGTTGTGCCAGACTCGGGTGATGAGTTCAATCATGGGGGCAGATCCTATGTGTGCTGGGGAGTGTGCCATAGTCAGTAAGGGGATCAAGTAGGAATTGGGTAGCAGCCATTTGTTCGTGTCTTTTGTCAACCAGCAGCCTTCATCATCTTTCAGTCCCACCCGTGCCCATTCAGTCAGTTCTTGGGGGAGCAGGCCATTTGTATGTCTCTAATGTGCTCTCTAGCGTCCTTCCATTTTTCCGTCTGTGACCTAGTCACGTACATGCGTGTCGTCGTCCTATTCTCAGCTGTGGTTCGAGCAGTGATGTCGGCTAGTGCATTTCCTTGTCCAATGATGTCTGTCACTTTCTTGTGTGCCTGGCATTTGATGACTGCAAGTCGTTCGGGGAGGAGGACTGCTTCGGTCAAGGCAGAGACTAGATCTCCGTGAAGGATGGTGTGCCATGCGAAGTCAGGAATCCCCTTTCCTTCCATAAGAGCCCAAAATGATGAACCACCCCGAAGGCGTACTGGCTGTCGGTGTAGATGTTTGCGACTTTGCCTGTTGCTAGGACGCATGCACGTGTGAGGGCAATTAGTTCTGCCGCTTGTGCGGACCGTTGGGTGATGCGGGCCGTCTCAACTACCGTCCGGGCTGTGGTGACTGCATAGGCAGCCGAGGTCGTGCCGTCGGGGAGTTTAATGCACGAGCCGTCTACCCATAGCTCTCCATCAGGGTCTGGGATGGCAGTGTCACGGAGGTCAGCTCTACTTCTAGTTTGCTCGTCCGTGAGGGTCACACAGTCATGCATAGGGGACACATTGGGGTCGTCATCGGGGAGGGGCAACAGAGTGGCAGGGTTCAGAGTGGTACATCGTTTCAACGTGATGTGGGGTGTAAGCAGAGTTAACTCGTAACCAGTCAGTCGTGCGCTAGTCAGGTGCTGAGTCTTGGTCTGGTTCAGGAGTGTGTCGACAGCATGGGGGACCAGCACAGTGAGGGAATTCGAAAGTACGATCCCCTCACTTTGTCGGATAGAGACGGCAGCGGCAGCTACCGCTCGAAGGCAGGCGGGCAGAGCTCTGGCTACAGGGTCAAGAGTGGCAGAGAAGTAGGCACAAGGGCGTTGTTTGGGACCTATGGGTTGCGTTAGGACAGACAAAGCGCACCCCTCCCTCTCGTGGGTGAAGAGGGAGAAGGGCTTGGTGTAGTCAGGGGTTCCTAGAACAGGGGCTGAGCAGAGGGCATCTCGTAGTTCTTGAAAGGAGGATTGGCATTCAGGGGTCCAAGGGAGTGGGAAGGGAACGTCTTTCGCTAACAGAGAGAGTAGAGGTCTGACTATGAGACTAAGGTTTGGCAACCACTGCCGACAGAAGGACGTGAGGCCTACTAAGGAGCGAACCTGCTTTTGAGTCTTGGGAACGGGGGTCTCTAGGATGGTCCGGATCCGATCGGGTGTGAGCTTTCTCCCGTCCTTGGACAGGAGGTGGCCTAAGTATGTCACCTGTGGTTGGCAGAACTGCAGCTTCTTCTTGGAGACCTTGTGACCATTCTCCGCGAGGAAGTGCAGGAGTTGGATGGTGGCTGTGGTGGCAAGTGGCGTAGTGTCGGCAGCCAGGAGAATGTCGTCGACATACTGGATTAACACCACTCCGTCCGGGAGCTGGACTGCGTCCAGCTGTCTCTTGAGAGCCTGGCTGTAGATGCTGGGGCTCTCAGTGTAGCCCTGGGTGCTCTACAGAATCTATATGAACGGGCTTTTAGGGTGAAGCCGAAGAGGTATCGGCTGTCTGGATGGATGGGGATAGAAAAGAAAGCATTTTTGAGATCTATGACGGTGAAAACAGTGGCAGTGGAGGGGATCAGGGTCAAGATGGTGGTGATGTCAGAGACTACTGGGTACTGAGGTACGACTACTTTGTTTACTTCAGCGGAGGTCAATGATGAAGCGATAAGCCTTCTCATCTCCTCGCCTTGCTTCTTGACAATGGGTAGGATAGGGCTGTTACAGATATTACTGACTACTTCCTCTACCACTCCTGCATCGACTAAGGACTGAATGATTCCTACCAATGCCTTCTCGCCCTCGGGCGATATCCGATACTGTGGGAGCTTTGGGAGCATAGCGTCTGACCGTACAGTGATGTGCACAGGGTCTATCATCATGCGTCCCACGTCTGAGTCGGTCTTGGCCCAAAGGTACGGGGTAAAGTGTCTAGTAAGGACAAGTCAGCGTCAGTGATGGAAAACATGCGTCGGGTGGGACAAGGTCTGAACAGATTCTGGTTATCGTACAGTATGACCTCGTACTCCGTCTGGGGAACATCGAATGGTGGCTCGAAAGTGCTTCAGGAGGTCAAGACCCATAATGGCGTCGGGGGTGTTGGAAGATAGCAGGAAGGTCGTGTCCGTGATGTTGTTCTCTAAGTCAAAGGGAATCGGTGTAGATAAGGGATTAGTAGAGGGCGTTCCATCAAAGCCTATTGATGTCACGTGTAGAGCCAGACAAGGGTGCCCTTGGAATCAGTCGTTTGGATAATGCACTACGTGTTGCCCCAGTGTCCACCAAAAATGGGGACTTCGTACCCAGGACCTTAGCAGTGACATAAGGACCTTGCTGGTCAACACAAAGCTCGACTGGATCCCTCCCTTGTCCCTGGCTGTCCTATGCGAAATCGCGGACGTTCTCGCAATCGGACTGCTGATACTGATTCTGTCGTGGGCGGTCAAATGTGTTAGGTCGGCTTGGTCTGTCATAGTTAGCATCATTGGTGTGTCCCCGTCCCTGGTCCCTGTTCTTTTGTCCGTTTGTCCCATCCCTAGCCTCTCGGTTCTTGTTTGCTTCATGAAGGACCGGGCACTGCGACTTCCAGTGACCGTATCCTTTACAAAACGCGCATTGGTTTTCATCTAAGTCCCTTCGGCTTGTATAGGGTACGGGCATTCGTTCTCTGGAGGGTGTATTTTTAGGGGCTGTCGGCTGGTAGTTCCCCTTGGAGGGTTCCCTACCTATCGTCACCCCTGCAGTTGAGCTATCATGACCCGCTCTTTCAACTCCTTCTTTTTACGTTCGGATGCCCTATCATTCTCATTCTTCTGATGTTCATAGTATTGGGCCATCTGGAGGATAGCCGCGGGTTTAGAGGCTGCCCAGCTGCTTTCGCTCGCCTGCAATTTTTGAGAAACTTCTTGCACCAGGCCTTTCACGAAATTCTGAACGAACAAGTGGTGTCCGGTTGCAGTGGCCATATCTTGGCTGCTGTAGTCGGAGAACACCATTTCGAACCTAGAGAAGTATTCGAAGCGTCTTCTTGTGGTTTCTGTCTACAGGCCGTCACTATTGACCAGTCTATTTTCTTCTCGGGAATCAGGGTCTTGAGTTTCTGGACGATCTTGTCCGGGAGTTCAAGGATGGCCGTTACGGGTTTCTGCCCGGCTCCTCGTTGCTTGTCGAACTCATCGAGTTGTTTCCAGGTATGTCCGAACAGCTCAAGGTGGTCGACCTTGCGGATCTGCTTCCACACATCAGCTGGCAGACATAACCCGAAGAACAAATCGAGGTCCGTTAGGGTCATGATAGTGGAACCTAAGGCTGTACCTAGTTCAGTGTAGAAGGCGGTGGGGTTTTTTCGTAAATCGGGCAGAGATTTTCGGAACGTCAGAATATCCTGTCGATCCCATGGTTGGTAGACCCAGTTGTACACTATCCTCCCTTTTGCATCCGTATGGTTAACATCATCGTGTGTTCCCTGACCTCGTGGGGGACCCAATAGGGGGCGGCCTCTCTTATCGGCATCATGGTGCTAGGTTGCTCTATTCGTGGTTCGGCCGCTACGGATGTCGTAGGTTTAGCTTCCACCTCTGATTCAGTGAGGTGGCAGAAAACCCTAAGTGTACGCGCAAGGAGGTCCGTCACGTCACACTCGCCCTCATCCCCGATATCAATTTTTCTATACAGAGTCGTTAGGCTCTCGGGACCTCTATCTCGATATCGGTCCTCATAAGCGTTTAGGACATGATAACATAATCGATACGACAAAGTGTCGTCTGTGGCTTCCCGCATATGAGTTGAATATATCCATAACGTGTTCCTCCTTCTCCTTTCGTTCTACTAGTGTCCTGACTACCTTGTCAATCCTCTCTTGCTCGTTTTTGCCCAACCTGTTCGTCCTTGTGGGTTCTGTGTTTCGGGCCTCATGGTCATCTAATATTGCTGCTTGTTTTGTATCTGGTGCGAGGGATTCCGCCGGTGCGGAGGCCTTGGGGCCGAGGCCCTGGCGCTACTCTCGTCTGTGCTTGGGGGTCGCGAGTGTTGCGCTGAAGGTTGGGAAGGGGCATATGGAGGGGGCATGTAGATGATCGGAGGACCTAATAAGAGATCATCGTTGGTTCGCTGTTTCGAAGGTAATTCAGGGTAGAGCGCAGAGGGTGTTCTAACAGGACACTGGCTCGGTGTTTCGATCTCTTGTTTTCGCTTAGCCTCCTCTCTCTTCTTTATTTCTTCCTCTAGTTTCTTTGCAGCTAGGTGGGCTGCTTTACGTAGCTCTTTGTCTAACCTAGCTTCCTCTTTCTTCTTTCGCTGTACAGTTTCTTTGCGCCACAGGCCAACGCTGTCTAGCATGGTCGGTGTCGTTCTACGAGTTTTTAGGGCTTCATCTAGTGCATCTAGTTTGCTTTCTTCAAAGGATCCTATCAGTGGCCACTGACTCTGGGGTTCCTTCTTCGTATACCTGTGCCATAATTTGCAATATGCTATAGCGACTAGTCCATGCTTTGTGAACATGTCTTTGTTAGGGGTGCCTTCCAGTGGGACTGGATGATCCGCCTCTAACAAGCGGTCCGGGCTGAACCAGCTACCACTCAGTGGGGAGAAGATAGGCATGACAGATTACAAAGGGGGACAAAAGTCCGCGTTACCTACCCTTCACTACCTGCAAAAGACTAGGCAGAATATTGCTATTCCAGGTTGTTTGCAGACAATGAATGTTTCAAGAGAACTAGATCCAAATAAATAATCAGTGGGGAGAAGATAGGCACGACAGATTACAAAGGGGGACAAAGGTCCGCGTTACCCATCCTTCACTATCTGTAAAGGGAGAGAGAATATTCCTATCCCTCGCCGTTTGTAGACAGGGAATGCCTCAAAAGGAGCTACTCTGATACTCAAAGAAAAAGGGAGCTACCCTTGACAATCAATCAAACAAACAATCAGTGGGGAGAAAAGATAGGTACGACAGATTACAAAGGGGGACAAAAGTCCGCGTTACCCACCCTTCACTGTTCACAAAGGAAGATAGAGTATTTGTACTCTTCCTCGTTTGTAAGCAGCAAATGTCTCAAAGAACCGTTATCGTTTCACAATTTGTCGTTTTGTACGACCTTACCCGGACCGCATGGGCTGTTTCTTGTCTTCCGAATCCAGCGCCCGATCGTCCTCTATCTTCTATCGCGGCACTCCTGATGGTTCCCAGTCAGGACCGTAGATCACTCGAGAGAGGTCTGTTCGGAACCAGTGAAGTTCGGATGATCGGCTGTCAGACGAGGGTCTATCGGACAGGAGCTCTCCCGATCGTTGCAGTCGTTCACTCTGTCGTCAGGACCTCTCCCACTGGATCCACGTGTCGCTGATGGGCCCCACGCTTGGGACGCCAATTGTAAAACAGGAAGGCAATCGATGAATGGAATAACCTTAAGTATTGCCCGGCGATGTCGCCTCTATTCCCCAAAATATGAATCAATGAAGAGGCAGGCGCTGGAGACTGGAAGGCAGGAAACAAAGGTTTATTTTCTCCGGAGGAGAACACGTCAGATCAGACCAACAGGGAATCTTCACGAGGTGCTCTACTGCATCTCTGAGGCCTGGCCTCTTATACACGCATTTATGGCAGGAAGACATTCTTTATTACAGTAAAGATACTTTGAAGTATGAAAGACATCCCTGGGATCTTCCGCTTCAGACCCGTTCCCACGCACCCTTACAGTGAGAATCCCCTCCCCATTCACCATACAGAATCGTCATCAGACGGCAGGATCAGCAGGGCATTCCGCCGGTTCCCGGAATGCATGTGGTGTGACGGATCTCATGGGGTGGGGGCCTTGATCTACGGTAACTCCTTTGAAGAGGGGCGATTCCTTACAGTCGGGGCCATAAACTGTATCCGCAGGGCTAGGTGATAGCCTGGGACCGGCCTGGACAATCGGATACGGAGGAAGAGGGGTGTCAGAGGGTGTGATAGTGTATAGGAGGAAAGGGAGGTGTCGGGCAGGCCCGGGGTGAGATTCCCAGGAAGTGCAGCGCAGTTGGAGGGGGTTAATGGCCCGTGCATGAGAGAGAGAGAGAGAGGGTGACCAGTGCGGGGGGGGCTTGCGAGGATGTGGAGCCGCGCTGGGGATTAGCGGTGTGCAGAGAGTGGGTCTGATCAAGGTAGCTAAAATGGCCGCCGCGGACGACGAAAGTGTGGCATTGGGAAAAAGGGCAAGATGGCGCAGACAATGTTTATCGATACAAATTAATTTTCCACAGAATTGCTAATTGTCCTTTAAGTGGGGCATGCAGAGTTGGGCACCATTGAGGAAAATAACCTAATTTCCTCTCCTTCAACAGGGTGCTTCTCTAGTTGGCGCATGCGCACACACACACACACAAACACACACACTCACACACACACATGTGCACACACACACTCTCTCTCGCTCACACACGGACACACTCTCTCTCACAGATACACACTCTTTCACATGCACACACACACACTCATACACACACGTGCGCACACACACACACACTCTCTCTCTCACACATGCACACACACACACACACACTCTCTCCCTCACACACGTGCACATACACACACACTCTCCCTCTCTCTCACATGCACAGACACACACACATACACACACAGAAGTGCACACTCTCTCTCTTACACACGCACACACTCTCACACACAGACACACTCTCTCTCTCCCTCACACACACACACAAACATACACACACTTTCTCACACACACACGCACACAGACTCTCTCACACACACAAAAAGACGCACTCTCTCTCTCCCTCAGACACACCCATACCCACACACTCTCCCTCACACACACACATACACACACACACTCCCTGTCTCTCACATGCACCCACACACACAGACACACAAACACACAGACACACACTTAGCCCACAGGACTGGAAATAGCTGGAATGAATGGCTGCACCGGATGCAGAACCAAGCTCTGACATAAGAACAGGAATGCAGGTGGTGGACTCTCTTTATGCCAGCACTCCAGAGAGCTTGGTTGGCATTCCAAAGGGACCTCATGCATCTCTCTGAATGGAGTTCGAATGTGTAACACAAGACAGCATCTGCATCTTTAAAAGGGAGATTTTGCATTCCACTCAAGGTACTTGCGCTTCTCAGTGAATGAAGTGTGTGCTTCTCTGAAGGGAATTTGATAATAACTAAATAGAGTTTTAGTATCTCCCTGAAAGTCCCTGGTGCATCTTAGTAAATGGAGCATGTACATCTTAATAGAGCAAGTTTTTGCACCTCCATGAAATGGACCTTGTGCAGGGAGAGGTGTAGCAGTCAGAGTGGCTGACTCCAGAGCACGGGCTCACGGTTTGATCCCCGACGCTGGCGGCATTTCAACTCAGCACCCTCCGACTCTGGGCAATAGCTCACTTAGGGGCATATTTACAAGCCCCTATCGCCACCACAATGTCACTTTCAGTGACGTTGTGATGGCGATGGGGGCCACACTTTATTTACAAGGCAGAGTTAAGCCACTTAACATGGCTTAACGCTGCCTTGCAAATAAGGCACCCTTTCACCCTGTATTTAGTGTGAAAGGGGAGGACGATGGGTGTTGCGGTGGTTGTTCCACCACAACACCCATTGATTTTGACGCTGCCTCCTATTTACATGGGCAGCGTGAATAGGAGGCAGTGCCAAAATTAAGACTAGGGAAAACCTGGTCTTAAACAGGCGAAACGAGGAGAAATGCTTTATTTCTCCTCGTTGTTGCTGTTTCCATGTGTGCTGCCTTGTGCAGAACACATAGAAACAGCAAATTGCTTATGATTGTTTATGTGCAGAAAGGTCCCCCTTCCTGCACATAAACAATAATTTTACAAAAAATGCCGTTTTGCAACTTCTCTGTGTGCTGCACTAAGCAGCACACATAGAATTTACAAAACGGCATTTAAAGATTGTTTATGTGCAGGAAGGAGGATCTTCCTGCACATAAACAAACTTCCCCTTAACACAGGCACCCTTGCACCATCACCCTTGCACTATGGTGCAAGGGTGCCTGCATTGGCTCTAGACAGCTAAAGTTAGCGCCAGCGCAGGGGGAAACAGAGTTTCACCATCTTCTAGTAAATATGGTGCAGCCCTGCATTTCTAAAGTGACGAAGAGTGTCGTTAGCCTTCTTGGCTTAACGACACGCTTCGCCACTTTATTGTAAATATGCCCCTTAATATCCCCGACGACCCCCAGCACCTTGAGACCCCTAGGGGTGATTAGTTCGGGCTTTACAAATACCAGATACACACAAAATACCGGATACATGTCAGTTAATGAAGCTGAAGCCTTTACGAGGCTGGCATCACAGTGAGCCATCCACGTGCTTGCTCGTCTTAATGATGATAGCGATCAATGATGGAGTGAGTCAAAGGTGGATCAGTAGATGGCATAAGACTGAGGGTCAGATCAATAAAGGAACACTACAAACAGACAGAACAGTGTGGAGCAGACCAGTGAGGGAATGAGCTGTGAGGGAAAGGCAGTAAAAGAGCAGCCAGTTACAGAGTAGTGAAGGTCGAAGCAGCGGTAAAGCACAGCAGTTTATGTCAGAGCAGGGAAAGCAAAGCAGTGATGGACTGAGCAGTGAAAGATGGAACAGTGACATAGCACTTAAGAGCAGAGTACTGAGGTAAGACTAATCAGTGACACAGTGCAGTGAGGGAAAGAGCTGTAAAGTAAAGAGCAGTGACAGAGGAGTGTGGTGCAAAGACGTGGTACGTCAGAGTGCTAAGGGAAACAGCAGTGGAAGACGGTGCAGTGATTTTCAGAGCACTGAGGGTCAGCGCAGCAAAGTTAGCGAATTGCAGAACCTTAGAGGAATTGGCAGTGGAAGAGAGACTGTAAGCAGTAAAGGGTAGAGGTGTGAACGATAAAGCAATCCAAACAAAAGGCCGACCGAACCTGAAAAATAGCTCTGCGTAGCATCACCAGACTCCACACAAGAAAATACAAACAGGACAAAAGGAGGCCCCAGGCCATCACTTGGGGTGCAGAATTGATACCTAGAATTCCATTCTGGTCCACACCCTTTAGGTTCCATCTCTTCTGTAAGACGCTGAAGACTAAAGAACACCTCGTTGTGCTGTGACTGTAGGATAAACGTTCTGTGCCCGAAGAGATGCCGCACCTACTTCACTGCTCCATAATTATACCACGGCCCTGCCAATGTTTGCCTATCCCCATCTCTTATCCCTTGCTATACCCAATTTTCTTTTTTAAACCTTCCTCTTAATTTGTATTTAGTTTACGCTAAAGGCACATTACACTGTGGAATGTGCACACATATATCTTTCAGGGCGTCTGTTCAATATGTGCTGCAACACGAACCACATAATCTCTCCACTTTCTGCGGTTACAGTCCATTGCACTGGCATCTCTGGTACAGGGACTAGCCTCGGGCAGAGGCCTCTCATCGAAGCGTAGCAGGTTGGTGCATGCACTGTACTGGTCGTTCCAACATTGACAAATGTTACGTCACATGTGGCTAACGTATTTGCACCAATCCCCTTTATGCCTGTGCAGACGTTTATCTCACAGGTGTGCTGATAAAGCATATTATCTGTGCCCTAAAAGTCTGGGTCAAAAGCAAAAGAGATGAAGAAATAAAATACTTTGATCTGCATAGATTCCAATCAATGGATTGATAAGGAAGGCCAGGGTGACACCCAGGTACTTTGTTTTGCTCCTTGCAGTCCAGATGCCACGCATTCCTCACGCGCACACACGCTGAACTTCAGACCATGATGAGCTGAGCTCGGTGCCAGCACTCCTCACGGGCACCTGCGCACGACGCCGAACGTTAGGCCATGAAGAGCTAAGCTCTGTGCCACGCACTCCTTACGCGCACCTGCGCGCTACGCTGAACGTCAGGCCATGATGAGCTGAGCTCGGTGCCAAGTTTACTCTGGGAGCACTTGGCAGAGCCTGGATAACATGCATATTAGGCCTTTGCGGCTGCTCTTTGTCATTCATCTCGCATTTCTCTGACAATATATTTATCTTTTTATTTGATTTAACATTCAGGGGTTAAAATATCTGGTGCAAACCTGTTTATCACGTCTTCCACAAAATAAAACATGCCTTAGTTTTAAGCAAGGGAGAAGTCAGTAAAATGAATACTTCTCTTTAAAAAGCAGATTGAGGTCCTAGGCGTGAAAAAGGACATTCAACTCTTTCAACACGTTTTTAAAAGCTTTCCCCCATCAGTGCGTATGAAAATGGTGCCAAATGGCCCACCAGAAAGTCATTTCACCAAAGGTATTTGGAGCAAAGTGATAGGTCTTCCAGACAGGCCTGCATCTTTATCTACTCAGATAGACAACATTTTCGTTCAAGTCCATCTGCTCACCACATAAAAGGACATTAGCTGAGAGTGTTTTGCAGACATAATTAGACCCGTATCAAAGGTACCAGACACACGCCATACCCTTAAAGATGGGTGGAACTGCTGTTTCTGATAGCTCTTATTTTGTTGCATGTCTTTTTGCTACAGCAATGTGTAGTGTTTAAACTGTAAACAAAATTGACCTTAGTATTTATTGGGCCTCCTATCAGGTACAGCTAGGGCGGAATTTACCTTTCATTACAAATCATTAAACCAGGATGTTCAACTCACTACTTTCTACACTACTTTATCACTACTTTAAAATGGCTAGCACACACCACTACAATCCGTCAATTAAATGCACTTTATCTTCTGAAATACAACTTGTAAAGGGGTTAAGGAATTTGAATTTGACAAACTAATCGTGTGGTAAAGTGTTGAGGAATTCTAACAAAAAAGGTCAGTGTGATTAGGTGTAGAAACAGTAAGATGGTTTGTGCTATCCAGATGGGTCAATAGCTACACAGAGAAAACAGAAACACTCGAGACTATCCTGTCTACTTTTATAGGATTTCCTTTGAAGGTGTACAAATACAGATGAAATCCTGCTGAATAGCAGGCCTAAGTGAAATCTGATTTTGTAGGATAAATCTTAATTAAAACCCTTAATTGTGCCTCTTTTTATTTCAACAGGAGAGAGAGGTCTTTGTCTCCCTAAAGGTCTGAGATCGACACCATAGCTATTCTCAGTGAAATCTCCATGCATACTGCTTACAGACATCCTGCAGAGCTTATATAACTATTCATTTTTTCTACATCTTTAACGCAATTCAAAAATATTTCAAGTTCTTGTTGAATTCTTTTCATCATTTCATTTTTCGTCGCTTGTTACATTTTGGAAACTTGTATCCATTTCACAACATTTTAGAACTCCATTATCATTCAAAAGCGGGATCGCTTGCGATAAACTTTTTTCCTCTATTCAAGTCCACTCACTACAGGCTCTTCTTCTTTGAGAGGTTAAAAAATGACTTTTGTAAAACATTTTAGCCAACATAACTAAAAAAAAAGAGAGTGCAAGATTTGCGTTACTTGCTTTCAAAATACATACAATAGACTAGCAACCTCACTCTTTTTGACGCACCGGCAGCGCAATGGGCCTGCCAATATTTACAAGGCCACGTAAAGTCACCCTGCGTGACTTTTCATGGCCTCGTAAATATGGGCCCCTTTCACGCCTTACTCTGCGTGAAAAGAGCGTTCCAGAGGAGTTGCTGTGGGTTTTCCCACGCAACATCCATTGAACCTGACACATTCCCAGATTTACAACGTTTTGAAAGGCTGGGAATGCATCAGAATCCTACGCCTCCACAGGGGAGAAGTAGAAGTGGCGCAACAAGGAGAAATACTTTTATTTCTCTTAGGGGCATATTATCAAGAACGGCGTTAAAATTATCGCCGGTTTAGCGGCAGAAAACTGCCGCTAAAGCGGCGATAATGGTCTTGATAATATGCCCTGGAGAATTCCAATAGAAGTCCATGTTCACACCAGAACATGGACTTCTATTGGAATTCTCCAGGACATATTATCAAGCCCATTATCGCCGCTTTAGCGGCAGTTTTCTGCCGCTAAACCGGCGATAATTTTTAACGCCGTTCTTGATAATATGCCCCTTAGTTTTTTCCTCTTTCTATGCGTGCTGCATTCTTCAGCATGCAGAAAAAGAGGAAAATACCATCAATGATTGTTTTTGTGCGGGTGGTGCGAAGTGATCTGGTGTTGGAAGGTTTAAAATCTGCACTTCACACAGTTGACATGTTTGTAAAGGTTGGACGCGGCAGCAGAAATCACCGGGGGGAGAGAATCGCGCAGTGAGCCAAATGCAGCGGGTCTGTGAGACTCCATCGCCCAGGCTCCTCTGCTCGCACCTACGTCACCTGACAGCGCCCGGAGGCGCATTTAAGTCCCTCAGACATCCCGCAGCGCGGGAAGCGGCAGCAGAAATCACCGGGGGGAGAGAATCAGGCAGTGAGCCAACTGCAGCGGGTCTGTGAGACTCCATCGCCCAGGCTCCTCTGCTCACACCTACGTCACCTGACAGTGCCCGGAGGCGCATTTAAGCCCCTCAGACAACCCGCAGTGCGGGAAGCGGCAGCAGAAATCACCGGGGGGAGACAATCGGGCAGTGAGCCAACTGCAGCGGGTCTGTGAGACTCCATCACCCAGGCTCCTCTGCTCGCACCTACGTCACCTGACAGCGCCCGGAGGCGCATTTAAGCCCCTCAGACATCCCGTCTGCGCCCGTCAGAGGCCGGGCTGGGCCACCCCTCTGACAGGCATCATCTTCCAAGCCCTGCTGAGGTGAGTTACACACATCCAACAACAGTGAGCGTTGAAACATTTACACCATGGGGAAATGCACTGGCATACTAAGCTCTCGCCCCTCCACCTCCATAGATAGTATGCTGGAAAGAGCAGTTAATATTGTTGCCACCGAGATTGAGCTAACCGAGAGGCGTCTGTCTTTGGGATTGGCAGCTCCACAGACTGTCCCTTTGGTAGAGGAGGTTCAAGATGACTGTGATGCCCCCCCCGACACTGAGTTTATTGCGGTTAAGAAGTGCAGGGATTTCACAGAAGGCACTGGCTTGGTTGACATCATTCCTGGGAAACAGAAGACAATCAGTAACACTCTGCAACTTTACTTCAACTGAGAAGCAGCTGCGCTCAGGTGTGCCTCAGGGCTCAATTTTGAGCCCCACACTTTTTAACATATAAATGGTGCCCCTGCTAGATCTAATATCATCTTTTGATATTGAGACTGTCTTACGCTGATGATACACAGCTCATCCTTACCCTGGATAAAGAAACCACAGCAGCTGAAGAAAATTTCCAACAATGTCTCTCGGCTGTCTTCGAATGGATGAAGACCAACCATCTTAAATGTAACAGCCAAAAGACGGAGATTCTGCTGCTGGGAAAATGTAATATCTTTTCACCCAAAATGTGGTGGCCAACCGCGCAACCCCACCCCCCAATACTGTGGACACTGCAAAAAATCTAGGAGTACGATTTGATACCTCTCTCTCTTTTCATCAGCAGGCCCTGTCGGTAGCAGGAACTTGTTTTCATTGGATAAAAACTCTGAAAAAATTCTTTGACCTCCTGCCAGCCATAGCTCGCAAGTCCGTGGCAATGGCGATGATCTTATCACGACTAGATTATTGTAACAGTCTCTATGCAGGTATAAAAAAGAGTATTCTAAAAAAGCTGCAGACTGTACAAAACGCAGCGGCCCGAATATTACTGAATTTACCTAAGGGGTCCTCTGCCTCCGAGGCTCTTCAAATCCTCCACTGGCTACCCATACACAAGAGAATTCTCTTTAAAATCCTTGTGATAACCTTCAGAGCTGTAAAACAAAGTGGTCCTAAATACCTTAGGACCAGATTAAAAGCCTATGTACCTGCTCGTAACTTGAGATCCTCTAAGGAAAATCTACTAGCACCCCCCCATTTCGTCTGAAGTCCAGAGGAGGAAAATCTATGGCTGTACTAGGGACAAAAGCCTGGAATTATTTACCTACCCAATTGAGACTTATTCAGACGGAGTCCATCTTTAAGAAAAAATTGAAAACTTAGATCTTCACAGTTCCAGACAGTCTGGCCCTATCTTTCATCTGACTACAGCGACATTAGAGACCACACTCCCTTGACACCCACTCTCAGCGCCAAGATGCTCCTCTGGAGTGATATCCAGCGCTTTATAAATGACATCATTCATTCATTCATTCATTCATTCATTCATTCATTCATTGTTCAGTGCCACTAGCCATTCTCCGATCCTAGGAGCTGGCTGCAATAAGGAGTAACCAGGGCAACGAGGATCTACCAACGGTAGTCTGCAACGGGGATAGTACACTAAATATGGATGCCTCCCCGACCCCAGCAACTTCAGGGGCAAAAAGAAAAAGGAAACTGGCTAAACCCACCAGTTCCAAGAGGATACAACGCCCTCGTGTTAAACAACAACGTACTGCCCTGAGTTCATGGATTCAGGGCACACCCTCCTCTGTGAATGTGAAGACTGCTGAGGCCACTGTCGATCTAACATCAGCTGAGGCATTAAATCATTCCATCCATACTCAGACTGATACCACAGCAGTTCTTTCATCTTGTTATAGACTTGGCGACACCTCAATTGACATCATAGTGGACACTGTTTATGAGCGCATTAGAGACCTTGTGGATAAGAACTTTACTGCACTGTGGAAACGTTTAGATCGCTTGGAGTCATTGACAAATAGACTAAACACACATACCAACACCCCTAAACCTACTGTTCAACAAAGGGAGGTCTCCAACTTGCAGTCCACTAGTGCACTTAGCCTTAATCAACAGTCGCAGGCTCCAACATCAACGTTCATTCCCTCTACCAGTGCCTGTGACACTTGCAGTAAAGTCAAGGAATGCTTTTCACTTAAAACCACTGAAGCCCAGAAAAATCCACTGATTACAGGACGCACTAATAGCCCACCCTCACTTACACACCCAGCCCCTTACGCTGCTCCTGCAAGCTCTGTAAACAAAGCCACTTTAGGGTGCAATACGCAGGGTGTGACCGCGACCATTGAAAATCCTGCTAGTATGGTGATCGCTGAGGGTAGTAAAGAAGTTCTTAGCCTACCACCGGCAGCATGTCCCTATGTCTTAGTTTTAGCAGGTGTTCCCCCCCTAAGAAAAAATCAGACTGAGACCTGGGACCAATTGCGAAATAAAAGCGCCGACTGGCTTGTAAAACATAAAGGGCTTAGGGTGGTAAACATTAGTGACATCATAATGGTACGCAGGGTAGGGTGGGTTGGTTCCTCATTGAATAACATTGAGGGAGACTGTATCGTTATTAATTTTCGACGACCGTCATTGGTAAGATCTATATTGACGGTACAGGAGCTTAATACCACCATCCCAACTCTTATCTGGTCACTGCCCTGGGTTTTTTCTACAAACCGACCCCGGGACAAAATACCCACGATACTTTTCCACACATGGTGCATAACAGGTTTTCCGCCCAGTCTGGGTTAGACAGCCTGGATTGACTGCTATCTATCCCCACACTAGATGAGACTGTCTCTATCCCAATCATGACTAATCCCTCAGGACATGACACTTTTGATTCACATGAAACTGACCCAAACTTACATGTACTGAGCTGGAATGTTGCCGGCTTAGCATCTAAAATAAGTTCTGATGATTGGGTAAACATAGTTCAAAAATATGACATTCTCATGTTCCAAGAAACATGGGCTACACGGGACTTACATCTAGAGGGGTTTGTATGTTTCAACATCATTGTACCCATTCCCAAAGCAGGCCGCCCATCCGGCGGACTTTCTATCTGGGTCAACATTTCTTCAGGCGGTAGTGCTAAGGCTCTTGTCACAAATAATGATAACTTCCAAGCCTTGATTTACACACGGGGGCCTCAATTTGTCTCATTAACTTTTATAATAATGACTTCCTGACCTCACCAAATACGAATTTTATTAACCTGTTTAATTTTATTTCTAATTTACAAAGACAAAAGGCGCTCTACAATTTAGCTGGTATCTGTCTAGGTGGCGACTTTAACGCCAGGATTCCTAGGGAATACGAACTAGTTACTGATCCCCCGGCTTACGTGCCCCCATGCAAAAGGGGGTCAGAATTGCTGGATCATTTGTCTAACCACAATCTATCAAATGTGATGGAAATTGCGGCTGTACATCATAATGATAACTGTTTCGTACCAACATACAGAGGTCGTGGTTGTGCTTCAACCATAGATTATGTTTTCATATCTGCCTCATTAGAAGATTTCTTATTAAAGGCTGAGGTCATACCAACTGTGCAGGGCGATCATAACCCAATTGCGACAACAATTAGATTCGCCCCTAGACCGGATTTGCCAAAGAGTGTGGGGCCAGCAACTTAGTGTCCTCTACTGATAACTTGAGAGTGATTTGGAAAGGTGTTGATAAAAATAACCTGTTTTCTAGAATGATAAAAGCACATCCATCACTCATTGACACATGCCTGTCACCTATCGACCCCAACCCAGAGGCAATTAACGCCTTTAGCCATTTATGTGGAGGCATTAAACGACTGATCTCTAGGCCCGCACCAGATACTAACCAGAGTCCAAGATGGTTCAACAATGCCTGCTCACCAGCAAATAGAGAGCTCCGCACAGCACTTGTAACAAAGCCAAGGGATGCAACTCTTGTCAAGTCCCTGAGGCGTCATTACAAACAAGTGGCCAGGCAACGAAAAGATGAGCTCCAAAAAGAACGCTGGGACAACCTTGCTTGTGCTGCCAGACTTAATAACGGAAATGGTTTCTGGGCAGCAGTTAAAGACATGCGATCCATGGGCCTTACGCTCACCCCCCTAAGCTGTAACATAACTAGTGAAGCTTGGGAAGCCCACTTCTCTAAGATTTATTTAGCTCCACCTCAGAGTGAGGATCCTTTTAATCATCATGCTGCCTCGCGGATTCAGATATCCATGTTAGAAGTTGAGGATGCCATCTACCAAAGTTTAGGCAACAAGGCTCCCGGCCCTGATGGGCTTCCCATCGATCTCATCAAACACAAACCAGAGTTTTGGGTGCCCCTTTTACTTAACGTTTTTAATAATCTAACAAATGCCTCTAATCCTAGCACATGGTCTACCAGCATTATCGTTCTGATTTTTAAAAAGGGGGACCGATCCAACCCTAGCTGCTATAGATCGATCTCCCTGATCGACAATACACTGAAGATTCTTGGGAGGGTCCTGTTTAATAAGATCAGGTCTTGGGCTGAGGAGGAACACATTTTAAATTCATGCCAGCTAGGTTTCAGAAGCAAAATAGGCACTGTGGAACAGTGCCTAAACCTAAACTTGATTGTTGGCAAATACACCATTGCTCGGAAATCCCCCATTTACCTGGCTTTTATGGACCTCACCTCAGCCTTTGATTTTGTTAACAGGTCACGTTTATGGTCGGTTCTTTTAAAATATGGGTTGGATGAGGGTTTAGTTAACTTTTTAGCCTATTTACACAGGGATTTGAAAGCACGGGTGAGGATCAGTAAGGACGGGGAGGTTTCACGGGACATTAATATTGGTAGGGGGGTCAGACTGGGGTGCGTACTGGCCCCTCTCCTATTTATTTTATACATTAATGACTTACACAATGTACTGACTGAACTTACTAACGATGACCCGAGAATTAATGGTGATACACTCCCCGCCCTACTGTATGCGGATGATGCAGTCCTAATGGGCCGCACACCCAACGCACTACGCACTTTAGTCCAGGGCTTTGTGGATTTTATGGCCGGTTTAGATCTTTGTACCAATTTTAAAAAATCATTTTTAATGGCCTGCGGCCCAAAAAAGCACCTTATCAATTCAATTACCTCAGGATCCGAACGCTTATTACGCACTTGCACTTTCCCATATTTGGGGTTAGTATTTTCAGCCAACGGCTCCTGGGTAGATCATGTGGCACACAGCAGGAGCAAGTTTTTAAAAGCCACTAATTCAATTTTGTGCCTTCCGCAACCAAAAAGGGCCGAGGTGGTTTTATCTATAACCAAAATTTATAAAACACAGTGCATTCCCACCGCAACATACTGCGCTGAAGTTTGGGGTATTACAAAATGCAGTAGTATCCAGGGTGAGGAAAACAGATTCTGTCGGAAACTCCTGGGGGCCCCAATTTTCTCCTCACATTTTGTTTGCCATAAGGAATTAAAATTGTTTTACATTGAAGATTACATCAGGGCTCGCCCAGCCATATTTTGGCTAAAAGGTTGGCAAAACCCGGCAGCGACCCTAACAAGAGATATAATAGTTGATTGTCTTAAATGTGATAGGGGTGGGGACATACCCTGGCTCGCCGCTGTTAGAAAAAGTTTGATTAGTGTGAATCTTGAACGTATTTTTTTTTAAATCCAAGCGATATGGAGGGCATAAATAAAAAATCCCTCCAGGAGGCTCTATATGATCAATATAGTCACACAAGATATGTAACAGAGCTCTCGAAATCGTCAGTTGCAAGGTATATGTACCTGGTGGACGCAATTTGTCCCCCATCACATCTGCCATCCAGCTATCTTTTACAGAATATAGATCGCTGGGAAAGAAGCTTTCTTTTTCGCCTTAGGGCTGGCACCCTAAATATTTTGCTTTGCTTCCCCTTAGGGTTCAATGTCAATCTTGAGCAAATGCCCTGCCCTTGTGGCAATTATAGCAACCAATCAATGTTACATTTTTTATTCTTTTGTAATTTCTATCAAAAATATACCAAACAATTTCTGATTCCTTTTTTTAAAGTGACTGCCATCACTGATTACAGAGCAGCCTACGCAGAAATTCTTAAACTGAAGGGGGATGATTTGGTTTTCCGTGTGAGTTCCTTCTTAAAAGTGGCAGTTCGTTCACGTACCTCAATGAGCACCCCCTGATGGCTGTTTCCCATTGTGCCTAATTTTCGTTGCTCAGTTAAAACATTTAGTCTGCTTTTGTATATTTATTTATTTACTTCTGTATTTGTTTTGATAGTTCTTATGTTTTTTACTTATGTGCCTTTTGAACTACTCTTGACCTCGTACTGTATATGCTTGATTGCACTTTATTACATTACGCTGATATTCAATATGAGTTATAAATTCTCACCCGGACAGTATTTTCCTAAGAAGTTGCTGTTTTGCACACCATGTTTCTCTTCTTTACAGTATAGACTTGATTGCACTTTACTACATTATGCTGCTATTTGTTAAGGGCTATAAGCTCTTATTCGGTCAGTGTCTTTATGAAGTTGCTGCCTTGCACACTATGTCTTCTTTTATAATACATGTATTTTTATTGTTGCTATTTGGTACGCAGCACAAGTCCCTACTTGTCTATTGCTTTTATGCTGCTATTGCTCTATTGTTCCATATACTGTGTATTTTTATAAATGTATGTATTTTTGCTGGTATTTTGACCTGTGCTTTTATGGACATTTTATATCCGAATAAAGATTTATTGAATTGAATTGATTGTTTTTGTGCAGGAAGGTGTCCCTTCCTGCACAAAAACAATCATTGCCGCAATGCAGGTGCAAGGGTGCCTACGCTGGCGCATGGCAGCCAATTGTGTGCCAGCATAGGGAAAAGCACGCAGATGCGTTGTATTGTTGTTAATACGACACATCCCTGTGCTTTTAAAAGCAAAGTTGCTTGCAGCGCCACGCTGGGTAATTTTTTTGTAAAATGAGACCTCAGCGGTTGTTAACCTGAGGTTTGCGGACCCCTAGAGGTCCACAACACCTACTCTTTAGGAAATTAAATAATATTGGCAGACTAATTATGGGAACATTAAATGCAAAGTGAAGGTGAAGGAATTTGAAATTGGAGGAAAAAAATTAAGTTGTTAGCCTTAGCTTGGTTCATGGGTACCTCAAACAGTAGTATGGACAGTTGGTGGCTTCAATTGAAGCACTAGTATGGTCCAGCAAAAAGTGGGGATACATAAGGAGTTAAAAAGACAAAGTCTTGTGCTAGAGTCTAGCATACTGCTTTGTCTTTTACAAAATAAACTACATTTTGAAACTATCCAAGTTATGTATTAAAATAAAAATTTCGATTTGTGCATTTTCTTTTGTTTGTAAATTAAAGAATGTTTTAAATAAATTGTGTATCTTTTATGTATACTTGTTTCTGAAGTTTTAGGTATCTTTTGAGGTTCAAATTGTAGAAATTGCTTACACTAGGTTCCCTGGCTTCTAACAATGATTCTTTAAGGGTTCACAGAGGTCAAAAGGTTAAGAATTGCTGTGATAGACAATGCATTTTGAAAACTCAATTTTCCCCAATACAGAAATCAAATTTCTTTTCACAAATGTCATTTGGATTTCAGTGTTCATAATATTGGAGCCAAGAAGCCCTCATTCTCCTTCCCATGTTTCATATCATGGTTGGATAGATAGATAGATAGATAGATAGATAGATAGATAGATAGATAGATAGATAGATAGATAGATAGATAGATAGATAGATAGATAGATAGATTGCAAAGAAATATAGGTCAGGAAATCTGAATACATGTCACCACTTCAATTAGTAAATATAATAGTTATATAAACATGACATACAAGAGCACTGAAAGCAAACTAGAAAGACATACAAATAGGACATACTAGAGCACTGAAACCAGACTAAATTGGCTTACAAGTGTTACTGTAGTCCTATATTAAGATATATACCAGCTTGCGATACAGGATTTCAGGTATAAATGTGCACATACTAAAACTATGACTGCATCATAAAGAACAGATTCAATTGGGAACAATCTGGAATGCTGTGAAATAGCAGCAGACTTATAAACAAAGGCCACTCCAAAAATAGTTTAGGACAGCTTGAACAGTAGACAGGAACTGATAAGCTGAAATGTGTTCTGTGCTCATATCAACAAAAATATGAAAAGCTGGCAAAAATGCACCTTGCTATCACATGAGCATCTAAACACAAAGGCAAAGCTAAAGTAATAATAAAGCAAAAACAAAAACACGGGCACAGAAAGGAACTACTTTGTACATAATTGTGCCCCTTGTGAAAGAGCAGAATGTTGTCACTCACAGTGAAGTTAGCCAGTTGCTGAAATGGGTTGACCCAGTCTCCTATGGAGTATGCTGTAGTGAGTGGAAGAAAACTGTACGTGGCACAACAGCAGACCAGTGGGTGAAGAGAACTGTCTGTAGGCACAACAGCAGACCAGTGGGTGAAGAGAACTGGCTGTAAGTACCTGTAAATATATACAGAAATCATTTAAGTGAAATCAAAAGGCTGAGTCCTAAAAGGCAACTTTTCCCCATGTACTGGAAGATAACACAGTGGCCTGTTTGGCATTGTATTTTCACTAAACATTTTCTTGTCTCGATACAGCAGGGATCTCTAAATTAGGAATGCTGGCTGCTGCACTACATGGCAGTCATCCTACTGACCTCTAAATGAGTTATTTAATGATCTATTCCAGTGGCCATGTGAGTATTGATCTTGAGAGTCCAACAAGGTTACCTTAATCTATTACTGATGTTACTTGAATCTGTGGGAAAAATAAAATGCTCTACAGCAAATGTTGACACCATGAAGAATTTCTTAATTAAAGCTTTAAAAAAATCTATGGGGTTATTTAGATTTGAGCAGTAATGGAACATCTACCAAAAAATGGTGGATGCCTAATCAGCTGACCACTGTGTTGCCAGTCTCATTTAGAATGCAGGGAAGGTTATGCTCCCAAAGTGCAATGATGGTGCATCCTGGTTTGCCTTTCAACAGCAATTCTTCCAATTCGGATCTCATTATTAATCCTGAAATATCCTTTTTAAAAAATATATATATATCTTTCTTTATTGTTTTTCATACCAACAAATCTAACCCAGTGCACCTGCAAGTGTCAAAGCATACTTGTGTTGTGGCCAGCCGCGGTCCGTGCAGGTAACAGCGGTGGGGCCAGGTAAGGGGGGATTTCGAGGGACGATGCAGAGGGAACATTAAATATTTATTTAATGTTCCCCCTGCATCGTCCCTCGAAATCCCCCCTTACCCGGCCCCACCGCCCCACTGCTGTTACCTGCATGGACCGCGGCTGGTTGTGGCCCGTACCATTAAGGTTTAATTTGTCACATATCAACAGTTAAACAATGTGCTCATTTGCATAGTGGACATATATATATATATATATCATAAGCAGTTGTGCATGAGACAGCTAAATAAACAACTGTATAAAGTATTACATAATCTGTTGGGGCTATGTTCAGGGCTCCAGGGCAGGGGGTAGGGGGCGGTAGGGGATCACACTTAGGTACAGATCAACCTGTAATAGCATACCCCGGAACAAACCTCCCGGGCCATGTGAAAGCTGGAGACAGCAACTAGCTATCAAAACCTCCACGAACCCATTCATAGTGCACTCCATCTGCGTTTGTCATAACACTCACCCACTACCTGTGGAGCAATTTGAGATACTTTTCTTGTCATTTCACTGCCTCAGACAGCTGCCCAGAGCACCAACAGGCTGTCCCAAAATTGACAATCCCCTCCCCCGAGCAATGCTAGTCTGTGTCTCACAGGGATTTCATCGTCTGTTTTCGTTCCCAGTTTCTGAAGGTACGTGTCCCATATTGGGACGGCCGAGCCTCCTGTGCCCCACTTAGCCAGCAAGATGAGTGCCTACTTTGGCCATCTCTCATGTGTCCAAGTCTCTCAGCCAGGTTTTAATACTGGGTAGGGGTCAATATTTCCAGGATGTCGCAATTCTGCATTTAAAAAGAACCAGTGCCAAATATATAAATCAGAGGGTATACATATCCTTGTTTCCTTTGCGCAGTAAACCCAGCAGCCCCCACATACCTGCCGCAGGCAAGCAACCACAGCACTGTAGGACTGGAATAAGCACCAGTGGCGGCTGGCATGTATGGAGGGTGGTGTGGCAGGTGGGACAAAAAGAAATAAGTGATAAAATAAATCCACGTAGCTTCCTGGTGCAAATTCCTCCTCGCTCGGGTCTTCTCGAGGCAGGCTCCAACGCGGGACTTGGAAATTGCACTAAGCAATCCTGGTGCATCTCTCATGATGTTAAACAGCATGAGAGATGCATCAGGATTGGAGGGAGCTGCCTCTTTCACCACTCTTAAGAGCACTGGAGGTCTGCACTTTCTCTAACCCAGCTGTCTTAGACATCTGGGTTAGAGAGGTTTAAAAAGCGCATGTCTGGCTGGCCTTTGCAAGCTCCCTTCTGCCACTCAGCAGCAATGGCCCCGCCCCATCCTGACACTAAGTTCAGGATGGGTTGCTGAAAAATAAAATGGTAATAAATAAACTTTATTACTATTTTATTTTTCAGCTCCGGGGATTTTCTGGGGGCTTTTTTTTTGTGGGGCAATTCCAAATGATGGCACCACCTGTGATAAGCACAACCCAACTCCATAGCGATTCTGCATGTCTTTAAACATGTGTGGCCTCTCTGCAGTGTACTAGTCATCTACAATGTGCACTCCTGCCTCGAGCCACGGTCTCTGGGCATGCGTATCGGCAAGTCTCTTTATTATAGGTAGTTCCAAACTGGGTAAATCCAGGGTATACAGGAAAGCCTGGCACAAACCTGCACATAGAGGTTCCAGCAAGCCTTTATCTTGTTTGCAAGCCTGCCCAATTCCGTTGCAGAGCAATTGGGGTATAGCAACCATCCGATCACTAAGGAAACTTTCAGAGCCCGAAGCAAATCTGACCTCTACTGATTCGGACCATCACTCAACCAGCACATTGGTCACTGCCATTGGGTTGCAGCATGGTATAACTCATAGTCGGGGTGCCCAGTCCCCACCTGGTAAACATTATTGCACCTTACTCAGTGCCACGAGCTTTCTTTTCTTACCCCATATTAAATCTGAGAACATACCATGTAAGTCTGTAAAGAAAGATTTCTTAAGCATCACTGATTAAGCTGCAAATATCGGGGGAGAACCAGCATCTTGGCTATTGCCAGATGTTCCATTGCAGATATCAGTAAACTGACCTATAAGGGGGCAGATTGGCGACAAGCCATCATTGCTTTACCCAGGTTACCCCGCATCAAGTTCTCTACAGTATGATAGATGAGAAAAAGCGAACTGAGGGCTGAGGCAAGAGCACCGAAACCGCACCTGTCAGCAAAAATGTTGGAAAAATAATGTTGGCGCAGGAAAACCAGGGAGTGCACCCCTCTCCACTCCCTATTTGGGATACCCAAAGCTGAAGCAACAAGAAAGATAGGAATTCCGCACACAAAAGTTGTAAATCCACTCAAAGTCAATTAAACAAAAGTTGTTAGCGATGATCTGAAGAAATTTTTCAAGTCGTTGTGTTCTTGTTCTCTTTTGAAAATTATTCTTTATTGAAAAAATCGAATACATCAAGCTGATAAAATCCAATATTCAAAATCCATTAGCCGACGCGTTTCGTCCCAATAGGGACTACTTCAAGGCTATAGAAAAACATATATACAAAAACATTTAAAATATGTACATTTATACATGAGCAGACGCATAAACATATGTCATCAAACAATTTACAGAATTGGTAAACTGTCCAAGAGTTAGCTATTCATGAAAAATTCAGTAGCTCCTCCATGTGGGAAAAGATACATTCATTTGTCAAAACATCCTAAGTTATACTTCCAAAGATCTACAAATCGAGGGGCCCACTACTTAATCATCTACAGTTTTAACAACAAATTTACATAACAACATACCTCAAATATAAGTTCAGGGTGTATATTCACATTCAAAATTCTATGTCAGCAATTAGTTCTTGAGACACAAAGGTAAAATATCTGTGTGGTCACCTAAAACAATAAAAAAATATTTTTTATATATATGTACATTATTTACAAGTTTTGAATTATAGTCTATTTACAAGTCAATGCATGCCAACAATATCTCAGCACAATATAAGTAGACAGAGAGTGGTAGCGATCTATAAGGGCCACTGTTCTTACTGATTATACAGAACACTGACATATTACAGACTCTTATTGAGAGGACACTATTTTAATTTGCATGGCGAACCCGATGGCTCAATATCAGCAAACAATTTTTTTATATTATTAAATAGCTAGCATATTTATTCAGTGAGTTTCATGATAGTCTAGGAAGGGACCGCCAAAGTTATATACCGGACCCCACAGAAATATACGTATTTCCATAAGTAAAAATCGGAAATGCCACAGCATTATTCCTACACTAGATTTCTAATGTGCCCATAATTAAAACCTAGTAAGTCCTGCCAAATATTAAAGATATTGAGCACCTTTACGGGAATTTACACACATTATGTCCCAAATTTCAACCTGGTCTTTCCACGATTTTAAGACCATAAATATAGGAGCACTTGTGAATGAAGATAAATAAACGTGCACCATCTTAAGCGATCACATTAACATACTAGGTGAGTACAATATATTTAAAAGTAATCAACCAAAATAAATATCGGCATTGTCGGTCCAGTATGTACCGTAAATCTATGTAAATAACAATCTGAGACTTAAAATTCAACAAGTGTGTAAACGTCGCATGTTTCCCAATTCATTAATCCCAAAAAAACGGACTGAACACGGCTCCATAAAGGTAAAGAAGACGCCATCTTAGAGAGGAAAGAATTATAAGAAAGAAGGCTAAAATAATATCGGACCCATCACATAATCCATATATTAGATCTCGGCGTGTTTACAGAAAAGAGAGAGGAGGCCCAGAGAGATAGTATAAAACTAAAGCGTTTAGAATACAGGGCAAGTAGCAAACATCATTACGTTGTTGCAGGGATTAATGCACCTACCATTGGAGTGGCACGGTAGTCAGTAACAGCCGTCTTAGCATCTGCTTCAAATGTGTTGAAACAGAACGCAATCATACTACCCGTTTTTATACGGTGGTAGTGTAACGGGAAACACCTGTGTTGTTCGAAACTAAAGACGGTCTTCATCAAACATCTACAGGGGCCATATTGGAAAAGGACGTGAACATTTCAATTCGTGGGTGCCATCTTGATAAAGGACACAAATATATTCGCTATAAAATATGTATTATATTACTCGTACGTTTATAATCACAATTAGTAAGCGTTACTATACTAATGCAGAAATATTACTCTTCTCAAACACAAATTAACAGTATTTGCGATAAATGTACAAGGCCATGCGAAGTGTATTTTAGAGCTGCGCTGACACCGAAAAAACATAAGCGCCATTTTGAAACTGTGTAAGACCATCGTTTGTCCAATGTAAACATAGCGCAAGAGGGTGCTCAACAAATTTAAATCTAATATTTACAGACAGCGCGAAGCATGTGTACGATGACACACATGAAACCAAAAACAATTCAGAAAGGGGGACCTGTATATATATCGATGACATAAAAATATACATGTATAGTCAAATATCATTAAAATAAAAAGATGATAAAAAGATAGACACCCCGTTTGAAAATACAAATCTATCAATATGTATCTATTTCAATACGCAGTCTTTCATGTACTGCAATGTCTTAGATAATTTTCAAATTAAAATTCTTAACATTACTGAATTACCACTTCATAAGTACAATGTAACACCACCAAATCATAATTAAAGACACCCTGTAAGAACATCCAAGTGTTCTTAAGTTGGAGGTTGAGCAATCCGACAAACATCAGTGGACACTCAGATACCTCATTCAGTTATATTTGGATGCACATACAAGGCTCATTAAACAGCAGATTAGACGGGGAGACACATTAGTTTTTTATCTTTTTATGTGTCTCATTCACAGAAAATAATGAAATTCATTATTAACATTGAGTCCAAACTTAACACTACATAAGCGGCAAATCCACTTTGCCTCGAGTTGTCTCAACGTTAGGTCCCTGTTACCACCTCTTTCATTTACAGTTACATGGTCAATGGCATGAAACTTAATGATTTTATTGTTAGGATGATCACTGCATATGTGAGTTGCAACAGGATATTTAACGTCATTATTCTTTATGGCTCTCACATGTTCCTGGATTCGCAGTTTTAAACTGCGTACACTACTACCAATGTATATCTTCTCACATGAACATATGATTCTATATACAGTGAACGTGGTGTTACAATTGATAAAACTACGAATAGTATATTCTTCTGATCTATTGTAACTGAACCTGGTAGGTTTGTTCTCTCCAAATTTACATATACAGCAACATCCACACGTATAAAAACCATCCGGTTTATCTGGAAGCCATGTTTTGCAAACTCTTTTTTTAATTTTGATGTAATTGGGACATAAGGTGTCTTTTAAAGTAATCCCCTTCCGATACACCACGCTCGGTTTTTTAGTTAATACACCCTTGGGAACGCTGTCAGATCCTAACAGGTGCCAGTTTTTCCTTAGTACATTGTATATGTGGCTGCTGTATGAGTTATATTCCGTAACAAATAAGGTATCAGACATCCGTTGTCCACTGCTTTTATTCTTTTTTGTAACTGGTCTTAATATCTGTTTCCTATCCAAACGCAACGCTCTCCCTTCTGCTTTGTTTAAACAGCCTATGTCATAACCCCTTTTGCCAAAATTCTGTTTGATTTGGTCAATGTTTCTGAGAAAATCTGTGTCCTGGCTACAATTTCTCCTAGCACATACCATCTCCCCGTAGGGGATTGCTTTTATGGTGGAACCTGGATGCGAACTGGTAGCGTGCAGGACACTATTACAAGAGGTTTTCTTCTTATATACATCACTGTGTATGGTACAGTCATTGACAAAAAGTCGCAAATCCAAAAACTCCATCTCATTTTTAGAGTATTTGATCGTTAGTTTTACATTAAACCTATTGATATTCAAATAGGTATGAAAATCCTTCAGGCTCTCAATTGAGCCATTCCATATCATGAAGATGTCATCAATGTAACGAGCATAGAATATTATGCTGTTACTCCACATCTGGGCTCCTGGACCCCAGGCATGCTCCATCTCATACAGACCCATAAAGAGGTTTGCATAAGATGGAGCAAACCTGGAGCCCATCGCCGTGCCCTGTTTTTGCAGATACCATCTACCATCATGTAGGAATGCATTCTTTGTCAGTATCATCACCGACATATCCAGAAGCATTAATGTGTGCTCAAGATGTTGCGCACCACGTTGGAATAAAAAATGCTTGAGAGCCCGCACACCCTGCTCCTGTTGGATACAGGTGTACAGGCTCTCAACGTCCATTGTAACAAATAACAAATCTGTGTGATCCCAACTGAAATCCTCCAGTTTACACAGTAGGTCACCACTATCCCTCAAATAAGAGGGCAGGTTTTGTACAATGGCTTTCAAATACGAGTCTACGTACTCTGCAATGTGTTCAAAACTTGTAAATAATGTACATATATATAAAAAATATTTGTTATTGTTTTAGGTGACCACACAGATATTTTACCTTTGTGTCTCAAGAACTAATTGCTGACATAGAATTTTGAATGTGAATATACACCCTGAACTTATATTAGAGGTATGTTGTTATGTAAATTTGTTGTTAAAACTGTAGATGATTAAGTAGTGGGCCCCTCGATTTGTAGATCTTTGGAAGTATAACTTAGGATGTTTTGACAAATGAATGTATCTTTTCCCACATGGAGGAGCTACTGAATTTTTCATGAATAGCTAACTCTTGGACAGTTTACCAATTCTGTAAATTGTTTGATGACATATGTTTATGCGTCTGCTCATGTATAAATGTACATATTTTAAATGTTTTTGTATATATGTTTTTCTATAGCCTTGAAGAAGTCCCTATTGGGACGAAACGCGTCGGCTAATGGATTTTGAATATTGGATTTTATCAGCTTGATGTATTCGTCTTTTTCAATAAAGAATAATTTTCAAAAGAGAACAAGAACACAACGACTTGAAAAATTTCTTCAGATCATCGCTAACAACTTTTGTTTAATTGACTTTGAGTGGATTTACAACTTTTGTGTGCGGAATTCCTATCTTTCTTGTTGCTTCAGCTTTGGGTATCCCAAATAGGGAGTGGAGAGGGGTGCACTCCCTGGTTTTCCTGCACCAACATTATTTTCCCAAAATTTTTGCTGACAGGTGCGGTTTCTGTGCTCTTGCCTCAGCCCTCAGTTCGCTTTTTCTCATATGTTATTTTGGGCATACAGCACTGTCATTTGGTGATAAGAAAACTTTTACATTGTGAAAAATTGATTACAATGACAACCGTGAAGAAATGTTTGATCTATTTAATAGTAAAAGTAAAGGCAGTACTGCAATACTAGATCAATCAGCTGTTAAAAGTGAGGGTTTGAAAAGCAAATTTATGCGTCTTGAAAAATTGAAGAAATTAGAGTTAGCAAAATGGTGGGATGGGGCCACCTTGAAAAAATATATTGAGAATAAACGTATCCCGAGGGATTTAAGGATTTTAATTTTCCCTAATTTTGAGGACTTGGATTCAGATCTCCTTACTGAATGGGAGGAGGGTCTATATACAGCCTCCTACAGAATGATGACGACACTATTAACTAACTCAGAGAGGAAGGTGAGAAAGATTAGAGAGGAAATAGCTAGTCTAGAGAGGGAAATAAATGAGACTAACTTAAAGGATGTGATTCAAAAGAATAATGAGATTCTAAAAAGGAGTTGAACTGCTATCAACTTTATTTAAAGGAGAAAAAGCAGAAAAAGATTGTAAGGGATGAAGGAGACTATAGGAGGGGACGCATATTCACATTCGCCAGAAAATACGACGATATAGTGAGTAAATCCCAGACAGCCACTAATGCTAAGAGTGTCTCCTCCAGCAGTACCTCACTCTCTTCACTCGAGAGTGATCCAGGAGAAGGCCCTAGCAGCGGTCCAGTTAATAATGTGCCTTTATATTTTTACAAGAGGTCCAAAGGTACCGCTTAGGAAATCGCAAGAAAGTCACAAACGAAGAACAAGGAGGGGTGGCCAAAAACACAAGGGCGGGAACAAAGGCCAGACAACAAGATGTCAACATGAAAAAGTAGGCAATATACCTTGTGATACCGACTGTAATTTGAATGCTTCTTCTGTCACTAATGAGTTAAGTGTAATCAATTTGTCTTCCAAGAACCTTGAAAAACATGAGCTGTTGGTATTATGTAAAGGTCTAAGTTACTGTCCGACCAACAAATGTGATTTTGAGAATGTCCATTTGGACTTATTCAAATTAATACGGAAATTGAAAATAAAAAATACTTTGAAGAACATCCTAGTGTTTCATGTGCCTCTATGCCTAATAGGAGTGATAATGTTTTATCTATTAAAGATGTTTATGATTGACATGTGATTGCCACCTTATATGATGAAGAACAAATTGGTGATGTGGTCCAATTTGCAAACATACTAGGAATATATGAGGACTGTAACAATGATTGCGGCCTACGGCCTAGTTCCACATACATGCCACCTCAATCAAATGAGACAGTAATAGACGAATTCTATAATAAAGTCACATTAGACCTTTATAAATTTGAGGACCAACATCATGCGTCCAATAGATGTAAACATAACACTAATATGACTAAGAAAGACTGCGCACTGTTGAAGTATGTAGTGTTGGACTGCCGGTTAACATCAATCATTCTTCACTTCATTTCTTTTGCTGCAGTCTTCAACTTCGTTTTCCAGTTTGGCACAGTTAAGATTTTGTACTATTTTATACTCTCCTGCAAAGTTGTTTGGTTTCTCATTTTTTTTGGGGGACGTGAAGCCTTTCATACTTTTATGCCAATATACTTTAAAACCGTACTCAGTGCGCCATCTTGTGGGCTTATTCTGAAATTGTTTGCTGTTTAATTCTTAACATGTTTTCCTTCCTTAGATTATACTCGGGTACTAGGTCGAGTACCGGTGTTATAAATTCTTGCTGTATATGAAATGTGATTTATATAAAATGTCATTTCCTTCATTTTCATCTTTATTCTGCTGTTCTATTGGATTTATACTCTGGTGTTAAGCCTTATACAATTCTTAGTGGGAGGTTACGTAAACGTCTGATGGGTGAGTGTATCCACGTACTCCGCTTGTGGGTGAGTGTATCCCAGTTCATGTTTTTTTTTTGCTTGGCGGGTGAGTGTATCCCGGTATTTCGCTTGTGGGTGAGTGTATCCCAGTTCATGTTTTTGCTTGACGGGTGAGTGTATCCCTGTACTTCGCTTGTGGGTGAGTGTATCCCGTATTTTGTCTGGCGTTTGTGGGTATGCATTCTTTGCGCCATTCTGTTTTTACTTATCATTCATTGTTAACCACGTACGTACAATTTTTCTATGATCTGTCTTTTGTGTCCTGCCACGCTTACAGTGCTGGTTCACTGTGCGCCATACGGCGGATTTGATTCACAGATCGTAGGGGTGCCGGAGACGTCTGGTGTACAAGTCTTGTACGTGTTGCATGCTTCCTGAGACTGTTGTCCTTTCAGGTGCCTGGTATACTGTTTTTACTTTGTTTTGCTTTTCCACTCCTTTGTCAGAAAAGGGGATGGTGTGCGTGTGCCTTCCTATGCCACAATTTATTGCTATATTGCATTATATTTATGCCTTCTTTTATTGCATTAGTTTGTATCATCTTTTACTCCTGTTCCATTTCTTAATGATATTATCTTACTGCGTTACATCGTTCATATGTCATTTTATTCTTGCTATCGTTTTATTGCATTTTGGACTATTTCTCAATCTATCTCCTATTGCACGTATTTGCTCTAGTGATGTATTTACTTCTTGGTATATCTTCTTGCTTAGTTTTGTTTTTCAGTGTAAAGAAAGAGGATATGTAGTGTTGTGACTTTTCCTCTTTCTGTACTCTCTGTCCTTCCCCTTGCTGTTCAGCCTGAGCATGTGTGGAATCTTGATGATGCCTTGGAATGTTGGGTGCCTGATCTGAGTCAGTTGGTGATTGCAGGCTGAGCAGCTAGGAGGCTGCTCCTGGTGGGGCGTACATATAGACCTACATACCATCTTGGCTATACCTTAAGCTTCTGTAACTTGTACCTGAATAAAGCTACTTCTTGGAACCACAACCTGGCCTCCTGTGGACTTCCTACCTTCAACAAAGACTCTGAGAGATGATGACAGTTTGGTAGTGAGAGAGGCAGACAAAGGTGGCAATATTGTCCTTATGGATCACACAGATTACCTTAATGAAATAGAGAGACAACTTGCCGACCTATCATGTTATGAAAAATTGAGTTCTAATCCTATCCCTCAATTTGAGATTAACATCAACTCAAAGTTGTGGGACTGGAATGAGTCTTGTTTATTGTCAGATCATGAGCATCGATACCTGCAGGCCCACCATTCCAGATTCCTGTGCATCTACATTTTACCCAAAATTCATAAGGGGGGCTTGTTTCCCCCAGGTAGGCCGATTATCTCTGGTAATGGTGGGCCGACAGAACACATTGCAGAGTACATAGACTCGTATTTGAAACCCATTGTACAAAACCTGCCCTCTTATTTGAGGGATAGTGGTGACCTACTGTGTAAACTGGAGGATTTCAGTTGGGATCACACAGATTTGTTATTTGTCACAATGGACGTTGAGAGCCTGTACACCTGTTTCCAACAGGAGCAGGGTGTGCAGGCTCTCAAGCATTTTTTATTCCAACGTAGTGCGCAACATCTTGAGCACACGTTAATGCTTCTGGATATGTCGGTGATGATACTGACACAGAATGCATTCCTACATGATGGTAGATGGTATCTGCAAAAACAGGGCACGGCGATGGGCTCCAGGTTTGCTCCATCTTATGCAAACCTCTTTATGGGTCTGTATGAGATGGAGCATGCCTGGGGTCCAGGAGCCCAGATGTGGAGTAACAGCATAATATTCTATGCTCGTTACATTGATGACATCTTCATGATATGGAATGGCTCAATTGAGAGCCTGAAGGATTTTCATACCTATTTGAATATCAATAGGTTTAATGTAAAACTAATGATCAAATACTCTAAAAATGAGATGGAGTTTTTGGATTTGCGACTTTTTGTCAATGACTGTACCATACACAGTGATGTATATAAGAAGAAAACCTCTTGTAACAGTGTCCTGCACGCTACCAGTTTGCATCCAAGTTCCACCATAAAAGCAATCCCCTATGGGGAGATGGTACGTGCTAGGAGAAATTGTAGCCAGGACACAGATTTTCTCAGAAATATTGACCAAATCAAACAGAATTTTGGCAAAAGGGGTTATGACATAGGCTGTTTAAACAAAGCAGAAGGGAGAGCATTGCATTTGGATAGGAAACAGATATTAAGACCAGTTACAAAAAAGAATAAAAGCAGTGGACAACTTATTTGTTACGGAATATAACTCATACAGCAGCCACATATACAATGTACTAAGGAAAAACTGGCACCTGTTAGGATCTGACAGCATTCCCAAGGGTGTAATAACTAAAAAACCAACAGTGGTGTATCGGAAGGGAGAACTTTAAAAGACACCTTATGTCCCAGTTACATCAAAATTAAAAAAGAGTTTGCAAAACATGGCTTCCAGATAAACTGGATGGTTTTTATACGTGTGGATGTTGCTGTATATGTAAATTTGGAGAGAACAAAACTACCAGGTTCAGTTACAATAGATCAGAAGAATATACTATTCGTAGTTTTATCAATTGTAACACCACGTTCACTGTATATATAATCATATGTTCATGTGAGAAGTTATACATTGGTACACAGTTTAAAACTGCGAATCCAGGAACATGTGAAAGCCATAAAGAATAATGACGTTAAATATCCTGTTGCAACTCACATATGCAGTGATCATCCTTACAATAAAACCATTAAGTTTCATGCCATTGACCATGTAACTGTAAATGAAATAGGTGGTAACAGGGAGCTAACGTTGAGACAACTCGAGGCAAAGTGGATTTGCCGCTTACGTAGTGTTAAGTTTGGACTCAATGTTAATAATGAATTTCATTATTTTCTGTGAATGAGACACATAAAAAGATAAAAAAACTAATGTGTCTCCCCCGTCTAATCTGCTGTTTAATGAGCCTTGTATGTGCATCCAAATATAACTGAATGAGATATCTGAGTGTCCACTGATGTTTGTCGGATTGATCAACCTCCGACTTAAGAACACTTGGATGTTCTTACAGGGTGTCTTTAATTATGATTTGGTGGTGTTACATTGTACTTATGAGGTGGTAATTCAGTAATGTTAAGAATTTTAATTTGAAAATTATCTAAGACATTGCAGTACATGAAAGACTGCGTATTGAAATAGATACATATTGATAGATTTGTATTTTCAAACGGGGTGTCTATCTTTTTTATCATCTTTTTTATTTTAATGCTCTTTGACTATACATGTATATTTGTATGTCATCGATATATATACAGGTCCCCCCTTTCTGAATTGATTTTGGTTTCATGTGTGTCATCGTACACATGCTTCGCGTTGTCTGTAAATATTAGATTTAAATTTGTTGAACACCCTCTTGCGCTATGTTTACATTGGACTAATGATGGTCTTACACAGTTTCAAAATGGCGCTTATGTTTTTTCGGTGTCAGCGCGGCTCTAAAATACACTTTGCATGGCCTTGTACATTTATCGCAAATACTGTTAATTTGTGTTTGAGAAGAGTAATATTTCTGCATTAGTATAGTAACGCTTACTAATTGTGATTATAAACGTACTGAGTAATATAATACATGTTTTATAGCGAATATATTTGTGTCCTTTATCAAGATGTCACCCACGAATTGAAATGTTCACGTCCTTTTCCAATATGGCCCCCGTAGATGTTTGATGAAGACCGTCTTTAGTTTCGAACAACACAGGTGTTTCCCGTTACGCTACCACCGTATAAAACGGGTAGTATGATTGTGTTCTGTTTCAACGCATTTGAAGCAGACGCTAAGACGGCTGATACTGGCTACTGCAGTAGTGGCCCGTGGTGGGAGTGCTGCCAGGCGGTGACGCGGGGCGGGGGAGGGGCAGGGTGGGGGGTAGTAAACTCTGGAATACGGCTGCACAGAGGTAAGTAAACAAAAAAATAAATAAAACGAATTTTGTTGCTCGCGCTGCATCGCATTTGGCGATGCAGCTCGCAACGAAATTCTTTTCATCTAAGCTGTCTCGGTGGAGGATGCAGGCTACCGGCTGAGCACGCCGTAGCCACACCCACCTCCTTCTTCCGATGCCGGATCTCGGCAGCTGACAGCTGACGTCAAACGCAGACGCCGGATGCCAGCAGAGGGAACAGCTGAGCTCCACGAAGGGGACACGCACGAACACGCCAGCGGGAGCCGGGAACAGGAGCAGAGCAGCGCGAGCGCCGGTGTGCCTTTCTCTCGCCGTTGGGTCCCGCTCCTGAGTAATCCAGTGAATGTGCCTAAACTGCTGTTGTGTGTCTTCACCTTGCTGACACCATATCGGCTCCATATTGACCTAGTGCAGTTCAACGGGCGGCCTTCATGTTTCACGAGCCTGCATATTTCCTGCTTGTAGTTGCAGGGAGTGACTGCGGAGAAAGGAGATTTGAAGTTTGTACAGCTTTTTCTTCCTCTATACCATTGGGACCACCAGGTTTCTCTCCAAGAGGGGGTAAGTGCACATGTTTCTCTTACCTGCCGGTGTATGGGGGTTCCCTATGCCACTTGGTTGAGGGTCGCTGGGGGCGTCCCATGTATTAATTTTGGCTCCCTTGTTACGGGATCTGTTTGACAACTGCATTATGCGAAATTTCACTAAAGGCACTAAAACTACTGTAGCAGCCCACTCTGATTCCCCAAGTCTGGGTCAAAGGGTGAAAAAACGAGTTGGTCAGGCTGCTGCTCGGGCAAACTCTGCTGCGGCTCTTAGGAAAGATCTGGACTTGAACATTGAAAACGCTGAGATGGCAGGTTCTGAGTTTGGCAAACAAGACCACCTTGGAGGTGCCTCTGTCGACCTGGATTCCAGCATTAGCCCCTTCTCTATTGCCTCGTCTAGGGCAGGTACCTCCACTTCATCAGATCTGGCCAAGATAAAGACAGCGACGCTGGTCGATTCAGTTGGGGAAACCAAGGATCTCAAAAAGTATCCTTTATTTTTCAAAGCCAAACCCGGTTTATCATCTGCGGAGCCGGAGGGGACAGGAAATGTGCTCCCTCTAGTCGACAACCTTACGGATCTTAGTAAAGATGGGAGTCTTAGGGATCTTAGGGATGGCAGCCACTCTCCGTCTCAATCCCCTTCTCTGCTTTTGCCTTCTTCTGGGGGGAGCTCATCTGAACTATCTACTCCCGTAGACGCTGGCTTGACCATCCCAGTTGATTCTATATCCTCTGACCCACAGGCTTCGCAGTCTGAAGTTAGGACGGAATTGACCCAGGACTCCTCCCAGGATAACAGACCCTTCTCTATGCAATGGGACGCTAAGAGCCTCCTTAACTTGATTCTGGATGAGATTCGAGATCTGAAAGCCTCCCAATCCACTGAAATCGCTGTAATCCACGCCCGTCTAACTAAAATTGAAGAAAACATGGCTCAGGTCCCGGCACGTCTTCTTGAGGCAGAGACTAGGATTTCGCAATTAGAGGACCAAGTTTCAAGTATGAATAATAAAGTTGCCGCCTTCCAGAGCCAAAAAACAGCATTGGAGTTCAAACTGGAGGAATTAGAGAATCATTCTAGACGCTCCAATCTCCACATTCTTGGTATTCCGGAGGGCCTCGAGGACCAGCAGACTCTACAATGGGTTGACTCGTTTATTAAAAAAAATGTCCTCCCGGAGTTCAATGGTGATCTGATTCTTTTGCGAGCCCATCGGGTGCCAGCACATTTTCCTCCCAATGCTAAATTTCCACTGACAATTTTGGTTAATTTTGGGGATTTCAGGGTCAAGGAACACATTTTTACCAAGGCCATAAAGCAGATACAGTTTACCTCGTCGGAGGTCCCCCTTTGTCGCATCTTCCCGGACATGTCGGCTTCCGCAGCCAAAAGGCGGAAAGAGTTCGTTAAAATGCTACATGTGTTTAAGGAACAGGGGGCGCAGGCAATGATTGCCCAACAGAGCAAGTTAAAAGTGCTTGTCAAAGGCAGATTTCATGTATTTTGTAATGTCCCGGAAGCGCAGGAATTACTGCAACAAATTTCTTTGGATAAGTCCTAACGGCATGTAGACGCCAAAATGTTAATATAATGTCAAAGTGTTAATGTAATGAGTTTACAAATGTTTTCAATCACTTGTTTATTTTCTCTTGGCCTCTTATCCTGATGTTCTTCCTTTTCAAGCATATCTTCTTAGGCAGCTTATTTTCTATTGCCATCTGTTTTCTTTTCTACTTTTTCTTTTTTTCTGCCTTTTCTTCTTTTGAAGGGGGGGATAGGTAGACCGGTAGCACTTGGCACTAAGTCACAGTGCCAGTTAAGGGGGGGGGTGGGATAGCCTGTCAGGTGTGAGCAGGGACGGCGGTCTGCTCATGGTGGCTTTGGGAGGAGGGTGGGGTTACGGGGGTGGAAAAGGGAGCATGGGGAAAAAAGGAATCCATTTTTTAAATCCAGAATCATCCATTCATTATTAATGTATTCATATTTGGTTAGGCCTAGAATGGGGCTATTGACTGATGCCGTAGCTTTCCAGAATATTTTTTTGCTAGGCTGTCCAGATAATTTCCTGCCGTCTGCTAATGGATAAAAAGGAAATTTTGAAAGTGGTTTCTTTCAATGTCAATGGCCTCAACAATAAGAAGAAAATGCGGGCCATTGAGGCATGGATTAAGACAGAAAATCCAACGGCCATTTTAGTACAAGAGACTCATATACCGGCGGGGAAACTAGTAGCCTTCCCAATGTTTAGGTCCTGGGCAGCTTATAGGGGCTTCTCCTCCACTTCAGTGTCTCATCCGGGTACGGCGATCTTCCTTAGTAAAAAACTTCAGGCTGAGGTAGTTAATTTTGTAAGCGATCAGAGCGGAAGGTGGTGCTGGGCCACCTGCAATCTCGGGATTAGACTTCTAACTTTTGCCAGCATATATGCCCCTGTAGAGGATAATCCTATGCCATACGAAGAGCTTTTTCAATCTTTAATTCAAGTACCTGGCGAATTGATCATAGGGGGAGATTTTAATTTCTTAATGAACCCTAAAATTGACTCCTCAGCTATATCCAAAAAACAGCTAAAACCAAAAACTTAATTTTTTTTATAAAACTATGGTAAGACCTTGGACATATATGATCCATGGAGGGCAGTATTTCCCACTAAGATCGCCTATACTTGTTTTTCGGGTAGATTTCGCACTTTCTCACACATCGATGTTTTCCTCATTTCTAGGAGGCTGGTCTTTTGCCAGCAGAGAATCCTTCGGAATGGATTTTCGGATCATGCGATGGTCATTATGGAGTTAGAGTTGGGTAAATATATTATGACTCCTAAGAGATGGATCTTAAATAGGCAATATCTATCAGAAGAGAGCTGGGTCCTTTTTATTAAAACAGAGATAAAGGAGTTTCTTGAGCGAAATCATGGCTCAGCTCCACCGCACGTGGTCTGGGACTCGCTCAAAGCTTATGTACGGGGACTAGCCATCGGAAAAGATGCCGACAATGCAAGGAAAGTTAAAGAAGAAAAGCAAATTTTAGAGCAGAAAGTGCAAAGGTCTTTTGAAATCTTTCTCGGTAGCCCCTCTGGTTTTAACCAACGGCAATTTGATCAGGCTAAACGGGATCTTAGCGAAAAATATTATGTTAAAAGTGAATCCTTTTATCAACACCATAGGCAAAAGGTCTATGAACAGAGTAATTATACCAGGAGGTTTCTTGCCTGGCAAGCCAGGGAGCAGGCAGTAACCAATCAGATAAGCGCACTGAGATGTCCTATAACCGGTATCCGTTCTGATGACCTGGGAGTCATAGGGCATATAATGTCACAACATTATAAGAATATATATGGCCGACAACAGCCCATTGACAGGACCTCTGTGGGAGAGTTTCTTCAGAGATATGAATTGCCTGTACTTTCAGATGCCGATAAAATGAGTATGGCGAGTCCTTTCACGAAAGAAGAATTGGGGGATGTTATTAAAAATCTCCCGAATGGTAAAGCTTGTGGCCCGGACGGCCTCCCGGCTGAATTTTTTAAAACCTTTTCAAGCATCATTTCTGAATATCTTTTGCTGATTGCTAACTCAATTCTAGAGGGTGGTTTAATACCATTTTCTTTTAGAAAAGGGAATATAGTCAGCTTTTTGAAAAAAGGAAAGGATTGTGAAGACCGGAATTCTTATCGTCCCATCACGCTTTTAAACTCTGACTATAAAATTATTACTAAATTGTTAGCTAATCGATTTAATGGAATTGCCTCGCACTTGATCCATCCTGACCAAAATGGTTTTATCGCCGGGAGGCAGCTTGGGACCAATACACACTATCTCGCTGAAGCACTGGATTATTTTGAGACTCGGAAGATACCAGCTCTGGTCCTCTTATTAGATGCCGAGAAGGCTTTTGACCTAGTTGTTTGGGAGAACTTATTTATTATCTTGTCAAATTTCGGCATACCTCCCAAAATTACTGGGCTGATTCAGAAACTGTACTTGAATGCAGAAGCCAACATTATCATCAATGCCTCAGAGGTTGGCCAAGTCAGTGTTAAACGGGGGACTAGACAAGGCTGCCCACTGTCTCCGGTGTTATTCGCCTTTTTTATCGAACCTTTGGCGATAGCCATTCGGAATAGTTTAGATATCTGTCCTCCTCTACCAACTATGGGAATATTGAAATTATACGCCGATGATATCATGCTCATAATAAAGCCTGAGAAGGAGGTGCAAGCAAAAGCTTTTGAGATTTTTGAACAATTTGAGTCTCTTGGCGGTTATAAAATCAATAAAAACAACCCAGAAATAATACAGTGTAACTGTGAGCCTATGGATTTACATCCCGATATTCTTCCTTGTTTAAATACAAAACCGAAAAGATATCTGGGTGTTTATTTTACGGCTCGAATTTCTGAATTATATGATTTAAATTTTGCCCCACTTTTGCGAAAAGTTCAGGACTTATTCTGTCGATGGAATTCTCTTTCATTAAACATTTTGGGCATGGTCGCATTGATTAAAATGTCTGTTCTTCCGCTATTTAATTTCTTATTTTCCGCGATTCCCTGTCTCTTAACGGCCTCTTTCTTTGCTAAATTAGAGTCTATGGGGCATATTCTCAAGGAACTATCGCCGAGTTAACGGCACTTTATCTCAGCCAAAGTCGCGATAAAATCATCGCCCCATTCACAAGCTGGTGCTAACAGCCGATAACACCAGTTTACCTGCGATAGCAGCTGCAAAAAACATCGCCAAAGATGACCTCGGCAACTATCGCTAATGAGATGCAGAGTAGGCGTTCCCGAGCAAAAATCCGCGACAACACCACACCTCAACATTCCCAATGACCAGCCACATCGGTGATAAGATCTCAAAACATGCAATAAGGCACGTTAGCAGTATGAATCTAACACCTGCTCTGACCTGGTGCAAAGTCGGACGACAACCTGCACCATCAAAGGGAGCCCAGCCCAGAGCCACACATAAAGAACAACAGATGCCATGGAGCCACTGACCATGCATCCCGGAGCCCCAAGAGGGCAACAACACCCACCTCCACCACCCCCAGGACCCCCCCCCCTGGGGCCCCACTCCGGGCACCCCCCACCCACCCCCGGACAAAGATATGTCACATCAACGTTACGAAATCATAAACAAAACAATGTGCCTGATGTCGCACAATTACAACACATAACATACATGTGTTGTCAGAAAAATGAGAATCATACATTCATCTCAGAATCTGCAAATAATTTGTTTCATTCAGAATAAACACAAAACAACTATTTTGAAGAGTCATGGCGGGTCCTCTCAGGACAATCTGTAAGTCACAGCCTGCAAAAAAAAATTCCAGATAAGAAGGTGTGTCATGCGCTCATCAAAGGACAGAGAGAGCGAGCGAAAGAGAGAGAGAGAGAGAGAGATAGAGATAGAGAGAGTGAGAGTAAGAGAGGGAGAGGGAGAGGGAGAAGGAGAGGGAGAAGGAGAGAGAGAGAGAAAGAGAGAGAAAGAGAGAGATTGTACAAGGAGCGCAAGGCCAATCGGGCTCTTGGCTCATACATGCCAACTGTTGTGTGTGTATCTCTATTGGTGCACACTAAGTCAAAGGCCTAGCATCAATTGCAACGCGAAGGCCACATCACATTTAAAAAATGCAAGCAGTAGTCAGACTAACATTAGGAATGAAAGCTCCTTTGTCTCAATACACAAGGCTGAAGGACATCTGAACCCCCGACCTTGTCTTGAATGCGGCTGGCACTCCCTGCGAGAGATACCATACCAGACCTTGACGACTCCCACACCACGAACTGCGCGAATGAAAGACCAACGTGTCCACTCCCCACACACACTTGTCCCTGCTTGAGGTACACCTGCATGGGATGCTCCTGACACATAACTAAAAAACAACCCATACGCCCAAACGTTGCACACAAATACGTCTCATTGCGTTGAGCAGTGGCATATCATCCACATAACTGCCGCCTGTCAGAAGAGTGCCGGTGCTACGAGACCAACAAAGGCAATGGCTGGCAATCCCGGGCACATGCACAAACCCTGTCATGTGGAACTGTACCGTGCATGAATGCTGCATCTGTTGGGATCACTGCCACTGGCAGTGTTGCGCATCAGTTACCGTCTGAGTTTCCGTCTTGCGTACGTCACCTGCGTCCAGCCCTGGTTCCACTGTCGATCATGCACATTCGAGTGGCCCATGGATGTTTGCCTATCCAACACAATGGTAGCTGAACTGGATTATGACACGTGTGTGCGCCCCCTGTTGGCCAACGAACAGGAGTGTAACCGTGATACCCGTGCATGGGATGCCCTGATATTTGGCGTATGTGCAGGCAGTTGGGCATGGGAGATTGCACAACCCCTCGTGTGCAGTGACCACATCGAGGCGCTCCCCTATTGGGCTGTGTTGCGGATTGGTGAAACGGCGTGGACGGAGCACAGCTGCCCGGACCAGGTAATGGATTGGCTCGCCCTCGTGTCCCTTGACCTCGACAACGATGTACTCCTGGAACAGATTGCCCATGAAGCAGCGCTCGCATTCATGGACGAGTAACTACGTTCCTGCAGCCACAACTGATTGTCACCCACAGCACAGGTCCCCACACCTTGTAGCATCTTGGAGGAATGGTCACATATCCCACCACAACAGTGGACATGTCTGCCTTCGCCTGGACTCAGAATGCATGTGCATGGACCTACGCGTGTGTACACACACCTGTGCAAGGTGATGCAGTCCCATGGGCGGAGCTGCCCAGCGTCGTTTGTCAATGTTCAAAAATTGGAGAAACTGCTGGGGGGAGAGTACACACATGGCAATGTAGTACGACATGTGACCTTGTAGGATCCTCTCACCTGCTCACTGTCAGCAGAGCACACAGTCAGCGCAGTCCGGTGCTACAGCACTATGCAGATCCCATGGGCTGTGAGTCGTGTCCCCTGACACGGGCCGATGAGCAGACGCCAAACATCACATGACTCGTCCAGCAAGGCAAGGTGGGCTGAGACCGTTGACATCCGTAATGATTTGTGTTCACTTTTGCCACCCCATTACTTGCACCTCGACATGTTCCTAAGCTGCCTGTAAGTGTCTTAAACATTGGTCTGCATGTTGTGGCCCTTGCCCTGCCCGTACGGACACGCACATGCCAATAAAGTCTACGCAACTTCACTAGTGTACAACTGTGATGCGTGTTGGTCATAATGACAAATCGTGTGCCTACATGTGCATTGTCCGTACACAGGGAGGGATTGACTGACGCTTGTGAATTGGGGGTGAGTCCCTATTGAGAGCTCCACCTCTGTGAGCCAGACATTGTGGTTGGGATAGTTGCTGGCAGACCTGTGGTCTTACGTGTCTCCAGCAATGTGAGTATGGTGTCCAACCTCTTGCCATGTAGATCAAGGTTATCCATCAGAACAGACTGTGTCCACACAGATGTGTGTGAGTAGGTTTGCGAAGAGACGTTCTGTTGTCAAATGTGATGGGGGACACCACTTCAGGACTGCTACCGAATTTGACATTTCTACACACAGCCCTATTTAATACATGGACGTGGGGCTACGTTGGGGGGTAACGAGATTGTTGTTCATGTGCAATGAGGCCACAGCTACTTCACACCTTCACAGTCACCTAATTGGCCATGTGAGTCAGGGTCAAACATGCGCATTGATGACATTTACCAGGGTGGACCTTTTAGTGCAATCAATGTCCCTACATCCATCCAAACTCTTATACGTGAGTGAACATAGACATGACACATCTGTGTGATTTAGAATGTTTTATTCACATTCTGGGGAGTGTCGGAGCTGGAGCAGTACATGGCCATTTCAAGCCCACATAACATGGTTGCCCAGTGGTGGGCCAACCAGAGTCCTTGGGGGAATGCAAAGTTAATCTGAAGAGGAAGAGTTCAGTCCGCAGCCGTATTGCTGTGTCATTGGTACCAGAGCAGATATGGCAGTCCATGTCGGGGTCCAGGTGAATGTCGCAGAGTGTTTCGGGGGACAGTGGGAGGTCTTGTTCCAGGGCATGATGCAGAGAGCAGAACCAGGCAGGGACAGGCCATATGGCGGGGACGGATGCTACTACCTCCTTCCTCACACAGTCATTACCCTCCACATCTTACTCCTCTGAGACGTCTTCTGTGTCCGGTGTGTCAGGTGTGTGTAGTGGGGTTATGGCTGCATCACTGTGTGCCACTGACACATCAGGGTGCGAAGGTGATAGGGCTGCATCACTGTGTGCCACTGACACGTCAGGCGGCGGAGATGTGTGTGTCGAGGTTCCTGCAGCAGTCATCTGGTACAGGCTCAGTGGCAGCAATGGCAAGATGAGGATCCGCAGGGCATGAAAGATCCCAGCTACATCTCGCTGGTGTTCAGCCGTGGCAGCCATACTTCCAGCCTGCATCGGCTCCATGGTCTCCATTGTCCTCCGCATCTGTGCCAACTCTGTGCTGCCATCGCTGGAGCCTGTCTGACTAGACAGTTCTTGTATCCGAGTAATGGCCCCAGCGATGTCATCCAGGGATTGTTGGTGAGCATGGTGCGGACAGTGGGTGTCCGTCAGGGACTGTAGGTGCTCCCTGATGGGACTTAGGCACCCACGTATGGCATCGAGTTTGGCTGCCATGAGGTCGAACCCCACCCGCAGCTGATCAGCCATCTTCTCCTGGCACCCTAACACATGGCGTTGGAATTCCATGTGTTGTTCGTGGGGGTCCTGGGAGACAGCCGTGGTGGTGTGTGCTTCCTGCTGTGTGGTCTGTGCAGGGTGTGGGGTCACCGCGATGCAGCTGGGCTGCCCTGCTCCTGGGGGTGGGGTGCGGAGGCTGTCCACGAGCCATTGGAGTGTGTCTGGGCAAATGTGCAGGGTGTCCTCTTCATCATCACTGAAGAGATGTATGGTCTGCTCTGCAGGGGGTGTTGATTGTCCCTCTGCAATGTAAAGGGGAGATGCAGGTTGACAGTGTGTTCCATGTATGTTGACGCATTGTAGATGTTTACATTCAGACTGCATGACAATGTACATTGTGACTGTTTTGGTGAAACTGGCTATTTGATGGGATACAGTGGACATTTCGACTACATGACGGATGTGTGGTTGTACTCGTACATTGTCATCTCACAGTGTAATACAGTGCCAGATGGGATTGGCCAGTTTCTACGCACGAGCAGCACCAGTTGTGTCCTCTGTCCTGTGGTGTAGGGGTTGCACTTTGTGCCACATTGTCGTCAATGTTGATGTACTGTGATTGCTATGTGTGTGTGCTGTATTGTTGGCGAATCGCCCCTGTAGCTCTGCTTTGGCGGACCCTTATCCCTTTGAGTCGGTGTGCCTTTGACTTGTGTGCTTTTCGGGTGCTGGGATGTTTGCAACATGGGTCATTTGTGCTCCTGGACAAATTTTGGACTCTTGTGCATTGTTTGTCTGCAGATGTGTTTTTGACGTCATGGGTTGTAGGTGCACGTGGATGTGTCAGAGTGTGACCTGCTCCTGTACGGATGTGGTCCACACTCAGCCACCTCAATGTCGTCTCGTGCACCATGTCATGTATTGTGACTTCAGCCATGCTATCTGTCATGCAGTGTCACTTGCATTGTCAGTGTGGCTCACAGAGCCGCTGCTTTTCTGGATTCAGCACATGTGCATGGGTAGGTTGTGGCATTGGTGATATGGAGGGGGCCCATTTGTGCACATTGTGGACGGGGGCCTACTTGGTGTTTCTATGTGTGCTGCAGTGTGCCAAGGGTATCAGGGACATGTTCCACACTCATTGTGGGTGTGCAGCGTGCTGCACATGATTGTGCATGTGTGCCATTGTGCCCATCTCCCCCCGTCCCCCCAGTCCCTGGTCGTTACTCACCCTGTTGCTGTTGGGTCAGGTCATATCGAGATGTATCCAGACCCCCAACTCCTTGCACCTTCTCCACACTGATGACTGTGGCCACCATTTCCTCCATCTCATCCAGCTCCTCCTGTGGCGCAGGACTCCCACCTCCAGTTGCCTTTGCTGCCTTCCTGTTGGCAGCGAGTTTCTGTTTGGTTTGGCTGTGCACTTCATGCCAGCGCCTCTTGATCTCCTCCATTGACCTCCTCGACACTCCGACTGCATTCACGTTGGTGACGATGGACTGCCATATTTCCATTTGTGTTGCCAATGACGCAGTGGAGGTGACGAACAGTTGTTGGTAGTGTTCTATCACCTCTGTGACGATGATCCGGTCTTCCTGCGGACTGAACCCCTCTTCCTCTTCTCTTTGCCCTTTCCCGGAAACGGGGTTCCTGGCTGCTCCTCCGTGGGGCTTGTGGGGTTCGGGTTGTCCTCTGCACTCGGTCCGGGTGCATCCATGGTGCTACGCAGTTTGATTTGGTTTTGGTGTGTTTTTTTGGTTGCTTTTATAGTGCATTTTCCTGCATGACGCATGGGATTTGCAGGCCTGTCGCTCGTTGTTGCTGATTTTTGTTTCGCGATTTGGGGCATCGCAGGTTTTTCGGCGTTCGTGTTTTGCATTTTTTCGGCATCGCGTTAATTTTTGGGCGGTCATATGGCGCGTTGTCCTGCTACTATCGCATGGTGCCGCCGGGTTGGGAATACCACGTTGACACGGTGTTATTTTCCCGCGATGGACTGCGATGTGAAGAGTTGCGTTAAGCAACTTTTGCGGTAGTTATCACACGTTCTTGAGAATATGTCCCTATGTTTACATCTTTTCGCTGGGGCAAGAAGGTCCCCCGAATTGCACTTAGCACCTTATATGAGGAGCTGGAAAATGGGGGATTAGCTCTCCCTAACTTTAGGGATTATTATTCTGCATATTTTGCACAATATATGTCAAGGTTTAAGCCGGAATTACAAACGGGTTTATTTATTAATTATTTTATGAACTCAATTTGTAAAGAGAATCAGATTCACTGCCCACTAACAATCGTAAAATCTCCTAAACTAGTACGTTATAAGTGTATGCAGTGGTTTTTCTATAAACGTCAGGCTTTTTATAGAAGATGGTACAGTCCGGGCACACGTAACGAGGATATAATATCAGGAGAAATGTCTCATACTGCAGAAATGTAGAGGGTCTACACCAGAATGATAATCATAGGTGTTTAATATAGTAACAGAGCATAAGCAACCAGCCAAAACAAAAGCAACCAGCCGACACGTGTTTCGTCACAAAGATTCTTGAACGGTCACTTGAATCCACCTTGTTGGCACCGCCTTTCAGCCCTGAAGAGTCACGGGTTACTACCCTTTGTGACGAAACACGTGTCGGCTGGTTGCTTTTGTTTTGGCTGGTTGCTTATGCTCTGTTACTATATTAAACACCTATGATTATCATTCTGGTGTAGACCCTCTACATTTCTGCAGTATGAGACATTTCTCCTGATATTATATCCTCGTTACGTGTGCCCGGGACTGTACCTACTTCATTTGTGTGGATTTCTATCCATACCATCACGGGGGTTTTAGGGCATATCCCTGACCTGGTTTGCACCGTTCACACTCCTAGTATAACATAAACTCAGCGCGAATTAGCTTGAGCGCCATTATTCCTGTTAATACTAAAAACCCCACACTGATACATTTTTATAGAAGATATTCAATCCCTGTAATCAACTCCTCAACTCCGTTATCCGGCCTCATTTCACTATCTGGGATTAGAGATTCGTCGGCAATTACACAAAAATGGGCCAAGGCTGGCTTTTGGAAAATCTCCGATTTCCTAAGGAATGATAGATGGCTTACTATAGCTGAAATGTCTCATTTAATTCCAAATTATTTCCTTCTCCTTGGGTCATATAACATTTTAGTAAATTTTTGAATAAACTCGATTTGGTTCAGATAATCGAACGGAAATGCTTAGTATATGAATTACTAGATGAGCCCAAAGTTAAGAAACCCGGGGAATGGAAAAAGCGTTTAGCCTCTATCAAGGGTATGGATCTTGTGGAGAAAGCAATAACTAAATGGGGAAAACATGAGGAGATGGAAATCACAGCGAGTATGTGGTCAGTAGTCAATAATCTCAACTTTTGCACGCTAAGGGGCGCAAATTGGTGTAGGATGTTATTTTTAGCAAATGGCTACTTTATAGAACCCCACTTTTCCTATCCAAAGTTTATCCCAACCAATCTGGGCAGTGCTTTTGTTGCCTAAACCATCCTTCAGCCAATTGGACACGTATCATATCACAATGCCTCCTGATCCAGAGGTTCTGGAATGACATTTTTTGCTATCTTGAAGCCGAATGCTCAATTACAATAGATTTGAATATTCAGCTGATGGTGTTTGGCTATGACCCAGATCTTCATCTTTCTGACAAGGTGATCAAATTATTATACATCGCAATGGCAGTCGCTAGATCACTTTTGCTTCAGAGATGGCGATCAGATCTTATACCAACTAAAAAGGAATGGGTCCGGAAAATGAAGCAGGTTAAAAAAAGCGAACGAGCCTATGCACTGCGAATTGGGGGGATTAAGAAGTTTGAGATGGTTTGGGCAGACTATTTCGATTAAGATCTCAAAATTGAGCCTATATCTCAGGAGGTATTTTCAGCATGTTCGAATTTAATATTAGCATTTTTTTTTTATACTTTAGATTTTATTGCTACATAGCTGTATTGATTGATATAGGATGAAATACTATTCTGGATATACTTGCTGATTTTTCTGCATATGTTTTAAGGTACCTAAGGTTCAAGCAATTGTTTAGTCTGTGTTAATATTGGCAGTGGATGATGTTCCAAAATATTATGTGTTTTATCTGTCGAATGATGGCTTAAATGCATATATTGTCTGTCTTTCTTTTTACTGATTTTAGGATTTACTGTTTTCAGGCCTACTGGTGTTATTTAATGATTTTGTATTATTCGACACGTTTAATGAATTATATGGATGTATGTATGGATAAAAAGTTTCTTTTAATATGGATTTCAATAAAAAAAAAAAGAACACAACGACTTGAAAAATTTCTTCAGATCATCGCTAACAACTTTTGTTTCATTGACTTTGAGTGGATTTACAACTTTTGTGTGCGGAATTCCTATCTTTCTTGTTACAGTATGATAGATATTGACACCTTTCCCAGATGTACAAAGAATTTTTCCGGTTTCAAATGGCCCGATTTGCAGAGCAATAGAGCATAATTCAAGCCCAACAGGCATAATTGCAGTTTAACTGCCATGTGGGAGTTGCAATTATGCTGCAATTCAGGGAATCAGGGAATGTGTGGATGTGTTTGTCATTGTACACCCACAACCCTTTGGTGAGAGAAAGCTGAAGGAGGAGGTCACTGTAGTTGAGAAGGTGAGCAACAATGGGCCAAGACGTTGCTCCCTGTGGAGGAGGGCGACCTGGAACCCGGTGAGGTCTCTCAATCAAAAAAAATGTTTAGAATCCTACAAGGAAGACCTGAATCAGTGAAGCATCTCTTCAAAAATTCCTCCACACACTGACCCTCCGATTGCTCAGAAAACCCCATGAGCTGAATGTTGTTAAGCTGAGAGCACCCTTCGTTGCACTCTGCTCTCATGTTGAGACCATCATCTCGGGCTACAAGGTGTGCAGCTGTGCCTTGCACCTCTTTCAGCAAGGGGTAAATGGAGGTCAGTGCAGATGCATTATTGTCAATGCATTCGGTGAGTTTCTTATGATCCGTCCTAAGCACGTTGACCTCAATTGTGACTATGTCAATCTGTGATTGCAGGTTGCTTTTAGTGTCTGGGGTCGCTTGGAGAATCTTATCACATTTCCTGGTATGGTCATCTACAGTAAATTCTACTTGCCAATGGGGGTCAACAATCACCGGCGTAGTCGACAGCATCTCCATCGTGCCCTTAAGTGGGGAGGGGTCTTAGTGGTCCTGGCCCTGACCATCATCTAGAACAGCCCCCCACGCTGAAAGTCCAGCTAACAGGCTTGAGTTTACCGCCTGTCTCCAGCTAACAGCTCCACATTCATTGAGGAGTATCTTCCCAGCATTGTTGAGACAATCCAAAGTCTGGAGCACCAGGATGCCGGTAGCCAGCACTCTTGACCACGCCAGGAGTGTTAATTAATGTGGGCATCCCCTAGTGCTTCGTTCCTCATGGGAAGAAGCAGGGAATAATCCCCCCACTACGATCAGTCCAGCTTGGCATAGCCGCTACCTGGGGCTTAGTGAAGACTACTGCAATGCCCTTTATTTAAATGCTAATCAGTATTCCTAAAATAAGCTCCACATCATCCAAAATGTGGCAGCACGCCTGGTCCTGGGTTTGCCAAAACACATCTCAGTCAGGGAGGGATTGAGAACTCTCCACTGGCTGCCAGTGTGGAAGCTGGAGTCTTTCAAAGCCCTGTACTTGGTTCATAAGTCTCTCCATAAATAGGGATCGGGTTATCTTAGGACCACCTTCAACTGGTATGTACCTAGCATGCCTCTGAAATCGGTAGGATGGAGCAAGTTCAGAGGTGCAGGAAAGTCAGATGGGGGCAACAAGCATTCACGGTGGTGACTGCCAGGCTGTGAAATTCCTTCCCAGAACATATTAGGAGTTTAAACTCACTCCTGATTTTTCGCAGGCAGGTGAAAAGTTGGTTATTCTCTAACTAGACTTTCCCTAGAATAGCATGGTTGTTCATGTCTTACTCTGTTTAGGTCCTTCCCCCTTCGCTCTGTGCCGTTTCCATTTTAACGCTTTGATGCCCATTGGTTTAATGCGCTCTTACAAATCCTAATCCTATACACCCATTTAGATTTTGCCCTTCGGTTGGGATATAGGCACAGTGTGATTTGCTTGGGCTGCACAGCCTCCGCAGCTGTGGGTCACACAACGACACCCCCACCAATACAGTCTAACCTCAGATGGAATGGGCAGGGCCAGCCAGGCAGTCCAGGGCCAGGTCACCTCCCAGAGGCCCAAAAGGAGGGTGGTAGATTACAGGTGCAGGTGGTGTCACGTGGGTTCTAGCACCAGCATCCACATGTGGGTCCAACACAAGTGCTTACCCAATATTCCAGCGGTCACCGGCCACAGAATCCCAACCAGGCAGGGCAGCACACCAAGCACACAAAGCCTTGCACATGCTCCCAGTGGCGGTCCATTGACAACACCAGGGCAGTCAGCAAGCAAGCGGTCCACCACCTCCAGCGCCTGTAATGGACAGCCAATCGGGGCGGGGATGCTGCAATCCCTTGTCTGCAGCCTGTGGCCCTCTCACCACACTCTGGGGCATCCCTCTCCAGCAGGGCTGTCTGTCTGCTCACTATCAGCGAGCACAACAACCTCAAATTGTTTCCTCCCCAGCCACACAGCAGGCTCTTGGAGGCCCCTCACACTTCTCTGGTGCTATGTTGCCCCGCTGTTAGGCAGGGCCTGTCAGGCCTCAATGCAAATTTTTTCATGCCACTCAGATCACAAAGGGGGCCACTTGCCGGCGCAGCACAATTGCCAACAGACCGCCCGGCTACAGTACCAAGTGTGGGGTAACCAATGAGGGATTGCAGCACTGAAACATAGCCCAGCACTCAGGATGAATGATGGGTTAAGCGCAGCCTCACACAGAGGATAGTGAGCGCCAGTGTGGCAGCCATCTTGGCCACTCCTTCCAATCTTAAAGTATACTTAATCATAGAGACTGTGAAGCCAATCCAAGTACTTTGAGGTTTAATATGACCTTGTGTTGTCCAGCTCCCACTTGAGAAAAATGTGATTCAGCTCAATGGCAAGATAAAATGTGTCTCTCTCAACCGGAACCAGTCTCACTGAACACCAGTGAAGGTGTGTTCTTGTATGTTGTCCATTGCCAGCCATCAGCAGAGTGTAGTGTGTAGGTTTGGGGTGCTTGAAATGCTGGTTATAATCTTTCAGGTAAAGTACTATTCCAAAGTATGCAGGTGCATTTTACTACTAATCAACCAAATAGCTTCAGGAGGAGTCTAGCAATTACAGGTGGACACAATGTCAGCACATCAGAACCAGTTCTCCTAAATGCATTCTGATTATAGCAGTTCGTTATAGTTTCAAGTACACACCCTACTTTAATTTTCCAAGGCTTTTTATTTATCTCAGCGTTTATGAATTGATGTTTCTAGGTTATACATAATTGACTTTTTTGGTAATTTCCTTCACATGCCATTTTGTTTGATATTGCTTTGAACTGCTTAGCATTTTTTATGTTCTTTCTTGCGTTTCACTTACCGCTTACCTCTTGCAGAACTATCCGTAAGCTCTCAATCTCAAACATTTGGCTCCATCTTTCACATCTACCTGGTCAGTAACTTATTGAATGTGCATCAGTAATGAAATATAGAGGAACAGGCAAGAAGAACAACATATTGACTACAAAGTTACATGCAATAACCAGCTGGTGTGGTCTAATGTTGTACACGCTGTTGATGTTGCATAAAAGAGGCTCTTCTCCAAAATGCCACCTCACTAGAAAGGCACATATAAGCAGGTTTTAGGATGTGGTGGGCTCTGCTTCCTCTGCCAACGGCCTATTTGTAGTGCAGCTGATGTCAAAATAGTGCAAGACTATACACCCAATTTAGGCTAGGGATCCTGCCACCATATTTTCTACCATACTCTTCCACCAAGCATGAAGTGAATTAAAGACAGGTGCTCCTTAAGTGCTGGGATACAATTTTCAGTACATCAGAGACACTAGATATGTGGATACTGTAAATGTGTCCCTGCTTTCGGGGTACAACACCAGTGCCCACATGATAAGGAGGCAAGTCCGCCATGCTTCAATGTCACGATGCCATGATGAAATATATATATATTTTTAACTGCAATCCTTTTTATTAACTAAGCAACAAAAATTATTCATTTGGCTCTCACAGATAGTTTTTCCTCAAGGCAGCTGCCATAGTGGCAGTGGAAGAAGCCTCATCATGAAGGCAATTTTTAAATATCAGTTCTCCAACTAATGTAGCGAAGTGTTTCCTTCACCACAATGGTGACTAGAATGTCCAATCACCAACGTTTAAATCACCCCTTTAGATAATCTTGAACATGCAGATCTGGGGTGAGTTACGACATTTTGCATTTCCAATCACTTTAAAAATAACCACACTCTGCTCCTCCTGTCCATGAAGAAACTGATTATGTGAGAAATTTGTATACTCGGGAAAATCATCCTGAATCATGCATATAAACCACCACAGCCTCAGCTATAGCTCTATCTGAATTTTAGCGTAAAAATGAGCATTTCAAAGGAAATTAAAGCCTATTTTAAGCTCAGCAATAAATCTAGCACAGACACGATGTTTCAAAAGAAGCCGCATATATCAGGGGTATGAAGAGGATTGTGAATTTCTTTAGCAGAGCCAGGCAATATTTGCAAATTTTATATTGCTTTTCATTTCTGTGAGCATACTTGCTCAAACCTCACATAGCTATAATAAGTTACAAGAGCTAACCACTACAATAAGTGCAACATAAGCAAGGGCACGAGTGTTGTGGGTTTGGCCATCAATATGTTGATGAACCACTGATCGAGAACAGAACAGTACATCACACTCAAGTGCTCACATATTTTGAAAAGCATTTAAAAATCTGCCCCATACTTCCTGGAATTTCTTTAATTGATCATTCAAACAGTATATCACCCTTTCATATGATGCTAATTTGTACATTTCTCATAACTATGCCTTGATATCAGGGCTATTGTTGGTCACCCTCTGTCTAAGTATACAAAGTTTCTCTGTTGCCATGGCCATTGTGAACCATCTCCTTCAGTGATGTGTAATTTCTGGGCACTAGCTAGCATCATGTAGGAGGACTGTCTGACTTGTCAGAGGCCATGATAGTCTACTGTCTATCTCAATGCTTGTCAAACCTCTTCCTAGTAGGGATCTAAGTTAGGGCTGTCCCAGAAAAAGGTGTACTACGCCACTGTTCAGGTGTGCACATCTCCAGCCCTTTGCCCCTGGGAGAAGCCCAGCATCGTTCAGTCTTTTAGAAGACCAGCATAATTTTTAATATTCCAATAATAGATGGACTTTCTGAGCTGTTTATCATGTGCTGGCATTACTTCGGACAATTCATCGTCTTGGCAATCTAACTGGAGGCATGTTGACCACCATTCTTTCATCTATTTGGAGATCGGTTTCATGATATTGTGCTAGAGCTCAGACACGGCTCCTTTATATATGCAACAGATACATAGGTAATTGAGAATGGATGATTATCCTAACTCCATGGTGGATGGTCGCAGTCATTTGTGGAGACAGTGAGTGAGACACTGGTAATTCCAGAAATGGTAGGGCCGAAGGTTATATTCAATTTGTGGCTCTGCAAACGTTTTCAGTTGGCTGTCTATCAGTAACTGATTTCTCGTCGATTATCGTCTTCATACTGTGGCAGGCAAAGTTTATCCATATTGGTTCTGATCCACCTAACCGTATGGCATTGTTGCTCCCCAATGAGGAGTTTTTGTGTATTCTATTGTTCTCTTCTAGGACGACGAGGGCTCTGCACCAGGCGTAAGTCATCACTGATAGGACAGGGTCGGAGAAACTCCTTTACCACATGTCACCTATGTAAAGTACACTAATGCGTCCTGTCTTGCCCCATTGGTTAGTTTCAAGTTTGACCCACATGGGGGGTGTTGAAGGTGTTGTGTATTACATACCTTATTTGTGCAAATTGGAACACTAGCAAATATGACTCCATGTGAGGTAGTCACAACCCCCCCACACACTTTCAGTTGAGCGTGAAGTTTAAAGATCTGTTTTTAATAATTTGGATATTTCGCCAATTAGCACAGTCGGTATGATAGTGGGTTCAACTTAAATATGCAGTTAAGACAAGGCCACACGTTCATTTTAATCATGTGAGTCTTACCCTACGGTGATAAATTAAAGGATAACCATTAGACAGATTACATGTGATCTGAGTGAGTAGGGGAATCATATTGTCTTCCACCATTTGGGTGAGCCCAGGTTTTAAGTTAATTCCTAGGTATTTTAGATTGAATGCTTTATATTTAAATATTTGATCTCCAGTGGCTGCAATGGTGGTATGCCTAGTTAGCGTGTGATCCTCTTATTTCCCCCAGTTAATGTTTTAGCCGTAGAATGATGAAAAACGTGAGGTGACACCTATACCAGCTGTCATGGACACTTTTAGATTGGATAAAGTAACCAATATGTTGTCTGCATGTAATGGGGCTTTGTGTTTCCCTGCATGTGTCATTATCAGTCCAATGATATTGGTGTGATGAATAGCGATTGCTAGGGGCTCGAGCGCCAGTATAAAGAGCAATGGGAGGAGGGTCCCTTGTCTGGTGCCCGCTTGATTTCAAATTATTTGGCTTCTTGGCAATTACAAGTTACAATCACTGTTGGCGCAGTGTACAGCCACTTTGCTTTTGTAAGAAATTTGTTCCCCATGAAGAGCATCCACTCCAGAGCACCTTCTGACCCCTGCCCGCCGCACATCTTCCAGAGAGCTGCCCCTGCCATCGCACCCGAGCTACATCGAACTATCAACTGCTCCCTCGAGACAGCCACATTCCCTGACAACTGGAAGCGTGCCGAAGTCAACCCCCTCCTAAAAAAATACCACTGCAGACCCCACGGCTTTCAAGAACTTCAGGCCAATTTCACTGCTTCTATTTGCAACCAAAGTCATTGAAAAGGTAGTCAACACCTAGCTAGCATACTTCATAGGAACCAACAACATCCTAGACACCTCTCAGTATGGATTCTGCAGCAACCACAGCATCGAGACCGCCCTCCTCGCCGCCACCGACGACATCCAAGCCCTCCTCGACCAAGGCCATACGGCAGCCCTCATCCTCCAGGACCTATCAGCAGCCTTCGACACCGTCTCCCACTGCACACTAGCCACCGGGCTCCATGACGCCGGCATCCAAGGAAAGGCCTTAGACTGGCTACGATCATTCCTCTCATGCAGAACACAGAGAATAAGACTCCCGCCTTTTCTCTCAGAACCAAAAGAGATCAGATGCGGAGTACCCCAAGGATCCTCCCTCAGGCCCACACTGTTCAACTTCTACATGGCCCCCCTCACGACCATAGTCAGAAACCACAGGCTCAACAACATCTCCTATGCTGATGACACCCAGCTCATCCGCACCCTCACCAAGGAACCCGACATCACCAGGCACAATTTCCAAGAAGGTATGAAAGCCGTCATGACCTGGATGAGGAACAGCTGCCTGAAACTCAACTCGGAGAAAACAGAAGTCCTCATCCTTGGCTCCACCCCCTCTGCATGGGACGACACCTGGTGGCCCCCGCCCTCGGAAACCCACCCACCCCAATGGACCATGCACACAACCTCTGCATCATACTGGACTCATCACTCACCATGAATTGCCAGATCAACGCTGTCTCCTCCGCATGCTTCACACCCTCCGCATACTACACAAGATGTTCAAGTGGATCCCCCCTGACTCCAGGAAAACCATCACTCTTGCACTCATCACCAGCCGACTGGACTACAGCAACGCCCTCTACACCGGAATCAACAAAAAACTCCTCCGCAAACTCCAGACCATCCAGAACGCCACAGCCAGACTAATCCTCGATATCCCACGGCACAACCACAGCACCCAACACCTCAGTGACCTCCACTGGCTCCCTGTTGAAAGAAGAATAACTTTCAAGCTGCTCACACAAGCCTACATGGCCCTCCACAACACCGGACCCCAATACCTCAACGACCGAATCTCCTTCCATGCCCCAAAGAGAAACCTCCGCTTGGCCGACCTCTTCCTAACCACTGTCCCATGCTTCTACAGGACCAGAGCAGGTGGAAGATCCTTCTCCTACCTCACAGCCAAGACCTGGAACGAACTCACCCTTCACCTCCGACGGATACCGACTCTGCACTATTTCAGGAAGGACCTCAAGACCTGGCTCTTCGAATGACCTCAACGGAGTTGCTCACACCCACCCCCAGCACCTTGAGATTCTCATGGGTGAGTAGTGCGCTTTACAAAACCCTGGTTGATTGATTTGTTCAGTCTGAACTTTTCTTTGTAAAAAGAAAACTACTTTATCAAATACAATGAAGACCTTGCAGGCCACTCTACAATGATAAGTATCAGGCATGCTTAAAGACTGCATCTATTTCTATCATTTCGTAAAACACATAGGCATAACCTCACACTTGAGACCAGATGGGCTTAGCTTTCTCTGCCATACACACGTGGGAACATAGGCCACAATGCACTCACACACATACCTAGCAGCATGTTAAAGTGCAACACATTCTAACAACTGATAAAGTGGTGCAAGGATCCAATCCTCTGCCTGTTCTTGGTCTAGTCACCCATTCTCATAAAATGCATCCTTAATACCTGCTAAACCAGTGACATTAGACACTGAAATTCTAACAATTATGACAAAGGATGTGGGCAGCTCCATTATTCACACCCTTCTTTGCAGCACTTAGCCTATCAATCATTTGAGAACCAGCTGTATGTTTACCTCTCCTTTGCATGTTGAAGCTCATTATAATGTGAGCCACAGCAGATGCTATATATTTAAAAATCTCCTGATGGAAAGTAAGAGACATTTACTGGAAGTGCCCATTGAAGCTTCACACCAACATTTCTCACATCAACAGTCCCACAAACAATTCTTCTTTTATTCCTGCAACACATAACGGTGTCCAATGTTTTTTTCAGCCTTGAAAAGTCCCAGGCCTGCGTGATATTTAGAGAGCAAAACGCGTGTGTGCTAAGCTCTGACTGGCCGACCATGCCGTCAAATGGGGGGCGGGGGCACATTTTTATAACACACATTTCAAAACCAACATAATCAGACGTAACTGTATGGGACTTTTGTCTACCTATTGCATTCAAATGTTGATATCTTTAACCTAGTGTGCTCACGCAATATTTCTGCAAAATATATTTCCACACTTCAATACAACACCATGCTCAGTTGTCATTTTCTGTGAATATTCAACGTTGTGACCCAATCAACTTTGCAATTCTAATTTTAGTGTCAGCACCTCCAATCTCCTTTTTGGATAACATAGTGCACAGTGATAGAACACTATAAATAATATCTCCTATTTCTGAGTGAATCTAAATTAAGTCTTCACTTGATTACATGGTTAAGTGAGGCTGCATGTGTTGAACCCCTATATGAAAATTGGTTTGTACGTAGAGTTACTACGTAGATGGCACAGGTGGTACCAGTTTCAAGGAGCCTTAATGTGCAGCTTAGAATTCTTCCTGTTGGGGCAGTTTGAGGTTATGTGGTGGGTATGTGTTGCCTATCTTTGATGGCCTCTAGGGTTACCTTGCAGTGCTTCAAATGTTGCTGAGCTTGAAATGGCGGATGATGCAGATTTTGAAAAGTGCTTCCGAATGTGTGACATTTTCTAATGTTGTGTCCTTGGTGCAAATTGCATGTGTTTATGTGTACAGAAATGCCAAAGTCATGGTTGAGCTTGTCGGTGGACTTAAGGTCTTTAGTGCCGCTTTTTCCTTAACATAGGGCAGTGGAAATTGTCACTTCATGGTGTATGCTGGACCAGTTGTTGTTCCAAGATCCAGTATGAGTAGAATACTATCTGCTTAGTTTTACATTTGGCCTGTGCCAAGGAGGTGTACATTTTTACCGGAGGAAACCTGAGACTCTACCTGCCACCAAAGAGAGACTGAGAGACCATGATACTAGAGAGTCTGCAGAACCTTGATGGAGAACCTTTACAACTGAGAGAGTCTGAGACCTAACCACAAGAGAGGACTGCCACCAGCTAGAGTCTGAGAGACATGAAATGTTGTTGTAAGATTGTTAGATCTGACACCCTTGGCGTGGAATTCCCCCACACGTTCTGTCTTCATTCTTTTGCTTTGCTGAACTCGTTTTTGTTCACATTAGGACTCTGCATTTCACCTCTGCTAACCAGTGCTAAAATGTTTGTGCTCTCTCCTTAAAGCATAGTAGAAGTGGCCCACACCTAATTGGTACATTTAATTTACGTGTACGCCCCTAGTAAATAATACTACCTGTAACCAAGATAGAGATGTGCTGTTTACACTCAAATGATCATATCAGATCAGATAACACTTTGTTTCAGCAGTACAACACAGCCATAAAAGCACAATACATGTATTAAAAATGTCATTAAAATATTTCCAGTCCTCAATCACACACAAGTTTAAAAAATCAGCGTGTAATTAATAACACAATAAGAAAAACTGAATAAAAACATCCAGGAAGACCAGCAGCCCCAGGAAGCAAGGATTAGATCATGTCCTGAGAGTCAGCACCTCAGGTGGACCCATCGGATGAGAGCCCCACTAGCAACGTTTAAGCAAAAGAGAGCTTACCGCTTCAGTCTGTTAAAAAAACATTTGTTTTCTTTTGGCGATAGCACACTTTAAAAATGAGCAAATGCTGCTACAGAGTGTAGGAGAGTTTAGCAGCTGCAGATACAGCAGTGCCTCAGCACATCTTCTAATACCACAAGCTCTAATAAGAGGGACTAGAAACCTTTTGGAGTAAACCATGTATTACTTGCAAAAGAAGGTGAAGTATAGCAGACTCTGAGGTGAAGTCTCATCACAAGGGTAGAGTAACACATTACTAGGGTCAAATTGACCCAGAGAAAACCCTGAATGCCACCTCACAATGCCAACCCAATACTTGGTTAACAAAACTCTGTTCCAGGTGGTATCCACCCATGATAGATACAGTTCCGTGTTGAGCGTGGTTTGCAAATTAGTATAATCATTTATAGAGATTTTGGCTAGTTCACTTTCCTCTCTAAACTGCCTTTCCTGGTTTGAAATGCATTTCTGACCCAGGTTAGGTCAGCCTTAGATATGGTAGAAGGGGAAGAAAAGAGTTCTGGTCTCCCCAGGTCAACATTTCATGCTTCATGTATTGCAACCAGGAAATGGCCAAGCCTCTATCACAAGCAAGACAATCCATGATCACCTTCCTATTCAAACCTGAATGTGGGTTCGCCCAGATAGCACACCATAGCGCCACGGGGACCAGTTTAATATAGTCTTCAACAAACCCCACAACAAGCTCCTGATGAACTTTATAGGTAGCACAGGCCGGGGGAACACGCAGGAGATGACGCAGAACCCTGCTCTCTTTGTTCTGTAAGGCGGATGTAGGAAAGTAGGATCTGCTTCTTATGGTTACCCCCACTTTTTGCTTGATGATACACTGTTTTGACTAGTCTGACTGGGATCCTGCTAATCAGGACCCCAGTCTATCTGCTTTCTCCTTAAAATATCATGCATGTACTTAGGTACACTCCAGATTGGATACTGGGGTACCCTTGTCAGTCCCTAGTATATGGTACACATGTACCCAGGGCATAGGTAGCCCAGAGGCCTCCCGTGGGCTGAAGCATGTATTATGCCACCCATGAGAGGCCATGCAAAATGGAACTACAGGCCTGCCATTGCAGCCTGTGAAAGATGGTGCATAAACCACTTACTTTAGATATAGGTTTACTATATCTATAGGTCACTACACTTAAAACCTATCAGTCACCCCTCTATAAGGCCTTGACAATCCTGAAGGCAGAGTGCTGGGTTTTACGTGAGAGGGTGCCCCTGCATGAGCAGAGCCCCTCTGCAGCATTCTGAGACCATTCTCCCGGGTTGTCGGTGACGCAGCCAGACATATAGGTAGAGGTGCATTATATGCTCGCGAAAAATGCTATCTCGAAAACGGCTGCAACAAAACATGTTGTGTTTGTTATCAAACACCTTGGAATCATACCTCCACACCGGTAACAGGTGTGGGAGGTATGATTCCACCCTTCTGAAGCAAGCTTCGTGGGGTCACTGATCTTCCCGGTACCAGCCTTCTTGAGCCGGGCAGCACAAAATGGTTGCTGCCAACCAGAGACACATTTCTGCCCTCCCGCTGCTGAGCCAAGCTCGAGCAGGGGAAGGCAGTGTATTGGGGCTAGGTGGGTGCACTTCCAGAGTGCCTGAAAGTCTGCATCTGGGGCACACTTGGTGTCCCTGTGCATAGTCCAGTTAAAACCAGTCCTGGGAGCCGTTGGCTCCTGCTCTGGCGTGAAACTAGACAAAGGACATGGGAGTATCCTCCCCACTGTCCTGACCCTCCCATGGGAGGGTCCCCTGAATCTGTCCAACCCTCTCCCGTAGGTAAAAAAGGGCTTACCTGGCTGTAGGATCCTAGTTCCGACGTGGACAAGATTCTGATCAAGAAACCACTGACCTTCGACCGTTTGGACACTCTGGACTCCGCTGGACTTTGACTGGGCCCGACTTCGTCTCCCTCTCCGTCCAAAGCATCGTCTGTGCCCATGCACCATACAGGCTCTGTGCAGGATATGTGGAGCATCAAGGACAACTGAACTATCTCCCTTGGGGTGAAGGAGTCACTCCCCTGCATTCGCAGGCACCATAACGCAACTGACTGGTCTGCTGATCCTGAGCTCCTGCAGACTCCGAATGCTCCAGCAACACAGGAGGTGGGTTCCTATGTTCCTTGAGGTTGAGTTGCCCTCTCACCAAGTTTGAGGCCGGTATCCCTTGTGGGGACCGCATAACCCAAACCCCTGTGCACCAGGTACATTTGCTAGTGCATATGCTTGTTGCCATTCCCCAACTAAGTGCATTGGGCTAATGATAGCCCCAATCTCTGCGCACATTTCGTACAAAGGACTTTGGCCTCCTCACAATCTGTGCCCTGCAAGCTGTTGTTTTGTGAAACTGCTAGAGGTCCCCTCACGACTCGTGTGCCTTCGGCCTGTGGGTCCATTTGAGGGACAACACTGCTTTCCTTGGGCTCCCCTGGTTGCTCCAGGCCTGCCCTGACTACCCTTGCTGTGGTGAGTACCCTGGTTCTTGCTGGGCCAGACCGTAACCTTACTCGACCTTCTTCGTGGGTTGCCACTGCCAAGGCCGGTTGGTGCTCCCGCCGGACACCGACCCCTCAGCACTCGACATCCTTTGCAGGACAGCTCGTATCCGGCTCCTGGTTGTCCTCAACATCTCCTGGTCCCCGTGGCTGCAGAGTCAAGGTCTCCATCTTCACACCTGAAGCACCCGACATCGGTGGGCATTCGTCTACCGAGCCCCTGGTCACTCCTGAGTGTCCCAGACTCTGTCCCCTCTGCTTTCAGGTTCCTTCCATCAAGAATCCACCTGTGGGTTCCACTGGACACTTTTCTTCTTCCCAGCAGTGGCATTTCTTTGAAGGCTCCCATTGAGAACAAAGGCGGTTTCCGACGCCACTTCGACCCTATGCACCCGGCTTCCCTGGGATAGGTAACTGTGGTACTTTGGTATCCACTGGTGGGTGGCTCTCGAACCTTCTATGTTCTAAAGGGTTCCTTCGTAATCCACTGGGAAGGGTCCTCAAACTGTAAAACTGCAACCGCGACTCTCCCAGTGAATTGTACGTAGCACGCGGTCATGTTCTCACACTGCACCCGTCCTCCGTGGGGTCCCTCCTTACTCACCTCGGGTGGTTGCTTGGGGTCCCAGCGATTCTACAACCTCTAGACACTGTCTTGACTCGAGTCGTGGTTCTTATACCACTATTTTAGTATATGGTTTGGTCTCCCCCTGGAGCCCACTGTGTATTAGTGCAACTTACGATTGCTTCTGTGCTACAGTATTGTGTGCTTTGTGTTTATCTGGGTGTAGCAGATACTGTGAGGTATTTAAGGTGTGTTATAATAATAAATACATATTTTTATAACTACTGTGTGGTTCACCTTTCATTTAACCAATACAATAAGGTTGCATTGTGGTAAAACAAGCTGCTTAACATTCCTTCAAGACTAAGCCTGAAAGCTGCTCTCCACAGCTACCACTTGGATAGCTTTCTAAGGTTATCTTCGACCTCTTAAATCACCATAAGGGTTGTTTGGACTGGTGCAAGGCGCCCACTTTAATTAGTGGATATCATATACCAGGCCAACTTCTCACAGCGGAGATGTTGGATTATTCCCAAATGCCAGCCCCATAAGTAAGAATGCGGAGGCATTTACTCTTGAATATCTTCACCAAAGGAACCATGGGCTTTCTGCCAATATGTGAAGCTAAGCTGTAGATGTAACCGGCGGCACTAGCAAACCTTTGGGAGGCTTTATACTTAAAGGGACCCCAGTTTCCCTTGGCATCAAGGACTACACCCGGGTAAAAAAAATTCTGGGTGGACACAACCTGATGGCTTTGTAGAAATACGCTCTTCGGTTTCATGGATTTAGGCCCACAAAACATGGTGTAAGTTTTCAAGCGGTCTCTGGTTAAGCCCAGGGACCCTATAGAGATGACAAACTTCTGAAATCTAGTGTTTAGGCTCTTGTGTGTTCTCCAGGAAAACAGTATCATCCGCGTAAAGTAAATCAGGGACTTTTTTCTTGCCCACCATCAGGATATTGACAGCACAGGCAGACAATGCCTCTTCAAGGCCGTTAATATACAACAGGAAAGGAATTGGGGCCAGTAGCCAACCCTGGAGTATGCCCTTCCCCAGCGGAAAGCTGGGGGTGTGCTCAGCAGCATGACCATACCTGACGGACGCTGACAAATCAAAGTGCAAGGTTTGCAAAAAATTGGAAAAGCCCTGGATCCACCCCAAAATTGCTCAACAAAGTCCACAGCTTAGATTTAACCACACTGTTGAAGGTGCAAGACAGATCAATGAAGGCTAGGCAGATGGAGCCCCGCGCAGCAATGATATACTTACTAATAAGAAGGTGTGAGTTAAGACATTTCTCCACCATGCCCAGCCCCTCCCAGAAACCATATTGCACCTCTGACAGTGTATTCGACTCTGTGGCCCAGGCCAACAAGCGTTCCAACACAACCTTCCCTGCGATTTTTACCGCAAAATCCAGCAGAGAGATTGGGCAATAACAACTTTGGGACTGCGGGTCGCCCTTTTTGAAGATGGGTATGGTGATGGCAGTATGCCATGTGCCAGGGAGGCAGAAACAAGGAAAGGCATTAAAACAATTACATATTAATGGGGCCTACAATTTCAGGGAATATTTGTACATGTGCTTAGGGACCCCATCAGGTCCTGGAGCCTTACTCGATTTAGACTTTATGATGGCTTCCCAGATCTCTTCCAGAGTAAATTTCAAAGAAATTGGGAAAGACACAGTGGACCCCAGACTTTCCTGGGATGTGTCAGAGCAGTAAAGAACGCAAAAGTGGCTCACCCAGACCTCTGGACTAATTGTGGTAATGACTGAGTTCTCACTGGACCCCAAGGTACCAATGTCCTTAACCACCTTCCAGAAGGTTGTGGAGTCCTTCTGCCTACAGGACTGAACCACCCTCTCCAGTACTCCATTTTGATATCCTTGCGCCTACTGCACAAGGCTCCATTATACACAGCTCTATGCTCTTTAATCTTCTGGTTTTCTCTGGGTTTCTCCTTTAGAGCCCTATGCAAGTTCGCCGAGGCTTTTCTGCAGGAAGGGTCAAACCACTTTGCCTCTTTGGCAGCCTGCCTAGTGGGCTTTATGATGAGATTACTAATAGCTATCTCCAATTGGACAAAACAATTAGCCTTGTCCGACGAGTCATCCAGCGGGGTTTGGCAGTTGAGCAGTATATCAAGGTGGTTAGTGCACACATTTTTCAACACAACTCCAGAACAGCATTCCTCCATGCCCCTGAGGCTTAACTGTTAGAAATGAGGGAGGGATGCCACTAGTCCTGTTATCCCCCTAGTGAATGCTAAGGCCCAGCCACAAAGGGTTGTAGTCCCTCAAATGGTACCCCACCCCCCGGTGACCCACCTCAAAAGGGACATAGTTATGAACATATAATCAATAATTGACCCCTATTGCCCCATGACATAGATAGCGTTCTTGAGATAGGCTGGATCAATGGTGTAACAAGCATTAATAGGACCAAACATGTTAACTACACTTAACAAGGCCCAAGCACAGTCTTTTTCCCAGGATAGCTGGCTCATTAACCTGAGGCATCTGGCCAAGTTTAATATTAAAATCGCCACCAACCACAATGTGGAACCCTGAGTTCAAGTGGGCAGGTTCAATGTGTTGACCCAGTATAAAATGTGACAAATTGCATCCACACCAAAAATTAATAACCACAAGATGTATGCCCTTGGGCCGAGTCAACAAAAGCGCTTAAATTGCAGCCCTCTTACAACATAACGGGCACATTTTACACTCCAAGGTGACTCGAAGGTAGAAGAAGAAGAAGAAAAACTAAAACGTGTGAAGGGTCTAAGGGAATGTTTTAAGACCTGGCGTGGATATACTCCCCAGTCACAAGCTAGATATAACCACAATATCCACGGGTCTATTCATAAAGACATGCTAAATTTCTATGTGTTAGAGCCACATGAGACCTAAAGAAACCATAACCACTAACCTATACACCTCTTTACAGGCTACAAAGAAATATCCTTTAAAAGGACGGATTCCAATCACTCACCATTGGTGACATGCTTCATCATCTGGGTCTCCTCCTAGTAACACACTAGTGTCACTAAGGGCTGCAACCCTTTCAGAAGGAAAGGGGAGCTCGCGGATGTTTTTATGCTATTCAAATGGTAGCGATAAAACACGCTATAGTTGGTCCTACAGATGTGAGCAATCAATTTGTGTAGGGGTGATGAGTGCAGTGCAAAATAATGAAAAATAGTGAGTTAAAATTGAACAGTGAGAGAAAAAACCTTTAATTGGTATCTCCCAAAGCTCAAGCTTAAAAACAGTGCAAATGACAGTTTTCAACAAATAACTGTCTGTGAATGGAAAATAGGGGTCAACATGTTTCAGCAAAAAGGATATATTCATCCTAAGCCTTCTTCAGGACCACAAAAAAGTTGCTACTGCATTAGTGAAAAACAAATATAAATAAGAAAAGGTTGGAACAGATACATCCTAATCATCTGTGTTCAGGGATAACAAAGTCCTCTGCAAGTGATGGATTACTCTTAGCATCTGCAAAAGAGTGAAAGAACGATCCACTAGTAAAGGTTGACACGACTTACAATGGGACTCATGAGCTCAGGACATCGAAACATTACATAGTGACATATTTAATCATCATCTATGATTAATGATATTTCATAATTACATGTTTTCATGCTTACCCGTATTGCACTAGGAAAAGACCTCACCTCACCTGGCCGCGGCTCAGGAAAAGGAGGCACCGCTCTATGAGAGAACATAGGAAAGAACAAGAAATGTTCATGGTGACCTTATTCTCTTTTTACCCTCATTTATCTTATGTTAAAAAGAAGCACCACGCACACATACGACAACTGGACCCAGGACTAAAAACGAAAACTAAAAATGCTGACTTATACACTGGTGTGTTTAAATTCTACCATGCTGTATACTCGGGTTGAGGCTATTTCCATATGTAAGTATGCACGCACAGTCCAGTGCTAAACCTGTGTAACAAAGCACTTTATATAGATGGGAGGTGCCGTTCCAATGCTCTCTTACCCTTGTTAATAGTATGTACATTGTACTGACGGCCTCCGCTCATATATTCATATTCTCAGTTAGATTATAACACCCGTTATCACATGGGCTTACTGGCGTGATATGACCTGCTTCATTAGCGGAGAGGCGACCACAAGACCGCACGGCCCGAGCACTCTCTCGTGTAATATTTCAAACAGTTGCCACAGACTACCAAACTAGTCGTGCTTGTACACGACAGAACAGAGCTCATACATTACAACACAGAGCTATACAGGCTATCCAGAGCAATAGACGAGTGTCTAACCAATTGGTGCCCGGTTTCAGAGCTAAGCTGAATGCGCTGATGAGAAAACGTTTTAAACTGCTTAGTTACGGGGAAATTACCGGGATACCAACCCTCGAAACCAAAAACGCGGAAGTGGCTTTATCCCTGACAACTGCGCTTGTTCAGTTCCCCTTACAAACTCATATTTAAAATACAAGCTTTCAATTTTTAACAGGATAAGAAAGCACAGAAAACCGCGCCGTGTCTGCAACAAATGCTGCTGCTCACCTGTCCGTCGGTACCTCTGGCGGTTCATTAAGCCGTCTGGGGAGGTACCGAACAACAGGAAACACCATCTTTAAAAACCACCGCACTGGTGCGTCACACGCAATGTTTGGGCCCGCCCGAGTCATGTGACCTGCCCGAAACTAGTGTGCTAGAAATCATGGGAATTGTAGTTCTTAAATTAGAATTGTAGTTCTTAAATTCTGCGTACTTAATGAAACAGGGAGAAAGACTCACAAACTGCTCTTGTTTTCCGCAATTTGTATTTGGCCATAAATATCGACAAACCTCGATATTATTTTGTCTAAAATTACTAAATTATCTTGTTGTCAAAATAGTGATGCCACATATCTTCGTCTGGCTTTTTTTAATATATTTAGAACTACAAGCACTCTACCAATCTCTGGAACTCACACAACGTTCTATTGAATGACAACAAAATAAGTCAGGTGCGCACCCATTTATCTATACAGGGGATGTCACTAACTTGCCTCCATACCGGAACTAAACAGTTTGATCATATCTTTACGTCTGTGGTATATGTGGTTGCAGCAAGTTATTTCTCTGCACACCATGTGGTTGAGGCATGGTTAAATGATATATGTCCAATGTTACTAAACCCTTCATTTTCATTGATAGTATTATGTCTATGCTTATGACTGAGGAAATGTACAATATATATGCCCAGTTTAATGATAGAAGTTACATTAATTGGACCATGTTCGCTACACCTCCTCTCTGGTGTGACACTCATCATTATAAGATACACCCCACTTCCATATAGAGACCCATGAAGACCGATTTTATCAGGCATCCTAAAGAAAAACGGGTCATCATCACTCATATGGTAGTATCTCATGGCACAGTGTTATGTAAAGCCCCTCTCCTCATCTCAATCAGAATTACACATATGACTGTAAACCCTCGGGTTCGAATTACAGTGCAACCCATGGTATTGCGTCGTTCAGTCCTACTTTGTCACTCTGTAATTTAAAAACCCATTTCTGTTCTCGAACAAATAGGAACCTGTTAATATCTGTAATGTGTTCGGGAATGAATGGTTGGTCCAGAACTGTCCACCTAAAATCATCAGGTCGGTGGTTTGCTTCAAGGAAATTTCTTGTGAGTCTTGTGGCTTGTTTCTTACATCTCACCGTACTCTTGTGTTCCAAGATCCTCAGCTTGACCCTGCGAGTGGTCATGTCCACATATTGTAAGTTACATGGACACGTAATGAGGTAAATAAGTTTGTCACTAATGCAATTGGTAAACTTATTTTGCACCCACGGTCTATTAGTCCCTATGTCCACAGATTTAGATTGTTGTGTTTGGGGACAGGCCGCACAGGACCCACAACGAAAGTGGCCGTGAACAGCAGGGAGATCCCAGAGGGCCCCTACACCTGGTGGGGGTTTGGTTTTGGGTCTGGTATGGACGAGTTGGTCCCGAAGATTTGTACTCCATTTAAAAGAGAAAAGAGGGGGTGGAATTTGTTCGTTGTCAATGTTGAGTATGCGCCAATGTTTACGCACACTCTTTTGGATGCTGTTAGACATGGTGCTAAAAGTGTTGACAAAGGTAAGCCTAGTCAGTTCTGGTCTGGGTCCTGATAGGTCCAATAGGGCCTCTCTATTGATATTCATGGCCCGTTTGAGCGAGCGACGCACCAGTCTTTTGGGATATTTCCTAGCACACAGTTGGGATGACAGTGTGGTCGCATGATTCACAAATCTCTCCTTGGTGGAACAATTTCTCCGAACCCGAAGAATTTGGCCAAATGGTAAATTGTCACGAAGTGACTTTGGATGGTAGCTATCATAACAAAGTAAAGAGTTTCTGGCCATCGGCTTTCTATATAGTTCTGTCTCGAGGCCTGATGGTGTAGCTACAATTAATAGATCCAAGAAGGCTAACTTGTTTTTATCATATTCCACCGTGAATTTGAGAAATTCGTTCCTGCTATTGAGCCATGTTTGGAATAGTATGATAGACTCTGTATTGCCTCGCCAAATGACGAGGACATCGTCTATATAGCGCTTCCATAGACGTATTGAGTCACGAAAAGGGTTAGTCTGGGTCAACACATGCTCCTGCTCGAATCCATGAACATACAAATTAGCCAGACTGGGAGCGAAAACGCTTCCCATGCTGGTACCGGAGACTTGTAGATAAATAGTATCTTCAAACTTAAAGAAGTTCTCTTTCATTGCAAGTTGGGCGCAGGCCATGATAAACTGCACCGGGGTAATGGAGTCCAAATCTCTCTCAGTCAGTAATAATTCAATGGCATCAAGTGTCTCATCCTGAAGAATTGAAGTATAGAGAGACTCGACATCGAATGAAACTAAAAAATCAGTTTCCATGTCAAAATCCACCTGTGGCAACAAACGCAACACGTCCTTGGTGTCTTACAAAAATGTGGGCATTTCCTTGACCATCGGTCTCAGGAAATGATCCACAAAAGTGGACAGAGGTTCCAGGACTGAGCCCAGTCCAGAGATAATAGGTCGCCCGGGCGGTGGCCTTTGTGGTTTATGCACCTTGGGTAGTACATAAAAATAGGGCATAACTGGATGTACAGTTTGTAAAAAGGCTGCCTCCTGGGTGGTTATCCAACCTTCATTCACCGCTTCTTCTACCATGATCGAAATGGTGTTTTTTATTCTTTCAGTCGGATCAATTTTTAATGGGCGATAGGATCTTCTGTCACCTAATTGTCATAAGCATTCTGTGCGATAGATGTCAGTATCAAGCACGACAATCGCACCGCCTTTATCCGCCGGTTTGATTGTAATCCGGTCATCTGTTGTAAGTTTCCGTAATGCCATTTGTTCCTGTTTGGGAAGGTTACAGTAAGGATTGTTCTCTCTTTTGCAGAGTGCTGTTACATCTTCACTCACTGCTTTCTCGAAAGTTAAACCTTGTGCAGGTATTAGATGAGCCGGTGGATTGAAGGTTGAACGTTTCTTTAAACCAGTATTCATGTCAACAGGATCTGAAAGCTCTTGTTGTTCTTTCTTAAAGAAAAAGTGCAAACTGATTTTACGAAAGAATTTAGCAAGTTCGCATTGAGTCTGGAAGGGATCGCCTCTGAAAGTAGAGACAAAGCCTAAGCCTCTATTCAGAACTAATTGTTCATCCGTAGATAATGACAGAGAGCTCAAATTGACCACTAGTCCGTCTCTGCACTGGTCCCTACTTGTAATGGGGTTTTCTTCTTGCTGCTGCGCAAACTCCTGGGAGACGGAGGGGGGCTCCAATGTATTTGGGCCTGTTGGTTTTGCCGTCTTCCTCTGGAGCGCCCGCGGCCAAGCCCTAAAAAAGGCTGGTTATTGAAATTAGTAGGAAATTGTGGCGGTGGGAATGGTCCCATGGGTGGTTGGAAAGGGGGGGCAGCAAAACCCCACGGATTAGGTTGCCACCATGGTTGGTACTGGTTCGGTGGTCCTCCCCTCCACTTGGTTTGATAGTTTCTCCCACAGCCTCTGTTCTGTTGGCCACTTCTTGTTGAGGAATCGGAGTCACTTGATCCTTCCTCCTAGCTAGATGTTCCATAGGAGGAGCCATGTTTCCGTCCTTTACTTTTGAATTCAGGGGGGATATAATTATCACTTATATACGGGTACACCCTCTCATGGGTGAACCATGCCAGGTCTTTCTTAAATTTCTCAATTTTGGCAAATAAGATCGTATCCTTGAATTCTATATTAGTTTTGTTCGATTCCTCCTGGTTCTTTTTGAAGGAGGTAGCTGTAATAGTAGCCTTAATCTGTGATTCCAAAAGTTGAATCTCAATAAGAATGGTGTCAGCCACACGCTTCGCTGTTCTGATAATTAAAATTAACCAGTCGCGCGTGCAGCGCCACGCTATTAATGACCAGTCTTTCAGAAACGTTTTGTCTTGGAGGAAAAGTCTAGGGGCGTTTGTAACTATAAGTCCAGTAGGGGCACAATTTCCCCACAAATATTCGGTCATGATTGCCCCATGGATAATAGTGCGTGAATGTGATTTTTTAAGCCCTAGTACCTTCCCCCATTCATCTTCATTACTACTCATGGTGGTTGGTAAAGTTTCTAAGATACTCAGATTAGTGGAGAGTATGGATTGTAATACTTCGTCATCATAAGCCAGTCCACAATTCTCAGCCATGGTGAGCCTATGTCGATAGCAAACACTAGTGCACCTAAAAACACAAAACTAAGAGGGGAGGGAAACACGGACTGTAACTATAGTACAATCCAAGACCAATACCTGTGTATGGTCAAATTTCAAAAAAACCTGCAGCCACAGCTGCTCAAGAACAAGAAAAACTAAAACGTGTGAAGGGTCTAAGGGAATGTTTTAAGACCTGGCGTGGATATACTCCCCAGTCACAAGCTAGATATAAACCACAATATCCACGGGTCTATTCATAAAGACATGCTAAATTTCTATGTGTTAGAGCCACATGAGACCTAAAGAAACCATAACCACTAACCTATACACCTCTTTACAGGCTACAAAGAAATATCCTTTAAAAGGACGGATTCCCATCACTCACCATTGGTGACATGCTTCATCATCTGGGTCTCCTCCTATTAACACACTAGTGTCACTAAGGGCTGCAACCCTTTCAGAAGGAAAGGGGAGCTCGCGGATGTTTTTATGCTATTCAAATGGTAGCGATAAAACACGCTATAGTTGGTCCTACAGATGTGAGCAATCAATTCGTGTAGGGGTGATGAGTGCAGTGCAAAATAATGAAAAATAGTGAGTTAAAATTGAACAGTGAGAGAAAAAACCTTTAATTGGTATCTCCCAAAGCTCAAGCTTAAAAACAGTGCAAATGACAGTTTTCAACAAATAACTGTCTGTGAATGGAAAATAGGGGTCAACATGTTTCAGCAAAAAAGGATATATTCATCCTAAGCCTTCTTCAGGACCACAAAAAAGTTGCTACTGCATTAGTAAAAAACAAATATAAATAAGAAAAGGTTGGAACAGATACAACCTAATCACCTGTGTTCAGGGATAACCAAGTCCTCTGCAAGTGACGGATTACTGTGAAAGAACGATCCACTAGTAAAGGTTGACACAACTTACAATGGGACTCATGAGCTCAGGACATCGAAACATTACATAGTGACATATTTAGTCATCATCTATGATTAATGATATTTCATAATTACATGTTTTCATGCTTACCCGTATTGCACGAGGAAAAGACCTCACCTCACCTGGCCGCGGCTCAGGAAAAGGAGGCACCGCTCTATGAGAGAACATAGGAAAGAACAAGAAATGTTCATGGTGACCTTATTCTCTCTTTACCCTCATTTATCTTATGTTAAAAAGAAGCACCACGCACACATACGACAACTGGACCCAGGACTAAAAACTAAAACTTAAAATGCTGACTTATACACTGGTGTGTTTAAATTCTACCATGCTGTATACTCGGATTGAGGCTATTTCCATATGTAAGTATGCACGCACAGTCCAGTGCTAAACCTGTGTAACAAAGCACTTTATATAGATGGGAGGTGCCGTTCCAATGCTCTCTTACCCTTGTTAATAGTATGTACATTGTACTGACGGCCTCCGCTCATATATTCATATTCTCAGTTAGATTATAACACCCGTTATCACATGGGCTTACTGGCGTGATATGACCTGCTTCATTAGCGGAGAGGCGACCACAAGACCGCACGGCCCGAGCACTCTCTCGTGTAATATTTCAAACAGTTGCCACAGACTACCAAACTAGTCGTGCTCGTACACGACAGAACAGAGCTCATACATTACAACACAGAGCTATACAGGCTATCCAGAGCAATAGACGAGTGTCTAACCAATTGGTGCCCGGTTTCAGAGCTAAGCTGAATGCGCTGATGAGAAAACGTTTTAAACTGCTTAGTTACGGGGAAATTACCAGGATACCAACCCTCGAAATCAAAAACGCGGAAGTGGCTTTATCCCTGACAACTGTGCTTGTGCGTGAATGCGCAAATGCTGTTCCCCTTACAAACTCATATTTAAAACACAAGCTTTCAATTTTTAACAGGATAAGAAAGCACAGAAAACCGCGCCGTGTCTGCAACAAATGCTGCTGCTCACCTGTCCGTCGGTACCTCTGGCGGTTCATTAAGCCGTCTGGGGAGGTAACGAACAACGGGAAACACCAAAAACCGCCACACTGGTGCGTCACACGCAATGTTTGGGCCCGCCCGAGTCATGTGACCTGCCCGAAACTAGTGCGCTAGAAATCATGGGAATTGTAGTTCTTAAATTAGAATTGTAGTTCTTAAATTCTGCGTACTTAACCCCTTCGGTGCGCGGCCGATTTTCGCCCTGTGCGGGGCGTTTCATTAAGCGGGCGGGTTCATGACGAGCTCAGCTCGTCATGCGCACACGAGCACTGCGCAGCATGACGAGCTGAGCTCGTCATGAGCACCGAAGGGGTTAATGAAACAGGGAGAAAGACTCACAAACTGCTCTTGTTTTCCGCAATTTGTATTTGGCCATAAATATCGACAAACCTCGATATTATTTTGTCTAAAATTACTAAATTATCTTGTTGTCAAAATAGTGATGCCACATATTTTCGTCTGGCTTTTTAAAAAATATTTAGAACTACAAGCACTCTACCAATCTCTGGAACTCACACAACGTTCTATTGAATGACAACAAAATAAGTCAGGTGTGCACCCATTTATCTATACAGGGGATGTCACTAACTTGCCTCCATACCGGAACTAAACAGTTTGATCATATCTTTACGTCTGTGGTATATGTGGTTGCAGCAAGTTATTTCTCTGCACACCATGTGGTTGAGGCATGGTTAAATGATATATGTCCAATGTTACTAAACCCTTCATTTTCATTGATAGTATTATGTCTATGCTTATGACTGAGGGAAATGTACAATATATATGCCCAGTTTAATGATAGAAGTTACATTAATTGGACCATGTTCGCTACACCTCCTCTCTGGTGTGACACTCATCTTTATAAGATACACACCACTTCCATATAGAGACCCATGAAGACCGATTTTATCAGGCATCTTAAAGAAAAACGGGTCATCATCACTCATATGGTAGTATCTCATGGCACAGTGATATGTAAAGCCCCTCTCCTCATCTCAATCAGAATTACACATATGGCTGTAAACCCTCGGGTTCGAATTACAGTGCAACCCATGGTATTGCGTCGTTCAGTCCTACTTTGTCACTCTGACTCGAAGGTAGGCCATTAATCCTCCCTTAGCTCATCCAGCAGGGGACGGGGTTGCCGGGACCATATGGGCGACATACCCATCCACACTTACGAGTTCCGTAGCCCAAGTTTCTTGCTCGAATTTCATATCATGGCTTGAGATGAGTGTGGCCCAGTTTTCATCGTCCTTTTTACTGGATAACCCAGCAACATTCTAAAAGAGTATTTTTACCTGATGGGTAGTATTAACCGGGCTGGTCAGGCTACCATCGACATTGTCAGCCACAGAAGGGATGGAGTACAAAAAGCTTACAGGGCCTTCTCCCACGTGAGATCCACCAGTAACCAAAGGGGACAAAGAGGCTAATGGTGAACTGGTAAGGTCTTCCCCCTTGCCATTCCCTTTGGTTTGCCTGCCAGGGCCTTGGACGACCTCCTACACACAGGTTTATTTGGGGCCATTCCTGAGTCGTCCACATCTGTTAGGCTCCCAAGTGTCCAAAAAGATTCAGCACATTCATATTGTAGGACTGAGACTGGCCTTGCTTGGTGCCCTGTGCACAATTCAAATTGTCTAAATTAGGAGTGTAAATTACCAAGGGCCTATAAAAGTAGCCAAGGGGTAAGATCTTGATTTTGCTTGGCTTAAGCTGACCTTGGGAGAAAGCCCTGATCAAATTCCCTGCCGCTGTCAGGTTTCGGAAAGTAATGATGACACAGTCACCCGGGAATATCTTTTGCGACTTCCAAACCCAGCCCACCCTTCTGGCCATTAGCACTTCATTAAATAACATGTCTCAACACCACATATTGTCATTAATCCAGTGGGTGGATTTGGAAACTAAGTCCTCAGTAGACTTCGCTACTCCAGGTCGGAAGGTTGGTACATCCGCAAGTATGATTACGTAGGGGCAGGCTGCAGTTGGAAGATCACACCTAGATGTAGAGCCCACAGCCAAACCTGTGTGGCTACTGGTAGTAGGAATGTTATTGGAAACAGGGGGGGGCCCTCTCGATGTCCCTGTACCTGGTGGGCTGATATAAAGTGGGTCGTCGATGAGGTGCAATAGACACTTCTTCAGTGATGCCCTTGTCAGGGCCTAAGGACTTACTTGGGTTCACAACCTCTGAATGGGGGCTTAGTTGTTATATGCTAAGTGTAACCTTGGTGGCGATCATGCAGGCCAAACTGGAGCACCCCAGGTTTAGTTTTTGGGTGAGGTTGGTAAATTTTGCCTCAATAGACTCCTGTCATACAGGCCTTTCAGTTTGCCATCCAGAATCATTTCAATCATTTTGTCCAGACAGTCCAACTTGACCTCAGTACAGTCCGAAGGGGATCCATCACTATTTGCAGACTGACACCCCTTGGGACCCGGATGAGATCTAGTAATACTTTGTTTCCGGGTGTTACCTTCTTTATGTTTAGAGCTTGGAGATTTGGCTGGCTTAAAAAAAGAAATAGTTGGGGGGGTGGGCACTTAAGGGAGAAAGAACTACAGGCGATTGAGCCTGAATTCGTGGTTGAGTACCAGTATTAATGACCACTGAGGCAGCTTATTCTGGATGGCTTATAGTGGCAGGAGGAGAGTCAGGTTTAGCGTCCGCTTCATCCCTAGTGACAGTGGGAGCCAGAGAAAGCCTTATCTACATACAAGATTTCTTTATAGATTTCGCCCACTACCTTTTCAATGTATCGAATGAGCATGTTGGCCTTTCTTTTGGCCGATGAGCCACCCATTCTGGATTCTAACTTGCATTTAGACATCCTACCAGTATGCTACATAAGCAAAGAGTGCTTGCTGGCAGGCCCTGCTCATGGGACAGCAACAACCTGGGGGATGGCTCCTGCTCAGTGGATAGACAGCCGCTGGGCAGAAATCAGCTGTGGAAAAGGAATATACAAGGGGAAAGTTTGCTTAACCCAGGAGGCTGATGTTAGTGGGGTGGCCCAGCTGAGCCTCGTCCGGCCGTGGACAGGCACAGATGGGCCTGCCCTTGGTCCGGGCATGGCCCGGGTGTTTCTTGCTGTGTGGGAAGGTCAAGGCGCAATTTAGGCACGTTGGTGTTTGGTGGCCCGCCCACTTCCTCGCTCGTTGTAACGCCTTTGGGCGCTGAGGACTTTGGATAAAGTGGTCCCTTCCCACAGGACTTGCAGCGCTCACAGGAGTCAGGCTCCCCTCTCTGCAGACCCAATGATCAGACTCAAATGAATTGTAATTTAAAACTCATTTTAATGGTAAAGTCAGATTTTAAGTTACTATTCTGAAAATGCCGCTTTTAGAAAGTTGGCATTTTTCTGCCTAAACCAACTGCACCTTTCTGCCAGTATCCTGGGTCACATGACTGTGAATGTCTCTGCTGTTGTGGGTTTTGTACTGCTTCCAGAAAGTGAGACAAAGGAAGTCTATGATTAAGGGGAGAACAGCTTTCTGACAGGATGGCTGGGTAAGAGTTGTGTATTGCCCTGATTACACTGCATAGGGCCCTGTCGGTAACACACACAAAAGGAAACTGACACCAGGCCTGTGCTTGCCTTTGTCACCCTAGACAGTTTGGAGCCAGGACCAGGGGAAGAAGAAGAACTGACGAGAACCACTTTTGGGTGAAATCCTACACACAAAGGATGAAACCAGTTATAAAAGTGGGACCTTCAGAACCTCTCATCAGAATACTCCTGGACCTGCCCTGCTGAGGAGGAGGGACGTCTCTTATGACTGAAGAAGGACTGGACCTACTTGCCTTGAACCCAGGCTACACAGACTGACTCCAATGGTGGGTTTGCTTACCACCTGTGTAAGCTACACAACAAGCTTCCAGAGACCTCCCTGCAACTGCCCAGCTGACCAGAACCAACTGGACCTGCCTCAGCCTTGCTGCTGGCCTCTGCTGGAGTGAGTCCTGATCCCCAAGAAGTGACCCAGAGTCCTGGAGCCTTGCCTGGCATCAGTGAGAACTCCTCCTGAAGAAAAGGTAAAGTTGGAAAAGTTTTTGGCTCCTCGCGACCTGCAAGTGACCTCTTCGCACTGAGAATCGCACACCACGAAGCTTCTGCGGGTCCTGCTCTTCGCACCAACAGTGACTGTCCACGACAACCAGCAACTCAAGACCTGCACTTCACGCCGACAGTGACCCTCCACGAGGATCAACCAATGCGAAGCTCCAGCGATGGACGGAACTTCATTTTACAGCAACAACTGTCCGAAACACTCGACCTGCTTCTTGTGCCGCCAGCCTTCTTCTCGCAACCCCCACCAACACAAGTGGCGCCCTTCATTCCGGACTTGAGAAGGTAACTTTTCAGTGGGACTAACCTAGTCTCAGTATCTGACCAGTGTTCCATTGCAATCAACCTGAACTTGTGACTTTCTCATTGTCTAGCGCAAGCACATAACCACAAATGCCACTTTGTGATTTTTAGCACTATGTTTACCTAAAGCTTAAAGCTCACATTTCTGGTTCTGCTTGCTGGATTTTTGCCATTTTGATGTCATTTTATTTATTAAAATGTACTCTATTTTTCTAAATTGGCTTGGGATTTTTCTTGTGTTGAGATTTTGCTTTATTACTGATTTTGTGCTGCATAAATAGTTTTTTGTGTTGCTATAGTCGCCCTAAGTGGGAAGGGTATGCCCAGTCATGGGTCCGGTGCTCACTATGCTATTGGGTTCAAGCTCGCCTGGCTGATGAGGGGTGATACCGCAAAACCGGTCCCAGGATGCTTGTTTCTGGTCCAGCGAGGGCCTGGTCTGGCAGTTCGGGCTGGATTGTTCCTAAGGGGAGCAGGGTTAAGACTGATTTGCATATGGCTGGGTCCAAACTGGAATGGCATGGTATGCAAAAAAATTATGAATTTAGGCCCAGATCGCTGTACTGAGGTGAATGTTTGACAATGTTCAGCATTCCGTCCATCATCTTTTTGTGTTGCATAAATACTTTAGACATTGCCTCCAAGTTAAGCCTGACTGCTCTTTTGCCGAAGCTACTCGAGGGTTAAGCACAGGTTAATTTAGTGACTCTTGTGGTTCACCCTGACAAGGATTGCGATTGTTACTTGAGATGGAGTCTTTGATATTTTGGGTATTTATCGATGCATCTTCCCTATTTTCTCTATGCATGTTCCCTCACGTGATGCTTCATACCACCTTGCATTCATGTATTTTTATGTGTTTTATAAAGGGGGAGGGTGTGTGATATCTTTTGTATTTATCTATGCATCTTCCCTATTTTATGTATGCATATTTCCTCGCATAATGCTTCATACCACCTTGCATTTGTGTATTTTTATGTGTTTTATAAAGGGAGAGGATGTGTTATAGCTTCTGTATTTATCTATGCATCTTCCCTGTTGCTTTGGTCCTTGCTGTTCAGCCAATGTGAATGTGCTGTGTGGAATGTTTGATTGGTGGTGATGCAATGGAATGTTTGGGTGCCTGTGAGGTGAGGTGTGAGTTGGAGTATGGGCTGAGTAGCAGGGAGGGGCTATACTATGGACTAAACCAAGAGCCTACTAGGAATATTCTAATCTGCAACTATGACAAATAAATCTTCTATAAACTACACCTCAGCTACCAGACTTAGATTACAACAGAGTCTCAGCCCCCGTAACTAATAATCCAATTTACGTCTCCCACTTACCACACTACATATTAACTCAATCAATCCACTATGCACAACATTGTCCAGTCACTGACAACATGCTTACAATACCACTCACCCTGGGTTGAACTTGTGTCAGACATAACTCTGGGTCAGGCTTGTGTGAAGGTTGTGGGATATGGGGTGGTAACTATTCTATGTGGCATGTGACACCTATGAGACTTGCATAATCCAAATATTGTATTGAACTATGAGGACTAAGTCAATAATCAAGTTAAATTATTCAACGAGGGAAATCTCCGCTGTTTAGGGCCTGTGTTTGTTGCTCTGTCTGTCTTGCAATTGATCTAGACGTTAATTCTGTTAGATATAGTATCCACCTGTGTCTGCATGTGTAGCATATTTGTGCATCTATATACCATGCAACATAGAGCCATTAAAACAAAGAGCGCATTCACCTAAAATAGCCCAGACTTATTTACTTTGCCAATGTTTGTTTAAATTGCTTTTTCGTCATCCCATGCAGGTCCAGCATGTGGCTTGTGTGTGTTAGGTGACATATTTCAAGACTAGAGAAGTTTAGCTTTCTCCTGCACTACTTTTGTACTATGTTTTGCATTACCTTCCTTGGAGCACTCCTTCTTTCACCCCTTGGCAGTTCCTTCTTTCACCCCTTGGCAGTCCCATTTTTCAAGGATCGTTGTCTATATTTTTCCCTTCTATTTTTCCATCATTTGTCTACAGAGGTAGCAATTTTTTCACAGCGTAATATAATACAAAACGTTAACATTGACCTTGCCAATTTACACAATAAATGAGTTCAAGGCCGAGTAAACACACATTGCAAGTTTACACAATACTCCTGTAAGCACGATTTGCCAGTATAAACAATATCTGATTTTTATTTTCCCTCTTTATGTCGCTGGCTCCTTAGTTTTCTCAATCCTACACCCCACTCCACTCTCACCTTCTTTCTTCTTTGCCCTCCTTTTCTATTCAAATTTGACTTCTGGCCTCTGTCTCAATCTCGCCCATTCTTCTTAGCACATCGAACACAACATAAAATGTGAATTTGTAAAGCACACGTTCACTCCGCAGGGCATCTTGGCCCTGACTAAAAGAAAGATATTGTTACACCACCCAACACCATTAATTTTTGATTGTTCTCAGAAGTATGAAAGCAGAGTATCATTTTGTTCACCCCTTTTTCTAATTCTTTTTCCTTTCATCCCCTTCCTCGGTCTACCTCTCATTCTACCCGCCCTCTCTACTGATTTTCTTTCCTTCTCTAATATTGCTTCCTTATGTTATATCACTGTCTCCCTGACAGTCTTTCCCTTTGTGCCACTGTAATGAAAAATAATCCACATTTCTGTCGTTGGCTCCCCATCACAACCACAAATATTTTCTCGCTTTCTCTCTGAACATGAATTATCTCCAATGGAACCTATAAAAAATAATAATGATGACAAAATAATGGCAATTCCTCTATCAATAAATCAATCATTACTCCCTCATTCACAAATACATTGCACAGAATATGTGAAAGTAGGCGTTAGGTTAAGCAATACTTTTCTACCAGCGCCTCCTATATCGTCGAGTTAGTTATGAAAAAGTGTTACCTCTCATTGATAGATATGGCTTGCACAAAGGCCCAACAAGTGTAGCCTTCTGTCACTACACACAATGAAGGGCTTCTGAAGAGCAATTTTCTTTCTTTGCTCTGTTAATTTGACATTCACATTTTGCTTCTGTCCACCATAGCTTGGAGTAAAGGGGCACAGTATTTCAAACACTAGATTGGTACTCCTGACAGCGGGTGTTAGTATTTTACATGTTTACATCCACCCAAAAATAACTCACATCAAAGCCAGGGCGATTTGTCTTTACCAATGCTTGCTTTATAGTACACATTTCTTTTTGGCTTTTCCAATATTTCTCAAGAACCCAGCAGCTTCCCATGCTCTGTTACATAGCCGGTTGCTTCACCTGCAGGCACTGCCAGTGCTGCACTTACAGACGTCTGTTAGCAAATTAAGGTTTGGCGTTGGGTTTGCATTACTCTTTTATCACAAACTCGATGCAAATTCTTTTTGGGGATATACAAACCAACAGAAATTGGTATTTGCTTTGATTTGTAAGAAAATGTAATGCAAACCATCGCAAAACACTACATTATGTTACTATACGCCAAGGGGGCGTTTCTTAGGTGGTACATGCCCGGGCTACAACCCATGGTTTTTGACTCAAAACCCTATCTACCAACAACAGTAGATAGGGTTTTGCACCAAAAATTAATGCCACTTGAAACAGGCCTTAAAAGGATAAATGCTTAATTTCCCATTTCTTTTCCAACTTTGCATGTAAGCTGCACTGTACAGCACACGTACAAAGTAGGTAAGGTTTTACATTTAGTCGAAGCACAGTAGTGTTCTTTAAAAGGTACCTTTCCAGTACAAAACCTATGCTAGACTCACGCAGCCACCTTTGCACTACTATGACGCAAAGATGTGTGTGTGGCGCTCTGCAGCAAAAGTCTGTGCTGTCACTAGGTAGAGGGGAGGAGAGTACCATATCTCTGTGGATATGGCGCTTTTCTCCTCTCTTCATATTTCATTGAGATAAAGGGAGGATTTAGACACCGCACTTCCTCATGAGACACATCATAAATCAAAACAAATGCGCTTAATCTGTTGACAGAAGAGGTGATTCCTATTCCTAGGTCTTTGTCCCCAGGTTATTGGACATCTTTTGGGTCTAAAAAAGATTTTGGATGAGGTGGTCTCACCCACATAATATGGCATGCTTCATCATGGACCACCTCATCCCCCCTGGTAAGATGGTACTACCAGAGTAAACTCAACCCCAATTAATGAGGAAGTTCTTAAGATGTATTCTTTTCTTGGATAGTAGAAGGATCCAGTCTATATTTAAAATACCTTAAGGTATACCACAGGTATATCCTTTATTATGTGGTACCTCAGGTATGATAAAAAGGTGAATGACGCAACAAGGGCTACACACTAGAGAACATTTCATAGGAAGGGAGTCTCTCCCAAAGCAGCTATGTTCCTGTGTCCAGGGCTCAGATTACGCTGCTTTAAATCAACTGCCCCCGCTGGGCACAAAGCACACTGAGAGATTGAATCACTGTGAGAAAGTCCTGCACCCACAGCGGAATACAATGGTCCGTGCTTCCCCATTGCCAGTGGCCAAGGCATTCGATTGCTCACACGGCCCCAGACCTCCTTTTGCTCACTTCAATGATCAACCTATTGCCCAGCCTACCTTTGAGGCGAGAGAACCTTTTGTTACACGGAACCTGCATTAGCAGCGCCCCTATTTTTTACAGAATTCATCCTATACCAAGTATGGGGACAGCTCTGGGAAAATTATTTATTTGACTCAGGTACCTGAATTGACTCGTATGATTGCAATTCACAGTGGGCGGATAATCTCTATATGCAAGGGCAGGAGATGTAAGTTATACATGGGCTCATGTCACTGCAATCCATTAGAGGTAGCCTGTAATGAATACATTATTAAACAACTTATCAGGCATGGAACTGCTTGACGAGTAAAGTGCTAACATACATGATCCTGGCATATATATTCTGCAGGAAAGTATAAAAATCATAATACAATCTCTATTGCTATTCAAGATGGTCAGTTACATGTGGAAACTCAGATTACTAAAACTCAGCTATATTCCATCTAAAGAACAAATGGCAGTCTAAAAAATTGTTATGAAGAAAAATACAAGATGTCATTGATCATGCGTATCATATATAAATATGGACATGGTTTCAACTATTTGGCAGCAATAATCATCTGTATAAAGTGCCCATGTGTAATATCAAGAAAGTGCCATTGTTGTGCAAAGTAAAACATATATATCACCTACTGACAGTCGCCAATAGGTAGCTATAGTTAGGATGTAGTTTCCATAGGAAGAGCGTTTTTTATTTGCCAATAACTTTGGCGTTGTTTGACGAATCCTCGCAAAACTAGTTTGATGCTCACTTCAGCTGCTGTCTTGAAAGTTTCAAGGTGATCCATTAAGCAGGGGCCGAGAAAAAGGGGCGGTCCAAAAACTCATTTTGCCCATGTTAATTTCCATAGGAACATTAGACAAGGCTACACCCCGAACTGCGGAGCGGAATACCCCAAATATGGCAGAAAGGTAGCTGTTGATCCAGAAAGCGACCTTTTTGTGAATTGGTGTAAATCTGTTCAGTAGTTGCAGAGTTATTTAAAGGTTTTTTGGAAATACAACTGGGGACGCGAAAGGTTCGCGACCCCTCCAGATCTCATGCTGAGATCCGATTGGCTGCCAACACTTCAAACCAGGACGTGTTGGCAAACATCTTGTGACTCAGCTTGAAATGAGTCACAGAAAAAAACATTTTGGAAGAAGCAAGAGGCACCATCTTTGACCCAATGGCATGCGAGGTTGTGGAGGGCTCTCGCCCCGGAGCGTATGAACGATATTGTGGAGGACACGAGAAAAGGGTTTGATTACATATGGTCTCCGCTGGTGGGATATTTATCAGAAGGGATCCCAATGTTAGCGTGCAATCCACGGCTGAGAGCCCTCCATTTGTTCCATATATAAAGACACGGAGATTTGACCTTGAATACTATGTGGTTTGCCCCCCGGGGGTCGACTCTCGCTCAGGCCAGACACCCTCCACTTCTGACCAACCTAACAATGTATACACCATGACATCAATGTTCTAATGTTCTTTTTTCTCACTTGTTTTCTTTTCTCTTTTTTCGCTGTATGGAACATGTAATGTTCAGTGATATTAATTGAGACATGCTACAGTTGCACAGGCATGAAGAGCTTTCTTGTCCCATAACAGAAGTGAGATTCTCGCACTTAGTTTCTTGGACTCAATGGTTTCAGAATATCCATGGGAGGGGCAGGAGTAAAGGAAACCTTGCTCGCCAAGACCTTGTGAATAAGCTGTAACCCATATGTGATTACTGTAATCCTGGCTTGCATAGAGCATGTAACAAATGTGCTGTTTCTTTATGTTGACTTTGAAACCTAATAAAAAGAATTTGAAATAAATAAAAAAAAGAAAAGGGGGCAGGGTAAAAATACCCTGACCCCCTAGGCCTCTTGTGGGGTGGGGTGGTGTCCCACATGGACCCCGCAGTGCCAAAAAAGCATTTTTTAAAACATTTTCTCCGGGATCCATGGATCCCGCTGAAATTTTTAAAAGTTGAAGTGCAGGCTCTTGTGCTTTGTTAATTATTGGCCCCAGGGTGGGCCAGGTCCCAGGAGCATTGTTTTAAGAAGGGAGGGTGGGCGCACTGGACCCCCCTCCTGGGGCTTAATTTTGGGTTTCTTTAACAATGAATGCGGGGGAGGCCCATACAGCCTCCTCCACTGCCCCGGGGACCACCACCTCCCAGGGGCTTAGTTATTTTTATAAGAGTGGTCCTCTCGGACCCCCACAGGCCCGGGGATCGCCAACTCCTAGGGGCTTAACCAGAAAATATTGTGGGCGTGTTTGGACCCTCCTGCAGCCCAGAGGGTCCTTGGGGGCCAACAAACCCTCCAGTTACCTTCTGTAAGTCCCACACAGTGGAATTGCTGAGAGGTCTTCAGAGGCCACGCCCCCCTTCTCCACCAATATGCAAACGCGCCTCCTGGCGCACTACTGGTTGAGCGATGAAGTCCCCTTGGATGCTGAGGGTCCTTGGTGGCCCAGAAGTCCTGCTGTTACCTCCAGTAAGTCCCACACAGCAGGATTCCTGAGAGCTGGTCGGAGGCACGCCCCTTTTCTCTACCACTCTGCAAATGTGACAACTAGTTAAAAAAACATAGAAATTCACTTAAAAAAACCAAAGGTTACAGGGACGTTATAGTTAGGAAATAGAATTTGAAAAACCTTAGAAATTCACTTAAAAAACCAGCGGTTACAGGGTATTTATAGTTAAGAAATAGAATTTAATTTTTTTAGAAATCCACTGAAAAACTAAAGGTTACAGGGATGTTATAGTTAGGCTCAGATTTCACTCATACAAAACCAGTGAAATTCGGCAGTTATAGTTACCTGAGCTAACTATAAATTACTCCCCGAAATGCACTGCTTATTACCTCACATATTACATCACTCATGACATGTTCAGTGACATCACTGATGACATCTCAAATGACATCACTGATGACATTACTGATGACATCATCCACAGAACCATTTGCATACCCGCTCACACACCCTACAACCTCTTGTATGTCCATTCAGATACCCACAAAACCACTCACATACCCATTCACAGACCCATACCAGTACTCACACACCCACTCTCTCCTCCATAGAGGCACTCATACACCCACTCACTTACTATTACATCCACTTACACAACCATTCACTCACCCATACAGCTACTGATACAACCAGTCACTCACCTCTACTGCCACTCACACAACCACACACTCAGCCATACAGCTACTCACACATCTACATATTTATCTACACAGTCACTCACACACCCACTCACACACCCATACAGCCTCTCAATACAGCCACTCACTTACCCATACAACCACCCACATACTCACTCACACACCCACACAATCACTTACATACCCATTCATACATCCATACAAGCACTCATACATCCACTCACTCACCCATACAGCCAATCACACAGACACTCACTCTCCAATACAGCCACTCACACAGCAACACACTTAACCAAACATCCACTCAAACAGCCACTCATCCATAAAGCCATTTCATCACCTAGTCACTCACTCATACAGCCATTCAGACACCAACTTACTCACCCATACAGTCCCTACACACCCAGTTACTCACCCATAGAGCCACTCACACCGCCCCACTCACTCACCCATGAAGCCACTGACATGCCCACTCTCTCACCAATACAGCCACTCACACACAATTCCACTCACCCACACAGCTACTCACATACCCCCTAATACACCCATACAGCCACTCACACACCCATACACACAAGGATACATATAGTCACACAGCCACTCACATAACATAGGTTATAGGTAGTATCACTCAGTAGTAGTGCACCTAGTATACTAATTTTGTTGTTGTTTATATATATATATATATATATATATGTATATATATATATATATATATATATAGATAGATAGATAGATAGATAGATATACACATATATATAATTATAACACTATAACTACCTACTGGTGACTGGCAGTAGGTAAAATGTAAATATATATATATATATGCATATATATACATATACATATATATATTCACTGAAAAAACCATAGGTTTTAGGGACAGTTATAGTTAGTTGGACATTTCACTCGTACAAAACCATAGAAATTCCCCCGTTATAGTTAGTTCAGCTAACTATAACTCGCGCCCCCGCAATGCACTGCTGATGACGTCACATATTACATCACTCATGACATGGTCAGTGACATCACTGATGACATCACTGATGAAATCTCAAATGACATCACTGATGACATCACCGATGACATCATCCAGTGACTGTGTGTTTCTGTAAAGTTTAAATATGTTTAATATATATAGGGAAAGGCGTATTGAAGAATGAGTGGGTGTATAAGTGTCTGAATGGATGATTTAGTACGTGCGTGACTGACTCTACAAGTGAGTGATTAAACGTATCTTACTGAATGCATGGGTTAGTGACTAAACTGTGTGAATGTCTGTATCCGTCTGTTTGTTGGTGTGTAAGTGGATGCATGGATTTGCGAATAGCTACATGAGTGTCTATATGGGTTATTGATTGGTTCTCTGAGTATCTGTATGGCTGCCTGAGTGTTTGTGTGGGTGGGGTGTGTGTGACTCTGTACATAGATGTGTGAGTGGGTGATTCACTGGGTGCATGATTTCAAGAGTTCATCTGTGATGGACTGCTTGGGTGGGTGAGTGTGTGTATGGGTGTGTTAGTGAGTGAATGTATATCTCAGTGGTACATGTGCGAGTAACTACATATGTAAAAGGCAGTATATATGTGTGTTAGAGTATTTAAATGGCTATAAGTGAGTGTGAGATTGTGAGAGTGGCTGTATGGATGCGTGTGTGCTATTATCAGTTATTGTATAAGAGCGTAAGAATGTGCTAGTATTTGTATGAGTAAGTGAGCTGGTGTGTGTATAACTGTATAGGTGAGTAAATGGGTGTGTGATTAATTTTTACATGACTGAATAGGTGTGTGAGTACCTCTATGGATGAGTGGCGGTGTGTGAGTGTTTATATAGGTGTATGAGTGCATATGATAGTCCTGTACTGAGTGACTGTAAGTATGAGTGACTGTACGGGTGAGTGAGTAGATGTGTGTGTGTGTAGACCTAAGAATCAGTGAGTGGGTATGTAGTTATTGGTATTGGAGTGTGTATGGTTTTGAGAATGGCAGTCTGTAATTTAGAGTGGGTGTATCAAAAGTTATATTAGGGTGTGAGAAGATGCATGAAATTATCACATGGATGATGTCATCAGTGATGTCATCAGTGATGTCATTTGAGATGTCATCAGTGATGTCATCAGTGATGTCACTGACCATGTCATGAGTGATGTAATATGTGACGTCATCAGCAGTGCATTGCGGGGGCGCGAGTTATAGTTAGCTGAACTAACTATAACGGGGGAATTTCTATGGTTTTGTACGAGTGAAATGTCCAACTAACTATAACTGTTCCTAAAACCTATGGTTTTTTCAGTGAATTTCAAAGGTTTTTTAAATGCTAATTTCTAACTATAACGTGCCTGAAACCTATGATTTTTTAAGTGAATTTCAAAGGTTTTTTAAATGCTAGTTTCTAACTATGCCTACAGAGGTAGGACATGTGAAGAAAGAAGAAAAAACGCACAGAAAGAAGCAAAAGAAATGCAGAAAGAAGCAACAGAAGTCCACAAAGACGAAGAAAAGTGCAGGAAGAAGCAAAAGATGTGCAGAAAGAACCAACATAGGAGCAGAAAGAGGCCTAGTTGCAAAATCATCCTGTGCCCACAACTTTTTCAGACGGGTACTGGTGGTAACTGTCTCTGACTAACCAGAGTCAGTGCTATGCTAAAAGACACTTAGAATACAGTGAAAACACCTACATACACTAGGGAACACTATGCGTTGGGGTACCCCTGTGATTAGCATGACCTCCTCTGTAAGTCCCTAGTACATAATAGGGCAGGGGGATTAAAACTGCCTCTTAAAACGCGCTACAGGGCGCGTTTGCACAGTGGTGAAGGGAGGGGGCCTGAGGTGACATGTGTGCAAACGCGCCCCGTGGTGCGTTTTAAGTTGCGGGATTAAGTCCCCTTGAATCCTGAGGGTCCCTGGGGCCCAACTAGCCCCCAGGTACCTACAGTTAGGACCACAGAGCTGAGTTGCAGAGAGGCGTTCCGAGGCCACGCACCTTTTTCACCTCTCTGCAACGCAACTCTGTTGTGCTTACTGAAGGTACCTGGTGGGCTAGTTGGCCCCAGGGTCCCTCAGGATTCAAGGGGAATTAATTCCCCATCTTAAAACGCACCACAGGGCGTGTTTGCGCACATGTCACCTGAGGCCCCGCCCCTCCCTTCACCACTGTGCAAACGCGCCCCGTGGCGCATTTTAAGTTGGGGGATTAGGTCACCTTGAATCCTGAGGGTCCCTGGGGCCCAACTAGCCCACCAGGTACTTCCAGTAAGCACCACAGGCCTGCGTTGCAACGCCTGTAACAAATTGTGCAGTTGTGTTTAGGTAGTGAAGGGGGTCGTGCTGGGGGTAGTGTTTTAGGGTTTAGGGTAGTGCAGTGGTGTTTGTGTAGTGTAGGGGGTCATGCTAGGGGTAGATTTAGGGTTTAGGGTAGTGCAGTGGTGTTTGGATAGTGTAGGGAGTCGTGCTGTGGGAGTGTTTTAGGGTTTAGGGTAGTGCAGTGGTGTTTGGGTAGTGTAGGGGTTGTGCTGGGGGTAGTGTTTTAGGGTTTAGGGTAGTGCAGTGGTGTTTGGGTAGTGTAGGGGGTCGTGCTGGGGGTAGTGGTTTAGGGTTTAGGGTAGTGCAGTGGTGTTTGGGTAGTGTAGGGGGTACTGCTGGGGGTAGTGTTTTAGGGTTTAGGGTAGTGCAGTGGTGTTTGGGTAGTGTAGGGGTTCGTGCTGGGGGTAGTTTTTTAGGGTTTAGGGTAGTGCAGTGGTGTTTGTGTAGTGTAGGGGGTAGTGTTTTAGGGTTTAGGTTAGTGCAGTGGTGTTTGTGTAGTGTAGGGGGTCGTGCTGGGGGTAGTGTTTTAGGGTTTAGGGTAGTGCAGTGGTGTTTGTGTAGTGTAGGGGGTCGTGTTTTAGGGTTTAGGGTAGTGCAGTGGTGTTCGGGCAGTGTAGGGGGTCGTGCTGGGGGTGGTGTTTCAGGGTTTAGGGCAGTGCTGTGGTGTTCGGGCAGTGTAGGGGGTCTTGCTGGGGTGGTGTTACAGGGTTTAGGGCAGTGGTGTTCGGGTAGTGTAGGGGGTCATGCGGGGGTAGTGTTTCAGGGTTTAGGGCAGTGCAGTGGTGTTTGGGTAGTGTAGGGGGTCATGCTGGGGGAGTGTTTTAGGGTTTAGGGCAGTGCAGTGGTGTTCGGGTAGTGTAGGGGGTCATGCTGGGGGAGTGTTTTAGGGTTTAGGGCAGTGCAGTGGTGTTCGGGTAGTGTAGGGGGTCGTGCTGGGGGGAGTGTTTGAGGGTTTAGGGCAGTGCAGTTGTGTTCGGGTAGTTTAGGGGTCGTGCTGGGGGAGTATTTGAGGGTTTAGGGTAGTGCAGTGGTGTTTGGGTAGTGTAGGGGGTCGTGCTGGGGGTTGTGTTTCAGGGTTTAGGGCAGTGCAGTGGTGTTCGGGCAGTGTAGGGGGTCTTGCTGGGGGTGGTGTTTCAGGGTTTAGGGCAGTGCAGTGGTGTTCGGGCAGTGTAGGGGTCTTGCTGGGGGTGATGTTTCAGGGTTTAGGGCAGTGCAGTGGTGTTCGGGCAGTGTAGGGGGTCTTGCTGGGGGTGTGTTTCAGGGTTTAGGGCAGTGGTGTTCGGGCAGTGTAGGGGGTCGTGCTGGGGGTGGTGTTTCAGGGTTTGGGGCAGTGCAGTAGTGTTCGGGCTGTGTAGGGGGTCGTGCAGGGGGTGGTGTTTCAGGGTTTAGAGCAGTGCAGTGGTGTTTGGGCAATATAGGGGGTCGTGCTGGGGGTGGTGTTTCAGGGTTTAGGGCAGTGCAGTGGTGTTCGGGCAGTGTAGGGGGTCGTGCACAGGGTGGTGTTTCAGGGTTTAGGGCAGTGCAGTGGTGTTCGGGCAGTATAGGGGGTCGTGCTGGGGCTGGTGTTTCAGGGTTTAGGGCAGTGCAGTGGTGTTCGGGCAGTGTAGGGGGTCTTGCTGGGGGTGGTGTTTCAGGGTTTAGGGCAGTGGTGTTTGGGCAGTGTAGGGGGTCTAGCTGGGGGTGATGTTTCAGGGTTTAGAGCAGTGCAGTGGTGTTCGGGCAGTGTAGGGGGTCTTGCTGGGGGTAGTTTTTCAGGGTTTAGGGCATTGCAGTGGTGTTCGTGCAGTGTAGGGGTCGTGCTGGGGATGGTGTTTCATGGTTTAGGGCAGTGCAGTAGTGTTCAGGCAGTGTAGGGGGTCGTGCTGGGGCTGGTGTTTCAGGGTTTATGGCAGTGCAGTGGTGCTCGGGCAGTGTAGGGGGTCGTGCTGGGGTGGTGTTTCTGGGTTTAGGGTAGTGCAGTGGTGTTCGGGCAGTGTAGGGGGTTGTGCTGGGTCTGGTGTTTCAGGGTTTAGGGCAGTGCAGTGGTGTTCGGGCAGTGTAGGGGGTCATGCTGGGGCTGGTGTCTCAGTGTTTTGGGCAGAGCAGTGGTCTTCGGGCAGTGTAGGGGGTCGTGCTGGGGGTGGTGTTTCAGGGTTTAGGGCAGTGCAGTGGTGTTCGGGCAGTGTAGGGGGTCGTGCTGGGGGTGGTGTTTCAGGGTTTAGGGCAGTGGTGTTCGGGCAGTGTAGGGGGTCTTGCTGGGGGTGATGTTTCAGGGTTTAGGGCAGTGCAGTGGTGTTCGGGCAGTGTAGGGGGTCTTGCTGGGGGCAGTGTTTCAGGGTTTAGGGCAGAGCAATGGTGTTCAGGCAGTGTAGGGGGTTGTGCTGGAGGTGGTGTTTCAGGGTTTAGGGCAGTGCAGTGGTGTTCGGGCAGTGTAGGGGGTCTTGCTGGGGGTGGTGTTTCAGGGTTTAGGGAAGTGGTGTTCAGGCAGTGTAGGGGGTCATGCTGGGGGTGGTGTTTCAGGGTTTAGGGCAGTGCAGTGGTGTTCGGGCAGTGTAGGGGGTGGTGCAGGGGCTGGTGTTTCAGGGTTTAGGGCAGTGCAGTGGTGTTCGGGCAGTGTAGGGGGTCATGCTGGGGGTGGTGTTTCAGGGTTTAGGGCAGTGCAGTGGTGTTCGGACAGTGTAGGGAGTCGTGCTGGGGGTGGTGTTTCAGGGTTTAGGGCAGTGCAGTGGTGTTCGGGCAGTGTAGGGGGTCGTGCAGGGGGGTGGTGAGTCAGGGTTTAGGGCAGTGCAGTGGTGTTCGGGCAGTATAGGGGGTCATGCTGGGGGTAGTGTTTTAGGGTTTAGGGCAGTGCAGTGGTGTTCGGGCAGTGTAGGGGGTCGTGCAGGGGGTGGTGTTTCAGGGTTTAGGGCAGTGCAGTGGTGTTCGGGCAGTGTAGGGGTCGTGCTGGGGGTGGTGTTTCAGGGTTTAGGGCAGTGCAGTGGTGTTCCGGCAGTGTAGGGTGTCGTGCTGGGGGTGGTGTTTCAGGGTTTAGGGCAGTGCAGTGGTGTTCAGGCAGTGTAGGTGGTCTTGCTGGGGGTGGTGTTTCAGGGTTTAGTGCAGTGGTGTTCGGGCAGTGTAGGGGGTCTTGCTGGGGGTGGTGTTTCAGGGTTTAGGGCTGTGCAATGGTGTTCGCGCAGTGTAGGGGGTCTTGCTGGGGCTGGTGTTTCAGCGTTTAGGGCAGTGCAGTGGTGTTCGGGCAGTGTAGGGGGTCTTGCTGGGGTGGTGTTTCAGGGTTTAGGGCAGTGCAGTGGTGTTCGGGCAGTGTAGGGGGTCTTGCTGGGGCTGGTGTTTCAGGGTTTAGGGCAGTGCAGTGGTGTTCGGACAGTGTAGGGGGTCTTGCTGGGGCTGGTGTTTCAGGGTTTAGTGTAGTGCAGTGGTGTTCGGGCAGTGTAGGGGGTCATGCTGGGGCTGGTGTTTGAGGGTTTAGGGCAGTGCAGTGGTGTTCGGGCAGTGTAGGGGGTCGTGCTGGGGCTGGTGTTTCAGGGTTTAGGGCAGTGCAGTGGTTTTCAGGCAGTGTAGGCGGTCGTGCTGGGGGTGGTGTTTCAGGGTTTAGGGCAGTGCAGTGGTGTTCGGGCAGTGTAGGGGGTCGTCCTGGGGGTGGTGTTTCAGGGTTTAGGGCAGTGCAGGGGGTCGTGCTGGGGCTGGTGTTTCAGGATTTTGGGCAGAGCAGTGGTGTTCGGGCAGTGTAGGGGGTCATGCTGGGGGTGGTGTTTCAGGGTTTAGGGCAGTGCAGTGTTGTTCGGGCAGTGAAGGGGGTCTTTCTGGGGGTGGTGTTTCAGGGTTTAGGGCAGTGGTGTTTGGGCAGTGTAGGGGGTCTTGCTGGGGGTGATGTTTCAGGGTTTAGGGCAGTGCAGTGGTGTTCGGGCAGTGTAGGGGGTCTTGCTGGGGGTAGTGTTTCAGGGTTTAGGGCAGTGGTGTTCGTGCAGTGTAGGGGGTCATGCTGGGGGTGGTGTTTCAGGGTTTAGGGCAGTGCAGCAGTGTTCGGGCAGTGTAGGGGGTCGTGCAGGGGGTGGTGTTTCAGGGTTTAGGGCAGTGCACTGGTGTTCGGGCAGTGTAGGGGGTCGTGCTGGGGGTGGTGTTTCAGGGTTTAGGGCAGTGCAGTGGTGTTCGGGCAATGTAGGGGGTCGTGCTGGGGCTGGTGTTTCAGGGTTTAGGGCAGTGCAGTGATGTTCGGGCAGTGTAGGGGGTCTTGCTGGGGGTTGTGTTTCAGGGTTTAGGGCAGTGGTGTTCGGGCAGTGTTGGGGGTCTTGCTGGGGGTGATGTTTCAGGGTTTAGGGCAGTGCAGTGGTGTTCGGGCAGTGTAGGGGGTCTTGCTGGGGGTAGTGTTTCAGGGTTTAGGGCAGTGCAGTGGTGTTCGTGCAGTGTAGGGGGTCATGCTGGGGATGGTGTTTCAGGGTTTAGGGCAGTGCAGTAGTGTTCGGGCAGTGTAGGGGGTCGTGCAGGGGGTGGTGTTTCAGGGTTTAGGGCAGTGCAGTGGTGTTCGGGCAGTGTAGGGTGTCGTTCTGGGGGTGGTGTTTCAGGGTTTAGGGCAGTGCAGTGGTGTTCGGGCAGTGTAGGGGGTCGTGCACAGGGTGGTGTTTCAGGGTTTAGGGCAGTGCAGTGGTGTTCGGGCAGTGTAGGGGGTTGTGCTGGGGCTGGTGTTTCAGGGTTTAGGGCAGTGCAGTGGTGTTCGGGCAGTGTAGGGGGTCGTGCTGGGGCTGGTGTTTCACGGTTTAGGGCAGTGCAGTGGTGTTCAGGCAGTGTAGGGGGTCATGCTGGGGCTGGTGTTTCAGGGTTTAGGGCAGTGCAGTGGTGTTCGTGCAGTGAAGGTGGTCGTGCTGGGGCTGGTGTTTCAGGGTTTAGGGCAGTGCAGTGGTGTTCGGGCAGTGTAGGGGGTCTTGCTGGGGGTGGTGTTTCAGGGTTTAGGGTAGTGCAGTGGTGTTCGGGCAGAGTAGGGGGTCGTGCTGGGGCTGGTGTTTCAGGGTTTTGGACAGAGCAGTGGTGTTCGGGCAGTGTAGGGGGTCATGCTGGGGGTGGTGTTTCAGGGTTTAGGGCAGTGCAGTGGTGTTCGGGCAGTGTAGGAGGTCGAACTGGGGTTGGTGTTTCAGGGTTTAGTGCAGTGGTGTTCGGGCAGTGTAGGGGGTCTTGCTGGGGGTGATGTTTCAGGGTTTAGGGCAGTGGAGTGGTGTTCAGGCAGTGTAGGGGTCTTGCTGGGGGTAGTGTTTCAGGGTTTAGGGCAGTGCAGTGGTGTTTGGGCAGTGTAGGGGGTCGTGCTGGGGGTGGTGTTTCAGGGTTTAGGGCAGTGCAGTGGTGTTCGGGCAGTGTAGGGGGTCTTGAAGGGGGTGGTGTTTCAGGGTTTAGGGCAGTGCAGTGGTGTTCGGGCAGTGTAGGGGGTCATGCTGGGGTGGTGTTTCAGGGTTTAGGACAGTGCAGTGGTGTTCGAACAGTGTAGGGGGTCGTGCAGGGGCTGGTGTTTCAAGGTTTAGGGCAGTGCAGTGGTGTTCGGGCAGTGTAGGGAGTCGTGCTGGGGGTAGTGTTTTAGGGTAGTGCAGTGGTGCTTGTATAGTGTAGGGGGTCGTGCTGGGGGTAGTGTTTTAGGGTTTAGGGTAGTGCAGTGGTGTTTGTGTAGTGTAGGGGGTCATGTTTTAGGGTAGTGCAGTGGTGTTTGGGTAGTGTAAGGGGTTGTGCTGGGGGTATTGTTTTAGGATTTAGGTTAGTGCAGTGGTGTTTGGGTAGTGTAGGGGATCGTGCTGGGGGTAGTGTTTTAGGGTTTAGGGTAGTGCAGTGGTGTTTGTGTAGTGTAGGGGGTCGTGCTGGGGGTAGTGTTTTAGGATTTAGGTTAGTGCAGTGGTGTTTGGGTAGTGTAGGGGGTCGTGCTGGGGGTAGTGTTTTAGGTTTTAGGGTAGTGCAGTGGTGTTTGTGTAGTGTAGGGGGTCATGTTTTAAGATGCAACGCTCCAATACCTGACCAGTCTGCACTACATAAAACTGCAAAAAAACTAAAAATAAAAAGTGTGTTGCACACTTTTGTCATTGGGCTATATGTGGGCTACATCTGGGTAATATTTGTGCTACATTTGGGCTCTTTTTTCTCTGGTGGCCATCTTGGAAGACTTCTTTGTTATGAAGTTTCCTAATTTCCTCATTTACTGCAGTCTCCTCAGTAGGAAATGCTTTCAGTTTTTTACTTTGATTCCATCAAGAAGGCATTCAGATGTGTCTCACATTTGCCATAAATTCATAATGTTAGCACTCTAGTTGCTCATTAGATCACTGTAGTAAAGCTACTGCTCACCAGGGAGTTAACTGGAAGTCTGCTGCTGGTATTGAAAGTGATTGTTTCAGTCTGCATGTCAGAATTTTCTAATGAAATAGAAGAGGATTTGAGATCTCACTTAAAACATGCCCTCATTTTTCTTTCTGCAGCACTAACCATAATTTCTATTTCAAAAAGAACCCCCTCATTTTGTTCCTTTTTAAATTAAATGTTTTAAGTATTGACGGTTTATTCCAATCAAGATGGCTTCAGGTGTGCCATACTTTTGTCATAAGTAAGGCTGTTCGCGCTCTAGTTGTTCTTTAGAACACTCTGGGAAGCTGCAGTAGAACACAAAGGCATCAACTGGCAGGCTGCTCCTGTTGAAATATAACAGGAAGATATTTGAGATCACACTTGAAACATGTCCTAATTTTTCTTTCTACAGCACTACCCATAATTTCTATGACAAAATGAACCCCATCATTTTGTTCCTTTTTAAATTAAATGTTTTAAGTGTTACCAGTTTATTCCAAACAAGATGGCTTCAGGTGTGCCATACTTTTGTCATAAGTAAGGCTGTTAGCACTCTAGTTGTTCTTTAGAACACTCTGGGAAGCTGCAGTAGAACACAAAGGCATCAACTGACAGGCTGCTCCTGTTGGAATATAACAGGAAGATATTTGAGATCTCACTTGAAACATGTCCTAATTTTTCTTTCTATAGCACTAACCATAATTTCTATGACAAAATGAACCCCATCATTTTGTTCCTTTTTAAATTAAATGTTTTAAGTGTTACCAGTTTATTCCAATCAAGATGGCTTCAGGTGTGCCATACTTTTGTCACAAGTAAGGCTGTTAGCACTCTAGTTGTTCTTTAGAACACTCTGGGAAGCTGCAGTAGAACACAAAGGAATCAACTGACAGTCTCTGCCCTTGTTGGATGTACATGTTTTACTGAGAATGTCAGACTTCCTTCTCACATGACTGAGAAAGATAATGTGAATTTACAGAAAATATGCTCTCATTTTAGCTTCTGGAGCACCTTCCAAAACTCTATGGGACAAGCATGTGAAAATAGTTTTCTCTCAAACATGATTCATGATATCCCAGCAGAAGATTTTTCACAGGGTAAAATCACCTTAGAACACACCACAATTCCTGAAATTAGTATAGTACCATCAACAAATGAATTCTAATGTAACTAAAGTCTGTTATCACCCTTTATAGTTCTCCTTTTGGTAACCCTCAAAATCTTTGATTCACTACAATGCATTTCAATGGGGTACTATCATTTATATTGGTCCCAAGATGGCTGCCAGCAATTCCAGGATGAAGTGCTGACAGCCAATCAGATCTCACAATGACATATGTGGTTAGGCTCGGCCCAGATATATATGTGATTTTACTTTTGATTTTCTCAGCAACTACTGAACGGATTTACACCATTTAACAAAAAGGGTTCTTTCTGAACCAAGAGCTACCTCTTTGCCAAATTTGGTGTAATTCCGTTCAGCAGTTCGGGCTGTAGCCGTGTCTAAAGTTTCCTATGGAAAATTGCATGGGGAAAACATGTTTTGGGACCCCCCTTTTTTCTCGGCCCCCACTTTTCGAATCACACCAAAACTTTCAGGATAGGAGCGGACCGGAGCGGGCCATAAGTTTTGAAAATTTCGCGAAGATTCGTCAACCGGCGCCAAAGTTATTGGAAATAGAATGTTGTGAATTTCCTATGGAAAATAGGTCCTAACTATAACTATCTACTGGCGACCGCCAGTAGATAATATGTATGTATATATATATATATATATATATATATATATATATTATCTACTGGCGGTCGCCAGTAGATAGTTATAGTTAGGACCTATTTTCCATAGGAAATCTGCAACATTCTATTTGAAATAACGTTGGCCCCGGTTGACGAATCTTCGCGAAATTTTCCAACTTGTTGGGGCGCTCCGGTCCGCTCCTATCCTGAAAGTCTCGGGGTGATTCGTCAAGCGGGGCCGAGAAAAAGGGGGTCCCAAAACGTGTTTTCCCATTCATTTTCCATAGGAACCGTTCATCGCGGCTACAGCCCGAACTGCTGAACGGAATTACACCAAATTTGGCAAAGAGGTAGCCCTTGGTTCAGACTCGTGCCTTTTGCTTAAATGGTGTAAATCCGTTCAGTAGTTCCTGAGAAAATCACAAGTAAAATCACATATATATCTATGGCCGCGTCGGATCCGCGCACCCTGCGTGCACCGTCCCGAACATGAGCTGCATGCTAATTGGCTGTCAACTGGCTGTCAACACTCCAAATCAGGAAGTGTTGGCAGCCATTTTGTCCCTCGGTAGAACCGAGGCAGAAGAAACAAGTGTGCAAAACGCACAAAGGGGGCAGGGTAGAAACACCCTGACCCCCTAGGTGTGCTCAGGGGGTCCCACAAGGACCCCCTGGGCAGAAAAAAGCATTTAAAAAAAAAAAAATCGGCGGGATACGCTTAGGGTGCAAGGATCCCGCCGATAAAAAAATGCTATTTTGCCCCCGGGTGGCCCAAGTCCCGGGGGCATGCGGCGGGTGGGTTTATATTTTATGTGGGGGGCCTCTATGGCCCCCCAAGCCCCAGGGACCGCCACCCCCTGGGGCTTTAAAAATAAATGGTGGGGGAGGGCTCTCGGCCCTCCCGCAGCCCCGAGGACCGCCACCCCCGGGGCTTCTTTTTTAAAATTATTAGTTGTGTGGGGGCTCCAGCCCCCACACGCCCAGGGACCACCACCTCCCCGCTGCACTAAATCTTTAAATATGGGGGTCCGTTACGGACCCCGAGCCCCGGGGACCACCACCTCCCGGGGCTTTGCCAATGTTGGGAGGGGCGCTGCGCGGCCCCTCCTGGAGCCTGTGGTGGCCCTGGGGACCGCCACCCCCAGGGCCGGCTCCTGCAGTGTCCCGGGGCGCCTACCCCCGGGACACTGTAGTTTCCTATGACAGGACAGGAGCCTCGCGGCTCCCGTCCTGTCATAGCAAACTGCTTTGGATATTGGAAGAGAGAGCAGGGAAACCTGCTCTCTCTTCCAAAATTCAAAGCAAATTGCTTTTCCACACGGGGAGCTGCATGTTAGCAGCTCCCCATGTGGAAAAGCAATGCCGGCTCCCGCAGGACGCGGGGAGCCGGCGGGACCGTGGGGGGATTGGGGACCCCCCCACGGTCCCCAACGGAGAGGGCCAGCCCCAGGGGATGGGGTCCCCGGGGCTACAAGTGGCCCAGGAAGGGGGCCACGCGGCCCCTCTCCCCAAAATTAAAAAATAAATAAAGGCCGGCCCCGGGGGATGGGGTCCCCGGGGCCAGTAGAGGCCTCAGGAGGGGGGCCACGCAGCCCCCCTCCATAAAACAAAAAAGAAAATCTGGCCATGCCCCGGGGGATGGGGTCCCCGGGGCGGAATTGGCCACGGCAGGAGCCCACGCGGCCCCCTTCCCGTTCATTTTATTTTTACATTAAAAAGGGGTCAGGCCCTGGGGGATGGGGTCTCCAGGGCCCAAAAAGAGTAAAAGAAGGGGGGCCACACAGCCCCCTTCCAAAAACAAAAAACACGCGATCGTGCCGAGGCCCCGCCCCTCCCAGCAACACTCTGCAAACGGGCCCTGTGGTGCATTTTAAGTTGGGAAATGAATTCCCCTTCAAGACTGGGGTCCCTGGGGCCAACTAGCCCACCAGGTACCTCCAGTAAGCGCCACAGGGCTGGGTTGCAGAGAGGTGGTCCAGGCCACGCCCCTTTTACACCTCTCTGCAACGTAGCTCTGTGGCGCTTTTGGAGGTACATGGTGGGCTACTTGGACTCCAGGGACCCTCAGGATTCAAGGGAGTTAATCCCCCAACTTAAAACGCACCACGGGGCGCGTTTGCACAGTGGTGAAGGGGAGGGCGGGGCTTCAGGTGACATGTGTGCAAACAGGCCCCGTGGCACGTTTTAAGATGGGGAATTAAATCCCCTTCAATCCTGAGGGTCCCTGGTGGCCAACTAGCCCACCAGGTACGTCCAGAAAGCACCACAGAGCTGCGTTGCAGAGAGGTGTAAAAAGGGGCGTGGCCTCTGAACACCTCTCTGCAACGCAGCTCCCTGGCGCATACTGGAGGTACAGGGTGGGCTAGTTGGACCCCAGGGACCCTTATGATTCAAGGGAACTTAATCCCCCAACTTAAAACGCGCCACGGGGCGCGTTTGCACAGTGGTGAAGGGTTGGGGGCGAGGCATGTTATTGTTAGAAATTAGCATTTAAAAAACCTTTGAAATACACTTAAAAACCATAGGTTTCAGGCACGTTATAGTTAGAAATGAGCATTTAAAAAACCTTTGAAATTCACTGAAAAAAACATAGGTTTCAGACACGTTATAGTTAGAAATTAGCATTTAAAAAACCTTTGAAATTCACTGAAAAAACCATAGGTTTTAGGGACAGTTATAGTTAGTTGGACATTGCACTCGTACAAAACCCGTGAAATTCCCCCGTTATAGTTAGTTCAGGTAACTATAACTCACGCCCGCAATGCACTGCTGATGACGTCACATATTACATCACTCATGACATGGTCAGTGACATCACTGATGACATCACTGAAGAATGTGCTAGTATTTGTATGAGTAAGTGAGTTGGTGTGTGTATAACTGTATAGGTGAGTAAATGGGTGTGTGCTTAATTTTTGCATGACTGACTAGGTGTGTGAGTACCTCTATGGATGAGTGGCGGTGTGTGAGTGTTTATATAGGTGTATGAGTGCATATAATAGTCCTGTACTGAGTGACTATAAGTATGAGTGACTGTACGGGTGAGTGAGTAGATGTGTGTGTGTAGACCTAAGAATCAGTGAGTGTGTATATAGTAATTGGTGTTGGAGTGTCTATGGTTTTGACAATGGCAGTCTGTAATTTACAGTGGGTGTATCAAAAGTTATATTAGGGTGTGAGAAGATGCATCAAATTATCACATGGATGATGTCATCAGTGATGTCATCAGTGATGTCATTTGAGATGTCATCAGTGATGTCATCAGTGATGTCACTGACCATGTCATGAGTGATGTAATATGTGACGTCATCAGCAGTGCATTGCGGGGCGCGAGTTATAGTTACCTGAACTAACTATAACGGGGGAAATTCACGGGTTTTGTACGAGTGCAATGTCCAACTAACTATAACTGTCCCTAAAACCTATGGTTTTTTCAGTGAATTTCAAAGGTTTTTTAAATGCTAATTTCTAACTATAACGTGTCTGAAACCTATGGTTTTTTCAGTGAATATATATATATGTATTCCTTCACTTACTCCACACAATTGCCCTTCGCTCTTGACACATGATTTCCAGGGCGAAATGAAGCACGGCACTACCAGGAACTGGCTTCCGAAGGGCTTTATTAATTTTCGTTGTTTCAGGAGGCCCCTCGCATTAGAAGCCTCTCAAAGCAAAGTGCAGGAGGTGCATACAAAAACAGAAATGACCTACGCGTTTCGACTTACGCCTTCTACTGGGTCAACATGTGCAAAACAAAATGTGCTATTTAAAGGGGAAGCATGGCTCATTTCCCCCACCACCAATTAAAAACAAGGTCAGTTTCTTAAAGGGGACATATACATGCATTGTATTCAATTACATTATGACATTTAAACAAAAATACTTTTTCAATCTCTATTTTCATTTTTTCCAATCTGCATGTCTCTTTTCATAATATCCACTTGTAAAGTACACATATCAACTCATTATATTTATGCTAGGTGGATTGCATGGCAAAGCAAAGGTTGTCAAATTCTTATTCCAAAATTTAAATAGATAATTTACCAAGTTCAACTCTTTGTTATTATCCCAACTAATTCACAAATAGACGGCCCTGGAGTAATAATCTGACATTCAGTCATTACTGTATGATGAATCCTCCCAAGCCTCTTGGTCCCATATGGCCAATTCTTTGGTCATGTCTACTAGTCTATTTCTGATACAATTATTCATCTTTCATCCCTCCAGGAACAGACAATTAAAGTGACTCATGCTTTTAAAAAAATGCATTGTGTTATTTCTCTAACATGTATGTACAAAGTCCGGAGATAAATATGTGAAAAATAGCAGAAAGAACCTCAAAGTGCATATACATATTAAAGTGCAAAGGTGCAGCTGCCATTTGTTCTAGAAGATGGGGAATGGGTGCATAAGGACGAAATTGCTGGATATAGAAGAGAATGATGTTAGTTATCCTGACCAACTATCACTAATCCCCTCCCAGTTACTCTCCAACTTATACTGAAGTGCTATACATTTGTTCCTATGTATTGCGCACTCCATAATAAAGTGCCGGGTGCCTATATGTTAAAAACCATATTATATATCATGGTCTAAAACCAGCCACCTACCTTAATCCCCAAAAGATGGTCAAATTGCTTCCCAATTAGATGACTGCTGTCCTGTTTCATGTTTACGTACATTCCTAATCTGTATGGAAAGCAATCCTCCATAATCTAAAATTACTACCGATAGAAATTCATCTATTCATGGCTACCCCGCATCAATATTTCTGCTAAAAAGCCCACATAAATGATCAGTTTGTTTACCACGAATCTAAAAATGGCCAATGCAAAAATTACACATGATCACAATAATTAAAAACTCTTAAACGGGATACAGCAATACAATTCATATGGACCAGACGGAGTTAATTAGTCAACATTAGGCCCATTATTTGTGGTCCTATACATATCACATGCCTGGCATAAAATGCAAATAAAATCAGGACATTCCATTAAGACGAGGAGAACCAGGAATGTTTTTACAGAAAGGTGTATAATTCCGCATCAGCATTTAGTCCCCATGGTATCTCTGTTCCTAAGTTGACAATCCATCTCGATTCTGCACGTCTCAATGTCAACTCTCTATCTCCCCCTCTGATATGAGCTGTTATTTGTTCAATACCAGAGTATGAGAGTTTACTCTTGTTTAAAATTCCTTCATGTTCTCTCCAGATGTGTTTGGCCATTGCATAAGTAAAGTCCTTATTTGATATGGCTCGCAAATGTTGGAGGATACGCAATTTTAATTTGTTCACAGTACTGCCAATATATTTCTGGCCGCATATACACTCCAAAAGGTAGACCACATAAGTGGATTCACACATGATCTTATCTTTAATAACTTTTTCAGGCCTTGAATTGTTGTAATTTCTGTCCTGGTGTGGCCATAATTGCAAGCTTTACATTTTGTGCATTTCACAAAGCCCTTCTGTGATATCCAAGTTGTATATACACATATATATGTTCACCATTCTCAATGTGGCATTATACTCCAAGAGTGCAACATATTAGTGGTTTAATAAATATATCACGTTCTGTACAGATATTCCAAATAGTAAAGTACTGGGCTATATGTATGTGTGTGTGTGTGTGTGGGGGTGTGTGTGTGTGTAGGGGGTGTATGTGTGTAGGGGTATATGTGTGTAGGGGGTGTATGTGTGTAGGGGTGTGTGTGTGTAGGGTGTGTGTGTGTGTAGGGGGAGTGTGTGTGTAGGGTGTGTGTGTGTGTAGGGGGGTGTGTGTGTAGGGTGTGTGTGTGTGTGTGTAGGGTGTGTGTGTGTGTGTAGGGGTGTGTGTGTGTAGGGGGTGTGTAGGGGGTGTGTGTAGAGTGTATCTGTGTGTGTAGGGTGTGTGTGTGTGTAGGGTGTGTGTGTGTGCCTAGGGGGTGTGTGCATGTGTGTAGGGGGTATGTGTATGTGTGTAGGGGTGTGTATAGGGGGTGTATGTGGGTATGGGGTGTGTGTATGGGGTGTGTATGTGCAAAGGGGTGTGTATGTGTGTAAGGGGTGTGTGTATGTGCGTAGGGGGTATATGTGTGTAGGGGGCGTGTGTAGGGTGTATGTGCATAGGGGGTGTGTATGTGCATAAGGGTGTGTATGTGTGTAGGGGTGTATATGTGCATAGGGGTGTGTGTGTGTGCATGGGGGGGTGTCTGTATGTGTATAGGGGGTGTGTGTATGTGATTAGGGAGTGGGTTTATGTGCATAGGGGGTGGGTGTATGTGCATAGGGGTGTGTGTATATGTATAGGGTGTGTGTGTATGGGGTGTGTGTAGGGGGTTGTGTGTAGGGTGTGTGTATGTGAATAGGGGGTATATGTGTGTACAGGGTGTGTAGGGGGTGTAAGTATGGGGTGTGTAGGGGGTGTGTAGTTTGTGTGTGTGTGTGTAGGGTGTGTGTATGTGGGTAGGGTGTGTGTATGTGCATAGGGGGTGTGTATGTGTGTAGGGGGTATGTATGTGCATAGGGGGTGTGTATGTGCATAGGGGGTGTGTATGTGCATAGGGGGTGTCGTTGTGGGTGTGTGTGTGTAGGGGGTGCGTAGGGGGTGTATGTGTGTAAGGGGTGTATGTAGGGGGTGTGTGTGTGTAAGGGTGTGTGTGAGTAGGGTGTGTGTGTGTAGGGGGGTGTAGGGGTGTGTGTGTGTGTGTAGGGGTGTGTGTGTGTAGGGGTGTGTGTGTAGGGGGTGTATAGGGGGTATGTCTGCAAGGGTGTGTGTGTGTAGGGGTGTGTGTGTGTGTAAGGGGTGTGTGTGTGTAAGGTGTGTATGGGTGTGTGTATGTGAATAGGGGGTGTATGTGTATAGGGTGTGTGTGTGTAGGGGGGTGTATGTGTGTACAGGGTGTGTGTAGGGGTGTGTGTATGGGGTGTGTATGTGTGTAGGGGTGTATATATGTGTAGGGGGTGTGTATGTGCGTAGGGGGTGTGTATGTGCATAGGAGGTGTGTATGTGCATAGTGGGTGTGTATGTGCATAGAGGGTGTGTATGTGCGTAGGGAATGTATATGTGCATAGGGGTGGGTGTATGTGCATAGGGGGTGTGTGTCTGTGTGTAGGGGTGTGTGTATTTGGGTGTGTGTAGGGTGTTTTGTGTAGGTGATGTGTATGTGTGTATGGGGTGTGTGTAGAGGGTGTGCGTGTGTACAGGGTGTGTGTAGGGTGTGTATGTTCATAGGGATGTGTAGGGTATGTGCATAGGGGTGTGTTTGTAGGGGGTGTATGTGTGTATGGGGTATGTGCATAGGGTATGTGCATGTGCGTAGGGGGTGTGTATGTGCGTAGGGGGTGTGTATGTGTGTAGGGGTGTGTATGTGCAGGGGTGTGTATGTGTGTAGGGGTGTGTGTGTGTGTGTAATGTAATGTAATGTAAATTGGTATTTGTAAAGCGCTAACTGCCACTCCGAAAGGAGCATCCTGGCGCTGGTTGAATGGAGGTGAAAGGGGGGCTCAGGGATGTTAAATGAGAGAAAGGCATAATTCGTCTGAGGTGCTAAAAACCCAAGTTTTCAGGGCCTTCCTGAAGAGTGTTTATGTTTTTTGCAGTCTTAGGTGGGTTGGTAGAAGGTTCCATGCTTTAGTACCCAAGGCGGCCACTGTTTTTCCTCCTTTTGTTTTACATCTAAAAATGGGTGGTTTAAGGAGGTTGGCTGATGAGGACCTGAGAGTCCTAGTTGTAATGTAAGGGGTGAACCGTGCTGAAAGATACTTAGGTCCCAATTTAAGTTTGGCTCTATAGGTGATTAGGAGAATTTTAAAGAGAATTCTCTTGTGTAGCGGAAACCAATGAAGGACTTTTAGTGCCGCCGATGCCGAGGATCTTCGTGGAAGTTTTAGAACTAGACGTGCCGCAGCGTGTTGGACCACTTGTAATTTCTTTAGTGTAGATTTGTTGACACCTGCCAAAAGGCTGTTGCAGTAGTCAAGGCGCGAAAGAATCAAGGCCACTGCAACTGATTTCCTTGCGGCTAGTGGAATCAAATCAAATTTTTTTTTTTGCGATTTAATGAGGTTAAAGCAGGTCCCTGCTACAGCTGTTGCGTGTGGGAGAAAGGAAAGAGCAGTATCGAACTGTACTCCCAAATTTTTGGCTACTTTGACCATGTCAGGCGGGGGTGTTGTTCCCTCAGGCCACCATTTACAAGGCTGGAATAAGACGTCTTTCCCTATGGGGAGGATTTCGTTTTTTTCGGTGTTGCATCTAAGGTGGTTGTCCCTCATCCACTGGATGACTTCAGACAGGCAGCGTTTAAAGTTAAGTTCGGCGTCTGTGGAATTATCATCCAGAGAAAGGATCATCTGGGTATCGTCTGCATAGGACGTAACTTCAATCCCAAAGGATCCTATCAAAGAGATGAGCGGGGTCATATAAATGTTGAATAACAGTGGGCTCAATGATGAGCCCTGTGGGACTCCTGTTGTTATGTTGTGTTCCACCGAGAGGAAAGTACCAAGAGTAACCGCTTGTCTGCGGTTGGTAAGAAATGATTTTATCCATTCCAGAGCGATACCTGAGATGCCGCCGCGTTCGAGTCGCTTCAGGAGGATACTGTGTGAAATGGTATCGAATGTTGCAGACAAATCGAGTAGGATCAGAACCGCTTTCCTGCCTTTGTCAGCTATAGTTTTTAGCGCGTCAGTTATTTCCAGGAGAGCCGATTCTGTGGAATGCTTGGGGCGAAAGCCAGACTGTTGAGGGTGGAGGATATTAGTGGCTTCAATAAATTTGGTTAGTTCTTTGTGTATGAATTTTTCTGTGACTTTGCCTAGCAGGGGAAGTAGGGAAATAGGGCGAAGGTTTGAGAGCACAGAGGGGTCGATGTTTTGATTCTTTCTCAGTGGTTTTACCAGTGCAAGCTTCCATTCATCTGGAACTATACCTGAGCTTAAAGAAGAATTAACTATCTGATTTATAATTGGATTGACTGTATCTATGATTTTATGGAGGATCATGGGGGGCAGGCATCCAAGGGTGAGCCTGATTTACATGCTCCTATAGCCTCACGAGTCTGTTCAAGTGATACTGGTTCAAAAGTTCGAATACAGTGAGCAGTGGCGACGGGAACTTGCTCGTAAGTAACATCCTGGGCATGGTGAGGAACCGTTACAAAGTCCTTTTGAATTTTTTGAATTTTTTCTTCAAAGAACACTGAAATATCATCACACAGTTTTTGCGACGGGGGTAATTCTTTCTGTACTGCTCTGGGGTTTGTAAAGGACTTTATGACCGAAAAGATAACTTTTTGGTCTTGGTTTGCCTCTTGTATTTTCTTTGAATAGTACTCTTTTTTAGCGAGTTTAATCTGGTGGTGATAGAGCTTTCTGCTATTTTTGTACGCTATTTTTTCTCCGGCATTGTACGATCGTCTCCACTTACGCTCATGTAGGGGGTGTGTATGTGAATAGGGGGTGTATGTGTGTATGGGGTGTGTGTAGGGTGTGTATGTATGTAGGGTGTGTATGTAGGGGGGCTGTGTGTGTAGGGGGTGTGTGTAGGTGGTGTGTGTGGGGTGTGTGTAGGGGGTGTATGTGTGTAGGGGGTATGTGATATGGGGGTGTATGTGTGTATGGGGTGTGTGTAGGGGGTGTATATGTTTATGGGGTGTGTGTAGGGTGGTTGTGTGTAGGGGGTGTGTATGTGTGTAGGGGGTTTGTATGTGTGTAGGGAGTGTGTATGTGTGTAGGGGTGTATGTGTGTAGGGGGTGTATGTGTGTAGGGGGTGTGTAGGGTGTGTGTGTGTGTATGTATAGGGGGTGTGTACAGGGTGTGTGTAGGGGGTGTGTATGTGTGCAGGGGGTGTATGTGTGCAGGGGGTGTATGTGTGTAGGGGTGTATGTGCATAGGGGTGTATGTGTGTAGGGGTGTGTGTGTGTAGGGGGTATGTGTGGGTGTAGGGGGTATTTGTGTGTGTAGGGTGTGTGTGCGTGCATAGGGTGTGTGTGTGGGGTGTGTGTGTGTGTGTGTGTGTGTGTGGTGTGTGTATGTGTGTATGGAGTGTGTGTAGGGGGTATGTGTGTAGGGGGTGTATGTAGGTGGGCTGTGTGTGTGTATGGGGTGTATGTGTGTAGTGGGTGCATGTGTGTATGGGGTGTGTGTAGGCAGTATATGTGTAGGGGTGTATGTAGGGGGGCTGTGTGTGTGTATGGGGTGTATGTGTGTATGGGGTGTATGTGTGTAGGGTATGTGCATAGGGGGTGTGTGTAGGGGTGCATGTGTGTAGGGGGTTGTGTGTAGGGTGTATGTGCATAGGGTGTGTGTGTGTGTATTGGGTGTGTGTAGGGGTGTATGTGCATAGGGTGTGTGTGTAGGGGGTGGGTGTAGGGTATGTGTGTAGTGTATGGGTGTAAGGCATGTGTATGTGTGTATGGGGTGGGTGTATATGTGTATGGGGTGTGTGTATGTGTGTATGGGGTGGGTGTATGTGTATACAGGGTGTGCGAATGTGCGTAGGGTGTGTGTGTGTACAGGGTGTGTGTAGGGGGTGTATGTGTGTAGGATATGTGTGTGTAGGGGGTGTGTATGTGTGTGGGGGGTGTGTATGTGCGTAGGGGGTGTGTATGTGCATAGGAGGTGTGTATGTGCATAGGGGGTGTGTATGTGCGTAGGGGGTGGGGGTATGTGTGCATGGGGTGGGGGTATGTGTGTATGGGGTGGGGGTATGTGTGTAGGGGGTGTATGTGTGTAGGGGGTGTGTATAGGGGTGTATGTTTGTAGGGGGTGTATATGTGTAGGGGGTGTGTTTAGGGGTTGTGTGTAGGGGTGTATGTGTGTATGGGGTGAGTAGGGGGTGTATGTGTATATGGGGTGTGTATAGGGGGTGTATGTGTTTGGGGGTATGTGTGTAGGGGGTGTATGTAGGGGGGCTGTGTGTGTAGGGGTATGTGTGTGTGGGTGTTCAGGGTGTGCATTGGGTGTGTGTGTGTGTGCATGGGGTGTATGTGTGTAGGGGGTGTGTGTATGTGTGTAGGGGGTGTGAGTATGTGTGTAGGGGGTGTGTACGGTGTGTGTGTGCAGGGTGTGTGTGTGTAGGGCGTGTGTGTGTAGGGTATACGTGTGTGTAGGGTGTGTGTGTGTGTGTAGGGGGTGTATGTGTGCAGGGTGTGTGTGTGTGTAGGGTGTGTGTATGTGTGTTGGGGTGTGTGTGTGTGTAGGGGAGTGTGTGTGTGTAGGGGGTATGTGTGTGTAGGGGGTATTTGTGTGTGTAGGGTGTGTGTGCGTGCATAGGGTGTGTGTGTGGGGTGTGTGTGTGGGGGGTGTGTGTGTGTGTGGTGTGTGTGTATAGGGGGTGTCTGTGTGTAGTATGTGTGTGTGTGTGTGTGTGTGTAGGGTGTGTGTGTATGTGTGTAGGGGTTGTGTGTATGTGTGTAGGGTGTGTGTTTGTGTAGGGGTGTGTGTGTAGGGTGTGTGTGGATAGGGGTGTGTGTTGGGGGGGTGTGTAGGGTGTGTGTGTAGGTGGTGTGGGGGTGTAGGGTGGGAGTGTGTGTGTGTGTGTGTGTACAGTGGGTATTTGTGTGTGTAGGGTGTGTGTGTGTGAGTGGGTGTGTGTGTGGTGTGTGTATGTATAACATGTGTGTGTGTGTGTAGGGGGTGTGTGTATGTGTGTAGGGGGTGTGTGTATGTGTGTAGGGTGTATGTATGTGTGTAGGGGGTGTGTTTGTGTAGGGGTGTGTGTGTAGGGGGTTTGTGTGTATAGGGGTGTGTTAGGGGGTGTAGGGTGTGTATGTGTGTGTAGGGTGTGTGTGTACGTGTGTAGGAGGTATATGTATGTGTGTAGGGTGTGTGCGTGTGTGTAGGGGGTGTGTTTGTGTAGGGGGTGTGTGTGTAGGGGGTGTGTGTGTGTATAGGGGTGTATGTTGCAGGGGTGTGTAGGGTGTGTGTGTAGGTGGTGTGGGGGTGTGTAGGGTGGGAGTGTGTGTGTGTAGGGTGTGTGTACGGTGGGCGTGTGTGTCTGTAGGGTGTGTGTGTGTGTAGGAGGTGGGTGTGTGTGTAGGGGGAGGGTGTGAGTAGGCAGTGGGTAGGTGGTGGGTGTGTGTAGGGGGTGGATAGGGGGCTGTGTGTAGGGGGTGTGTATGGGACTGTGTATGTGCATTGGGGGTGGGGGTATGTGTATATGGGGTGGGGGTATATGTGTATGGGGTGGGTGTATGTGTGTAGGGGTGTGGGTGTGTGTGTAGGGGTTGTATGTGTGTAGGGGTTTGTGTGTGTGTGTAGGGGTTGTGTGTATGTGCATAGGGGTTGTGTGTATGTGCATAGGGGTGTGTGTGTAGGGGGTGTGTGTATGTGCATAGGGTGTGTGTGTATGTGTGTAGGGGGTGTGTGTATGTGCGTAGGGGATGTGTATGTGCGTAGGGTGTGTGTGTAGGGGGTGTATGTGTGTAGGGGGTGTATGTGTGTACAGGGTGTTTGTAGGGGGTGTGTGTGGGTGGGGGTATGTGTGTATGGGGTGGGGGTATGTGTGTATGGGGTGGGTGTATGTGTGTAGGGCGTGTGTGTAGGGTGTGTGTGTAGGGGATGTGTGTATGTGTGTAGGGGGTGTGTGCATGTGTAGGGGGTGTGTATGTGTGTAGGGGGTGTGTATGTGTGTATGGGATGTGTGTAGGGGTGGGTGTGTAGGGGATGTGTGTGTGTGTAGGGGGTGTATGTGTGTATGGGGTGTATGTGTGTATGGGGTGTCGGTAGGGGTGTATGTGTTTATGGGGTGTGTGTAGGGGGTGTATGTGTTTATGGGGTATGTGTAGGGGGGTTGTGTGTAGGGGGGTGTATGTGTGTAGAGGTGTGTATGTGTGTAGGGGTTGTGTGTATGTGTGTAGGGGTTGTGTGTATGTGCATAGGGGTGTGTGTGTGTAGGGGTTGTGTGTGTGTAGGGGTTGTGTGTGTGTGTAGGGGTTGTGTGTATGTGCATAGGGGTGTGTGTATTTGTGTAGGGGGTGTGCGTATGTGTGTAGGGTGTGTGTGTATGTGTGTAGGGGTGTGTGTATGTGCGTAGGGGGTGTGTATGTGCGTAGGGGGTGTGTAGGGGGTGTATGTGTGTAGGGGGTGTATGTGTGTACAGGGTGTTTGTATGAGGGCTGTTTGTAGGGGGTGTGTGTGTTCGGGGATGTATGTGTGTAGGGGGTGTATGTGTGTATGGGGTGTGTGTAGGGGGTTTATGTGTATAGGGGGTGTATGTGTGTAGGGGGGTGTAGGGGTTGTGTGTAAGTGTGGATGGTGTATGTGTGTATGTGTGTGTAGGGTGTGTGTGTAGGGGGTGTATGTGTGTAGGGGGTGTGTGTGTGTAGGGGGTGGGTGTATGTGTGTGTGTAGGGGGTGTGTGTGTGTGTAGTGGTATGTGTGTAGTGGTGTGTGTGTGTGTAGGGTGTGTGCATCTAGGGGGGTGTAGGGTATGTGCATAGGGTATGTGTGTATGTGTGTAGGGGTGTATCTATAGTGAGTGTGTATGTGCATAGGGGGTGTGTGTGTAGACTGTGTGTGTAGGGTGTATGTGCATAGGGTGTGTGTGTAGGGGGTGTATGTGTGTATGGGGTTGTGTGTGAGGGGGGTTGTGTTTAGGGGGGTGTATGTGCATAGAGGGTGTGTGCAGGGGGTGTACATGTGTAGGGTGTGTGTAGGGGTGTATGTAGGGGTGTGTGTGTATGTGTATGTGTGTAGGGGGTGTGTATGTGTGTATAGGGTGTGTGTACAGGGTATATGAGGGGGTGTGTATGTGTGTAGGGGGTTTGTGTATGTGCATAGGGTGTGTGTGTAGGGGGTGGGTGTAGGGGGTATGTGTGTAGGGGTGTGTGTAGGGTATGTGCATACAGTATGTGTGTAAGTGTGTAGGGGGTGTATGTGTGTAGGAGGTGTATGTGTGTAGGGGGTATATGTGTAGGGGGCTGTGTGTGTGTGTATGGGGTGTGTGTAGGGTGTGTGTAGAGGGGGTGTGTATGTGTGTAGGGGGTGTGTATGTGCGTAGTGGGTGTGTATGGGCATAGAGGGTGTGTATGTGTGTAGGGGGTGTGTATGTGTGTACAGGGTGTGTGTACGGAGTATGTGTATAGGGTGCGTGTGTGTGTAGGGTGTGTATGTGCATAGAGGGTGTGTATGTGTGTAGGGGGTGTGTATGTGTGTACAGGGTGTGTGTACAGAGCATGTGTATGGGGGGTGTGTGTAGGGTGTGTATGTGCGTAGGGGGTGTATGTGTATGGGGTGTGTATAGGGTGTATGTGTAGGGTGTATGTGTGTGTAGGGTGTGTGTGTGTGTGTAGGGTGTGTGTGTGTAGGGGATGTGTGTGTGTGTAGGGGTGTGTGTGTGTGCATACGGGGTGTGTATGTGCGTAGGGGATGTGTACATGTGTACGGGGTGTGTATGTGTGTACGGGGTGGGTGTAAGTGTGCATGGGGTGTGTGTATGTGTGTAGGGGGTGGGTGGGTGTAGGAGGCGTGTGGGTTTAGGGGGTGAATGTGTGTAGTGGGGCTGTGTGTGTGTGTAGGGGGTACATGTAGGGGGGGCTGTGTGTGTGTAGGGTGTGTGTGTGTGTAGGGTGTGTGTGTAGGGTGTGTGTAGGGTGTGTGTGTGTGTGTAGGGTGTGTATGTGTGTGCATAGGGGGTGTGTATGTGCGTAGGGGGTGTGTATGTGTGTATGAGGTGGGTGTAAGTGTGTATGGGGTGTGTGTAGGGTGTGTGTGTATAGGGGTGTGTGTAGGGTGTTTGTGTAGGGGGTGGGTAGGGGTGTTTGTGTAGGGGTGTGTGTAGGGTATGTGCATAGGGTATGTGTGTATGTGTGTAGGGGTGTATGTGTGTAGGGGGTGTGTGTAGGGTGTTTGTGCATAGGGGGTATGTGTATGGGGGTGTGTAGGGTATGTGTGTAGGGTATGTGTGTAGGGTGTGTGTGTAGGGTGTATGTGAATAGGGGGTGTGTATGTGTATGGGGTGTGTATGTGTAGGGGGTATGTAGGGAGTGTGTGTAGGTGTGTGTATTTGTGTATGAGGTGTGTGTAGGGGGTGTATGTAGGGGGCAGTGTGTGTGTGTGTGTAGGGGTTGTATGTGTATGGGGTGTGTATAGGGTGTGTATGTAGGGTGTATGTGTGTGTAGGGTGTGTGTGTGTAGGGTGTGTGTGTGTAGGGGATGTGTGTGTGTGTAGGGGTGTGTGTGTGTGTAGGGGGTGTGTATGTGTGTACAGGGTGTGTGTACGGAGTATGTGTATAGGGTGCATGTGTGTGTGTAGGGTGTGTATGTGCATAGGGGTGTGTATATGCATAGAGGGTGTGTATGTGTGTAGGGGGTGTGTATGTGTGTACAGGGTGTGTGTACAGAGTATGTGTATGGGGGTGTGTGTAGGGTGTGTATGTGCATAGGGGGTGTATGTATGTGCATAGGGGGTGTACGTGAATGGGGTGTGTGTGTATGGGGTGTGTGTATGTGTGTAGGGGGTGGGTGGGTGGGTGTAGGAGGTGTGTGGGTTTAGGGGTGAATGTGTGTAGGGGGGCTGTGTGTGTGTGTAGGGGGTACATGTAGGGGGGGCTGTGTGTGTGTAGGGTGTGTGTGTGTAGGGTGTGTGTGTAGGGTGTGTGTGTGTAGGGTGTGTGTGTGTAGGGTGTGTGTGTGTAGGGTGTGTATGTGTGTGCATAGGGGGTGTGTATGTGCATAGGGGGTGTGTATGTGTGTATGGGGTGGGTGTAAGTGTGTATGGGGTGTGTAGGGTGTGTGTGTGTAGGGGTGTGTGTGTAGGGAGTGTGTGTAGGGGGTGTGTAGGGGGTGTTTGTGTAGGGGTGTGTGTAGGGTATGTGCATAGGGTATGTGTGTATGTGTGTAGGGGTGTATGTGTGTAGGGTGTGTGTGTAGGGTGTTTGTGCATAGGGGGTATGTGTATGGGGGTGTGTAGGGTATGTGTGTAGGGGGTGTGTGTAGGGTGTATGTGAATAGGGGGTGTGTATGTGTATGTGGTGTGTATGTGTAGGGGGTATGTAGGGAGTGTGTGTAGGTGTGTGTATTTGTGTATGGGGTGTGTGTAGGGGGTTTATGTAGGGGGCAGTGTGTGTGTAGGGGGTGTATGTGTATGGGGTGTGTATAGGGTGTATGTGTAGGGTGTATGTGTGTGTAGGGTGTGTGTGTGTAGGGGGTGTGTGTGTGTGTAGGGGTGTGTGTGTGTGCATAGGGGGTGTGTATGTGCGTAGGGGATGTGTACATGTGTACGGGGTGTGTATGTGTGTACGGGGTGGGTGTAAGTGTGCATGGGGTGTGTGTAGGGTGTGTGTGTGTAGGGGTGTGTGTAGGGTGTGTGTGTGTAGGGGGTGTGTAGGGGGGTGTTTGTGTAGGGGTGTGTGTAGGGTATGTGCATAGGGTATGTGTGTATGTGTGTAGGGGTGTATGTGTGTAGGGGGTGTGTGTAGGGTGTTTGTGCATAGGGGATATGTGTATGGGGGTGTGTAGGGTATGTGCGTAGGGGTTGTGTGTAGGGTGTATGTGATTAGGGTGTGTATTTGTGTATGGGGTGTGTAGGGGGTGTATGTAGTGGGCAGTGTGTGTGTAGGGGGTGTATGTGTATGGGGTGTGTATAGGGTATGTGTGTAGGGTGTGTGTGTGTGTGTGTGTAGGGTGGGTGTGTGTATGTAGGGTGTGTGTGTTTGTGTGTAGGGTGTGTGTGTATGTGTTGGGATGTGTGTGTGTGTAGGGTGTGTGTGTGTGTGTAGGGGATGTGTGTTTGTAGGGGTGTGTGTGTGTGTAGGGTATGTGTTTGTGTAGGGCGTGTGTGTGTGTATATACATATATATATATACACACACACACACTCACCCTACATACATATAGCCCAGTACTTTACTATTTGGAATATCTGTACAGAACGTGAAATATTTATTGAACCACTACTATGTTGCACTCTTGGAGTATAACGCTACATTGAGAATGGTGATCTAATTGTGAGCTTTCTCAAAATGCTGTTTTGCAGTCTAGCTTTTTCCTATTTAAATGTTGGTGAGGGGAAGGAGCTTTTCCCCTTCAAAACATTCTTCACATTAGGAAACTCAATGGACAGTTGAAGGTTCCAGCCAAAGCACTTTGCCAGACTTGCCCTTTTTGGCCATAATGTGGATAAAATGTTTAAATAAATTTGTTTGTGGTACCTGCTCTGAATGTGCTGCCCATTCTTTGCACCACTCTGGCGATTGGATTTGCTTAGGAAAGTATTGTGTGGAGGAAGAAGTTGGGGGAAATATATATATATATATAGACCCAGTTGAGGGCGGTTGCCGAAACGCGTCAGTCCGAACTGCCAGGCCAGGTCCTCCCTGGACCAGAAACAAGCATCCTGGGACCGGTTGCTGGGTAACACCCCTCAACAGCCAGGATAGCTTGAAGCTTGTGGCGTAGCGAGTACAGGACCCACGTCTGGGCATACCCTTCCCACTTAGGGCGACAAATGCAAAAAGAACAGATGATGGATGGAATGCTGAACTTTCCAGTCCAGGGAGGACCTGGCTTGGCTGTTCGGGCTAGACTGTTCCCATGAGGAACAGGGTCCAGACTGATTTGCATATGGCTGGGTAAAAACAAGGGTGGCTTGGTGAGCAAAAGAACAATGGATTTAACCCAGATCTCTTGACTGGGGGTGAATGTTTGATTTGCTCTGCATTCCGTCCATTATCTGTGTGTCTTTTTGCTGTTTTTACACAATGTCTGATGCTACATCGTCTGTCCAAGATGAGCATCCCCAACCTGTTGAGGATGAGGAGGAAGATACACCACCTCGCAGAAAAGAAAGCGATGTGTGGGAACACTTTACTATACTTTCCTGGGAAAAGAAGGTAACATCAAAATATGTGCAGTGCAATATTTGCAGGAAGCAGTTATCCAGAGGCACTGCAAAGAAGTTCACCTGGGACAAGTTCCATGTGGCAGCACCTAAAAACAATCCATGAAAGGGTCTACAACTGGATGATGCACGAGAAAGCAGGTGCAGCAGGACAGTCAACTTCTACAGCAGCCTTGGGAGAACCATCTTCAGCTGCAGTCATTACAATACCTGTTGCCTGTGAAGAATCGAGTGACATGGTTATTCACTGCACAAAATGCCACATGCTTGTCGCTGTAACAATGTCTTTTGTGGGTCCATTCTTGGATACAGTAAAGAAGCATTGCTGTTAGTTTTTTTGTTTTGTTTGCAGTGACCACATAAGGTGGTTTGAAGATTTAAGCCAGTTGCTTCTTTGCATTTCCACATCCTTACCCTTTTTACTTCCCTTTTCACTTTTTGTTAAAAAGTAAAAAAATGTAAAACTGCTAAAAGACCCTTCTAGAAACAAAAACAGTTCTTGTTAGAACCACCATCTAGTCAAACAAAAAGCTATCTCTGTGTTTTTAATGTGTCAGTGACTGTATCAGTGTGAGAGTGGGTGTGTCAGTGTGTGCATTAGTGTATGCTTGGGTGTGTTAGTGGATGCATTAGTGTTTGGCTGGGTGTATCAGTGTCTCCTTTGGTGTATGTGTGGGTGTGTCAGTGTCTGCATTGGTATGTCCCTGGGTGTGTCAGTGTATGCATTAGTGAGTACCTGGGTGTGTTATTACATGCATTAGTGTATGGCTGGGTGTGTGAGTTTCTACTTTGCTGGATGCCTGGGTGTGCCAATGTCTGCATCAGTGTATGCATCAGTGTATGCATCAGTGTGTGCCTAAGTGTGTTATTGGATGCATTAGTGTTTGGCTGGGTGTGTTAGTGTCTGCATTGCTGTATGCCTGGGCGTGTTAGTCTATGCACTGGTGTATGCCTGGCTGTGTTAGTGTGCACATCAGTGTTGGCCTGGCTGTGTTATTGGATGCATTAATGTTTGACTGGGTGTATCAGTGTCTGAACTGCTGTATGCCTGGCTGTGTCAGTGTCTGCACTGGTGTGTCTCTGGGTGTGTGAGCATATGCATTAATGTGTGACTGAGTATGTTAGTGTATGGACAAGTGTATGCCTGGATGCCTCAGTGTACGCATTAGTGTGTGCCTGAGTATATCATTGGATGCATTAATATTTGGCTGGGTGTGTCAGTGTCTGCTTTGGTGTATGCCTGGCGGTGTCAGTGTCTGCATTGGTGTATGCCTGGCGGTGTCAGTGTTTGCATCAGTGTCTGCCTGAGTATATTATTGGATGCATTAATTTTTGCCTGGCTGTGTAAGTGTCTGTATTAGTTGTAACAGGCTGTATCAGAAAGAATATGGATGATTGAAATGCTGTATCAGTGCTTTGCCGAATGCCTAAGTGGCTGCATAAACATGTGACTGGGAGTGTCATTGCCTGTATGAGTATGTGGCAGGGTGTGGCAGTTTCTGTATAGAAGTGAGCCTGGGTATGCCAGTGGCTGTATCAGTGAGTGTCTGGGTGTTTCAGTGGCTGCATTGGTCTGTGCATGAATGTATAAATCTCTCCATACTTTTATCAGTGTATGACTGAGTATGAGAGTAGCTGTATTGGTGTATGTGTTTGGGTGTGAGAGTGGGTGTATTGATGTATAACTGGGTGTATGAGTCACTGTATCGGTGTGTGCCTTGGTGTTACTGTATGAGTGTGTGAGTCAGTGTGTGAATAGCTGAATGGGTGTATGAGTCTATCTAAGTAGCAGTTTCCATGTGTAAATGGGTGTGTGACTGACTGCATGGGATTTTGAATGGCTGTATGAGTGCATGTGTGGGTGTGTAAGCACCTGTGTAAATGAATCTATAGTTGTGCGAGTTCATGTATGAGTACCCGTGTGGGTGTGTTTGCGACCCATAACTAAAATAATTACTAATATACATTTTTATAACTTTAAAAATAAATGTTAACACGTTGCAAAACAGTTTAATCTAAACAATTAACAAATAAACATACCATAGCTTATTTTATTATTTACAAATTCACTTTTGTGCACAAGCACTTCAGGAAGCACAAAACAAAGTGATGTTTTGAACTATCTGTACTGCAATACTTGTAGCAAACAGTTATCCAGGGGCACTACAAAGCATTATTTACATGCAACAACTTCCATGTGGAAGCACTTAAAAGAAAATCCAGAAAAGGGCCACAACTAAATCATGCAGGACAAAGTAGGTGCAGCTGGACTGTCCACCTGTAGAGTACCCTTGGGAGAACCACCACCAGCTGCAGTCATTATAATAGCACCTGCCTTCAAAAATTCAAGTGAGATGCTTACTCAGTGTGCGAAATGCCACATACTTGTCACCATAAAAATATCCTCTGTGGGTGCATTTTCCCTTTTTTACTGTTATCAGGCTCTATACCCGTACACCAAAAGTGATGCACTGTTCAAAGAATTATCAATGAACAGTAGGTAAAAAACAGTCATAAAGATTGTACAAAAAAAACTTGGTTTCCAAGTCTGAGCTGCGCAGAACATATATGGAATAACTTACATAACATTTTGACACAAACAAACTGTAACATTAATGACATCAAATTCAAGATACCAAGAAAACTTTGCTCTTTGGATCCGGCAAATGTTTGCAAGTGCTTAAGCACAGATTTGAAAGTATGCTGTCCTTCATCTGCAACAAAAAAAATCCCCTTCTTGGAGAAATTACTGATTTCTTTACGCAAAAGAGTACCAAGCAAGAGGTGCTCCTCATATTCATATGCTGTTGTGGGTAAAAGATGCACCTACATTTGGAACAGACACAGATGAGTCTGTACTTTCTTTCATAGCACAGTTAATTACATGTACTTTTCCAAAAGACACTGAGGAAAAAAAGCATAAAGCAGGAAGTACAGTGTTTCCATTCCGATACATGTCCAAAGTACCGTCAACAGAAATATTTAATTGTTTTCTTAGCTCCCCGTTGAACCTTCATGTTTTTCACAGTCTGAAGTCAGATCTTTCTTCCCAGTTGTCTATGAAAAAAAAAGAAAAAGTATGAAGCTGTTAGAAAAAGCTTCTTAAAAAACATCATTACTTTTTACAAACATTTCAATAGTATCCCACAATATCCTCCCTGGACAGGTGACACACTTTCTGACTGCCCCTCTATTTCAACCTGCACTTCTATGGGTACATTCATACTTACTGACAAGGGCCTCCTTCATAATGGGATACCTGAACCTCTTCCCCTTCTTTAGGGCCCCTAGGGCGTCCCTTCCATCACCAGGAATATGAATCTAAAGGCCAGCTCCCCAATCCTCCTCTGTATATCTAGAGCTACCTGATGTGCCTGAAATACAACATATCTATATCACCCCCCTTCGTACAGTCAGACACCGAGTCTCTGTGTATATGGACTCTTTGTTCTGCACTGGACACAGCAGTTTTGCTCCCACCATTTTTGCTAGACTCTAATAGCTAGTTGGCCTTCAAGTCCACCTCCCTAACAGACATATCTTTAGCCAACAAGACCCTTTTCTCCTCCAAGGCTCTCTCTGCCTCAGCTGTTCTCTCCTCTGCAGGCACAATGTGGAAATAGTAATCAATGATATAGGAATTCACTGAAAGGCATTGTTTGAATTTAATTCAATGCGATTTCTTCACTTTTTTCACTTTTAAAATTTAATTTTAGAGGTGTAATTTTCTAATTTGTATGTGCAATCCATTTTATTTGTTTTAAAAATAGTCTTAACTTACCACAAGAATATATTGTATTGAGAAACAGATGGACTATTCCCACAAAATGGTGAAATGGTGAATGGTATATTGCACTACATGTAGTCCATTATTAACTGCACTGTCACTTTAAAGCATTGGTGGCATAAACAGAACAAAATGGCGTCAGGCATTCGTTGTGAAAAAGACCGCTGAGACGGTCGAAACGCGTTACCTTAATCCACCGGTTTTTGATTTATAAGCGGTTGTGTTGAAATATATATATATATATATATATATATATATTCACTGAAAAAACCATAGGTTTCAGACACGTTATAGTTACAAATTAGCATTTAAAAAACCTTTGAAATTCACTGAAAAAACCATAGGTTTTAGGGACAGTTATAGTTACTTGGACATTGCACTCGTAAAAAACCCGTGAAATTCCCCGTTATAGTTAGTTCAGCTAACTATAACTCGCGCCCCGCAATGCACTGCTGATGACGTCACATATTACATCACTCATGACATGGTCAGTGACATCACTGATGACATCACTGATGACATCTCAAATGACATCACTGATGACATCATCCAGTGACTGTGTGTTTCTGTAAAGTTTAAATATTTTTAATATATATAGGGAAAGGCGTATTAAAGAATGAGTGGGTGTATAAGTGTGTGTATGGATGATTTAGTAGGTGCGTGACTAATTCTATAAGTGAGTGATTAAACGTATCTTACTGAATGCATGGGTTAGTGACTAAACTGGGTGAATGTCTGTATCTGTCTGTTGCTGTGTAAGTGGCTGCATGGGTTTGTGAATAGCTACATGAGTGTCTATAAGAGTTATTGATTTGTTGTCTGAGTATCTGTATGGGTGCCTGAGTGTTTGTGTGGATGGGGTGTGTGCGACTGTGCATAGATGTGTGATTGGGTGATTCACTGGGTGGATGGTTTCAAGAGTGCATCTGTGATAGACTGTATGGGTGGGTAAGTGTGTGTAACAGTGTGTTAGTGAGTGAATGTATGTCCCAGTGGTACATGTGTGAGTAACTACATATGTGAAAGGCAGTATATATGTGTGTTAGAGTATTTAAATGGCTATAAGTGAGAGTGTGTTATTGTGAGAGTGGCTGTATGGATGAGTGTGTGCTTGTATCAGTGATTGTATAAGAGCGTAACAATGTGCTAGTATTTGTATTATTAAGTGAGCTGGTGTGTGTATAACTGTATAGGTGAGTAAATGGCAGTGTGTTTAATTATTTGCATGACTGACTAGGTGTGTGAGTACCTCTATGGATGAGTGGCGGTGTTTGAGTGTCTATATAGGAGTAAGAGTGCATATGATAGTCCTGTACTGAGTGACCATAAGTATGAGTGACTGTACGGGTGAGTGAGTGGATGTGTGTGTGTAGACCTAAGAATCAGTGAGTGGGTATGTAGTTATTGGTGTTGGAGTGTCTATGGTTTTGCGAATGGCAGTCTGTAATTTAGAGTGGGTGTATCAAAGGTTATATTAGGGTGTGAGGAGGTGCATCAGATTATCACGTGGATGATGTCATCAGTGATGTCATCAGTGATGTCATCAGTGATGTCACTGACCATGTCATGAGTGATGTAATATGTGACGTCATCAGCAGTGCATTGCGGGGGCACGAGTTATAGTTAGCTGAACTAACTATAACGGGGGAATTTCACGGGTTTTTTACGAGTGCAATGTCCAAGTAACTATAACTGTCCCTAAAACCTATGGTTTTTTCAGTGAATTTCAAAGGTTTTTAAATGCTAATTTGTAACTATAACGTGTCTGAAACCTATGGTTTTTCAGTGAATTTCAAAGGTTTTTAAAATGCTAATTTCTAACTATAACGTGCCTGAAACCTACGGTTTTTCAGTGAATTTAAAAGGTTTTGTAAATGACAATTTTTAAATGTATTAATTGTTATATTAATTTTTTCATACTGATTTACTACATTTTTAGAAACAATTTTTTTTTACATATTTTATTTTTAAATTACATTGTAATTACATTATACATTACATTACAAAAATACTTTCTCAGAATGAATTACTTTAGTTTAAATACTTTGCAAATAGGCAATAGACTTTTAAGTACAGTAGTTACAGTTGTTGCAATGGGCAACACATTTTCAAACACAATGCAACATTCAGCTCAATGTGAATTTCTAGTTAAATGCAATTAGTTACTTTATGGATTACTTTTCTAACCACAGGACTGGATCCTAGATTCAGTCCTGGGACATCTCCTGTAAACAGTTGAGTAAAAGCGTTTTGGTTACAGTACTGATTTTTAAGGAATATTATTGTATTTTAAAAGTTGACACTTAGAAACTTTTTCTCATATAGTCACCAATGTTATCCTATGGAAGGAAATTCACTTAGCAGGTAAAAACTGTTATCGTTACTTTTTCTTACTCAGTGTTGGATCCTGGATCCAGCACTGGTGCATCTCCTGTAAACAGTTGAAAGAATGCGTTTAAGTCATACAGGCGATTTTTAAGGAATATTTGTAGTTTGTAAAAATCAACACTTTGAAACTTTTTGCTGAAAACCAGACAATGGATTCCTATGGAAGAAAATATAAGTTACTGGTAAGTACGGTTAAAATTACTTTTCAGGGTCAGTGCTGGGCTAAAAGATGCAGCACTGGGTGATCTCCTGATAACAGGTGAGTAAATCGGAATTCGTATTTCGGCTGATTTTAGAGGAATATTTTAAAGTTCCAAAACTCCACACTTAGAAGAATTTCCAAGTGAAACCAGTCAATGTTAGCCTATGGAAGGAAATTCAAGTTACTGGTAAGTACGGTTAGAATTACTTTTCAGGGTCAGTGCTGGGCTAAAAGGTGCAGCACTCGGTTTTCTCCTGATAACAGGTGAGTAAGTCGGAATTCGGATTTCGGCTGATTTTAGAGGAATATTTGTATGTTTCAAAAATCAACACTTAGAAACTTTTTCAGCAAAAAGCAGGCAATGATATCCTATGGAAGGAAATTCAAGTTACTGGTAAGTACGGTTAAAATTACTTTTCAGGATTAGTACTGGGCTGAAAGATGCAGCACTGAGGTCTCTCCTGATAACAGGTGAGTAAATCGGAATTCGTATTTCGGCTGATTTTAGATGAATATTTTAAAGTTCCAAAACTCCACACTTAGAAGAATTTCCAAGTGAAACCAGTCAATGTTAGCCTATGGAAGGAAATTCAAGTTACTGGTAAGTACGGTTAAAATTACTTTTCAGGACCAGTACTGGGCTGAAAGATACAGCACTGAGGTCTCTCCTGATAACAGGTGAGTAAATCAGAATTCGTATTTCGGCTGATTTTAGAGGAATATTTGTATGTTTCAAAAATCAACACTTAGAAACTTTTTCAGCAAAAAGCAGGCAATGATATCCTATGGAAGGAAATTCAAGTTACTGGTAAGTACGGTTAAAATTACTTTTCAGGACCAGTACTGGGCTGAAAGATACAGCACTGAGGTCTCTCCTTATAACAGGTGAGTAAATCGGAATTCGTATTTCGGCTGATTTTAGAGGAATATTTGTATGTTTCAAAAATCAACACTTAGAAACTTTTTCAGCAAAAAGCAGGCAATGATATCCTATGGAAGGAAATTCAAGTTACTGGTAAGTACGGTTAAAATTACTTTTCAGGACCAGTACTGGGCTGAAAGATACAGCACTGAGGTCTCTCCTTATAACAGGTGAGTAAATCGGAATTCGTATTTCGGCTGATTTTAGAGGAATATTTGTATGTTTCAAAAATCAACACTTAGAAACTTTTTCAGCAAAAAGCAGGCAATGATATCCTATGGAAGGAAATTCAAGTTACTGGTAAGTACGGTTAAAATTACTTTTCAGGACCAGTACTGGGCTGAAAGATGCAGCACTGAGGTCTCTCCTTATAACAGGTGAGTAAATCGGAATTCGTATTTCGGATGATTTTAGAAGAATATTTGCACAATGGTGAAGGAAGGGGGCGGGGCCTGAGGTGACATCTGTGCAAACGCGCCCGTGGCGCGTTTTAAGTTGGGGGATTAAGTCCCCTTGAATCCTGAGGGTCCCTAGGGGCCAACTAGCCCACCAGGAACCTCCAATATGCGCCAGGGGCTGCGTTGCAGAGACGTGTAGAGAGGCCACACCCCTTTTACACCTCTCTGCAATGCAGCTCTGTGGCGCTTTCTGGATGTACCTGTTGGGCTAGTTGGCCTCCAGGGACCCTCAGGATTGAAGGGATTTAATTCCCCATCTTAAAACGCGCCACGGGGCCTGTTTGCACACATGTCACCTGAAGCCCCGCCCCTCCCTTCACCACTGTGCAAACACGCCCGTGGCGCGTTTTAAGTTGGGGGATCAAGTCCCCTTGAATCCTGAGGGTCCCCGGAGTCCAACTAGCCCACCATATACCTCCAAAAGCGCCACAGAGCTGCGTTGCAGAGAGGTGTAAAAGGGGCGTGGCCTCTGTACACCTCTCTGCCAGGCAGCCCCCTGGCGCATACTGGAGGTTCCTGGTGGGCTAGTTGGCCCCAGGGACCCCCAGTATTCAAGGGGAATCGTTCCCCCTCTGCAAACGCGCCAGGGGCGCGTTTGCAGAGTGGTGAAGGAAGGGGCGGGGCCTGCAGGCCCGATCGTTTTTTTTTTTTTTTGTCGCCTGAAGGGGGCTGTGTGGCCCCCTTCCTTTTTCCCTGTTTTTGGGCCCTGGGGACCCCATCCCCCAGGGCCTTACCCCCTTTTTGTAATTAAAATTTAAAAAAAAACGGGAAGGGTGCCGCGTGGCCCCCTTCCCTGGGCCTGTATTGGCCCCGGGGACCCCATCCCCTGGGGCATGGCCTCTATTTTTAATTTTATTCTTTGGAGGGGGCTGTGTGGCCCCCCTCCTCTGGCCATTTAAGGCCCCGGGGACCCCATCCCTCGGGGCCGGCCATACCCTTTTTTTATTTTTTTAAACTTTGGGGAGGGGGCTGCGTGGCCCCCTCCCGGGCCACTACTTGCCCCGGGACCCCATCCCCGGGGCAGGCCCTCTCCGTTGGGGACTGTGGGGGTCCCCAATCCCCCACAGTCCCGCCGGCTCCCGCGTCCCTTGGGAGCCAGCATTGCTTTTACACATGGGGAGCTGCTAAGATGCTGCTCCCCATGTGGAAAAGCAATCGGCTTTGGATATTGGTTTCCCTGCTCTCTCTTCCAATATCCAAAGCAAGTTTGCAATGACAGGACGGGAGCCACGAGGCTCCCGTCCTGCCATAGCAAACTACAGTGTCCTGGGGGTAGGCACCCCGGGACACTGCAGGAGCCGGCCCTGGGGGTGGCGGTCCCCAGGGCCATCAAGGGCTCCAGGAGGGGGCCGCGCGGCCCCCTCCCTTAAATTGCACAGCCCCGGGGAGGTGGTGGTCCCCGGGGCTCTGGGGGTCCGTAATGGACCCCCACATTTATTTTATAAGTGCCCCGGGAGGTGGTGGTCCCGGGCGTGTGGAGGGCTGGAGCCCCCACACACCTTATTTAAATTAAAAAGAAGCCCGGGGGTGGCGGTCCCGGGGCTGCGGGAGGGCAGAAGAGCCCTCCCGCACCATTTTTCAATAAAGCCCCGGGGTGGCGGTCCCCGGGCTTAGGGGCCCTTGAGGCCCCCACACATAAAATTGACCCCCTCACCATGCCCCCGGGACTTGGGCCACCCGGGGCAAAATACAATCAAAGCGCGGAGACCGCGCTCGATTTTTTTCCGGCAGGATTCGCGCACCCTGAGCGCATCCTGCCGATTTAAAAAAAAAAATTATTTTTTTGCCCAGGGGTCCTTGTGGGACCCCCTGAGCAAACCTAGGGGTCAGGGTGTTTCTACCCTGCCCCCTTTGTGCGCTTTGCGCACTTGTTTCTGTCCCTCGGTTCTACCGAGGACAAAATGGCTGCCAACACTTCCTGATTTGGAGTGTTGACAGCCAATTAGCATGCAGCTCGTGATCGGGAGGGTGCGCGAATCCGACGCGGCCATAGATATCACTATCTTTTTACTTTTGATTTTCTCAGCAACTACTGAACGGATTTACACCATTTAACAAAAGGGTTCTTTCTGAACCAAGAACTACCTCTTTGCCAAATTTGGTGTAATTCCGTTCAGCAGTTCGGGCTGTAGCCGTGTCTAAAGTTTCCTATGGAAAATTGCATGGGGAAAACGCGTTTTGGGACCCCCTTTTTTCTCGGCCCCCGCTTGACAAATCCCCGAGACTTTCAGGGTAGGAGCGGACCGGAGCGGGCCATAAAGTTTGAAAATTTTGCGAAGATACGTCAACCGGCAAGAGAGTTATTTCAAATAGAATGTCGCGGATTTCCTATGGATAATAGGTTGTAACTATAACTATCTACTGGCGACTGCCAGTAGATAATATATATATATATATATATATATATACATATATATATATATATATATATATATATATATATATATATATTCACTGAAAAAACCATAGGTTTCAGGCACGTTATAGTTAGAAATTAGCATTTAAAAACCTTAGAAATTCACTGAAAAAACCATAGGTTTTAGGGACGTTATAGTTAGTTGGACATTTCACTCGTACAAAACCAGAGAAATTCGACCGTTATAGTTAGTAGAGATAACTATAACTCGCGCCCCCGCAATGCACTGCTGATGACATCACATATTACATCATTCATGACATGGTCAGTGACATCACTGATGATATCACTGATGACATCTCAAAGGGCTGTATGGGTAGGTGAGTGTGTGTATGGGTGTGTTGGTGAGTGAATGGATGTCTCAGTGGTATATGTGTAATATGTGACGTCATCAGCAGTGCATTGCGGGGGCGCGAGTTATAGTTATCTCTACTAACTATAACGGTCGAATTTCTCTGGTTTTGTACGAGTGAAATGTCCAACTAGCTATAACGTCCCTAAAACCCATGGTTTTTTCAGTGAATTTCTAAGGTTTTTAAATGCTAATTTCTAACTATAACGTGCCTGAAACCTATGGTTTTTTTCAGTGAATTTCAATGGTTTTTAAATGCTAATTTGTAACTATAACGTCCCTATTAAGTCCCCTTGAATCCTGAGGGTCCCTGGGGGCCAACTTGCCCACCAGGTACCTACAGTAAGAGCCACAGAGCTGCATTGCAGACAGGTGGTCTGAGGCCACGCCCCTTTTTACACCACTCTGCAAACGCGGCTTCTAGCGCACTGCTGCTCGGAGGATGAAGTCCACTTGTGTCCTGAGGTCCTCAGGACACAAGAGGACCTCATCACCCCACCAGCAGTGTGCCAGAAGCTGCATTTGCAGAGTGGTGTAAAAAGGGGCGTGGCCTCAGACCACCTCTCTGCAACGCAGCTCTGTGGCACTTACTGGAGGTACCTGGTGGGCTAGTTGGCCCCAGGGACCCTCAGGATTGAAGGGGACTTAATCCCAAAGTTACAAGGCGCCAGGGGTGCGTTTGCACACTTGCCATATCAGGCCCCGCCCCTCCCTGCACCACTGTGCAAGCGCCCCTGGCGCGTTGTAACTTGGAAGATTAAGTCCCCTTGAATCCTGAGGATCCCTGGGGGCCAACTAGCCCACCAGGTACCTCCAGTAAGCGCCACAGAGCTGCATTGCAGAGAGGTGTAAAAAGGGGCGTGGCCTCGGACCCTCAGGATTGAAGGGGACTTAATCCCCCAAGTTACAATGCGCCAGGGGGCGCGTTTGCACACTTGCCATATGAAGCCCCGCCCCCTCCCTGCACCACTGTGCAAACGCGCCCCCTGGCGGGTTTTAAGTTGGGGGATTAATTCCCCTTCAATCCTGAGGGTCCCTGAGGGCCAACTAGCCCACCAGGTACCTCCAGTAAGCGCCACAGAGCTGCGTTGCAGAGAGGTGTAAAAAGGGGCGTGGCCTCAGACCACCTCTCTGCAACGCAGCTCTGTGGTGCATACTGGAGGTACCTGGTGGGCTAGTTGGCCCCCAGGGACCCCCACTATTCAAGGGGAATTAATTCCCCAACTTAAAACGCGCCACAGGGCGCGTTTGCAGAGTGCTGCAGGGAGGGGCCAGCTTTTTTTTTTTTTCTTCCAGAAGGGGGGCTGTGTGGCTTCCCTTCTTTTTGCACTTTTGGGGCCCTGGGGACCCCATCCCCCAGGGCCTGACCCCTATTGTTTAAAAAAATAAAAAAAATAAACGGGAAGGGGGCCGCGTGGCCCCCCCTCCCTGAGGCCAATTTCTGCCCCGGGGACCCCATCCCCCGGGGCATGGCCATATATAAATAATTTTTTGAAAAATATTTTCAAAGGAGGGGTGCTGCGTGGCCCCCCTCCTGAGGCCTCTGTTAGCCCCGGGGACCCCATCCCCCAGGGCTCTGCCTCATTTTTAGAAAAATGTTATTGGGGAGGGGGGCCGCATGGCCCCCTCCCGGGCCACTTCTAGCCCCAGGGACTCCATCCCCCGGGGCCTGGCCACTTCATTGGGGACCATGGGGGGAGCCCCAATTCCCCCACGGTACCGCCAGCTCCCCGCCTCCTGCGGGAGCCTGCATTGCTTTTCCACACGGGGAGCTGCTGACATGCAGCTCCCCGTGTGGAAAAGCAATCTGCTTTGGATTTTGGAAGCGAGAGCAGGTTAACTGCTCTCGCTTCCAAAATCCAAAGCAGAGTTTGCTATGACAGTCATAGCAAATAGCAGTGTCCCGGGGGTGGGCACCCCAGGACACTGCAGGAGCTGGCCCTGGGGGGTGGCGGTCCCCAGGGCCATCAAAGGCTCCAGGAGGGAGGCCGGGTGGCCCCCCTCCCTTTATTTACATAGCCCCGGGGAGGTGGTGGTCCCCGGGGCTCGGGGGTCCATAACAGATCCCCGCTTTTGCATTTTAGTGCCCCGGGGAGGTGGCGGTCCCCGGGGCGTGTGGGGGCTCGAGCCCCCACACAGGTTTAATTTTTTTAAAACAAGCCCCGGGGGTGGCGGGCCCCGGGGCAGCGGAGGGCCGTGTGCCCCTGCGAATATTTAAGAAAAGCACCGGGGGTGGCGGGCCCCGGGGCTTGGGGGGGCCTTGGAGGCCCCCCACACATTAATAAAAAAGATGCCCCAGGGAGGTGGCGGTCCCTGGGGTTGCGGGAGGTCCGCGTGCCCTCCCACATATTATTAACATAGCCCCGGGGAGGTGGTGGTCCCCGGGGCTGCAGGGGCCCCCGCGGGCCCCCACAATTATAAATTATAAATTGGGCAATGCCCCCAGGACCTGGCCCACCCGGGGGCCTCCTTTAAATGAAGCGCGGGAGCCCGCGCTTCATTTTTTAAAATAATTTTGGTGGGATTCGCGACCCCAGCGCGAATTCTGCCGAAATTATTTTAAAACATGCTTTTATTGGCCCTGGGGGCCCTTGTGGGACCCCCTGAGCAGGCCTGGGGGGTCAGGGTGTTTCTACCCTGCCCCCTTTTCTTGTTTTTCACCTTTGTTTCACTGTAGAAACGAGTCACAAGATGACTGCCAACACTTCCTGGTTTGGAGTGTTGGCAGCCAATTAGAATGAAGCTCGTGGTCGGGAGGGTTCGCGAACCCACCGCGGCCATAGATATCGAAACTTTTATTTTTTTAATTTCTCAGCAACTACTGAACGGATTTACACCATTTAACAAAAAGGACTCTTTCTGAACCAAGGGCTACCTTTTTGCCAAATTTGGTGTAATTCCGTTCAGCAGTTCGGGCTGTAGCTTTGTCTAAAGTTTCCTATGGAAAATAACATGGGGAAAACGCGTTTTGGGACCCCCCTTTTTTCTCGGCCCCCGCTTGGCAAATCACCCCGAAACTTTCAAGACAGGAGCTGATCACTAGTTTTGAAAATTTCGCGAAGATTCGTCAGCCGGCGCCAATGTTATTGGGAAAACAAAAAACGCTTTTCCTATGGAAACTAGGTCCAAACTATAACTACCTACTGGCGACCGCCAGTAGGTTATATATATATATATATATATATATATATATATATATATATACATATATATATATATATATATATATATATATATATATATATATATATATATATATATATATATATATATATATATATATTTTTTTTTACCAATCCTGGCAACAGCAAATGACAGGCGCTGACTCCGTGAGAATATGGCAGAGAAAATTTATTCCAACAACGACCTATATATATATATATATGTGAACAAGCTTGCGGAGCAAGCGAAACGCGTTACTGGATTAAACCACTATCTGTTGAGTAATCAAAACTCTGAGTGATCGTTTTATTGAACTGATTTATGGAAATGATGTCCGGCGTGCTTCGCCGGCTGGAAACGATCCTCTGCTAAGGGCGAGGGGAGACAGAAGGAGCAAAACCGTCTAACATATATATATATATATTACACAAAACAGGAAAAATATTAACACTTCAATCCCAATTCATTAAATAAATTGGCAAACAAAAAAAAATCAAAAATTAAAGAGACAAAAAAACACATTTACAGAAATATTATAAAAATGTTAAATGCATTGGAGTCTCCAGTTTATGCAAAGTATAGAAATTGTAGGACTTCGAAGGGTTTGGATACATTATTACCACTCCAAACAGTGCAGCATTAGGTAAAATGTTGGATTTCAGAGGGGTTAAATTTACTATTCACACTCAAGTTTAAGCAACAGTAGGGAAAGCATTGGACTCTGGACGGGTTAAATGTACTATTCCCACTCTAATCTGTGCAACAGTAGGAAAAGTGTTGGACTTTTGAGGGGTTAAATTTACTATCCACACTCAAGTCTCTGCAACAGTGGGAAAAGCGCTGGACTTTGGAGGAGTTAAATATACTATTTCCACTCTAGTCTGTGCATAGTACAATATACATAATTGATAACCAATTACATAATTAATAGTTAATTGTTAATCAATTATTGCTTAATTAACTTCCACCCTACAACTCTACAATTCGAGCAGCCCACACCTAAAATATAATTAAAATATATAATTATTACACAATTTATCTAATTAATAATCAATTAAATATTTAATTATGCACTTAATAGAATTATTTTTAATTATCTAATCAACTCCCCACTGCATAATCCTACAAACCATGCAACCCGCAACTAAAATATGACTAAAATAAATCAATATTGGATAATGTACATAATATTAAATTATTCATTACTTGTCAGTTAATTATCACTTAATTAGCTTCACACCCTACACCTCTGCAAATGCAGAAGCCCGCACCTAAAATAAAACTAAAATATATGATCATTGCACAACTTACATAATTAGTAATCAATAAAATAATTAATTTTAAATTAATTGTCAATTCATCATTACCTAATTATCTTCCCACCCTATACACCTACAAACGTAGCAATCCGCACCTAATATATAAGAATAATAAAGGAATATTACATAATATACATAATGAATATCAATCGCATACTTACTTAAAAATTATGAATTTATTAATATTTAATAATGACTTAATTGACTTCCAACCCTACAACACTATAAATTGCTATTAACAATTAAATGAAAAATTCTGAACCACTTAAAATTACCAACTATATTAAAAAAATGTTATAACAATTATACAAAAAATACTGTAATGTAATGTGAAAGGATTTGTAGAGTGTGGACTAATCACTCGTGAGGGTCTCTAGGCGTTGAGCAGGTGCAGCTGTTCTGATGTCCTGGGGGAGGGTGCTCCAGGTCTCTGCTGCTAGATAGGTGGATGAATGGCCTCCTCCCCTGCTTCTGCGAATGCAGGGGATGTGTGCAAGTGATAGCAAGGCAGATCAGAGATTGCAGGTTGGGTGGTGGAAGTGCAGGCAGAGGTTGAGTTAGGCGGGTCCATTCTGATGCAGCGCTTTGTAGGTTTCTGGACAGGGAGCCAGTGGAGTTCCCAGAGGTGAGGCATGATGTGGGTGCAGCAGGGTAGGTTGAGAACCAGTCTGGCAGTGGAATTTCGGATGGTTTGGAGCTTGTGTGTGAGGTGGGCAGGTATTCTGTAGTAGAGTGTGTTTCCAGAGTCTAACTTGCTCATGATCAAAGCCTGGGTGACAGTCTTTCTGGTGTCCATTAGGAGCCATTTGAAGATCCTTCTGAGCATGCGGAGGATGTTGAACCAGGCGCATGTGATGGGGTTGATTTGCGGTTCCATGGAGAGTTCGATGTCCAGGATGATAGCCAGGTTTTCAGCCCTGTCGGTGGAAGTCAGGGTTGGTCCAATTTTGAGGGGCCACAAGGTGGTGTCCAAGTGGGAGTTTTTGTGTCCGAAAATCAAGACTTCCATTTACTCTGTGTTGAGTTTCAGGCAGTTGGTGCGCATCCAGATGGCGACTTCCGTCATACAGCATTTAAAGTTGGTTTTGGTGTTAAAGGGGTCTTGTGAGAGGGATAGGATGGGTTGCCAGTCATTGGGATAAAGGGTTGAGGCTGATTGCGTTGGAGCAGGTGGTGTTCGCAAGGGTGCATAGTAAGAGGGTAGCGCTGAGGGATGACCACTGTGGGACTTCGCATATGACGTCTATAGGTTCAGAGGTGAAAGGTGCAGCCTGGCATGTTGCATTCTTCCATACAGGAGGGAGAGCATCCATTGAAGGGCTGATCCATGGATTCCTGCGTCATGGAGTCTGGTGATGAGTGTGTGATGGGAGACAATGCTGAAAGCGGCGGTGAGGTTGAGCAGAATTAGGGCTACGGAGTGTCCTCTGTCCATAATGGTGCAAATGCCGTCTGTTGCAGCGATAAAGTCCATTTTGCTGTTATGGTTGCTGCGAAATCCTGATTGTGAGTTGTCAAGGAGTTTGTGTTGTTCGATGTAGCGGGAAAGCTGGCTGTTTATGGCTTTATCCAAGATTTTTCCAGGGAAGGGAAGTAGAGAGATACGTCAATAGTTGCAGAGGACTTCCGGGTCAGCAGATTATTTCTTGAGAAGAGGGGTGACATCTGTGTAATACTAACACATAAAATTAATATATAAACTAAAACACATTAAATTAATTAGAAAACAATATTCTTTACAACTATGTTATTAAAAATGATATTTACAGCAATGATATTCTTTACAATGATATTACTTACCAGAGGAACTGATATTCTTGACAACAATATTTCTACATCACAATATTTGTTTTCGATATTTCTGTCTCCCAATATTTCAAGTTGATATTTTGTCTAAATGCCACCCAATTCTTTATGTCTTCCTATTCAACCGGCCCAAAGGAATCTCATCATTTAGACCCTGCATGTTTGTTTGTATTCTATAAACCCACCACTGTTCGTATGTCAACAGTGCATTTTTCATAACCTTATGGGTGGTTTCAGTTTTTCAATCGCGTACCACTCGATGTCATTCTCTGTGTGTTTATTTTCTAACAAGTGTCTGGTTAGTCTCTCTTGCACCTAAGAATGCCTCTATGTTCACTTATTCGTAGTCTTACTTTACAGGTTGCCCCAGGTCCAGTGTGTTACATCTCCTTGTGAATTTGCACACACTGCATCCCCCACGAGAGGCATGCCCAAAGGGAGGTGCGTGTTTCACAGGGTTTTGTTCTGTCCCCCGTTACCTGTTTCCTCAGGCTGGTATGTACAAGGGTATACCGGAGGCTTTTGCCTTTCCTAAAGGAAAACATTGGTTGCTCAATGTTAAGGTCTCCTGAGTTCAGGATATTACAATGTTTGTTCACTAGTTTTTTCAATTTATTAGAACTCGGACAATATGTTGTGACATATATGGGTCTTGTTACCACTGTTTTTTTGTGCGATGCCAGAACCAGCTCCATATTGTTTTTTGCCCGCTTCTCAGCTCTTTTAATGATGTTTTGGTGATAGTGTATCTCATTCATTTTGAAGCTTAGATTTTTAGCATGTTTTTGGTATGTAGCAATAATGGTGCAATTTCACCTCAGGTGCAGGAATTGGCCCACAGGAAGTCCTAACAGGGAACACAGGTGGAAACCTTCATACCGTAGTAAGCTATTTCTGTCAGGGGGTTTATAGTACGCCTCAGTTTTTTTTAAGGCCCCCGCTTCTGAGTAAATTTTAAAGTCTAAAAAGGATATCTCTTTGGTGCTTATTGACATTGTGAATTTCAAGAAGGAATCTAGCGCATTCAGCCAGTTGGTGAAAGTTTTCACCTCCTCTTGTGACCTTTTCCATATCAGGAGGATGTCGTCTATGTACCCTTCCATATGACCACATGTGTCTTGTAGGGGTTGGAATCATGAAAGGTGAACTCTGATTCAAATGTATGGGCATAGAAACACACTAGCTCGGTGCAGATGTGCTACCTATGAAAGTTCCATGGACCTGTAGGAAGAACTGTTGTATGGCGTCTACTTCCTCAGTAGGTGCTGTGCGTTTGTTGGACAACATAAACGTTGGGATGGTGCCTGACTGATTCTATGCAACCCCTCAGGATATGTTGGTCTATAGTCCTGCTTGCTCATAGTGCAACCATAAGTACCTCTGTATCTAGGAAGGTAACAAATGGATTGTGCAACCTCAGAACATGACAACCCTGACTTCCCAAGGATTCGCAGTAACAGATCTAGAACCCTTTCACTCAGTCACTTGTGCATACCCAAAGGGATATACAAGAAGTACACAACAAGGTGTTTCAATATTTATTTCAGCATTGCAATTCTTGAATAATATATACATGGTGCAACGATTAATAGACTGAAGCAAATGAGAGTTATTAGCATCAAAAGAACAGTGAATAGGATAAACAATTACACGATTGTGCTAAAGCACTGTATATATGCTGGCATATAAGTACTCTGTATAGTGTACTCCTACTATGCACTCCCTAACCTAGTTGCCTAGTGAGGACGATCTGACAAAATCCCCTACTAGATGATCTGACTCCCCATTACCTGAGGGTAAGTGTCTTCAGGTGTCCTTCTTGGTCACAGAGGGAAACAGGAACAGCTGGGCTGGAATTTTGACAAGCAGCGAGCTCGCAGTGACAGCAGAGTGCTCTTCTAATTTGAACACAGAAGTACTCATGTATATATAATAAACAGATCCATGCTACTGTGCCGAGACCTCAGCCAGGCTGTCGTTGTTTATCCTTTTATGGTAGCTATGTCATCTAGCGGACGATCAACAAATAACAACATTTGCACAATGAACCTCACAGCTTGTACTAGATGTTAAAGGTGTCGTGATAATGTACCAAGGAAGTTGAAATGTAAGTAAATGTAGTTTCTAAGAACCATATCCTGCACATTCATGGAAGCAAATGTGTGTCAAAAGTCAATGTGTAGAAATGAAGGCAACTTAAAAAACGTGTGTATGTAAAATGGCAATGTTTCTCCCCGGGCCTAAACCAGCCATGTGAAAGAACTGTCCCTCATATTCAAATTTGGTTTTGTGTTTGTACCATATGTATGCAGTCCAGTATGACCCCGGGGGGGTCTCATCTATTCCCAACGTTGCATCTCTAGTAGATTCTCAATTCCCTCAAGGGCAGCTCATGAGGGATAATCGTATGGAGTGACTCTATGTCCAGAGTGATCAGCATCTCCTTTTCTGGGTCAAATGCTATCTCCTTTAGTAGATTCAGGACATCTTTTTGTGTCTTTTAGGTATAAGGTCATTGCCCTTACTAGAAGAGGTAGGAAGACGTCATAAAACTGTGATAGTGGCTCTAATGCCAACCCAATCCCTGAAACAATAGGGCGGCCTGGGGAAGGATGTTTATTTTTGTGGATCTTGGGCATAGGGCGGTTGTGGCTCTTTTTTAATAAGGAATTCTCCCTCCTTTGTCATGGTCCATCCCTTTTCTTTTCCTGCCTTAACTAGAAATATAATCTTTTTCATCACATTTTTAGTAGGGTCCTGCCTTGGTTGCTTGTAGTACCTGTTATCGTTCAATAGCCTGAGACATTCATCATGGTACATTTGTCTGGGTAATATGACGACAGCTCCCCCTATGTCTGCTGGTAGGATTACAATAGACTAATATTTCTTCAGTTCCTTCATAGCATTTCCCTCTCTTTTTTAATGTTATGAAATATGTGTGGTTTGTTATTTTTTTAGAACATCCACACCACGATTTACTGCTTTATCGAAAGTGACTACCTCAGTGGGTAACTGGTGTAAGGGTGGCAAAAGGGTGGATCTGTTGTGTAGACCTGTGTTTATTTCTCTCCCATCTTCGCCTGTCATTTCTTTGTTAAAAGAAAACCTTGAGACTTATTCTCCTAAGGAATTCATCTACTTCACTTCTGAGTTTAAAAAGGTCATCATTTGGGGTAGGGACAAATCTCAGACCTTTGCTGATCAGTCAGTAGCGGCTCCTCGAGGGAGTGCCGCGGGGCGGTGAGGCGGTCCGGGGGAGGGGCAGGGTGGGTGGGCAGTAAACTCCGGAATACGGCAGAACGGAGGTAAGTACATAAATAAATAAATAAAACAAATTACATTGCGCGTGCTGCAACGTACTTACCTCCGTTCGGCCGTATTCCGGAGTTTACTGCCCACCCACCCTGCCCCTCCCCCGGACCGCCCCACCGCCCCGCGGCACTCCCTCGAGGAGCCGCTACTGTGATCAGTCCTCTTTCAGTTTCAGTTAAGTGTTTCTCACTGAGATTGATAATTTTATCATTTAATGCTATTATTATGTCCTCATCCCTCATTGGGGCTGTTAAAAAAAAAATCCGCCCTGTTCTGTCTCGTTCCCTTTCATGAGACCCTGCGATCTTTCTTTCTCCATCTTCCATGGTCTCTGCCTCTGTCCAGAAAAGGAGGGTAAGGGTGTTGCCATGGGTATCCCTGTGGAGGGGTTAAGGCGGGAGCCCATAAGGTTTTGGCCACCCCATTGTTGGCTCCCATGTGGTCCTAGGTTGTGTGGACCCTGGGTTTGAGGTCTTTGTCTGTTGCCCTTTTAATTTCTTGAAAAAGTCTGTCTGAGTTTGAGAGTTTGAGAAGACAGTACTCCCTGTTGAGGTCTCAGATGACCTACTGTTTTTTTCTTTCCTAGTTCTCTTTTGAACACAGATATACTGTTTCATGGGAGAACTTATTAAAGTCTTTGAGGGAACTTGTTTATCTTGTACTGGGTTAGGTATTGTTTAAACTCTGAGATACCTTTTATGACTTCTTCCAATTTTTTCTTAAAGACAGTTATGTTTACCTGTGTCTTAACATAATTTTCACTTGTCTTGATTTTAATATCAAGGGCATCTGAGAGTTTTTAGCTGTCTTTATAATAAGCACCAGCATGTCGTGTGTGCACTTCCAGGTCATTAGTGGTCACTCAAATCTGAATTCTTTATCATCTAAAAATATTCTCCATTCACTAGTCACTATTAGTCAATGTGAGGCTGCATTACCTCTGAGATATTCTGTCATGACAGCCCCATAGAGCATAGTGTTGACCTGTGTTTTAAATCTGTTAGTGACTCCCAATCACTTAGCTGAGTCAGTGTCTCTGTTAGTGATGTGTCCCCTATCATTGACAATGTTGATAAAATTGATGACACTTTTTCATCATCAAAAAAAGACCTTCCATGATTGTCCACCATTTTGGTTCAAACGTTGGGTTAAATGTATAATGTCCCAGCTATTTCCCACAGTTGTTCCTGCTGCCCAAAATCGTTATATTACATTGAGAGAAAGGGAGAATTTAGATACTGCACTTCCTCCTGAGACACACCATAAATCACAATGAGTGCAGTAAATCTATTGACAGAACAAATGATTCCTATTACTAACTCCTTGTCCCCAGGTTATTGGATGCCTTCTGGATCAAAAGGTTTTGGATGAGGTAGTTTCATCCATGTAATGTGGTATGCTTCATCATTGGCTACTTCATCCTACTCTGATAAAATGGTTTTACCAGGGCAGACTCAACCCCAATTAATTGAGACGTTCACAAGATATATTCTTTTCCTGGATAGTACAGGGATCGAGTTTATATTAAAAATACCTTCAGGTATAGCACAGGTATATCCTTTATTATGTGGTACCTCAGGTCAAATATTTGTTTGACCCAAAAGGGGTCCAATAACCTGGGGACAAGGAGTTAGGAATAGAAATAACCTGTCTGTCAATAGATTTACCACACTCATTGTGATTTATGCTCTCTCTCACTGTCACAGGTACCTAAATCTGGGCCTGAGGGTCAGACTTACTCGCTTTGCCAATGTTTGTTTTTCTTTTCTATTTTGGTAGCTGCAGTTTTATGTTTACACTATGTATACAATAGTATGGAATGTAAAGACAAAACTCACACCTGACTTAGAACAGGCTACGATCTCTGTAGCACTTGAAAGGAATATACATTATACTGTCTGTTTTTAAAACACACTTACCCACTCAGCCATTGTAAAATCCCCTGTTGCGTATTTCTTAATGTGGGCGAGAAGTTTCTTTTCTTAGATCTTCTTTTATTTTGCTTTGTTTTCTTTTCTTTTTTCTCTTCTTTTCTTTTTCATTCAGAAAGTTTGAAAATGAATACACCACATTGTAAAATTTAGACAGTAGTTCCATTTTTAATGTTCAAACCGTTTGTAGGTCTGGTTAAAGTCAGCTGTAGCTGTCTCACATAGCATATACCATGAATTGTAGACACGGGCAATAGGATAGCCTCCTCATACATTGGTTGTTGTAAATGTTATTTACATGTTGATCAGCCCACATTCCTCAAGAATTCACCTACTCATTGAATGTAACTATCCGTCTTAATGTATGGAGTTTTACCTTTTTACCGGCAAATGGCTATTTCATATGTAGCAGATGTATGAGTCTGCATTTAGTGACAGTGAAGCATTGGATTTTCTTATAGCACTGTTAACAAAAGAAGTCAGCAGGGGCACCTCTCACATTAAAGCCCCCATTAAAGGCCCTTTGAGAAAAACTGTAATTACGCTCGAAGTAATTAGAGTAATTTCGGTAATTTTGTGTCACTCTTTTCATGTGAAATTACTGAAAATTACACAATTATGCCTGTTCGCATAACTTGCGCCCAAGCTAACTGTAACTCCTTCACTCTGCAACCTTGCCTAAAGAAACAATACCCCTACTCTTCTCTAATAACCGTCGTCCACCTGCAACACATACGTGAGATAGAAACATTCTGCAAACTTCACATTCAAAATTAAACATCACTGTTAAAATGAAGACTCATCTAATGCAATAAAAATCGAGGCCTAGGAATCAAGCTAAGTTAATAAATTCACCATACAAGATAGGCTAGCAAATATATCAACCGACTGCATTAATGCACAATTTACATTCAACATCAATCTAGAAGAACACTTATCATCATTAATGCATCACTGAATCACGTGTTAATAAAACCCAAAACGTTTTACATTGGTTAGCATGATAAGCACATGTTCTAAACATTAAACCTTAACCCTTCCATTGAATGGTGTTAATTTATACAATAACATGTCAATTAATTCACACTTTCTCCTAATATCTAATTCCTTCACAACATTGAATAACGGGTAAGTGCGGCTTACGATTACATTGCACTCCTAACAGGTACCCTAAGGTAGGATACGAAATCCTCCCTATATCAACTCCCCCCTCTGATGACATTGAGTCATCACAAATTATCCCATCTCATCAGATAAGCCTATCGATGATCATCTAGGAAAGTAATCAGCAAGAAGGACCAATCTAAACAGATGTTGTCACCATCCTCTGTTGCCTGAACTTCTCCATCCGCCTCAAGTTATTATAACTGTCCTGCAGCCTTTGTATTCATCTATCCTTCTCCTTCTGATCTCTCTCTCTTTGCTTCACTCTGTGCCGCTTGTATCCCCTCACCAATCCAACTAACACAATAACACAGATGATAACAATCAAGATAGGCAGTGTAACATATCCCATCAATCCACTTCCCAAATTTACAAACCATCTCCCAACCTCACCAAATCCTTGCCCCACTTTATCCCAAACACCCTCAGCAGCCAGGTACGTTAATTCCTGATGTAAGGCAGTTATGTTACTAATGTACTTCTGCAAATCCTTACTCCTGTCAGGGGTAAAAGTACAACACTCTTGGACCTTCAGTGTATGACAAACTCCACCTTCTTTTGCGAGCAAAACATCAAAAGCAAGCAAGTTATGCATTACCATAGCCCTGATCAAAAGCATCTCACCATCTATGAGCAACAAGGATCTTGCAGTGTCTGTGTATAGTTTAGCAACTATGGTAGACAGCTTCCTAATCTTAATATCATTCAACACCACACCCAAACTAGGTATCAAGGCTCCAAAGATGTCTCCTATAACTTCTCCAGCGCTTGCTCCACGTTTTTGTCTAGCATGTGTCACACCACTCAAAGCATCCAGTTCCTCCACATGGTATTTCTTTGGGAATACCACAGCCAGATAACAAATACTGTACCATTTACTAGGCAACCTCATGTATGCCTTCTTCCCACACACAAAATAGACTCCTGGAATAGGATATACATTATACTCCAAAAACATCTTCCATGGACCATGAACTAAAAATGTGTGATCACACTCACTCTCTCCTACAAATATAGAGCTATACCCACTCCCAGCCTGCTTAATACATAACCTTCCATTGTGTTGCCAGTCTAAAGCTAATGGCCCTGGACTCCCCTTCGCACGATGGTTCAACTCCTTGTTTATCCAATTAGGGTAGGAAGTAGTATAAAATAACTCCCTGTCTTTTTTTCTCATATTTGTTCAAATGCTTATAAACTCGCACTTCAGACAATACTACATCATAATTGGAAAAATAATACTCAAAATGGCCTTTCTGATCAAACATGTTAAGAAGCAAACTACAACTGATGCCATAGGTCGCGGGTAAGTAATGGTAGGTGATGCTCTCTTTTACAGACACAGGTAGCTGCATACATACATAGCAAACACAAGGAGATGATGGACGGAGTGCTGAAACTTTTCAAACACTCACCCCCAGTCACAGATCTGGGTTGAATCCATCATCATTCTTTAGCTCACTTTGCCACCCCAGTTCAGACACAGCTATATGCAAATAAGTCTTGACCCTGTGCCTCATGGGAACAGTCCAGCCCGAACTGCCAAGCCATGTCTTCCCTGGACCGGAAACAAGCATCCTGGGACCGGTTTCGGGCTAACAGCCCTCATCAGCCAGGCTAGCTTGAATCCAGTGGCAAAGTGAGCAAGGGACCCCCGTCTGGGCATACCCTGCCAACTGGCCATGTCTGAACTGGGGTGGCGGAGTGAGCTAAAGAATGATGATGGATTAAACCCAGATCAGTTGACTGGGGGTGAGTGCTTGCAATGTTCAACACTCCGTCCATCATCCCCTTTGGTTTTGCTAAGTTCACCCTAAGTTGGCAGGGTATGCCCAGACGTGGGTCCCTTGCTCACTTTGCCACTGGATTCAAGATAGCCTGGCTGATGAGGGTTATGAACCCGAAACCGGTCCCAGGATGCTTGTTTCCGGTCCAGGGAAGACATGGCTTGGCAGTTCGGGCTGGACTGTTCCCATGAGGCACAGGGTCAGACTGATTTGCATATGGCCATGTCTGAACTGGGGTGGCGGAGTGAGCTAAAGAATGATGATGGATTAAACCCAGATCAGTTGACTGGGGGTGAGTGCTTGCAATGTTCAACACTCCGTCCATCATCCCCTTTGGTTTTGCTAAGATCGCCCTAAGTTGGCAGGGTATGCCCAGACGTGGGTCCCTTGCTCACTTTGCCACTGGATTCAAGATAGCCTGGCTGATGAGGGATATGAACCCGAAACCGGTTCCAGGATGCTTGTTTCCGTTCCAGGGAAGAAATCGCTTGCCAGTTCGGGGTGGACTGTTCCCATGAGGCACAGGGTCAGACTGATTTGCATATGGCCATGTCTGAACTGGGGTGGCGGAATGAGCTAAAGAATGTTGATGGATTAAACCCAGATCAGTTGACTGGGGGTGAGTGCTTGCAATGTTCAACACTCCGTCCATCATCCCCTTTGGTTTTGCTAAGTTCGCCCTAAGTTGGCAGGGTATGCCCAGACGTGGGTCCCTTGCTCACTTTGCCACTGGATTCAAGATAGCCTGGCTGATGAGGGTTATAAACCCGAAACCGGTCCCAGGGTGCTTGTTTCCGGTCAAGGGAAGACTGGCTTGGCAGTTCGGGCTGGACTGTTCCCATGAGGCACAGGGCCAGACTGATTTGCATATGGCCATGTCTGAACTGGGGTGGCGGAGTGAGCTAAAGAATGATGATGGATTAAACCCAGATCAGTTGACTGGGGGTGAGTGCTTGCAATGTTCAACACTCTGTCCATCATCCCCTTTGGTTTTGCATACATACATAGCAATCCCTAGCTTTGATAGTGTCTGTGTATTCATACAACAATTAGCATAAGCATTAAGAGTGTAATCGCTCTTAGACAAATCTATGTGGAGATGTTGCTCTCCCTTAGCAGCAAAATCGTCAGTTATTCCTAGAGTACCTCTTTTTGGAATGCCTGGCACAGGGGTAGCCACTTCAAGGGCACCATCCTGTCGTCCCTCTTCTGACAACCCAGGAGCTACCTCTTCTATTAGTACTATCATCGCCTCCACTCCAATAGTTATGAATGTGCCTATAATACACCTGCGCTTCCAGTTCGGATTTCAAGACTCCATTGTTAAACAGTTTCAAACCCAAATCGGAATAAGAAGTTAGGTTCCACTTGAGGAAAGCAGAAACACAAAAGTTTCTTAAGCGGAGTCTCAGACAACTTTTCTCTTGTTCACTTATTTCTGTCTTCCTTTATTATCTTCCCTATATGCACAAGTTTACAAGACTTCCTTAACCCTACTCTGTCTTCTTCCAGGTGTTATCCCAAATTTTATTCTTCATCCACTCGGGTCTAGGTAATATTCTTTCTTTATGCGCCTTTATCACAGTTCGTAAAGTTCGTTCATCATCTCTAATGAGCATCTAAACCCAATTGTTGTTCAATCAATTGCAATAAATCAGCTCTCAACACTGCTTAATTCTCCGATCCTGGTACTATGCCCAGAGGAAAGAAAGTGGAATAATTCGGAATCAAGGATCGCAGGTCATTCAGTCTTGCTGGATATGGGACGGCCAATGAGAGGAGAGCATGCACTTCAGTCCCAGGAATCTTCAACAGGACTTTCAGAGCTTGCCCTCGTCGGCATTGGCAGCTAGATAGGTCCACTCAGGTGAAGAGTACCTCTGACAAGGCACTCTAACTCTTTTGGACTGCCTAGAGCTCAGCCCCTCACCTTCAATATCACTCAGTTCAGATTTGGACTTTTCAGCAATGGGTACAAGCCCTCTTTCAGGTGCAAGCCTCAGATTCTTCCTTGGTTCTCTTTCTGGCCAGATCTCTATCAGGCCCGTCCTCGATTTCAACTGCACTTGCCCTGTTCCTTCACTGGCTCCCTCGTAGGGTTCAGACTCCTTCTCAGTCACCAGGGTCTTGTCTACCTCGGAGGCGACATCAGCGGCTTGTTCAACTGGACCCCCCTCTGATCGTTCTAAATGCTGTTCAGCCCCCACCGATTCCTCTGCATCTTGGCTCTCCCTCAGCAGTGACCCTCCAGTCATGTCCATCAGTTCTCCAGTCAGAGGAGCTGTCTCTTCAGAGGGACTTGGCACTCTTCTTGTGTGAGAGTCATAGATCCGATTCGGAACTCCGCCACACTTTACAGCAGTCGTAGTCACCAATATCACTTAGTATGGTCCATGCCAGCGGAGTTTGAGGCAGTTCTTCTCACATGTCTCTTCACAAGTACCCAGTCTCCGGCCAGATCGTGACAAAGGTCTCTAGTCATTGGTGCAGTTGCTGCCTCAACCTGATGAGACACAGAATGAACACCAGCCAATCCTTTGCAGTAGTCAAGAACCAAATCATCCATCATGTTAACAAGTGCATTGGCAGGCACAGCAGGCAATCTCATCGCTCTCCCCACAAGGATCTCATGAGGGGACAAACCAGTCCTCTTATCAGGGGTACTGCGCAGACTCATCAGCACTAGGGGCAACGCATCAGGCCATATCAAGGAAATGGAAGCATACACTTTCGTCAGTCTGAACTTCAGGGTGCCATTGACCTGCTAAACCATTCCTGATGCCCGGGCCTGTAAGCGCAATGCAATCTTTGTTCTATCATCAAGGCTGCACACAGTAGTTTTAGGACCTTGTTATTGAAATGAATCCCTTTGTCCAATTCCAATAAAATTGGAAATCCGAACCTTGGAATGAGTTCCCTTTCCAACAGCTTACCTACTGTGAGACTGTCGCATCTACGTGTAGGATAGGCTTTGACCCGATGGGAGAATAGACACACCACAACCAAAATGTATCTCAATCCATAGCACAGAGGCATCTCAACAAAGTCCAACTGCATCCTCTTGAAAGGCCCTCCTGACCTCGCAATGTGACCTAGTGTAACAACCGTTTTCTTCCCTGCATTGATCTGTTGACAAATCACAAATCGATGGCACAAAGCCTCTGCAACCACTTGAAACTTGGGGTTAAACCGAGTCTTCATGAACACCCTTACCATAGCATCCCTGAATACGTGTGCTATACCATGTATCTGCTTTGCCTTTGGATATAATAAACAATCGGGCAGAACCGCTCTCTCATCTGTCGACACCCAAATGTTGTCATCTCTCTTCACACATCCTGATCTGATCCACCCTACCTACTCCTCCTCAGATACTTCTTCCTACAAGCACCTCACTTCATCCCAAGTATCCGCCACAGCCAACATCACATTAAAATTGGTCACTTCCATTTCCTCATTCTTATATTCTCCATTAAAAGGTACAAGCATTTAAAGTTTAAAGCACAGTAATGAGCAATTTCAACAGCGTAGTTATTCCCAGCAGTGACATAATCAGCCCCCTTGCACTGCGCAGAGCACTTCACAACTGAAACTTATTTTGGCAACTATAAAGCTTCCACCAGTTTTCTCACCACCTCCCTGTTTCTGATTGGGGAGCCAGAGGAGGTCATAAATACCCTTTGAGACCACAGCTGTCCGAAGTCATGAACAACTCCGAACCCATATTGGCTATTAGTGTAGATCGTCACTCGAAGTTTCTCAGAAACGCAACATGCACGAGTCAGAGCAACAAGCACAGCCACTTGCATGGAGTGTACTCCTTGTAACCAAGCAGGTTCCACCACTCCAGTAACAGTACAGACAGCAAAAGCTGCTCTCAAGTTTCCTCCATTGTCCCTTAAACATGAACCATCAACAAACAGATCATAATCAGAATTGGGCAGTGGCTCATCGACAATGTCAGGACTTGGTTTGGTATATGGTTCAGTGACATCAAGACAATCTTGGTCTTCACTTCCCCCCCCCCGGATCTGGAGTAGGAAACAAGGTAGCAGGGTTCCATACAGAACAACGTTTCAAGGTGACATTTTTGACTGACAAAATTATCTGCTCATATTTGATCAGCCGGTTATTTGTCAAATGTTGTGTTTTGGTTCTGGTCAACACAATTTCAACTGAGGGGGAACATATACAGTTAGTGGGTGACCCTTCACGATACTCTCGCATTGTTCAATGCTGACACCTGTTGCAGCAAAGGACTGGAGACATCCAGGCAATGCAGAAGCCACAGGATCCAGAGTAGCAGAGAAATAAGCAACTGGTCTACGGGCACTACCATGCAACTGTGTGAGGACAAAGAGTGCACACCCTTCTCGTTCATGGCAGAACAGCAAAAACACTTTGTTGTAATCAGGCATTCCTAGAGCCGTAGCGCGACACAGACTCTCTCTCAGCTCCAGGGAACCAAGCAGGAAGTCGTTATACCATGGTACCAGATCCGACACATCCTTAGGTGTCAAAGTCTGCAAAGGTTTAGCCAACAGAGAGAAATTTGGAATCCACTGTCGACAGTAGCCCACCATTGCCAGGAACATCCTGACTTCCTTCTGGGTATGTGGTGGATTCATTTGCATGATCGCCATCACTCTCTCTGGTGACACCTTCCTCTTGTCCCTCTTGATTCGATGTCCCAAGTACTGCACCTGATTTAGACAATACTGAAGCTTACTTGGGGGCACCATATGCCCGTTCTCAGCCAAGTGATTCAACAGTGCAATAGTATAATTTCTACAAGCCTCTCTTGTATTCAATGCAATCAAAAGATCATTGATGTATTTGACCAGAACTGAGCTGTGTAGCAGGACTAAAGTCTCAAGGTTCTTCTTCAAGATCTGATTGAAGATGGATGGGTTCTCAGTATACCCCTGTGGGATACAATACCATGTTAATACACGATCTCCCAACCGGAAAGCAAATGAAAATTGGTTCTCCTCATGTAGTGGGATCGAGAAAAAGGCTTGACAGAGCTCAATAACTGTGAACCAGACAGCTTCACATGGGATTTGGAACAATATCACTAATGGATTCGGTACCACAGGACAGCAAGGAACCACAATGTTGCTAATCTTTCAAGGATCCTCAACAACACAATATTTGCCACTAGGTTTCTGTAAGCCCATATTAGGAGAGCTACATGGACTCCCCAAAATCTCCTTCAGAATGCCTTGTTCAATCATGGAATTGGTCACAGCAGTAATACCTGCCACAGTTTCAGGAGTCAAATTATACTGTGGAGTCCTTGGGAATTCAGCATTAGGTGTAACCTGTATGGGAACTGGTTCAACCCCCTTGATGAGTCCTATCTCTTCGCCTGAGAAATCCCACACCACCAGGGAGCCAGTATCTATTTATGGGTTTATCCTCCACCGTTAGCATGGGAAACATGGACACATAGAAATTCTGATTTGCCAGCTTAAAAGCAATGTCCTCATCATTGGTTTGCAATTCTATTCCCTTTGGGGTGCAATATATGGTACAGTTCAGTTTACACAACAGGTCACGCCCCAATAAACATACAGGACTTGAATTGCACACCTCAAACTGGTGTTGGTTCTCAACAGACCCAATCTACACAGGTACCTCTTCCGTCAGTGGGTTAGACATCCTTTTGTTTGCAACACCTACAACTTTGATCGATTTTCCCAAGAGGGGTACGTTTGGGGCTTCTGCTGTTCTCACAGTAGAGCAGGTAGCGCCAGTGTTGATCAAGAATATAATTGGGTGGCCATTTACATCTGCATTAACTTATGGTCCTCACTGGTCTACCTCCAAGACTGTGCCAAGTGTACAGTCTTCCTTCCCTCTCAGGCACCATCAATCGACTCCCTCAAGGGCATCTGATGGTAAGTTCGATTCCCCAGGGGCACCACTGGAGGTTGCGGTACTGGTATGGCATGACTTGGAGGTCCCCCCATATTTTGTGACCTAGGTCTAGTCAGTCTGTATCAATGCAGCGTTATTCTGTCCCTGACTAAACCCCCCAAATTTCTCCTGATTTGCAGGGTTGAGGCGACATTCACGTTTCCAAAGCCCCACCTTGTTTAAAAAATGATACGCCGTGGACGATTTTAGGGTTGCCACATATATTCCTGTTTTGGTGTCCAGAGGGGTAGAGCCCCCTCTGCCCCTTCCCTGCCCAGGTATACCTCCATTTGCCCGTGTCGGAACTCCAGCGGGATTTGTTCTGTGTACCTGAGGATCATTTCCAGTAGGTGCCTGTACCTGCCCCCGTTGAGCGCTCCGCAACATCAGATTTTCCTTCAATCTCTTATGCTTGGAATCAACATAGTCACTACAATACCTGGCATAGTGCAGAATTTTATCTACAGTCTTATTTTGCCAGCAAATCAAGGGTTGTTGTATCATGAGACTGATTTCAGGCCTCAACCTAGTTACAAACTTGGACACAAACTGTCCCATGTCCTTGGGGTCGAGCGTGTCCAACCCGCTGTATAGTTTGAAAGCCTGTAACAGCCTTTCATAGTGCTCATGGGCAGCCTCCTTGGGTTCTTGGGTTGTCCTGTTGATTTTGACCCAGTCAATATCCTGTGGTGCTATTTTAGCTTGTAACCACGTGATCACTTGACTATATTTCTTCATCACCATCGGGGACGGACATCGGTGACAGATCATGGGTCACTGTCTGGTTCCTTCTCAGACCACTCTATGGCTATCTTGCACGCAGACCACAAGTCACTCGGTACCACAATCTCAAACAATGTATTCAAATCAATCCACAGCACCTTTGAGATCTTCACAAACTGGTCAACCTGTTTATACCACTCAGCTGGTTTCTCCCTCAATTTTGGAAACTCATTAGTGAAAGCGGTGAGATCACCTTGACTCCAGGGTACATGCACATATCCCCTACTAGGCACTTCCTGTAATGGGTATACCTCGGCCCCTGCTGACCCCCTCCTGGAGGAGGTGGATCTCCTGACACCTTCTTTGCATTCTTCTTTATTTGACCACTTCTCTTCCCATTTGTCTAACATACTCCATGCCGTCCTGGTCAGGGACCTGCTCTCTCCCCCCGTAGCTCCGCTGTTAAGTGCCACCGCTCCGGCACTGTGCTCTGCCTGGTCAGGTAGGTGTTCGAGGCCCTCCTCTACCCGCAGGCTCCTGCCTGCACCTCATCCCTGGTGGTCCAGTGGGAGAGCCTTGCTCTTCCGCTGGCCGCTGCTGTCTGTGTCTGTCTTTGTGCTGTTTTTCTGCCTCTCTGTGCCCATTTTCTGTCTTCCTTCTAGCCTCTTCACTGTATCTTTGTTGTGCCTGTATTCTTTATTGTGCCTGTGTCTTTGGTGTTCCTGTATTCTTTATTTGTGACTGTGGCTTTGGTGTGCCTGTCTTATTGTGCCAGTGGTTGTACCTGTGTCCTCTGTTGTTGTTTGGCCGTTTTCTGTGCCCGTTTGCCCTTCGTGCCCTTCCCGCCACTGCTGCCCCTGCATCCCCTCCCCCCTGCCAGTTCCCGCCTCCCAGCTGCACTTCCCTCCCCCTCCCCTACTTAATGGCGGCCGCTGCGAGGGAGTGCGAGCAAGACCTCTGACCTCCTGGTCAGGGACCTGCTCTCTCCCCCGCAGCTCCCCTGTTAAGTGCCACCGCTCCGGCACTGGGCCTGGTCAGGTAGGTGTTCGAGGCCCTCTTCCACCCGCAGGCTCCTGCCTGCGCCTCATCCTTGGTGGTCCAGTGGGAGAGCCTTGCTCTTCTGCTGGCCGCTGCTATCTGTGTCTGTCTTTGTGCTGTTTTTCTGCCTCTCTGTGCCCGTTTTCTGTCTTCCTTCTAGCCTCTTCACTGTATCTTTGTTGTGCCTGTATTCTTTATTGTGCCTGTGTCTTTGGTGTGCCTGTATTCTTTATTGTGCCTGTGTCTTTGGTGTGCCTGTCTTATTGTGTCAGTGGTTGTACCTGTGTCCTCTGTTGTTGTTTGGCCGTTTTCTGTGCCCGTTTGTCCCCCGTGCCCTTCCCGCCGCTGCTGCCCCCGCGGCCTCTCCCCCCCTGCCGGTTCCCGCCTCCCAGCTGCGCTTCCCACCCCCCTCCCCTACTTAATGGCGGCCGCTGCACAGCCGCGCAGAGATGAGCGCAGTGGGTGGTGCGCCAAAGGCAAGCCCAGCTGCGCCCGTCTGCGACCTGACTGCGGCCAGCGCCAGGAACCCTGACTAGGAACCCTGGATCTACGACCCCCCACTGCTACAACTCCGCTGCCCTCCTCGCACTCAACCCCGGAAGGAACAACAGCTGCCAGCGATCGACGCCGAACACCACCCATGGTCAGTTCTCCTGCCGACACTGCTGACAATCCTTCACCACCAACAGCCCCCCCACAACCACTTAACCCATGCCAGATGCACGTATCACGAAGCCCTGAGGTGCATCCTCCTCAATGTGCGCTCCCTACACAGACACGCCGTAGAGATCTGGGACCTGCTCGACACCCTCTCGCCAGACGTCGCCTTCTTCACGGAAACATGGACCAATGCCACCTCCGCCCTGACATCGCCACCGCCATCCCCGGCGGATACAAGATCCAGAGAAAGGACCGCCCCCACCGCCCAGGAGGAGGACTCACCATCGCACACAAGAGCTCCCTCCGACTCTCCACCTCCAGCACGAGCGACCCCCTCTCCAACACAGAGCACCTCCACTTCCAGATCCAGACTAGCCCCAGAACCATGCTGCGCGGGATCCTCGCCTACAGACCCCCTGGGCCTCGTGCCTCCTTCGCCACCACCATTGCCGACCTTGTCGCACCCCACGCCATCGCCTCCACGGACTACCTTCTCATCGGAGACCTGAACTTCCACCTCGACAACCGCAGCGACCCCGACTCCACCACCCTCCTGGACAACCTCGCCAACCTTGGACTAAAGCAGCTCGTCACCACCCCCACCCACAAATCCGGACACATCCTCGACCCTATTTTCGCAGGAGGGACAAACACCCAATTCAGCCACACCTCGCAGCCCCTCTGGACAGACCACCACTGTGTACACTTCACCTTCAACACCACCACCGCACCCAAGCCCGCCCCGCGCCCGCCACGAAGGAACTGGAGCAAGGTCACAGATGAGCACCTCAACACCAACCTCTCCCACGACCCCCGCTCCGCCACGACCGACGCCAACTTTGCTGCCAAAGAACTACACTGCTGGATTACCAGCTGCGCAGACAATCTCGCACCCCTCCGCCACTCCGACAGACAACGCCCCCTGAAGGCCGCCTGGTTCACCACCGACCTCCAAGAAGCCAGGCGCTCCTGCAGACGTCTCGAAAAACTCTGGAGAAACAGGAAAACCACCGAAGACCTGGACACCTACAGGAACGCCATGACTGAATACCACCAGCGCATAAGAGCCACCAAGAGGACCTTCATACGGAACAAAATCCACACCAACGCCAGTAACGCAAATGAACTCTTCAACGTCATACTGCAGTTCACCAAACCCCCCAGCGAAGCCACGGACGTCACACCATCCCAGGACCTCTGCAACAAGCTCAGCTCCTACTTCCACCTGAAAATCAAGGCCCTCTACGACAACTTCAGCGAACAGACTCCAGACACCACCCTCCTCTCCGCCATTGACAACCAGCCCACCCTCACCACCTGGAAACTGGCTACCACCGAAGATACCGCCACGACCATGAAGAATACCCACTCAGGAGCCCTCACGGACCCCTGCCCGCTGCACATCTACCACAGAGCCGCCGCCATAGCACCCGAACTATGCCGGACCATTAACGCCTCCTTCGAATCTGGCATCTTCCCCGACGACTGGAAGCAGGCAGAAGTCAAGCCCCTCCTCAAGAAACCCTCAGCTGACCCAACGGACCTGAAAAACTACCGGCCCATCTCTCTCCTTCCCTTCGCAGCCAAAGTCACAGAGAGATTCGTCGACACCCAGCTGACCACCTTCATCGAAGAGAACACCGTCCTCGACCCCTCCCAGTCTGGATTCCACAGCACCGAGACCGCCCTCCTCGCCGCCACCGATGACATCCGCATGCTACTCGACCAGGGCCACACCGCGGCCCTCATCCTTCTAGACCTCTCCACAGCCTTCGACACCATCTCCCACAGCACTCTCACCGCCAGACTCCACGACGCCGGCATACAGGGAGCCGCCCTCGACTGGATCCGCTCCTTTCTCGCCGGCAGAACCCAAAGGATCAGACTCCCACCCTTCCTCTCCGAACCCACAGAGATCAACTGCGGAGTCCCCCAACGATCCTCGCTCAGCCCCATGCTCTACAACATCTACATGGCCCCCCTCGCCGCCATCGTCAGACAGCATGGGCTCAGCATAGTATCCTATGCCGACAACACCCAGCTCATCCTCTCCCTCACGAAGAACCCTGAAGACACCAGACTCTGCTTCCAGGAAGGAATGAAAGATGTCGCAGCCTGGATGAGCAACAGCTGCCTAAAGCTCAACTCGGAGAAGACAGAGGTCCTCGTCCTTGGACCCTCCCCCACAGCGTGGGACAACACCTGGTGGCCCTCTGCCCTCGGAAACCCACCCACACCGACAGACCACGCCCGCAACCTCTGCATCATTCTAGACTCCTCCCTCACCATGACCCGCCAGATCAACGCCGTCACCTCCACCTGTTTCAACTCCCTCCGCATCCTCCGCAAGACCTTCAAGTGGATCCCCCCCGAATGCAGAAAGACAGTCACCCACGCACTCATAACCAGCAGACTGGCCTACGGTAACGCCCTCTACGCCGGAATCAACAAATCCCTGCTACACAAGCTCCAAACCATCCAGAACACCGCAGCCAGACTCGTCCTCGGAACCCCACGACATGAGCACATGACCCAGCACCTATGAAACCTCCACTGGCTCCCCATCGAGAAGAGAGTAACCTTCAAGCTACTTACACATGCCTACACATCCCTCCACAACATCGGACCCAAATACCTCAACGAAAGAGTCTCCTTCCACGTACCCAAAAGGAACCTCTGCTCCGCCGACCTTGCCCTGACAGAGACCCCACGCATCCGCAGAACCAGAGCAGGTGGAAGAGCCTTCTCCTACATTGCAGAAAAGGCCTGGAACGAGCTCCCAGTCAACATCAGGTGCTCCCCCACTCTGCACACCTTCAGGAAGAGCCTCAAGACCTGGCTCTTCGACTGAACCGGAGCTGCACACCCCACTCCCCCCCCCAGCACCTTGAGACCCTCACGGGTGAGTATCCCGCTTTAAAAAACCTTGATTGATTGATTGATTCCTACCACCAGTTCCCGAATGTAAGTCCTTAAGCCAGGCATCCCCTTTCCCTCTATCTCCTGATCACTGTAGGTAAGCCTGTGATTCCCTTGTAGCATCTTCATTCGGGTCAAGTCTACGTTATATCTTTGAGCCAATTCAGTCAACTTCTCATGCGCCTGCCTTACCCTCCTGGTAACATCTTTCGCCATGAACAGTAACTCGTCAGGTTCATATGTTTCTACCCAATCAAGTGCCAGATTTCCACTAATTATCTCATCCAATTCAGCTCTCATTCTCACCACATATAATGGAATTTATATTTCAGGGGACAGCATATCTGTCACTGTTGTGACGGAGTAACCTGTCCGTCGAGATCTACATCAGGCCCATAGCCCTCGATTAGGAGAGCCATGGTCATTTTCATATAGGCAGATTTAGGCCCCAAATAACCTGCATAGTCTTTCACAGAACCATTTTATTTTATTTTTTATATACTTTTTATTGGCATTTCACAAAAGATATCAAGGCAATAGCACAGCATCTGTTGTATACGTATATGCATTTGACTTATTGCAACCATTATATAGCTGCTCAACCATGTTTTACAACCTTATCACATACCACGCTTTTCATATTATTGCACATATTAGTACCAAATGTCTTGGCTAGATACTTGCACATGCCCTACATCGCAACATAACTCCCCTAACACTCCTCCCTCCCCCCACCCTGGATGTCGCTTGCCATTCTTTGTTGAATAACATGTTACCATGTATATAGTCCCTATAGTCTTTCACAGCACCATATGGTCTCCTGTCATCTTCAATGACTAAATGGAGCCCTTAAAATTTGCTGACATAACTGAGCTTTACCCGAAAGTCTCCTCTGTCCAGACATCCAATACCACAAACACTGCATGCACCTCATCCAGACAAGGATGTCCAGTGCCTAACCGAAGCTCATTCCAACAAGGGCATCATTCCTGTTATTTGCCAAGAACAAGTAAGAAATAGAACAAACCAGGCTCAATGGTGTGAACCTTGATGGTGTTGAACCCCAAATTTCCCCGAATGCCAAGTCACTTGGATTCCCCTTGGACACCAACCTCACCCTCAAGGAACACCTTGTCTAAAAGAATCCGTGGGCTGGTACCTGCTCTCTCTTTTGGAGAAAGTGAAACCATTTCTTTAAGAATTCAACTTCAGAACTGCTGCTTAAGCCCTTGTATGCCCACAACGTCATTGTGGTAATGTCCTGCTCCATGGCCTCACAGACTCTACATTGGCACCCCTTAAAGGCACCCTACATGCCACAACATGTCTCATCCAAGGATGGGAAAAATATAATCACACCCCATCCTGATGGAACTGAATTGCCATCCCATGCTAGCCTGCATCATCTTCAAATCCATCTACATTATTTATAAAGTCATCACGATCAGCACTCCCACTTATCTTGCTGACAAGCTCACCATTTCTGGTGGCTCTTAGCACACCCGCAGCCTGGCTATCATCAAGCTGGAGACTAAGTATAAAAATAAAAAGCTAGACATCAGGCCATTTCCATCTGCACACCCTGGATCTGCAACAACATCCCCGTATATGTAAGGACTGCCCCAACGATGTTCCAATTTAGAATAGTGCTGTAGACATGTCTCTTTAAAAACACTATATCACAATACAGTAACAATCCAATAAACAACAACCTCTCCTATCTCTTGTTGACTGTATGTTTGCCTTTGGCTCTATGCAGCACTCTGCTCACATTTTTACTAGGTTTGTACTTTACAAACATCGCCCTTTTAAAAAAAAAACAACAGAGTCTTTTGACATTTCAAATAATACAAACATATCCCAGATGGGTTTGACAGGGTATACATGTGGAAAACATCAGTACACAGTCCAGTATTAACACTCGGTAAAAATGCATTCCACAGAGTATGTCAAAGAAACTAAAGCCACCTTACTTGGCTTTAACAATAACTCCCTCTCTTCCCCCCCAAACACCGTAGTAATGCCCTTGGAACCCCACCCTATTAGTTAAAAAAATATAGAGCACCAGTTGAGCCCGGGGGCTTAGTTTAGAGTGGTACTCCTTTCAAATTGCTACAACGTGCTTCCCTCATCAGATATATTGTGTAGTGCGGGAGAGCCAACGGGGGTTTCCATGTCAGGTTCCCTAAAACAATTTAGTAAGTGGCCCCAAGCTCAGGCCCTGTCCATCAATCACCTACCCTTCCTCACCTCTCTGAGCAGCACTGCGCTCTTGTATTCAGCCTATTGGATCAGTTCCTCCTTCCATTTTTCATATCTGGAGGCCCTAGCGGCTTTCGAGTGCATGGTGATATCACGCTTAGCTAAGACCAGAGCCAGATCTATAAACCTTGTGGTAGTCTTGTGTCTTGCAGTTCTGAGGAATCGACCCAGACAGTGCACAGACAACCGATCTCTGGGTCACTTCATTAACACAAGTCACTACTTCCCTCGAGAAATCCTCCAGTATGGGGCAGGACCACACCATATGTATCATCTCCAATTCTTGGTCTCCGCATCGAGGGCAGGCTGCATTGGAAACATGGAAGAACCATGTAATTTTGTCTAGGGTTAGATACACCCTGTGCAGATAATAAAAGTTAATCAACTTAAATCTGGCATTTTTAGATACCGTGTAGGTGCATGCAAGTATCTTGGCCCAATCCACTTCTGTGATTGAAAATGGAAAGTCTTGTTCCCATTTTTCTCGAAACCTCACTAAGGGTATAACAATGTCAATCCGTAGTGCTTGGTAGAGACATGTCACTGCCCTAAAGCGGCCTGACGTGGTACACAGCAGCTGGCGCCTGTACCCCAATGAGAATGCACCTTGGCAACTACTGCCTGATGTCGTAGAAATGGAACCCTCGAGATATCAAAAGAGGTGGAAAAATCATTGAACGTTAGTAGTTCCCCATCTCTGTAAAGGTCTGTGATCCGGTGGGCAGACCATTCCACCAGGCCCCTCAATGCTGTGCCCTGGGTAATATATTCCAGACCCCCTCAGTGGAATATCTGGTGCATAGGGCATGACAGCATGGGTGTGTGGGACGAAATGCAGTGCGGAGGGATTCTCCCAAGAAGGTCTCCTCGGGTTCAGGAGAATCTGGTATAATACACAGTGACTTGGCAGCAAACCAAACAATCGTCTCCTTAGGATGTCTATATGAATAGATCCATTGGGCAAACCACTGCAATTGCGCCGCCTCGTGGTAGGCCTCAAATCTGGGGCCAATAGTTGCCCCTCTGTCGTGGAGAGTTGCAGTTAGATAAAGCCACTCTGCACCTATTCGTCCCCCATATGAGTTCAATCAACTATGAGTCAAGTTCGCAGAAGGTCCTTCGGGGAATTAGTAAGGGCAGCACAGTGAAGAAGTTTAACAGTAGGGGGAGTGCCACCATCTTTGCTACCACTATATGGCCCACCACAGATAGTGGTAGGGTCTTCCAGAAGTCCACGCTAGAGTGGAGACTCCTAATGGCCGCACCAATATTACCCTCTAAGAGGTCAGAGGGGTCATGGCAAATCCTAACCCCAAGATACTTTAGACATGTCCTCTCCCAGGCAAGTCCACGTAGGTCCTGAGGTTGGGGTGCATCGTTGGGCAGGTGAGTTTTTTTGCCAATTAATGCAGAGACCAGATGCCTGGCCAAGGCGCTCCAGAAGGGCGATCGCATGAGGTAAGTCCTCATTTGCGTCTCTCAGGAACAACAACAGGTCATCAGCATAGAGGGCTGAATAGTGTGAAACACCCTGGATATCTACTAGCCAGTGCTTTAACCGCGATGGCAAATAACAATGGGAAGAGGGGACAGCCTGTTGAGCACCTCTCCCCACCAGATAGGCCTCTGAAATATGCCTTCCAGTCCGGACTCAAGCAGTAGGTGCAGAATACAGAAATTTAGTCCATTGAATAAACCCAGGAGATAGCCCTATTTTAGATAAGACCTCGTAAAGAAAATCCCAGCGAAGACTAGCAAACACTTTTTCGATGTCAATCGGCATGATCACCGCTTTATTCTTATCATTCCTGCTTCCAGAATTGCGAGGAGCCTCCGGATATTATGGCTGTGTTGTGCCCCGATATGAATACAGATTGTTCCGTGTGGATCAACTAGGGCACCAATGGAAGCAAGCGAGTCCCCGGAATCCTAATTATTTTGTAGTCCATGTTGAGCATGAACAATGGACTGTATGTCCAGGGGGAGGTGGGGGGGCATCCTGATTTTTACAGTGAGATCACCAGGACTTCACCTGTTGAAATGAACAAGGATACTGCTTCTGAGACTGTTGCGTAGAGGGCAACCAATCTCGGTGCCAGTTCTTCAGCATAGGCTGCATAAAATTCCACAGGCCGCCCATCCAACCCGGGGACCTTACCTCATGCCATATATTAATTGCAGCCTGCACTTCCTGAATGGTGATTTCCCACCCAGCGCATCCGCTTCTTCACATGTGACTGTCGATAGTGCCACCAGGTCAAGAAGATCAGATATAAGTTGGGGGGTAGCACCGGAGGGGGGGCATACAGTGCCTTATAGTAGCACCTGAATCCACTGGTAATGCCCTCTTGCGTGTAGAGGTGCTCGCCTACTTCCGAGTCCACTTCTAGGATTTGGGAGCCTCTAGCTGTAGGGTTGGTGAGCCAGGCCAGCAGGGTACCCTCCTTGTAGCGAACTGTATGAGCGCAGGTCATATATTATTGGTAATCAAAGCAGCGTAACTTTTCAGTATGAACAGCTATTTGCTCCCTAGCGTCCAGGAGCTACTGTTTCAGGCCTGGGTTCCCTGGCCTTGCAATCTCCAGGTCTCGAAGGACCCTTTTGTGCATCTCGATGTCTCTCATCAGTGTATGCCTCACTCCCACAGTTTCTGCTATGGAGCGCCCACAAACAAAACTTTAAACACGTCTCACTCCATCAGAGGGGAAGCAGTCGAGGCCTCATTATCTAGGAAGTTGTCTCCCACAACCTCTCCAATGGTGTGCAAGAAAACAGGATCCTCTAAGGTCTCCACCCGAAAGTGCAAGTCCGGTATCCTGGGGCACTGTCTATTCCAGCTCAATGAAAGCAAGACCGGATTGTGGTCCGACACTGTTCATCATAGATACTCCAAATTCCAGACATCGCTGTGCACACTCGGGGGTCACAGGAATGTATAGACATATGTGTAGATCATGCATCCCCGAATAGTATGAATAATCCCTAGAGTCTCGGTGTGTAGTTCTCCATTAATCCACTAGCTAGGGAAACTTCAGTCAGGAGTAGAAGCAGAGGACTCATCCGTTTCCATGTCACTTTCTTCATCCTCTGCAATTAAGAAAGGGGAGGGCGAGTCCTCTTTCTTGAGCACCACCGCTTCCTGCACCACTCTTTTGTGTTTTTTCCTGTAATCGAGAGGGGGGTCACTCCCACACCCCCCTTTGCCTTTTTTAGGGAGTCATCGGTTAGAGGGATTAGTGCTCCTGGAAGGGCCCTCTCTCCTCAGGGGAGGCGGTTAATCCACTCCCAAAGTCATGGGAGGGAGGTGAAGAACAGGGCCTCCCGGCCATGTGTGACTCGGAGCCTAGCTGGAAACAGCATGGCATAGGGGATCCCCAGCTCACGGAGTCACTTCTTTGCCTCTATAAAGGAAGCCCTCTGTTTTTGAACCTCCCTGGTGAAGTTCAGGAATATCTTGACCTTCTGGTTCTCAATGAATATGTCTCCTTTATTTCGGGCATGAGCCAGGATATGGTCCTGATCTCAAAATGCAACAGTCTAGCCACACCAGCCTCGGAGGTGCTCCCCGCAAGGGGGGCCAGTGTGGCACTCGATGGGCCCTTTTCAAAGTCCCTCCGGAGCCACTTCTTCGTTGAGCCACGATTCCAGGAATGCAGTCATGTTCACATTGGAATCTTCTATATCCTTTGGTAATCCTATGAAGAGGATATTGTTCCTTCGGACCCTATTCTCAGCATCCTCAGCCTTTGTTTCAAGAGTATTAACTTTACTCTCCGTGTGTGATTGCTATTCCCACATAGAGGATACTTCAGGGGTAATATCACCAAATGAGCACTCCATAGTCACAACCCTCTCAGCCAGTCGATGGTGATCATCCCTTAACAGCCCCCAATCAGCCACCAAGGTGTCGGTTTTCAATTCTAAGGCTTCCTGTGAGGCAGTAATGGCCTGCAGGATGATATACAGTTTGGCCGCAGGTCATTTCTCCATCTCAACCCCAGCACATGATGCCTCCCTCCACAGCAGCAGGTGGCAGCCCACGTGAAAATCCAGTTTTATCAGCATCCTTTTTCTTGGTATTTTTGCCCATTGTGATGAAAATATTGTCCACTTCGATCAACAGGCAACAAAAGGAAATAGAAGAGCAGGAGTTCACAGTGCAGGGCGCAGCAGCGCCAAAGTGCTTATTCTTATAGCACAATTGTTGTCACCACTTGACTCCCGGGGCGTACTACAGCAGAGCCTTTATGGGGTAGTGCCTGCGAGGGGCCACGTTAATAATTCAGCATCAGGTACTTAAAGTGGTATCTCATTAACACAAGCTGATTGCAGGTGCTCTTGTAGGACCACAGGTTTCATATCAGCACATTTGAATCACAGATGACTTGTGTGTGTGTGTGCAGAAGGACAGGGTGCTTGTGGTTGCACTTGCAGATTACAGGGGTGTATCCTGTTAGAAAGGCCCGCCATAGAAGAGCAGACTGATTGTTGGTGGGTGTTTCGGTAGCTCAGGCTGCTTGCAGCTACCTCTGCTGGAGACCCAACTGATTACACATATCTTGCAGGAACAAAGGCTTTTTCTAAGAGCTCTAGCATAAGCACTGTTTCATGCAGTTTTCTCATACCTCTGCAGATCACAAGCTATTTGTATAGGGTTGAATGCAGCTTGCAAGGTAGGTGCTGCTGCAGAAGCAAAAGGTTCATGTAAAAGCATCGGAAGGATGACCAGCTACTCTGGTATGGAGTTGTTTCCCCAGCGGTGCTGCTCCTTCTGAGCCTTTACAGTTGCAGCGGGAATGCCATGGGTCGGGATTGGATAGTTCCACACAGCATTACCCACCACTGCAAACACGCACTCTGCCCCCACCATCCACTCCAGGCTCCTCCGCTTAGAACTCCATCATTACCCAGACAAAATGAAAGTATCATACATTGGAGAGCCTATATACCCAAGTGAGGGGCCATATTAATGAGTCAATAGGATGGCCATGCGGGCCCTTGGAAGTATTAAACCTATATGGGGGAGTGAGGTGCCACGTTAATGCTGCAACAGGCTGTCCATGCGTGCCCTTGATTGGGGGTATAGGTCCAGGCTGTCAGGTGCCCAATAGTTCCCAAATGTAGTTCAAACTGTTTCAGGGCACCACAAGGTCAGGGAAGGCGCTCCTATCGCCATTAGTGCCCCTAAGGGGAAGCAGGTAAAGCAACAGTTGTCATATACCTCCAGGCTGGCCAGGAAAGATGGGCACCTGCCAATGCAAAGGGGTCTCCAAAAGCAACGCCAGGCCTCTTATTTTGTCCAGCAAGGGCACACACAGGCCCCCGCACAGCAAGTCCATTCAGTGTGGGAAGCGGGCTGCGAGCAGTTCGTCGCACCATGCCATTCACTCGGGATCACAGCCGGCCGTTGCAATTAACTGCTGCCAGACTTGCCTAGTGTTGCAGTCAATTGCTACCGGACTTGCCTCGCCACAGGAATGTCACTGGTCTAGACTGGACAGATCCAGCTCTCACACCTGCTTAGACCTCAAACTGACATCTGTATGGCCCAGGCAGAATCTGAAGCCCAGGGCCAGGCGCTGTCGCTTTGTTGAGTCGCCATCTTGGGTTGCCATTTCGGCATCTTGAGTCGCCATTTGGCCATTTCGCCAGTCGCCATTTGACTGGAAGATTGCTCATTCTTCTGTTCGAGTTCCGTCCTCTCAGAATTCAGTGCTCCAGAGATTCTGGGTCATAGTGCCCATGGTGGCATGTGATCCAGCGTCAATCAGTGGTCAATAACACAACACAACAACGGGCCCAATACACACTTACCCCACATAACCCGCTGAAATGACGCTGTATATATATATATATATATATATATATATATATATTCACTGAAAAAACCATAGGTTTTAGGGACAGTTATAGTTAGTTGGACATTGCACTCGTACAAAACCTGTGAAATTCCCCCGAATGGGCAGATAACAGTGCTGACTCATCAAGAAGAATGGTACAAATACTTATTAAATATGCCACAAGCGATAGAGATGATATTCTAGTTAAAATAGATGCACTACTCAAAGAATTGGAGAAATCGGCTAACCAAGAAGAAATCAGTAAGATAATGTCAGAAATGAAAACAAGGCTAGGCAAATACGAACAATCGATAAAAGACAGAAAGGCTATCAAATTTCAACGTGACAGAAACGATTACATGAATGGGAAAATATACACATTTTCAAAAAAATTCGAAAATATACGCCGCCAACAATTATCAGCTACCACTGATTTACAAGTGAGATCAACAGAACCAAGTGGATCTGAACTGAGTTCTGAGGTGGAGTCAGACATCGAGTCTGCAAGTAGCGGAAAGCGGCAAAAACCCACCGTCGTACAAGAACTTGGTTTTTTACGAATAGAACAAGTAATGAGCCTACGACCAAGGCCAACACGTCCGGAAACCGCATACACTCCCAGAAATCAAAAAGAAGGAGAAGAAAAGACAGAGGGTGGGGTAAAAGAACAACAAAAACAAACCAAACAGCCGTACAGAAGAAACAGATGGAGATGAACATGGCTACAGACTTTGATAACACAGTAGTTAATCTCACTAATATGGAGCTCACAAATGATGAACAAAGAACTCTGTCGTTAGGACTAACGTTCTGTACTAAAAATAATTTTGATTATGCACAGACAAGAGTGGATTTGTTTCAGTTCGTTAGAAAATTGAAACTGCAAAAACATTTTTTTAACACTTCTAAACTAAACAAAGACAATATAAGCAATGTAGATACCAACAATGTGCTTACTGTAGGAGATATGTCTCTCCTCCAGACCCTGGTCAATATGGATGATTCAGATTATCAGGAAACACCCACTGATTTTGCAAGATCCTTGCGATTGATATTTCCGGTACAGTACAGACGCTGTTTAAACCCAAATCAGTGTTCACTCCTATGATGCCGAAAGATGGTCTTGATATCTTTGCGGAAAATGTCATAAAAGATTTGAAAGAGCTGGCCTGTAAAAGTAGTAATGAATTTAACAGTACCAACCGGAATAAGATGACTACATATGACGCACTTGTGCTAAAAATAAAGCAACAACAAGACATAGTCGTCCGGTGGTCGGATAAGGGTGGCAACGTTGTCTTGTGGCCACTAGAGAAATACAACAAAGAAGCTCTAAATCAACTCCAAGACAGAGACTGCTACAGTCGTATCAGTCCAAATTGCATCATTGGAATCAAAGAGAAATACCATAAGTCACTGTACGAATGGAGAGGAGAAGGATTATTGTCCAAGCAAGAATTTGAATTTCTTAAGACCGATTATCCTGTCATACCACAGCTGTACCTAATCCCGAAGATACACAAAACCCTCTGGAACCCCTGGAAGACCAATCATTGCAGCTATTGGGGGACTCTTTGAAAACACCTCCAGATTCATAGACTACTTTTTGCAACCAGCTGTAATCGAACTCCCGGCATACATAAGAGACACTGGTGACTTTTTAACCAAAATCTATGATGTATCTTGGAACACTGACTATCTATTGATGACATTAGATGTGAATGCACTGTATACCAGTATTAGACATAATGATGGACTTAGGGCCCTGAGTTATTACTTAGGAAAAGACCTATCCAACTGTTTCAGCACTCTAGGATGCTATTACAAATGGCAGAAATGTGTCTGGATAATAATATTTTTATATTTGACAAACTCGCCTATAAACAACTGCAGGGTACTGCCATGGGCACTTGCTTCGCCCCCAGCTATGCTAATTTGCATTTGGGTTGGTGGGAGGAGCAAGTGCTCATGAAGACACATAGAGAGAAAATGCTTGAGAATGTTGTCCTATATGTCAGATACATTGATGACATATTTATACTGTGGCGAGGGACTGAATTGAGTGCAGAAACCTTCTCTCAAGAGTTAAATAACAATGCCCTTAATCTCACTTTCACATGCAATACTAATACTAAGTGTATACATTTCTTAGATCTAGGAATATTTGTGGAAAACAACAAAATACAAACCAAAACATACAGAAAGCCCACTGCTGGTAATGCAATACTCCATGCGAATAGTTTCCATCCTACCCCACTGAAAGAAAGCATACCCTATGCCGAATGTCTACGCATGAGGCGTAATTGCAGCACCTCGGAAAGTTTTGAACAATCCACTAGTGAGTTATGCAATAGATTAGAACGCAGAGGGTACAGTACAATGACATTATCTAAAGCCAAATCTAAGATCACCAATATAAATAGGAAAGATCTCCTATTCAGGAGAAACGAGAGCAATGAGGCTACAAACTGCTCTGTCACAACTGGTACCCCGAGATTCATCACAGGGTTCAATGCCTACCACGCAAATATTCGTAGAATTCTACACAGACATTGGAACACAGTACGCAACGATCCAGTTATTGGCCCCACTTGTGTTAAAACACCGCAAATTACATTCAGGAGGGCCAAATCCATGCGTCAGGAGCTAGTCCGCAACGCACCTTCAATAACTAAGGCTTGCACGTAGCTTAAGGCTCAGAATGGTTTTCATAAGTGCACAAAATGCAAAGCGTGCAGGCATGGGGTCAATACCAAAATGGTAAAGATGCCGTTTAGACACTCACCCTATGAAATCAGAGGCAGATTCACCTGTAAGTCAGACTTTGCAGTCTATGTCTTGTACTGTACATGCGGCAAACTATATGTGGGCAGCACCATCCACCCCGTGCATGTCCGCATCCTACAACATCTTAGGGCCATCTCTAATAATGACCCTGCCTACCCTGTTGCCAGGCACATAAACACATCACATGGAGGAAAGGCACAGGATCTATTCTTCTATGTGATTGATACAGTTCCCAAAAATCCTAGAGGAGGGAACAGACAATTGGCCCTTAGAAGATTAGAGTCTAGGTACATCATCCTCCTGAATTCGAAAATTCCCAACGGGATGAATGCGGATGAGGCACTGAATGTTCATCTGTAATTTGTCTGGAGCTGTCTGTCCCGCCCCTGCCCAGTCTTCGTCACGTTAGGTCACACTCACCTTTATTCATATAGCTTTATTTTCTCACGTTTTTAGATCTCACGATAGATTAGACCATATTAGACATATTTTTTCAATATTTGATTTAATTATATATTCTTAGGTTTCACTAGTGTATATGGCGCCTGTCTAAGTCATACATCATATTTATCTTTGTGCAAACAAAATTCTTGCTTTCGGCCCACTTGGGCGAGATGGAATGTTTGTTTTACTCATGTTCCTTGGCTCGGTATTATTTAATACTGCATATATTAAATGCCAAGAGATTAGTGACACATTTTGTTAATAGTCAACTATACCTTACAAGGTATGGCACATTAGTTTCTTTTTCGAACCTAACCTACCAAATGTCTTAGCCTGTTTGCACTATTTTAACAATATATTAGTCCGTGCGCCATTACATATTAATGTAATTAATTTTTCAATCGATATAACCTAAGTATATTAGATATTTTTTCTATGTCCAATTTATGTACTAATATAGGCTCACTGTTTCTATATTTAAGGAGGACATTTATCTAATTTATTTTTGCTATTTTATTTTTAAATTTAATGTTGTGGTAAAGGGAAATTTTTCCTTAACAATAATATTGTCTTTCTTAAATTGTTTGGTATTTTATTTTATTTTATTTAACTTTTCTTTTTTTCTTATGTGAAAAATGTGCACAGTCATAGACATTAGAGTCGTGGGTAACTTCTATGTCTATTGTTGAATTACAGGTTGCTGTGGCAACCACTAGTGAGTGACAAGCATATATACTGCTAGACAGAGTGTACCTGATGTAGTGATCAAGGCGGTACGCCGTCGAAACGCGTCTAGGTTGTTGATGGAGAAATGAACCTCTTCCTTGTCATCATCTCACGGAGTCAGTGCCTGTCTGTTCGTCGCTGCCAGGATTGGTATCAATATATATATATATATTCACTGAAAAACCATAGGTTTTAGGGACAGTTATAGTTAGTTGGACATTGCACTCGTGACAAAACCGGTGAAATTCCCCCGTTATAGTTAGTTCAGCTAACTATAACTCGCCCCCCCGCAATGCACTGCTGATGACTTCACATATTACATCACTCATGACATGGTCAGTGACATCACTGATGACATCACTGATGACATCTCAAATGACATCACTGATGACATCATCCAGTGACTGTGTGTTTCTGTAAAGTTTAAATATTTTTAATATATATAGGGAAAGGCGTATTGAAGAATGAGTGGGTGTATAAGTGTCTGTATGGATGATTTAGTAGGTGCGAGACTAACTCTATAAGTGAGTGATTAAACGTATCTAACTGAATGCATGGGTTAGTGACTAAACTGGGTGAATGTCTGTATCCGTCTGTCTATTGCTGTGTAAGTGGCTGCATGGGTTTGTGATTAGCTACATGAGTGTCTATATGAGTTATTGATTGGTTGTCTGAGTATCTGTATGGGTGCCTGAGTGTTTGTGTGGGTGGGGTGTGTGCGACTCTGTGCATAGATGTGTGAGTGGGTGATTCACTGGGTGGATGGTTTCAAGAGTGCATCTGTGATAGACTGTATGGGTGGGTAAGTGTGTGAAGAGTGTGTTAGTGAGTGAATGTATGTCCCAGTGGTACATGTGTGAGTAACTACATATGTGAAAGGCAGTATATATGTGTGTTGGAGTATATAAATAGCTATAAGCGAGAGTGTGTGATTGTGAGAGTGACTGTATGGATGAGTGTGTGCTTGTATCAGTGATTGAATAAGAGCGTAAGAATGTGCTAGTATTTGTATGAGTAAGTGAGCTGGTGTGTGTATAACTGTATAGGTGAGTAAATGGCAGGGTGTTTAATTATTTGCATGACTGACTAGGTGTGTGAGTACCACTATGGATGATTGGCGGTGTTTGAGTGTCTATATAGGAGTATGAGTGCATATGATAGTACTGTACTGAGTGACCGTAAGTATTAGTGACTGTACGGGTGAGTGAGTGGATGTGTGTGTAGACCTAAGAATCAGTGAGTGGGTATGTAGTTATTGGTGTTGGAGTGTCTATGGTTTTGCGAATGGCAGTCTGTAATTTAGAGTGAGTGTATCAAAGGTTATATTAGTGTGTGAGGAGGTGCATCAGATTATCACGTGGATGATGTCATCAGTGATGTCATTTGAGATGTCATCAGTGATGTCATCAGTGAAGTCACTGACCATGTCATGAGTGATGTAATATGTGACGTCATCAGCAGTGCATTGCGGGGGCGCGAGTTATAGTTAGCTGAACTAACTATAACGGGGGAATTTCACGGGTTTTGTACGAGTGCAATGTCCAACTAACTATAACTGTCCCTAAAACCTATGGTTTTTTCAGTGAATTTGTAAGGTTTTTTAAGTGCTAATTTCTAACTATAACGTGCCTGAAACCTATGGTTTTTTCAGTGAATTTCAAAGGTTTTTTAAATGCTAATTCCTAACTATAACATGTCTGAAACCTATGGTTTTTTTCAGTGAATTTCAAAGGTTTTGTAAATGACAATTTTTAAATGTATTAATTGTTATATTTATTTTTTTGATACTGATTTACTACATTTTTTAAAACTATTTATTTTTACATATTTTATTTTTTAAATTACATTTTAATTACATTATACATTACATTACAAAATATACTTTCTCAGAATGAAATACTTTAGTTTAAATACTTTGCAAATAGGCAATAGACTTTTAAGTACAGTAGTTACAGTTGTTGCAATGGGCAACACAATTTCAAACACAATGCAACATTGAGCTCAATGTGAATTTCTAGTTAAATGCAATTAGTTACTTTATGGATTACTTTTCTAACCACAGGACTGGATCCTAGATTCAGTCCTGGGACATCTCCTGTAAACAGTTGAGTAAAAGCGTTTTGGTTACAGTAGTGATTTTTAAGGAATATTATTGTATTTTAAAAGTTGACACTTGAAACTTTTTCACATAGAATCACCAATGTTATCCTATGGGAGGAAATTCACTTAGCAGGTAAGTAGTGTTATCGTTACTTTTTCTTACTCAGTGGTGGATCCTGGATCCAGCACTGGTGCATCTCCTGTAAACAGTTGAAAGAATGCGTTTAAGTCATACAGGCGATTTTTAAGGAATATTTGTAGTTTGTGAAAATCGACACTTTGAAACTTTTCTGCTGAAAACCAGACAATGGATTCCAATGGAAGGAAATACAAGTTACTGGTAAGTATGGTTAGAATTACTTTTCAGGGTCAGTGCTGGGCTAAAAGATGCAGCACTGGGTTCTCTCCTGATAACAGGTGAGTAAATCGGAATTCGTAGTTCGGCTGATTTTAGAGGAATATTATAAAGTTCCAAAACTCCACACACACAAGAATTTCCAAGTGAAACCAGTCAATGTTAGCCTATGGAAGGAAATTCAAGTTACTGGTAAGTACGGTTAAAATTACTTTTCAGGATCAGTACTGGGCTCAAAGATGCAGCACTGAGGTCTCTCCTGATAACAGGTGAGTAAATCGGAATTCGTAGTTCGGCTGATTTTAGAGGAATATTTGTATGTTTCAAAAATCGACACTTAGAAACTTTTTCAGCAAAAAGCAGGCAATGATATCCTATGGAAGGAAATTCAAGTTATTGGTAAGTACGGTTAAAATTACTTTTCAGGATCAGTACTGGGCTCAAAGATGCAGCACTGAGGTCTCTCCTGATAACAGGTGAGTAATTCGGAATTCGTAGTTCGGCTGATTTTAGAGGAATATTATAAAGTTCCAAAACTCCACACTTAGAAGAATTTCCAAGTGAAACCAGTCAATGTTAGCCTATGGAAGGAAATTCAAGTTACTGGTAAGTACGGTTAAAATTACTTTTCAGGATCAGTACTGGGCTCAAAGATGCAGCACTGAGGTCTCTCCTGATAACAGGTGAGTAAATCGGAATTCGTAGTTCGGCTGATTTTAGAGGAATATTATAAAGTTCCAAAACTCCACACACACAAGAATTTCCAAGTGAAACCAGTCAATGTTAGCCTATGGAAGGAAATTCAAGTTACTGGTAAGTACGGTTAAAATTACTTTTCAGGATCAGTACTGGGCTCAAAGATGCAGCACTGAGGTCTCTCCTGATAACAGGTGAGTAAATCGGAATTCGTAGTTCGGCTGATTTTAGAGGAATATTTGTATGTTTCAAAAATCGACACTTAGAAACTTTTTCAGCAAAAAGCAGGCAATGATATCCTATGGAAGGAAATTCAAGTTATTGGTAAGTACGGTTAAAATTACTTTTCAGGATCAGTACTGGGCTCAAAGATGCAGCACTGAGGTCTCTCCTGATAACAGGTGAGTAATTCGGAATTCGTAGTTCGGCTGATTTTAGAGGAATATTATAAAGTTCCAAAACTCCACACTTAGAAGAATTTCCAAGTGAAACCAGTCAATGTTAGCCTATGGAAGGAAATTCAAGTTACTGGTAAGTACGGTTAAAATTACTTTTCAGGATCAGTACTGGGCTCAAAGATGCAGCACTGAGGTCTCTCCTGATAACAGGTGAGTAAATCGGAATTCGTAGTTCGGCTGATTTTAGAGGAATATTTGCACAATGGTGAAGGAAGGGGTGGGGCCTGAAGTGACATGTCTGCAAACACGCCCTGTGGCGCGTTTTAAGTTGGAGAATTAATTTCTCCTCAATCCCGAGGGTCCCTAGGGGCCAACTGGCCCACCAGATACCTCCAGTATGTGCCAGAGAGCTGCGTTGCAGAGAGGTGTTCAGAGGCCACGCCCCTTTTTACAACACTCTGCAATGCAGCTCCGTGGCGCTTACTGGAGGTACCTGGTGGGCTAGTTGGCCCCCGGCACAATGCCGGTCTTTTTTTTTTTTTTTGCTTTTTTTCTGCCCAGGGGGTCCTTGTGGGACCCCCTGAGCAGACCTAGGGGGTCAGGGTGTTTCTACCCTGCCCCCTTTGTGTATTTTGCGCACTTGTTTCTTGTGTTTTTTTTTTTAATCGGCGGGATCCGCGTACCCTAAGCGCATCCCGCCGATTAAAAAAATTAAAAATGCTTTTTTCTGCCCAGGGGGTCCTTGTGGGACCCCTGAGCAGACCTAGGGGGTCAGGGTGTTTCTACCCTGCCCCCTTTTTGCGTTTTGCGCACTTGTTTTACTGCACAAGATGGCAGCCAACACTTCCTGGTTTGGAGTGTTGACAGCCAATTAGCATGCAGCTCGTGGTCGGGAGGGTGCACGGATCCACCGCGGCCATAGATATCGAAACTTTTATTTTGGATTGTCTCAGCAACTACTGAACGGATTTACACCATTTTTAAAAAGGGTGCTTTCTGAACCAAGCACTACCTTTTTGCCAAATTTGGTGTAATTCCGTTCAGCAGTTTGGGCTGTAGATAATATATATATATATATATATATATATATTATCTACTGGCGGTCGCCAGTAGATAGTTATAGTTACAACCTATTATCCATAGGAAATCCGCGACATTCTTTTTGAAATAACTCTCTTGCCGGTTGACGTATCTTCGCGAAATTTTCAAACTTTGTGGCCCGCTCCGGTCCGCTCCTACCCTGAAAGTCTCGGGGGATTCGTCAAGCGGGGCCGAGAAAAAAGGGGGTCCCAAAACGTGTTTTCCCCATGCACTTTTCCATAGGAAACTTTAGACACGGCTACAGCCCAAACTGCTGAACGGAATTACACCAAATTTGGCAAAGAGGTAGTTCTTGGTTCAGAAAGAACCCTTTTGTTAAATGGTGTAAATCCGTTCAGTAGTTGCTGAAAAATGAAAAGTAAAAAGTTAGTGATATCTATGGCCGAGTAGGGTCCGCGTACCCTCAGCGCACCCTGCGCGCACCGTCCCGATCACGAGCTGCATGTTAATTGGTTGTCAGCTGGCTGTCAACATTCCGATTCAGGAAATGTTGGCAGTCATTTTGTCCCTCGGTAGAACCGAGGGACAGAAACAAGTGCGCAAAGCGCACAAAGGGGGCAGGGTAGAAACACCCTGACCCCTAGGTTTGCTCAGGTGGTCCCACAAGGACCCCCTGGGCAAAAAAAAAAAAAAAATTTTTAAATCGGCAGGATGCGCTCAGGGTGCGCGAATCCTGCCGGAAAAAAAAAAATCGAAGCGCGGTCTCCCACGCTTCGATTGTATTTTGCCCCCGGGTGGCCCAAGTCCTGGGGGCATGGTGGGTGGTTTAATTTTATGTGTGGGGGGCCTCAAAGGGCCCCCAAGCCCCGGGGACCGCCACCCCCTGGGGCTTTTTAAAAATGGTGCGGGAGGGCTCTGAGCTCTCCCGCAGCCCCGAGGACCACCACCTCCCCGGGCTTTTTTTATTAATTGAGCAACCTGTGTGGGGGGCTCCAGCCCCCACACGCCCCGGGACCGCCACCTCCCGGGGCACTAACAAATTAAAATGGGGGTCCGTTTTGGACCCCCGAAGCCCCGGGGACCACCACCTCCCGGGGCTGTGCTGATGTAGGGAGGGGGCCGCGCGGCCCCCTCCTGGAGCCCTTGATGGCCCTGGGGACCGCCACCCCCAGGGCCGGCTCCTGAGGTCCCGGGGTGCCTACCCCGGGACACTGTAGTTTGCTATGGCAGGACGGGAGCCTCGCGGCTCCCGTCCTGCCATAGCAAACTGCTTTGGATATTGGAAGAGAGAGCAGGGAAACCTGCTCTCTCTTCCAATATCCAAAGCACATTGCTTTTCCACATGGGGAGCAGCATGTCAGCTGCTCCCCATGTGGAACAGCAATGCCGGCTCCCAAGGGACGTGGGGAGCCGGCGGGACTGTGGGGGATTGGGGACCCCCCCACAGTCCCCAACGGAGAGGGCCAGCCCCGGGGGATGGGGTCCCCGGGGCAAGTAGTGGCCCAGGAGGGGGGCCACGCGGCCCCCCTCCCCAAAAAAGAAAAAAAAAAAAAATGGAAAGGCCGGCCCCGGGGGATGGGGTCCACGGGGCCTTAAATGGCCTGAGGAGGGGGGCCACGCAGCCCCCTCCCAAGAAAATAAAAAAAGGCCATGCCCCGGGGGATGGGGTCCCCGGGGCCAATACAGGCCCAGGGAAGGGGGGCCACGCGGCCCCCTTCCCGTTTTTTTTTTTTTTTAAATTAAATTAAAAAAAAGGGGTAAGGCCCTGGGGGATGGGGTCCCCAGGGCCCAAAAACAGGAAAAAGGAAGGGGGGCCACACAGCCCCCTTCAGGGACAAAAATATATATATTTTTTTAAACGATCGGGCCCGCAGGCCCCGCCCCTTCCTTCACCACTCTGCAAACGCGCCCTGGCGCGTTTGCAGAGGGGGAACGATTCCCCTTGAATACTGGGGGTCCCTGGGGGCCAACTAGCCCACCAGGAACCTCCAATATGCGCCAGGGGCTGCGTTGCAGAGACGTGTAGAGAGGCCACACCCCTTTACACCTCTCTGCAACGCAGCTCTGTGGCGCTTTGGAGGTATATGGTGGGCTAGTTGGACTCCGGGGACCCTCAGGATTCAAGGGGACTTAATCCCCAGCTTAAAACGCGCCACGGGCGCGTTTGCACAGTGGTGAAGGGAGGGGGCGGGCTTCAGGTGACATGTGTGCAAACAGGCCCCGTGGCGCGTTTTAAGATGGGGAATTAAATCCCCTTCAATCCTGAGGGTTCCTGGGGGCCAACTAGCCCAACAGGTACATCCAGAAAGCGCCACAGAGCTGCGTTGCAGAGAGGTGTAAAAGGGGTGTGGCCTCTCTACACGTCTCTGCAACGCAGCCCCTGGCGCATATTGGAGGTTCCTGGTGGGCTAGTTGGCCCCTAGGGACCCTCAGGATTCAAGGGGACTTAATCCCCCAACTTAAAACGCGCCACGGGGCGCGTTTGCACAGATGTCACCTCAGGCCCCGCCCCTCCCTTCACCATTGTGCAAACATTCTTCTAAAATCATCCGAAATACGAATTCCGATTTACTCACCTGTTATCAGGAGAGACCTCAGTGCTGTATCTTTCAGCCCAGTACTGGTCCTGAAAAGTAATTTTAACCGTACTTACCAGTAACTTGAATTTCCTTCCATAGGCTAACATTGACTGGTTTCACTTGGAAATTCTTCTAAGTGTGGAGTTTTGGAACTTTAAAATATTCCTCTAAAATCAGCCGAAATACGAATTCCGATTTACTCACCTGTTATCAGGAGAGACCTCAGTGCTGCATCTTTCAGCCCAGTACTGGTCCTGAAAAGTAATTTTAACCGTACTTACCGGTAACTTGAATTTCCTTCATAGGCTAACATTGACTGGTTTCACTTGGAAATTCTTCTAAGTGTGGAGTTTTGGAACTTTAAAATATTCCTCTAAAATCAGCCGAAATACGAATTCCGATTTACTCACCTGTTATCAGGAGAGACCTCAGTGCTGCATCTTTCAGCCCAGTACTGATCCTCAAAAGTAATTTTAACCGTACTTACCAGTAACTTGAATTTCCTTCCATAGGATATCATTGCCTGCTTTTGCAGAAAAAGTTTCTAAGTGTTGATTTTTGAAACATACAAATATTCCTCTAAAATCAGCCGAAATACGAATTCCGATTTACTCACCTGTTATAAGGAGAGACCTCAGTGCTGTATCTTTCAGCCCAGTACTGGTCCTGAAAAGTAATTTTAACCGTACTTACCAGTAACTTGAATTTCCTTCCATAGGCTAACATTGACTGGTTTCACTTGGAAATTCTTCTAAGTGTGGAGTTTTGGAACTTTAAAATATTCCTCTAAAATCAGCCGAAATACGAATTCCGATTTACTCACCTGTTATCAGGAGAGACCTCAGTGCTGCATCTTTCAGCCCAGTACTAATCCTGAAAAGTAATTTTAACCGTACTTACCAGTAACTTATATTTTCTTCCATAGGAATCCATTGTCTGGTTTTCAGCAAAAAGTTTCAAAGTGTTGATTTTTACAAACTACAAATATTCCTTAAAAATCACCTGTATGACTTAAACGCATTCTTTCAACTGTTTACAGGAGATGCACCAGTGCTGGATCCAGGATCCAACACCGAGTAAGAAAAGTAACGATAACAGTTTTTACCTGCTAAGTGAATTTCCTTCCATAGGATAACATTGGTGATTCTATGAGAAAAAGTTTCTAAGTGTCAACTTTTAAAATACAATAATATTCCTTAAAAATCACGACTGTAACCAAAACGCTTTTACTCAACTGTTTACAGGAGATGTACCAGGACTGAATCTAGGATCCAGTCCTGTGGTTAGAAAAGTAATCCATAAAGTAACTAATTGCATTTAACTAGAAATTCACATTGAGCTGAATGTTGCATTGTGTTTGAAAATGTGTTGCCCATTGCAACAACTGTAACTACTGTACTTAAAAGTCTATTGCCTATGTGCAAAGTATTTAAACTAAAGTAATTCATTCTGAGAAAGTATTTTTTGTAATGTAATGTATAATGTAATTACAATGTAATTTAAAAAATAAAATCTGTAAAAAAAAATTGTTTCTAAAAATGTAGTAAATCAGTATGAAAAAATTAGTATAACAATTAATACATTTAAAAATTGTCATTTACAAAACCTTTGAAATTCACTGAAAAAACCGTAGGTTTCAGGCACGTTATAGTTAGAAATTAGCATTTAAAAAACCTTTGAAATTCACTGAAAAAACCATAGGTTTCAGACACGTTATAGTTACAAATTAGCATTTAAAAACCTTTGAAATTCACTGAAAAAACCATAGGTTTCAGACACGTTATAGTTACAAATTAGCATTTAAAAAACATTTGAAATTCACTGAAAAAACCATAGGTTTTAGGGACAGTTATAGTTACTTGGACATTGCACTCGTACAAAACCCGTGAAATTCCCCCGTTATAGTTAGTTCAGCTAACTATAACTCGCGCTCCGCAATGCACTGCTGATGACGTCACATATTACATCACTCATGACATGGTCAGTGACATCACTGATGACATCACTGATGACATCTCAAATGACATCACTGATGACATCATCCACGTGATAATCTAATGCACCTCCTCACACCCTAATATAATCTTTGATACACCCACTCTAAATTACAGACTGCCATTCGCAAAACCATAGACACTCCAACACCAATAACTACATACCCACTCACTGATTCTTAGGTCTACACACACACATCCACTCACTCACCCGTACAGTCACTCATACTTACGGTCACTCAGTACAGGACTATCATATGCACTCTTACTCCTATATAGACACTCAAACAACGCCACTCATCCATAGAGATACTCAGACACCTAGTCAGTCATGCAAATAATTAAACACACTGCCATTTACTCACCTATACAGTTATACACACACCAGCTCACTTACTCATACAAATAGTAGCACATTGTTACGCTCTTATACAATCACTGATACAAGCACACACTCATCCATACAGCCACTATCACAATCACTCACTCTTGCTTATAGCTATTTATATACTCCAACACACATATATACTGCCTTTCACATATGTAGTTACTCACACATGTACCACTGGGACATACATTCACTCACTAACACACTCTTACACACACTTACCCACCCATACAGTCTATCACAGATGCACTCTTGAAACCATCCACCCAGTGAATCACCCACTCACACATCTATGCACAGAGTTGCACACACCCCTCCCACACAAACACTCAGGCACCCATACAGATACTCAGACAAGCATTCAATAACTCATATAGACACTCATTTAGCTATTCACAAACACATGCAGCCACTTACACAGCAACAGACAGACGGATACAGACATTCACCCAGTTTAGTCACTAACCCATGCATTCAGTAAGATACGTTAAATCACTCACTTATAGAGTCAGTCACGCACCTACTAAATCATCCATACAGACACTTACACACCCACTCATTCTTCAATACGTCTTTTCCTATATATATTAAAAATATTTAAACTTTACAGAAACACACAGTCACTGGATGATGTCATCAGTGATGTCATTTGAGATGTCATCAGTGATGTCATCAGTGATGTCACTGACCATGTCATGAGTGATGTAATATGTGACGTCATCAGCAGTTCATTGCGGTGGCGCGAGTTATAGTTAGCTGAACTAACTATAACGGGGGAATTTCACGGGTTTTGTACGAGTGCAATGTCCAAGTAACTATAACTGTCCCTAAAACCTTTGGTTTTTTCAGTGAATTTCAAAGGTTTTTAAATGCTAATTTGTAACTATAACGTGTCTGAAACCTATGGTTTTTTCAGTGAATATATATATATATATATATATATATATTCACTGAAAAAACCATAGGTTTTACAGACGTTATAGTTAGAAATTAGCATTTAAAAAACCTTTGCAATTCACTGAAAAACCATAGGTTTCAGGGGCGTTATAGTTAGCTGGACAGTTCACTCGTACAAAACCATAGAAATTCCACTGTTATAGTTAGTTCAGCTAACTATAACTCGCGCCCCGCAATGCACTGCTCATGACGTCACATATTACATCATTCATGGCATGGTCAGTGACATCACTGATGACATCACTGATGACATCTGAAATGACATCACTGATGACATCACTGATGACATCATCCACGTGAAAATCTGATGCACCTCCTCACAGTCTAATATAACCTTTAATACACCCACTGTAAAATATAGACTACCATTTTCGAAACCATTGAGACACCAATACCAGTTACTACATACGCACTCTTTGATTCCTAGGTCTACACACACATCCACTCATTCACCCATACATTCACTTATACATGCAGTTACTCATCAATACAACACTATGATATGCACTTATACACCTATTCAGACACTCACACACCGCCACTCATCCATGGAGTTACTCACATACCTAGTCAGTCATGCAAAGAATCAATCACACTCCCATTTAGGTGGTGTTTCAGGGTTTAGGGCAGTGCAGTGGTGTTCGGGCAGTGTTGGGGGTCTTGCTGGGGGTAGTGTTTCAGGGTTTAGGGCAGTGCAGTGGTGTTCGGGCAGTGTAGGGGGTCTTGCTGGGGCTGGTGTTTCAGAGTCTAGGGCAGTGCAGTGGTGTTCGGGCAGTGTAGGGGGTCTTGCTGGGGCTGGTGTTTCAGGGTTTAGGGCAGTGCAGTGATGTTCGGGCAGTGTAGGGGGTCATGCAGGGGGTGGTGTTTCAGGGTTTAGGGCAGTACAGTGGTGTTTGGGCAGTGTAGGGGGTCGTGCTGGGGCTAGTGTTTCAGGATTTAGGGCAGAGCAATGGTGTTCAGGCAGTGTAGGGGGTTTTGCTGGAGGTGGTGTTTCAGGGTTTAGGGCAGTGCAGTGGTGTTCGTGCAGTGTAGGGGGTGGTGTTTCAGGGTTTAGGGCAGTGGTGTTCAGGCAGTGTAGGGGGTCTTGCTGGGGTTGATGTTTCAGGGTTTAGGGCAGTGCAGTGGTGTTCGGGCAGTGTAGGGGGTCGTGCTGGGGGTGGTGTTTCAGGGCTTAGGGCAGTGCAGTGGTGTTCCGGCAGTGTAGGAGGTCGTGCAGGGGGTGGTATTTCAGGGTTTAGGGCAGTGCAGTGGTGTTCGGGCAGTGTAGGGGGTCATGCTGGGGGTGGTGTTTCAGGGTTTAGGGCAGTGCAGTGGTGTTCGGGCAGTGTAGGGTGTCGTGCTGAGGGGTGGTGTTTCAGGGTTTAGGGCAGTGCAGTGGTGTTCGGGCAGTGTAGGGGGTCGTGCAGGGGTGGTGTTTCAGGGTTTAGGGCAGTGCAGTGGTGTTTGGGCAGTATAGGGGTCGTGCAGGGGTGGTGTTTCAGGGTTTAGGGCAGTGCAGTGGTGTTCGGCCAGTGTAGGTGGTCTTGCTGGGGGTGGTGTTTCAGGCTTTAGTGCAGTGGTGTTCGGGCAGTGTAGGGGGTCTTGCTGGGGGTGGTGTTTCAGGGTTTAGGGCAGTGCAGTGGTGTTCGGGCAGTGTAGGGGGTCTTGCTGGGGCTGGTGTTTCAGGGTTTAGGGCAGTGCAGTGGTGTTTGGGCAGTGTAGGGGGTCGTGCTGGGACTGGTGTTTGAGGGTTTAGGGTAGTGCAGTGGTGTTCGGGCAGTGTAGGGGGTCGTGCTGGGGCTGGTGTTTCAGGGTTTAGGGCAGTGCAGTGGTTTTCGGGCAGTGTAGGCGGTCGTGCTGGGGCTGGTGTTTCAGGGTTTAGGGCAGTGCAGTGGTGTTCGGGCAGTGTACAGGGTTGTGCTGGGGCTGGTGTTTCAGGGTTTAGGGCAGTGCAGTGGTGTTCGGGCAGTGTAGGGGGTCGTGCTGGGGGTGGTGTTTCAGGGTTTAGGGCAGTGCAGTGGTGTTCGGGCAGTGTAGGGGGTCATGCTGGGGGTGGTGTTTCAGGGTGTAGGGCAGTGCAGTGGTGTACGGGCAGTGTAGGGGGTCTTGCTGGGGGTGGTGTTTCAGGGTTTAGGGCAGTGGTGTTCGGGCAGTGTAGGGGGTTGTGCTGGGGGTAGTGTTTCAGGGTTTAGGGCAGTGCAGTAGTGTTCGGGCAGTGTAGGGGATCGTGCAGGGGGTGGTGTTTCAGGGTTTAGGGCAGTGCAGTGGTGTTCGGGCAGTGTAGGGGGTCGTGCTGGGGGTGGTGTTTCAGGGTTTAGGGCAGTGCAGTGGTGTTCGGGCAGTGTAGGGGGTCGTGCAGGGGGTGGTGTTTCAGGGTTTAGGGCAGTGCAGTGGTGTTCGGGCAGTGTAGGGGTCATGCTGGGGCTGGTGTTTCAGGGTTTAGGGCAGTGCAGTGGTGTTCGGGCAGTGTAGGGGGTCTTGCTGGGGGTGGTGTTTCAGGGTTTAGGGCAGTGGTGTTCGGGCAGTGTAGGGGGTCTTGCTGGGGGTGATGTTTCAGGGTTTAGGGCAGTGCAGTGGTGTTCGGGCAGTGTAGGGGGTCTTGCTGGGGGTAGTGTTTCAGGGTTTAGGGCAGTGCAGTGGTGTTCGTGCAGTGTAGGGGGTCGTGCTGGGGATGGTGTTTCAGGGTTTAGGGCAGTGCAGTAGTGTTCGGGCAGTGTAGGGGGTCGTGCAGGGGGTGGTGTTTCAGGGTTTAGGGCAGTGCAGTGGTGTTCGGGCAGTGTAGGGGGTCGTGCTGGGGGTGGTGTTTCAGGGTTTAGGGCAGTGCAGTGGTGTTCGGGCAGTGTAGGGGGTCGTGCTGGGGGTGATGTTTCAGGGTTTAGGGCAGTGGTGTTCGGGCAGTGTAGGGGGTCTTAGCTGGGGGTGATGTTTCAGGGTTTAGGGCAGTGCAGTGGTGTTCGGGCAGTTTAGGAGGTCTTGCTGGGGGTAGTGTTTCAGGGTTTAGGGCAGTGCAGTGGTGTTCGGGCAGTGTAGGGGTCATGCTGGGGGTGGTGTTTCAGGGTTTAGGGCAGTGCAGTGGTGTTCGGGCAGTGTAGGGGGTCGTGAAGGGGGTGGTGTTTCAGGGTTTAGTGCAGTGCAGTGGTGTTCGGGCAGTGTAGGGGGTTGTGCTAGGGTATGTGTTTCAGGGTTTAGGGCAGTGCAGTGGTGTTTGGGCAGTGTAGGGGGTCGTGCAGGGGCTGGTGTTTCAGGGTTTAGGCAGTGCAGTGGTGTTCGGGCAGTGTAGCGGGTCGTGCTGGGGGTAGTGTTTTAGGGTTTAGGGTAGTGCAGTGGTGCTTGTGTAGTGTAGGGGGTCGTGCTGGGGGTAGTGTTTTAGGGTTTAGGGTAGTGCAGTGGTGTTTGTGTAGTGTAGGGGGTCATGTTTTAGGGTAGTGCAGTGGTGTTTGGGTAGTGTAGGGGGTCGTGCTGGGGGTAGTTTTTTAGGATTTAGGTTAGTGCAGTGGTGTTTGGGTAGTGTAGGGGGTCGTGCTGGGGGTAGTGTTTTAGGGTTTAAGGTAGTGCAGTGGTGTTTGTGTAGTGTAGGGGGTCGGGCTGGGGGTAGTGTTTTAGGGTTTAGGGTAGTGCAGTGGTGCTTGTGTAGTGTAGGGGGTCGTGCTGGGGGTAGTGTTTTAGGGTTTAGGGTAGTGCAGTGGTGTTTGTGTAGTGTAGGGGGTCATGTTTTAGGGTAGTGCAGTGGTCTTTGGGTAGTGTAGGGGGTCGTGCTGGGGTAGTGTTTTAGGATTTAGGTTAGTGCAGTGGTGTTGGGGTAGTGTTTTAGGGTTTAGGATAGTGCAGTGGTGCTTGTGTAGTGTAGGGGGTCGTGCTGGGGTAGTGTTTTAGGGTTTAGGGTAGTGCAGTGGTGTTTTTGTAGTGTAGGGGGTCATGTTTTAAGATGCAACGCTCCAATACCTGACCAGTCTGCACTACATAAAACTGCAAAAAAACTAAAAATAAAAAGTGTTTTGCACACTTTTGTCATTGGGCTATATGTGGGCTACATCTGGGTAATATTTGTGCTACATTTGGGCTCTTTTTTCACTGGTGGCCATCTTGGAAGACTTCTTTGTTATGAAGTTTCCTAATTTCCTCATTTACTGCAGTCTCCTCAGTAGGAAATGCTTTCAGTTTTTTACTTTGATTCCATCAAGAAGGCATTCAGATGTGTCACACATTTGCCATAAATTCAGAATGTTATTACTCTAGTTGTTCATTAGATCACTGTAGTAAAGCTACTGCTCACCAAGGAGTTAACTGGAAGTCTACTGCTGGTATTGAAAGTGATTGTTTCAGTCTGCATGTCAGAATTTTCTAATGAAATAGAAGAGGATTTGAGATTTCACTTAAAACATGTACTAAATTTTCTTTTTGCAGCACTAACCGTAATTTCTATGGCAAAATGAACCCCCTCATTTTGTTCCTTTTTAAATTAAATGTTTTAAGTGTTACCAGTTTATTCCAATCAAGATGGCTTCAGGTGTGCCATACTTTTGTCATAAGTAAGGCTGTTAGCACTCTAGTTGTTCTTTAGAACACTCTGGGAAGCTGCAGTAGAACACAAAGGCATCAACTGACAGGCTGCTCCTGTTGAAATATAACAGGAAGATATTTGAGATCTCACTTAAAACATGTCCTAATTTTTCTTTCTACAGCACTAACCATAATTTCTATGGCAAAATGAACCGCCTCATTTTGTTCCTTTTTAAATTAAATGTTTTAAGTGTTACCAGTTTATTCCAATCAAGATGGCTTCAGGTGTGCCATACTTTTGTCATAAGTAAGACTGTTAGCGCTCTAGTTGTTCTTTAGAACACTCTGGGAAGCTGCAGTAGAACACAAAGGCATCAACTGACAGGCTGCTCCTGTTGAAATATAACAGGAAGATATTTGAGATCACACTTGAAACATGTCCTAATTTTTCTTTCTACCGCACTAACCATAATTTCTATGACAAAATTAACCCCATCATTTTGTTCCTTTTTAAATTAAATGTTTTAAGTGTTACCAGTTTATTCCAATCAAGATGGCTTCAGGTGTGCCATACTTTGTCATAAGTAAGACTGTTAGCGCTCTAGTTGTTCTTTAGAACACTCTGGGAAGCTGCAGTAGAACACAAAGCGATACAAAAGGGGATGATGGACGGAACGTTTGAGCCAATCAAACACTCACCCCCAGTCAACTGATCTGGGTTTAATCCATCATCATTCTTTAGCTCACTCCACCACCCCAGTTCAGACATGGCCATATGCAAATCAGTCTGACCCTGTGCCTCATGGGAACAGTCCAGCACGAACTGCCAAGCCATGTCTTCCCTGGACCGGAAACAAGCATCCTAGGACTGGTTTCTGGCATTCCAGCCGTCATCAGCCAGGCTTGCTTGAATCCAGTGGCAAAGTGAGCAAGGGACCCACGTCTGGGCATACCCCTGCCAACTTAGGGCGAACAAAGCGATACAAAAGGGGATGATGGACGGAACGTTTGAGCCAATCAAACACTCACCCCCAGTCAACTGATCTGGGTTTAATCCATCATCATTCTTTAGCTCACTCCACCACAGTTCAGACATGGCCATATGCAAATCAGTCTGACTCCTGTGCCTCATGGGAACAGTCCAGCACGAACTGCCAAGCCATGTCTCTCTGGACCGGAAACAAGCATCCTAGGACCGGTTTCTGGCATTCCAGCCGTCATCAGCCAGGCTTGCTTGAATCCAGTGGCAAAGTGAGCAAGGGACCCACGTCTGGGCATACCCCCGCCAACTTAGGGCGAACAAAGCTGATGACAAAGGGGATGATGGACGGAACGCTTGAGCCAATCAAACACTCACCCCCAGTCAACTGATCTGGGTTTAATCCATCATCATTCTTTAGCTCACTCCACCACCCCAGTTCAGACATGGCCATATGCAAATCAGTCTGACCTCTGTGCCTCATGGGAACAGTCCAGCACGAACTGCCAAGCCATGTCTTCCTGGACCGGAAACAAGCATCCTCGGACCGGCTTCTGGCATTCCAGCCGTCATCAGCCAGGCTTGCTTGAATCCAGTGGCAAAGTGAGCAAGGGACCCACGTCTGGCATACCCTCGCCAACTTAGGGCGAACAAAGCAATACAAAGGGGATGATGGGACGGAACGCTTGAGCCAATCAAACACTCACCCTCAGTCAACTGATCTGGGTTTAATCCATCATCATTCTTTAGCTCACTCCACCACCCCAGTTCAGACATGGCCATATGCAAATCAGTCTGACCCTGTGCCTCATGGGAACAGTCCAGCACGAACTGCCAAGCCATGTCTTCCTGGACCGGAAACAAGCATCCTAGGACCGGTTTCTGGCATTCTAGCCGTCATCAGCCAGGCTTGCTTGAATCCAGTGGCAAAGTGAGCAAGGGACCCACGTCTGGGCATACCCCGCTAACTTAGGGCGAACAAAGCGATACAAAAGGGGATGATGGACGGAACGCTTGGAGCCAATCAAACAGTCACCCCCAGTCAACTGATCTGGGTTTAATCCATCATCATTCTTTAGCTCACTCCACCACCCCAGTTCAGACATGGCCATATGCAAATCAGTCTGACCCTGTGCCTCATGGGAACAGTCCAGCACGAACTGCCAAGCCATGTCTTCCCTGGACCGGAAACAAGCATCCTAGGACCGGTTTCTGGCATTCAGTCCATCATCCCCTTTTGTATCGCTTTGTTCGCCCTAAGTTGGCGGGGGTATGCCCAGACGTGGGTCCCTTGCTCACTTTGCCACTGGATTCAAGCAAGCCTGGCTGATGACGGCTGGAATGCCAGAAACCGGTCCTAGGATGCTTGTTTCCGGTCCAGGGAAGACATGGCTTGGCAGTTCGGGCTGGACTGTTCCCATGAGGCACAGGGTCAGACTGATTTGCATAAGGCCATGTCTGAACTGGGGTGGTGGAGTGAGCTAAAGAATGATGATGGATTAAACCCAGATCAGTTGACTGGGGTGAGTGTTTGATTGGCTCAAACGTTCCGTCCATCATCCCCTTTGTATCGCTTTGTTCGCCCTAAGTTGGCGGGGGTATGCCCAGACGTGGGTCCCTTGCTCACTTTGCCACTGGATTCAAGCAAGCCTGGCTGATGACGGCTGGAATGCCAGAAACCGGTCCTAGGATGCTTGTTTCCGGTCCAGGGAAGACATGGCTTGGCAGTTCGGGCTGGACTGTTCCCATGAGGCACAGGGTCAGACTGATTTGCATATGGCCATGCCTGGAACTGGGGTGGTGGAGTGAGCTAAAGAATGATGATGGATTAAACCCAGATCAGTTGACTGGGGGTGAGTGTTTGATTGGCTCAAACGTTCCGTCCATCATCCCCTTTTGTATCGCTTTGTTCGCCCTAAGTTGGCGGGGGTATGCCCAGACGTGGGTCCCTTGCTCACTTTGCCACTGGATTCAAGCAAGCCTGGCTGATGACGGCTGGAATGCCAGTAACCGGTCCTAGGATGCTTGTTTCCGGTCCAGGGAAGACATGGCTTGGCAGTTCGGGCTGGACTGTTCCCATGAGGCACAGGGTCAGACTGATTTGCATATGGCCATGTCTGAACTGGGGTGGTGGAGTGAGCTAAAGAATGATGATGGATTAAACCCAGATCAGTTGACTGGGGGTGAGTGTTGGATTGGCTCAAACGTTCCGTCCATCATCCCCTTTTGTATCGCTTTGTTCGCCCTAAGTTGGCGGGGGTATGCCCAGACGTGGGTCCCTTGCTCACTTTGCCACTGGATTCAAGCAAGCCTGGCTGATGACGGCTGGAATGCCAGAAACCGGTCCTAGGATGCTTGTTTCCGGTCCAGGGGAAGACATGGCTTGGCAGTTCGGGCTGGACTGTTCCCATGAGGCACAGGGTCAGACTGATTTGCATATGGCCATGTCTGAACTGGGGTGGTGGAGTGAGCTAAAGAATGATGATGGATTAAACCCAGATCAGTTGACTGGGGGTGAGTGTTTGATTGGCTCAAACGTTCCGTCCATCATCCCCCCCCTTTTGTATCCCCTTTTGTATCGCAGTAGAACACAAAGGCATCAACTTTCAGGCTGCTCCTGTTGAAATATAACAGGAAGATATTTGAGATCACACTTGAAACATGTCCTAATTTTTCTCTCCAGAGCACTAACCATAATTTCTATGACAAGATGAACCCCATCATTTTGTTCCTTTTTAAATTAAATGTTTTAAGTGTTACCAGTTTATTCCAATCAAGATGGCTTCAGGTGTGCCATACTTTTGTCATAAGTAAGGCTGTTAGCACTCTAGTTGTTCTTTAGAACACTCTGGGAAGCTGCAGTAGAACACAAAGGAATCAACTGACAGTCTCTGCCCTTGTTGGATGTACATGTTTTACTGAGAATGTCAGACTTCATTCTCACATGACTGAGAAAGATAATGTGAATTTACAGAAAATATGCTCTCATTTTAGCTTCTGGAGCACCTTCCAAAACTGTATGGGACAAGCATGTGAAAATAGTTTTCTCTCAAACATGATTCATGATATCCCAGCAGAAGGTTTTTCACAGGGTAAAATCACCTTAGAACACACCACAATTCCTGAAATTAGTATGGTACCATCAACAAATGAATTCTAATGTAACTAAAGTCTGTTATCACCCTTTATAGTTCTCCCTTTGGTAACCCTCAAAATCTTCGATTCACTACAATGCATTTCAATGGGGTACTATCATTTATATTGGTCCCAAGATGGCTGCCAGCAATTCCAGGATGAAGTGCTGACAGCCAATCAGATCTCACGATGACATGTGTGGTTAGGCTCCGCCCAGATATATATGTGTTTTTACTTTTGATTTTCTCAGCAACTACTGAACGGATTTACACCATTTAACAAAAAGGGTTCTTTTTGAACCAAGAACTACCTCTTTGCCAAATTTGGTGTAATTCCGTTCAGCAGTTCGGGCTGTAGCCTTGCATAAAGTTTCCTATGGGAAATTGATTTTTTGACTCTTATTTTTTAATTTCTCCGCAACTACTGAACGGATTTACACCATTTAACAAAAGGGTTCTTTCTGAACCAAGAACTACCTCTTTGCCAAATTTGGTGTAATTCCGTTCAGCAGTTCGGGCTGTAGCTGTGTCTAAAGTTTCCTATGGGAAAATGAATGGGGAAAACACGCTTTGGGACCCCCTTTTTCCTCGGCCCCGCTTGACGAATCACCCTGAGCCTTTCAGGGTAGGAGCGGACCGGAGCGGGCCATAAAGTTTGAAAATTTCGCGAAGATTCGTCAACCGACGCAAGAGTTATTTCAAATAGAATGTCGCGGATTTCCTATGGAAAATAGGTCCTAACTATAACTATCTACTGGCGACCGCCAGTAGATAATATATATATATATATATATATATATATCTTTATATCTCTATCAGTTTATCAAGACTAATTGAACACTAATGGAAATCAGCTGTTCATTATACAGGCTTATATTTAACACTCTAAATAAACTAACTGAGCCTGCATATCAAACTTCTTTCTTCTGGTCGATGGACCAAAAGTTGAGAAGTTGATGGTAATAATAGTACTATCTATCTATCTAACTATCTCACTAATAAACCACAAACTCAGTGTAAGGTTAATAGTGTTTATCACCAAATAATGTAAATAAGAGCTCAAACATGTACAGATTCACAAGGCAAACAATGCATTAATTACAGCAAAAGAGAACATACATCAATGCAAACTGTGTCAAACTCATATCAAGTGAATAAATGCACATGAAGGAGTGGATAGGCGAAGAGACAAAAGTTTCAGAGAGAAAATACATTTGCAAATTATTATGCAAAGTTCTGTTCATTTAGCTAATACTAACCTAGGGAAATAGAGGAAACACCACCCCCTGGCCACGGAGATAATAAGAGGTCCCCTGAGACAGATTCAGGGAACAAAGATTAGATCAGGATACTGGATACGGGAACAGGTACAAGAAACAGGTAGGCCTCTATCAGCAAACCGACGGACAGCGCCGATCTCCCACTACTCTCGAACAAAGCCTCCTTAACACCACCCCCTGGAGCACCCCAGTTATACCCTAAAACCTACATGCCCAGCCCACAATAGTTGAAACATTTACAAAAACTCAGTCTTTCATTGGCTGATTCAGGGGGTGTTCTATCACACCACCATAGTCATGATCATGTCTTCTTAATGTTCTTTGTTTAATTCACTCTCCCATTACTCTATCCACACATTTCCTCGAGAAGGCAACATGTTTCAGTTTTTCTACATTTTTATTATTCAGCAGTGCCGCTTTCGACGGAAGAAGTTTGTACACTTCCTTTTATTCCCATGGCCGTCTTTCCGTTACTTGGCAGACACGCAACAGTCTTTTCCGAACGTCAACTACATTAGCCTCCGCCACGTCTCTCCTCTCTCTGTCAGAGCTCGATTTTCAGCATTTATTTCATATTTGTTCATTTTTAACCCTTAACATTCATGCAGAAATATAGGCCCGTACTTGTTTCTAAAATGAATGAAAACACAGACATTATTTTTCACGAAATATACCTCTCACTGTTTACCTCCCACCATTGCACTAACCCAATGATATGTTTACCTAGCAAGAGCATTAATGTAAAAGCAGCGTTATTTTATTAATTTTAGAAGCAGAAATAAAAATGCAGTCTGGTCTTCCATGCATTAGTCTTAGCTTTAGTGCACGCATGCGCAAAGCATTTTCCCAATGTATTCATGTTGGTGCATATTATTTTTACATCACACTATTAGTAAATGTTACTGGGGCGTTAATTCGAGCAGGTTTTATATTCTCAAAACCCTGCTCCATCACATGTGCTTTGTGGTCAGTTTTAGGGCAGGATGGCAGTGGATGGAAGAGGTTGGCGGGGAGCGACGCAGCTCCTGTCTTACTCTATCGACGCCTAGCCATGCCAACCCTTTACAAATACCATATACACACAAATAATGACCTCTGCACAAAAACCTATTTGCGTGGGTGTTACAATTGCAAGTTTGTTGGCCTTTACCACACCAGGTAATTAATGGGTGGAATAAAGTCTATATAGCCCATGGATCATTTTTGGCAGGTCATATCTGACAAAATTTCTTGTAAGAAAAAGCCCGGTAAATAGTGGGACATGCAAATATTTCGGCAGAAAGCCATATTTTTGAGGGCTTAACCTGTAATGTGTGCTATTTTCATAATCTGTGGACAGGTTTTTAGCATGTGTGTTAATCGTTACACCACCCACCAGGGCATACCTAATCAAAGAGGCAGTGGGGATGGATGCAGATTACAATGGATTAATTTTATTAGTATTGGGACCAATCGCAATATAGACAACCTCTACTGGATAATCATTTGACTGGAACCACGTGTAAAACGAAACAAAATTCTGAGGTGCTGCAAGGACTCGCGCATGCATTCAGAAGTACCCTAAAAAAACTACGCACACTTCCCTTCCTGTCGAGGTCAACACACACTGGAGGTTTAAAATAAAAGTTCCTTTCTGACTGTGCACCCCTTACAGTTTCTACCCGAACCCTCCCTCTTCCAGCATTTGTAGTTGACAGCACACCCACAGTCAAACTGCACCACCTGGAAACACAACTGCATTTATGCCATTTTCCATGCATCGCCTTTACCTGATGAATCATAGTGATCTAGATGCGGGGTAAATTGACTGCACCAGTCTGAAAATATTTCAAAGAATATGTTTCTTCCTTTGAACTTCTCAGTGTGGTTTTGACTGTCAGCCAGGATAGCGTGCCAAGCAGAAATCAATATATCTGTCAACAGAATTTGGTTTAATCATAGGTCTGACTGTATTAATCCTTTCACCTCTTGAAGGTGAAATCCTCTTTGCAGGATCGCAGCATAATCTTTGGATAATACAATGAATTTTAAATATTCACTGTCTGAGATGGAATTGTAATGTGGGTGGTTGAGAACCTCCAGATATCCCTGGTCTCACCTTGACATCTTTCCCAAGGCACAGAAAATTGATTTAAAAGTTCAATGGAAAAAATATTATGCTCTATGATTTACAGCACATCAAACGCACGCCTGATAACACAGCTGTGTACCTAATAAAGGCAACACACTTTATAGGCTTTTAAAAACAAAAAAATTAATAGTATATTAAATTGTCTCAGACAACCAATCTGGTTACGTATGTTAAAGTTCAGACAAATGAGGAAAAGAAACTATATTTATGACTGACTTGTATGACACTCTAGTTTGTCGTATCCATCTTTTTTCGTGAAATTAGTCAAACAAGCATTAGCTTGCGCACATTTCGTAACTCACATTTTGCTTCCTCTCTTCACTGCATGCACCACAGGGCGAAGGGTCAGCTCACTTCAGCCATTGGCTCTCCTGACAGCAAGGGATGGGATTTCTCCACATTACATGCGAATCCAGGACTGGAAATAAAAATAGAAATGTAGTGGCAGATAATGAGTCCCTTTCTCCCGCCTCAACTTCTGGCCCATGAAGCTGCTGTAATCACTGCTTCTTGGGGGGGGGGGGTTTGTGGCTGTGCGTCACTGTTGCAGGATCCAATCAGCACATTGCAGTCACTGCACATAAAGAGCTACTTGCATGGCATTGATGATGCTTGTCACCAGAGTAGAATCTGGCAAACAATTTGGGGCCATATTAGACATTGTCATTGTTTGCACCCGGCACACCTTTTGAAAGGTGCGCCGGGAGCAAACAATGACAATGCGCCCCATTATGGTGAATGCGCTACCCCCAGGGCAGCCATGATTCATGTGAAAACACGGAGCGGCTGGAGTTTCCACAGTGCAGGCAGCAACCCGCCTGCACTTTTAAAGGGGATTAGAGATCCCCTTGCAGGCGGGTGCAGTCAGTGACTGCACCCGCCTGCAAGGGGATGTCTGGGGGTCCTATAGGACCCCCTTTCTCCCCTCCAGAGGGCTGCTCTAGGAGCGCACTCACAGTGCACCACCTAGAAGGTGGTGCACTGTGAGTGCGCCTGCGAACTTCTTTGCCGCTGCGCCCACGTCTGTAATATGGCGCGGGCACAGATGCAAAGGAATTCCTTCATTTGCATTGGTCCCTCCCCTATGCAAATGAGGGAACGCCCCATGATGGTAGCCCTGATGCTTTAAGTGCGCCAGTGCCATCGGTATTACTGAAGGGGAAGCGCAAGCGTCTGCGCCCCTTTCTGTAATACCACAGTGCCCCGGGGGCACACAAAGCGGGAGCAAACGCCTGTTGCACCCCCGGGACACTTATTGTAATATGACCCCTGGTGCCAAGATCACAGCAGCGTCAGTACCGAAATGCATACATCGGTAGGAGCATAGGCTCCAGTCTCTGTCTCCTTGGTGCATTTGCAGATCCATAGCCAGAAGAATATTTTAAGGAGGCATAGCCCCCAGTAATGACACAACAAAATAGAAGGGAGTTTGGAGTACTTTCTCTCACTGATATTTGTAGGCAAATGATACAGTATGCAAGGTGCTTTTTCATTAAATGTGTTACTCTATTTGCAGGAATAGTTTACTTTTGGTCACAGCTAATTGGAATTTAAAAACAATTTTACAAGCGGTAGGATGGAAAAGTCCCACAATAAATTTCACTGCAAAGACATTGCAACAGTGGATAGTTCAATTACATTTGATCAAAAGCACCAGTCAAAACTGGACTGACTTTAAATAGACACAGACATTGGCACGCAACTGTCAAAGTTACAGGCAGGCTGTGCTGAAGGTGCTGCACAAATGGAGACCTTCCCCAGACAGCCACCAGCAGGATACGTTGCCATGGTAGAAGTTAGAAGATTGAGGAAGTCTTTGTTGAGGCAATTTACTGAGCATACTAGTTCCATCTCCAGTTACAGGAGCCACAGCTGGCCAGGCAGCAGCCCTGCCCCATAGGCTCTGCCACTGAGTGGTGAATTAACAATATACATCTAGGATCATGCTTGGTGCTGACCTTGCTCTTTGATTCTGCTTGTATGGTGTATCCTATTTGGCTGCTGTGGAGCACTCAACTGTCTAGACAAGCAGATATTTACCCTTTCACATGTAACAGATTCCTTGCACAGATTCCTCAGCGCACCATTTAGGTGGGTAATATTGCTTGGATCAGCACAACGGTGTCGCCCCACTGCTCTCAGAGCAGTGTAAAAATGCTAAATTAAATGATAATAACACAACGTTATTATCATTTTATTTTTAGTACGGGCTACGGGGCCAGGTTAGGGTGGGGCAGGGCTATGGTCACAGAGAGGAGAAAATATGTATGCACCATAAGTGCGCATGACAGTTTGGCCGGCCGTCTCGGGCCGACCAAACAGTCATGCACACTTAGCATTTCTCTGCCTGGCTGGGTTGCACAGTCAGGTGGAGAACAGTCCCAAGGCTCCCAGGCACTGTCTGAGTGTCCAAACAGGCCACTCAGGCCAATCACGACACTGCTATCATGCTGGTAACAGCAGCGTCATGAATGGCTTAAGGGAGCCTGTATGCTGCCGGGAGCCAGGAAGAGAAGAGAATGGAGGAGAAGCTGTGGCTGTAATCGGAAGGTGATCTTTTAAAAAAAAATTCATCTGGCCCGCCCCACCACCCCCGTTTTGTAGCAGCCACCACTGGATTAGGATTCACTTTTTTAAGTGATGAATGTAGAAAGAATTGGAGTCTTCCATGTGTACCAGGCATGAAGACATTTTACTTGCAGGGGATAGTTTGTCCTTACCAGAGGGGCATATAAAATTCAGTCTTCAATGATGTGAAACAATTGACAGACTAGCAACTTTAAGTGTGCGTTAGAAACCCAAAGCACCTCCATAATAGAACCCACATTTCTAACCATGTATGCAGTAATATTCAGTGACCAGAAATTCTTGACATGACTTACAAGCATTGAAGAAAAACTATCAGTACTTTTCATAGAGTGTATACAGTAAAGCATAAGAGGGTGGGGATGGGATGGTGATGAACTGATAAGAGATCTATCAAAAAGTATTGTGGGGCAGGTAACATTGGGAGACTTTAAATAAGACTTCGGGCGGGGGACTTGCCGATTAGTTTTTGAGTCATTTGATAGAGGCATTTTCCAAAACATAATTGCAAAATTGTCCATTTGAAAGCACATTGGGCTAGGAACATTAGCCACAATATGATAATCTATCATTTCAACTTGAAAGCTTCTATCCCCTTTACTCCACATCTCTCTCTTTCTCTCTCTTCTCCCTACATCTCATAGCTCTGTCTTCTCTGTCTCTCTTGACCTTTCCCCCTACTATCGTTTTCCTCTGCATGTGTTTATCTTCCCCTTCCTCTTTTTTCTCTTCTCTCTTGCATGTTACATTTACTCCCCTTTCTTTCTCTCCCTTTCCTACTGCCATCATTCTGCTTTCTATTGCCCCTCTTTGTTATTCTATTTTAATATTTCTCTCTCGAGCCCTCTCTTTTTTTTTTTCCAGAACCGCTTCTTCCTAGTCTTTTTCTGCCCTCTCTCTCACTAGCCAACCTTTTCCCCATGTATGCCTCTCCTATGAACATCCTCTACAATATCATCAGGATCCTGTTGATCTTCTTCTTGGGAGTGGCTAAAGAGAGCTTTGGCACCAAAGTTCAGGAAACTGATGTAAAGTAGAATTAAATACAAGCATTTTTAATGGGGCATTGCAGTTAGTAAACACAATTCCCCTAAACAATCCTGGTTTAGGTACGCAGTGTGGGTGAGGTGTGACAATATAAATCTTTAAATCAACCTGTATCAGGCAGGAGAATAATTATTTCTCATCTTTTAGCTACAGGTTCATAAAACTACAAAGATGCTACAGTTAAGGACACATTTCCTGCGGCTGTAACTGTCAGGGGATAAAATTCAACTATTTTGCATCTCTTCATTCACTCATTCACCAAAGGTGCTACATGCAGCTTCAGATGGCAGGGAAAGGCTTAATTAAGACACTTTTTATCCCGCAGGATGATAATATTGGTTGGCCAAGCCCTCTGGCCCTCAAATGCCCACGTCACTACGGCGCTTATTTGCATTGTGTCCTTTGTGTGCTTTCCTGAAGTGTGCACCTTCACTACTTCCGGCCACTTGTTTTGGCAGCCTGCATGAAAAGATTACAATGACTGAGCTCCATGCATGCTTGTTGCCCTGCTTCTATTGTAAGGAGAGCGCTTGGCGACGGGAAGTATTTCACACATTTGTCTCCTGAAACGACCGTGATAGAGCGCACGGCGCAATAAAATTTGCAAGGGGTGCATTATACTCATGAACTAATTGCACCCCTATATATTCAATGTGTGGTTGAACTTCGTGCATATTAAAATGAAGTTTATATATCATCGTTTGAAAATCTGTGAAGAAAAATCATGACGTGCTTTACAGAACTGATTCATATTTTGTGTGTATTTAGAGAAATCATGTAATTGTACACGTATATGTTGATTAAAAGTAACCAGATGTATTCACTGTTATAAGATTCATATAAAGGCCTGTGTAGCGAATGATTATTAAAAAGTTTTTTAAGTTAGCCAGAATCGTAGGCCTGACTTTCGTTCCTTCAAGGTTTCATTTCTCATCGTTTGCTCTTAAGGTCAGGAGCTAATTAAAATTTATGTGTGTAGAATGTTTTCGTTTCACCCCTACTGCAGGTGCAGGAATTTGACCTCGTTCATTCAGATTTAAGAAGATACATGGGAGGAAAGGAATGTCTTTGAAGCGCTCGGACAAGAGAAAGGGAGGACACCTTCTGTGCCTGGAGTACTTGGGAGCCAAGGTCGGCGGACAGTCATGTAAATTTAATTGAGTTTGTGGAAGGTTACTGAAGAAGGTGTTCACTGAACAATGTACCATGTGACTCGTCAGAGGTGTAACTTTGCCTTTTTGAATTAGGTACAGGGACAGATCTGGAGGACTTCTTCTGTTTTTGACTAATAGAGGAGAGCATCTTAGAACAAGCTCTGTAGCTCTAAGCTACCTGACCCATTTGATGTGAGTGTACTTCTTTGGAAGTCAACACGTGCTGACACCTTTTGGGGAATTTGCTAGGAAGGGAAGAAAAGGGATGCCACTTTAGATGCAGAGTAGGGACAGATTATTCTAAATTCCGAAATACAAATGAAAAGAGATTTGGATGCAGCATCTATACTCTGCTGTGTTCTCATATTGGAATTCATCATTATATGCCTATTTTGTTGTGCGAACTATATTCGTAGATTGGGCTCTGTATTAGTTTTCATGCATCTCTATGCCTTGATTTTGAGGTGTGTCTATATTTTGTTGTTTCTGGCTTTGTAATAAATCTACAAAAGCTAAATTCGAAGTTCGTTGTTATTGAACACGGATGGGAGGGAAATTGTATAATTGGTAAAGTGTATTCTTCTCTCCACATTTTTTAGCAGGCAATAAAAGATCATCGGCCGGAGATACATAAGTGAAATTAGGGTGCAAAATTCAGCCTTATCAATTGGTAGCGAACGAGGATGGTTGCCTCTAAAAGTGAGGGCAGATTTTTGAAAATTTTGAATAGAATTAGACTTACAGAGCCCAAAAGAGAACCCATGATTGAAAGCAGAGGACGGCGGGCGTTGACAGAGGTCGACGGAAGCTGATGGTGCGGCGGAAACAGCGGTAGCGTGAGTATGAATAGTGTGTGTGTGTTAGATTGCGGTGAATTGATTGTGTGATGTCTTGCGGAGTTGGAATGATAGTCGAGTGAAAGTGAGATTATTGGTTTACTGGTCCGAACACGTGCGGATCAGGAGGTTTTGGTAAACGGACTCAAGAGAAGTCCAAGATCCCGGGATAGTTTTGTAGCTGTAATCGTCTGATCATTAATGTGGGTGTCGTGGAGCGCTATCGATGGCTCACTTGGGGTAGGGAACTTTGTGTGAGTGGGTTCTATAGAGCCGCGTGTGGAAAACCTCAGGCCAGGGGTGGACCACAGCGATTCAAGTGACTGACGCAGGTCGCAGGTCGTGGGTCACAGAGTGTGAGAGTATACTATCGATCTTTTAGACGCCAGACGATTATTTGGTTTTATGTAACTGTAAGTTGCTGTGGCTGCCTGATAGGTAGTTACTTGGTTTAGCAGCTTTTTGTAATCAGTTACTTGGTTGTGTGAATGTGAGAGCGAATGTACGAGCTGAAATTGTAAAGGAGGGTGAACCGCTGTGGAGAGGGAACGGTGACGTCAGGTGTGCCGCGCTGGGATAGGCTGGTTGGTGTAATGTTGCACTGGGATTGGTGGGTTCTCGGCGAAAAAGTTTGGGAAAGAAAATTGTGCATTGTATCGAATTAAGTTCAACGTGAGATGTTTTAAGGTATTGCGAGATTTATGTAGAGGAGATTCAGGAGTAGTGACTCGAGTCAGAGAAGAAGCCCCGCCAGAGGATACCCCGGCACACTATATGGCAACGAATGTAGGATTGCATACAATAGTGTGGCTTCAAAACTGGCATAAGATTACAGAAAAGGAAGGAGAATTGGCTTTCCCACGATATGGGTCATTTCGATTGGATGTGTTGAATCAATTGAGAGGTGTAATGTCTTCATTAAAACCTCCACCTAGACCCACCCAATTTGAGGCAGTAGATGCATGGATGCGGGCAGCACAAGCTAGGCGAAGAAAAAACTCTCAAGGAAGGATGAGAAAAGCCATGAAGTCATATCAGGATGCCAGGTGGGATGCACAGTTGAAGAGATGGAGGGTAGACACCATAGAGGGAGAGAGATTGTATCCATTGTTCCTACAGGGAGCTAGTGCAAAGACAGGAAACACCCTTCTGTCCAGAAGGAGTGGGAATGGATCCAACAGGAGTATGTTCAAGAGTAGTGGGAAGAATTTAATTAGGAACAGAACTTGAAAATACTGAAATGAGAGGAACTAATTGTGACATATGGTTGCCAGAAGCCCTTATGGTACCGGTTACCATTGGACCCGTAGTCTCAATATACAATCCGAGTATGGGAGATAGTGGGAGGCAACAACAAACGGGAAGAAGTGAAGATACCATCTCTGGAGGGAGTCTTACTATGGGAACAAGTGTGCCCTTGGGGCCTGTGGAGACTAGTTCCCCGTTGGCAGCAACGGCAGACCCTTCAAGGGTGAGTACAGGATCGGAAGTGAGACGAACAGGAGCACTGGCAAATTCTAGATCAGAAATACGAATGTGGGTTCCACCAGTACGGGAAAGTATGAGGAGTACAGCCGAAATAGGAATGAGACAAGAGGCATTTAGAATAAGACCTAGTGCCCCGAATGTTGGATTGGAAAGTTGATTAAGGAGTCAGAGTTGTGAGAGAGAAGGTAGGCCCATCAGACAAGATGAGGCGACGGGAGAAGGTTGGAGAAGCTGAAGTTGTGATAGAGAGGGACCATGCAATGTGACAAATCAAGGAAGAATTGAAGTTGCAGTGAAGGCAAGATTGTTGGATGCACTGAAACTGAAGGCAGAGGTCGATGAGGTGATAGATGGAAATCTACCATTGGAAAGAATAGATTTATATGAACCAGATGAATTGCTGTTTGTGGCTAAAGACATCACTCGAAAGGCGAAAAGAGCTTATGAGCTTATGAGGCATTGGTCCAGCTGGCGCGGAAATATGAAGTAGATTTGACAAAAACAAAAATGTTACAGGGAAATCACAGATTGAATTACACAGACCAAGAATTAGAGGAGAAGAGAGTAGTAGGGTTGAAAGCACACATTTGAGAATTAGTCATAGGAATGAGGGCATGGAAAGCACTGGATCGATGGGAAGAGAAGTGGTCTAAGAAAAAGACCGTGAGGAGAGGAATAGGAGATACCCCACCTCCTGGAGGGGGGACAGAGAGAGTAGGAAATTTTCCGTTACGGGAAGTACAGAATGGAGGGTACGTTCATGTGCCTTGGAGCAGGGGTAATTTGGCATCCTTCACAAATGATTTCCCTCGGCTGATGGAAAAGCCTGAGGAATGGTACAAACAAATTGATCGGTTTGTGAAAATCTCCAAGGTTCTGTGGATAGATTTGAATACCCTATTTGATATAGTAGTCCCAGGGTATTTGTGGGCGGCTTGTAAGATCGCAATTAAGTGGCCCACTTCGGAACCAACTAGGGATCCCGTAACTCATGGCCCATCGGCAGAAGTAATGAAAAAATATGAACAGGCAATTACGTGGCTGCAGTCCAAAGTAGCCCCTCGAACTATTGATTGGCTCAAGATAGATCGTACCACACAGGAGCCAAAGGAATCAGTGCATGATTATTATGAAAGGCTCTTGTTGGGTTTCAAACAGCATAGTGGCCTTGATGCCCTCGAACAAAAAGACATGGGACAGTTTGTCTCAAAATTTGTGTTAGGATTGAGAGCTGAGATAAGTTTGATGATTCAGCAACATCTGATATGTTGGCAGAATAAGTCAGTGGATGAAATTCTGCATTATGTTAAGTACTGTAGTGATCAGGTAGAGTCCACGCATAAGAAAATGAAGGATAAGTTGATGATGGTGCAGTTGAGGAATGCTGAAAGACCAGACCAGGTACAAGGAAACGGAGGTACAATGGGTCGACGGCAAGGGAGTGGTTGCGGAATAGGACAAAACATGACAAGTTACCAGGGACAGGGAAGAGGACGAGGAATGGATGCAGGTACAGGAACTGAATGGGTTAACCCTAGGAGAAACACTGCTTGTCATTATTGTCACAAAATCGGGCATTGGAAGCGCGAGTATCGCTCAAATCCTACCAATCAAATACAAAATGAGGAAACTGTACAGGTATCTGATGGACTGAACACAGTGACTAGACCTAAGTCCATGTATGGGGGAGGTTTGGAACCTCAAGTTCAGGTGCAGGTGCCTCTACCCCCTAGGATTGCTACAGGAAACTATGTGTACCTGCAAATGCCTTTCATTGAATTGACCGACAACTATGATCCAAATACATCAAAGGAAGGTGTGAGAGGGGGGAGGAGGACTGCACCTTGGGTGCAGTATTAGAAGTAGATCAGAGGGGACCCTTTGTGGAGGGTGATGTCAATGGTCACCCGATCACGTTTTTAATTGACACTGGTGCACCTCGATCTGCTGTGAGGTCAGCGGTACTTCCAAATTTGTCACTTTCTGGACAGTCAATTCAAGTTGTAGGAGTGACGAATCAGAAGATGACTAATCCTCTAACTAATGAGTTACCTGTGAGAATAGGAACTTTTCAGGACCGACACCAATTTGTGGTGTGTGATTCGAGTCCAGTTTGTCTATTAGGACGTGATCTCTTGTGAAAATTAAATTGTACCATCTATTGTACTCCGAAGGGAGTGGAACTACAGACCTGTGACGACAATGCTGTTTTTAAAATGGCAAGTCAAAATTTGTGTGCGGAGATGTTCATTGTACTGACCAAAGACGAGCTACCAGTGGATTTGAGGGACTCTGTGAATCCTGTGGTGTGGGATTTTACAGGGGAGGAGATAGGTTTGATTCGAGGAGTCGAACCTGTCAAGATACAGGTCAAACCAAATGCAGACTTTCCAAGGACGCCACAGTGTAAGTTAACACCTGAGACAGTGGCAGGAATAACACCAGTGATTGAATCCATGATTGTGCAAGGCGTACTGAAGGAGATTAGAGGAAGCCCTTGTAATTCACCTATAATGGGGCTGCAGAAACCCAGCGGCAAGTATAGAATAGTACAGGATTTGCGACGGGTTAATGAGATTGTGATTCCATGTTGTCCTGTGGTACCTAATCCAGCTGTGATTTGTTTCAAATACCCTGTGAAGCTGAATGGTTTACGGTCATTGACCTATGTCAAGCATTTTTCTCGATACCCCTCCATGAGGAGAGCCAATTTTTATTTGCTTTCCGGCTGGAGAACCGTGTGTTAACATGGTGTCGTATCCCACAAGGGTATACAGAAAATCCGTCAATCTTTAATAAAATTTTGAAAAAGAATCTTGAGGGTCTGACAATGCCACAGAATTCGGTTCTTGTGCAAAACATAGACGACCTTTTGGTTGCCTCGGAGACCGAAGATGCTTGTAGGATAGATACTGTGGCTTTGTTGAATCATCTGGCAGAGACTGGACATAAAGTGTCACCTGGCAAACTTCAGTACTGTTTGTCTGAAGTACAGTATTTGGGGCATCGAATTGAAAAAAGGAAAGAGAAAGGTGTCACCAGATCGCATTGAGGCGATTTTGCCTCAGAAGGCAGTCCTGAATGTTTTTGGGAATGGTCGGCTATTGTCGACAGTGGATCCCAAATTTTTCTCTGCAGGCACAACCTTTATTAAGGTTAACACGGAAGGACAACAGTGATCCGGTACCATGGGATGACGATTGTTTGAGGGCCTTCCAGGAGCTAAGGGAAAGCTTATGCCGTGCTCCAGCTCTTGGAAGGCCTGATTATAATAAAGCGTTTTCGCTTTTCTGTCATGAGAGGGATGGGTGTGCATTGGCAGTATTAGCTCAGACACATGGGGGTGCCCGTAGGCCAGTAGCTTATTTTTCAGCCACCTTAGATCCATTGGCTTCTGCGTTGCCCGGATGTCTCAGATCCGTTGCTGCAACTGGTGTCAGCATTGAGAGATGTGAAAGCATTGTAATGGGTCATCCCCTTACAGTATATGTGCCGCACTAAGTGGAACTCCTGATGATGAGAACCAAAACTCAGTACCTGACTAGCAACAGGCTCACCAAGTATGAGCAAGTGATACTAGCATCTGAAAATGTGACTTTAAAAAGATGGTCTATGTTAAACCCTGCCACACTGATGCCATACCCACCTGTAGAAGGTGAAGATTGTGAGGAGCATGACTGCCTAGATGTGACTGAGCTTTCTACCAAGCCCGACCTGACATTGTCGATGAACCTTTACCTGAATCTGATCTGGTCCTCTTTGTTGACGGTTCATGTTTAAGAGACAATGGAGGTTGTTTGAGAGCAGCTTTTGCTGTTTGTACTATTTCTGGAGTTGTGGAAGCCGCTTGTTTACAAGGAGTATATTCTGCACAGGTGGCAGAAATTATTGCCCTAATACGTGCATGTTTCATTTCTGATCGAGTCAGAGTGACTATCTTTACAGATAGCCAGTATGGGTTCGGAGTAGTTCATGACTTTGGGCAGTTATGGTCACAGAGAGGGTTCCTAATGTCATCAGGATCTCCTAACAGAAATGGAGAATATGTGAGACAGCTGTTAGAAGCGTTACAGAAACTAAAAGAAATAGCGGTGGTGAAATGTGCAGCACCCGGGAAGGGGGAGGGTTTTGTCACCAAAGGAAACCACTACGCCGACGAAGTGGCTCGTTTTTGTGCTATACATGCTTGTATATTCAATAGAGAATATGTGGCGGAGAGCACAGAAGAGACCGAGCTCAGCATGATGTTGGCTATGGCCGATACCTGGGATGAGATTAAAAGACTACAAGAAGAGGTTTCTGAAGAGGAAGAAGCAGCATGGGTTAGAGCAGGTTGTGAGAGAAGAGGTGATGGCATTTGGGTGTCAACAGATGAAAGAACAGTGTTACCTAACTGTCTATTGAGTCCTATGGCAAGGCAGATACATGGGGCAGTTCATCTTGGAAGAGATGCGATGGTGAGGGTGTTTCGTCAGACATGGTTCAATCCACGGTTCCGTGTATATGCTGAAGCAGTGTGTCATAGGTGTGTTACGTACCAGCAAATGAATGCAGGAAAGAAAACATTGATTGCTTTGAGTCATATTGGAAGGTCAGGAGGTCCTTTCAATCAAATGCAGTTAGACTTCATAGAGATGCCCACGTGCAATGGACTAAGATATGTTTCGGTGGTGGTGTGTGTCTTTTCACGTTGGGTTGAGGCGTATCCGACTAGGAGGTGTGACAGTCTCACAGTACAAAAATTATTGCTTAGGAAGGTCATCCCATGGTTCGGATTTCCGACCTCATTGGAATCGGACAGAGAAGCTCACTTTCATAGTGAGATCATGAAGCTGTTGTGTGCTGCCTTACAAGTGGATCAGAGACTGCATTGTAGTTATAGGCCAGAGGCTTCTGGTCTAGTGGAACAGATAAATGGGACGATCAAAATGAGAGTTGCAAAGGTTTGCTCGTCGACGTCTTTAAAATGGCCAGATGCGCTGCCCTTGGTGCTGATGAGTTTGCTTAGCACTCCAGATAGGAGAACAGGATTGTCCCCCCACGAGATATTGATGGGAAGGGCGATGTGTTTGCCTGCAGTGCCAGCGACAGCATTGATAAACATCACCGATGATTTGGTGCTTGACTATTGCAAGGGGTTGGCTGACGTGGTTAATTCTGTGTCCCAGCAGATCGAGGCTGCGACTGCTTCCACCTCGAGAGAACTCCTGCATGACCTAAGTCCGGGGGACTGGGTCTTGGTCAGAAAGCACGTGAGGAAGAGCTGCCTTGATGCACGTTGGCGCGGACCCTACCAAGTGACCCTGGTTACAAGCACAGCTGTAAAGTGTGGAGGCTTACCGAACTGGATCCACGCCTCTCACACTCGCAGAGTTCTAGCACCCTCGGAAGAAACAGCTCTCCTTGATCAAAGAAACACATCAGAGAGTAGAAACTCGAAAGAGTGGACAAGCCAAGCTGTGAGGGTTGCTACTGAAGTAGATCATTCTTTGGGTCAAGCTGGAAGAAATCACGCTGCATTACATTCTGACATAAACATTGAAAGTGACGAAAGCGTTGGAATCGAAGCAGAATCAAATCTGGTAAATCAGACAGAAGTGGAACAGGACGGAGTGGGGAGAAGAACAGAGGCTGGAAGTGAAGGGTGGCCAGTGAGAAAAGAAAGACTGAATTTGAGGCTTACATCAGAAAAAGATCTTACTCCCATCTCTGAAACTTCTCAATCTGAGCAAAGTGAAACAGAATCAAATCAAGAAGGCTTACGAAGATCGAAAAGAGAACGAGTGCCGTGTTGAAAATACGCTGCTCCCGAGTGGACACACCTAGTCACAGATGCAGAAACCAGTGAAGTCCGGGAGACTGAGGTCCAGGAGAGTGTTACGCGGGGAGAACACACTGGTTATTAAGATCAAACTGCTGGTACCAAGAGTTGAGGCTCTCGGGATTCTGACTCTGACGGTACCTGATCCTCCAAGACTAAATGGACTGAGACTCCTAATTCTAAATCGACTTACATTACCAACGTTTGGTTGTCAGCCCACACCTCAAGAATTGGCAGCATTTCGTATGGAAATCCTGGAACTTGTGGTTGATGTTCTGGGCCCTGATATAATTTATGATGAAAACTGAACTGAATAAAGAGAAAGAAAGCATATGAAATTTGTCTAAAGAAGATAATCTAGGCCAGAGTGAAAGAAGAATAAATATAGGGACTTATCAATAGAAGAAGAAAGAGGGATAGGGATGACTATTCATGGACTTTAGATTATCATTATCAAACTGAATAAAGAAGAATTCAACATCAAAAAGAAAATCTGTTACGAACTTTGTGTTTAAATCCAAAGAGGAAGAAAAAGAGACTTTGTTATTTCATTCCTGCACCAAATTGGAAAACTGATTCAACATGGAGTCCGGAAATTCGAGCCGTAGGCAGAAATGTATGATAGGCACACTCATAGTGGGAGTATTAGTAATTATTACAGTCGTGACTATCACATCCATAGTTGAGTCCAATGAATTGGAAGAAGGGGTAAAAGGGACATCTATACCTCCTACACCAAACATAAGAGAGGGTGCATCAGAATCAGATGAGGACATGATAAGAGAAACCAGTCGTTTGTTACAAATAGATCTTTCAAAGGGAGATTTTACATTGAATGCATATGCGAGGTTGTTGTACGAGTATGTGGACACGATGGAAGCGAAGGATTGCTATGTGTGTATGCAATTGCCAGCATCAGTTGAAGAGGGCATTAGATATCATCACTTGCCCCTAACCTATGGCATTACATGCAGTGTGCTTCTGAGTATGTTTTATGGTAAGGCCCATTTTGAGTACTATTTCTCTAATTATGATGTAGTGTTCCCTGAAGTTCCTGTGTTGAAGTATTTGAATAAGTATGATTATTACAAAAAGGAAGATAGGATGTCAAAATATTTCGTACCCACAGTGACTTTGGATACAGCATATGCTCATAGACATCATTTGACATGCATGTTTTCTGAAACAGAAAAGAAATTTGTGGACCAAATAGAGGATAGACATAGACAGACATTATTTAGGCCTGATCCCAAACATGAAGTAATTCCATGGACCCAGGAAGAGTTAGATCATAAGGCAAAGGGAAGTTCTGGTCCAATAGCTTTAGATTTGCAGCAGAAAGGGAAATTATGCATTAGACAACCACAGACATATTATGACAAAATTTTTGTAGGAGAGAGTGAATGTGAACATATTTTCTTGATTGAGGAGTCAATAAAGAAGGCGCTATTGGATAAATTGAGCATAGTGCCTAATGTATATTTTGTATGTGGAAGGAATGCTTATGTTCGATTACCTCCAAATTGGTATGGAACATGTTATCTGGCTGTGGTATTTCCTAAAATATTCCACGTGGAAGATTTCTGGCCAACGGAAGGGAAACGATCACGTAGAGAGAAACGTGGTACTAGTGCAGGAGAAATTGTTGGTGATGTGTTTGGCGCAATGATACCAAGTTTGGGAGTGGTTTTGAATGATGTAAAGATTAGAAGGTTGTCAACATTAGTGGACAAGTTGTCAGTGAATACAGCTCAAGCTTTATTGCTTGTTGATGGGGAGATGGTCTCTATAAGGGCCATGGTGCTTCAGAACTGTCTTGCGTTAGATGTTTTACTAGCAAAGGAAGGTGGAGTCTGTAGATTATTGAGGGTTCAACAGTGCTGTACTTATATACCAGACAATAGCAAGGATATAAAGAAGTATATAAGTAACATCACTGAGATACATCGTGAGATACATGATTTGGCAACAAATGGGATTTGGGTCAAAATTGGCCAAGGATTTGGAAAGATTGGAAGTTGGTTTGGAAATCTGGGGCAGGGAATTGTTGGTTACATTCTGAAACCCATCATAATAGTTGTAATCTGTATCATCGTATGGTTGGGTGCTTTCAGAGCCTTTAAATGGCACAGAGCGCGACAGGCTGAGAGTTCCCTTAGGAGACGAGAAAGGCAGATGGAAAGACTGCAGGACAGTCACTATCAGAACCTCAAGAATCTGGAGAAGTTCAGGCAGGGAAGGCAGGCTACAACTTCTGTTTAGGTCGGTCTTTTCTGCGAGGAGAACATACTATGGAAAGGTTTTGTGTTGATGACACTTGTCATCAGAGGGGGGAACTGATGGAGCGCACAGCGCTTTAAAATTTGTAAGGGGTGCATTATACTCATGAACGAATTGCACACGTATATATTCAATGTGTGGTTGAACTTCGTGCATATTAAAATGAAGTTTATATATCATCGTTTGAAAATCTGTGAAGAAAAATCATGACGTGCTTTACAGAACTGATTCATATTTCGTGTGTATTTAGAGAAATCATGTAATTGTACACGTATATGTTGATTAAAAGTAACCAGATGTATTCACTGCTATAAGATTCATATAAAGGCCTGTGTAGCGAATGCATTTTAAAGAGTGTTTTAAGTTAGCCAGAATCGTAGGCCTGACTTTCGTTCCTTCAAGGTTTCATTTCTCCTCGTTTGCTCTTAAGGTCAGGAGCTAATTAAAATTTATGTGTGTAGAATGTTTTCGTTTCACCCCTACTGCAGGTGCAGAAATTTGACCTCGTTCATTCAGATTTAAGAAAATACATGGGAGGAAAGGAATGTCTTTGAAGCGCTCGGACAAGAGAAAGGGAGGACACCTTCTGTGCCTGGAGAACTTGGGAGCCAAGGTCGGCGGACAGTCGTGTAAATTTAATTGAGTTTGTGGAAGGTTACTGAAGAAGGTGTTCACTGAACAATGTACCATGTGACTCGTCAGGGGTGTAACTTAGCCTTTTTGAATTAGGTACATGGACAGATCTGGAGGACTTCTTCTGTTTTTGACTAATAGAGGAGAGCATCTTAGAACGAGCTCTGTAGCTCTAAGCTACCTGACCCATTTGACGTGAGTGTACTTCTTTGGAAGTCAACACGTGCTGACACCTTTTGGGGAATTTGCTAGGAAGGGAAGAAAAGGGATGCCACTTTGGATGCAGAGTAGGGACAGATTATTCTAAATTTGGAAATACAAATGAAAAGAGATTTGGATGCAGCATCTATACTCTTCTGTGTTCTCATATTGGAATTCATCATTTTATGCCTATTTTGTCGTATGAACTATATTCGTATATTGGGCTCTGTTTTAGTTTTCATGTATCTCTATACCTTGATTTTGAGGTGTGTCTATATGTTGTTGTTTCTGGCTTTGTAATAAATCTACAAAAGCTAAATTCGGAGTTCGTTGTTATTGGACACGGATGGGAGGGAAATTGTATAATTGGTAAAGTGTATTCTTCCCTCCACATTTTTTAGCAGGCAAGAAAAGATCATCGGCCGGAGATACGTAAGTGAAATTAGGGTGCAAAATTCAGCCTTATCAACCGTGTCCCCTTACATTTAAACCAAGTCAGGTTGAGCTACGGATGATTTTGCTTTTGATATTTTACCTAAAAAGTAGCAGACACACTGCTCACTGCTGGCTGTGCGATGAGATCATGCCCCTGGTTCTACACAATGCACCAGCTGCAGGAGATTTGGCGTGGCTGTGTCACAACGTCGTATCAGAGTGTTCCTATATCTCCAGAGCTCACAATTGACTGCCCTTCCCTGACAGGATACGCAAGAGGCGTTCCACGGGCTTCCAGGAGGGTGCAATTTAAAAGAACACATACCCACATATGTTTCAGAAGCACAGCAATGAAATCTGACTAGAAACAATTATACAAACTTGCCACTACTTCCAAACTTACCACGCACTTTGGGATGCCGGGGTGTAGGTTAAAGTGGCAGGGTGTTCAATTAACAATTCATGATGTTAATTCTCGTATGCTGAGTGAAAACTCATTCGGTGATGTCAGTTAACTTAGGTTCGTCAGTGGCTGAACAGTTCAGCCAATGGCGCACCTAAATTAACTGACTTCACGAAGAGGAAGGAACGAGAAGAAATAAAGATATTTTCCCCCGTTAGACCAGCCCCAGATATGCATGTTAGATTTGCGCAAACCCATGTTTACAAGTCTTTGTAAATATGGGTTTACATCAAAATACATGGGTGGATGTATGGGGACACTCATTCACTCCCTATGTAACAGCTACATGACAGAAGGCAACACAAGGCAGTGCCATGCACTGCACTGCATTACTTTTTTTTACAAAGCTATCCCAATCGCGATTGGTGCCAGTGTGTGCTAGAAGAGCTGTAAGCTAGCAAGACTGGGCTTTTCTGCTTCATTCTTGAGACAACTTATCTTGATAGCTGAAAAGAATCTTACCACAGAGTGTTGCCAAGGGACACCAATTGGTGAGGATGATGGAGGTATAGCAAAAGGGATGAGAAGAGGGCATGCCGGATTTCACTCTCTTTTACAGCTGCTAGGTGACTCCAGGTCACATTCTGTCAATCTTATTTTAAACTAATAGAACATCGCAGGGGTGTGATACAGGGCCCTGCAATTCCTGTGGGAGGCGACCCCCCTTCAGAGGGTACCTCTTCAGCCCAACTCTATGAATATCTGTGAGAAATAGGAGGCTTACGGGCCCTCACCACATTCTGCAGGTGGGGGGGTAGCTCTGTCATTTTCTGTTACACTACTGGGGCATGCATTGTGGGAGATGTGCTATAAGGTAGTTTCACTTTTGGGAATAAACTAGAGGTGTCACACATGAAATGCAGCTGCTTAGCAATGACAATCTTTAAAAGCTTCATATATCCATTGGTTGACAGTACTCCCTTCAGTGGTAACAACTTTAAGTCTTGAAAGGATGAGTAGGCCCTGCTAAAGTCCAAACTATGACCTAAAATTTGTACAGAAACTTCTGCAACGGGCACTTAAATCATTCAGGGTTTCTGCATATTTGTTCAATAATGTAATTCATCTGTACTGGGTAACCTGTTTTATTCATAGGTGAAAGTCTCGCTTTCTAGTACGTAGTAGGTTTTTGTGTAGTTTGCTTCAGACCTTCAAAAGGGAAGATGACCAGTCTCGCTTGTGGCCACTCTGTAACTCCACTGACTTGAAAAGGAGAATTGGGAAGCTTCCAACTGCAGACAGCCAACTATAAGTGGCAGATGACAGAGGCTACCAGATCTTACAGCCACTTCTCAGAGGACAAACAGCCTGAGGTCCTGTAGCCCTGCTGCACTTGGGGAAGAGCTGAAGGCATTCTCATGCAGTGGAGTGACATTTGAGTCAACACCTGAGAACGTTGGGCGTCCCTGCCGAGACTCGAACCCGGTTCCCCAGCTCCGAGGTCGACCGCCCTAGCCTTTAGGCCACATTCTCTGCCCAGGGAACAGTCCAGCCCGAACTGCCAAGCCAGGTCTTCCCTGAACCGGAAACAAGCATCCTGGGACCAGTTTCGGGGTAACACCTCTCATTAGCCAGGCTAGCTTGAAGTTTGGGCTGGACTGTTCCCATGAGGCACAGGGTCAAGACTGATTTGCATATGGCTGGGTCTGAACTGAGGTGGCGAAGTGAGCTAAAGAACGATGATGGATTCAACCCAGATCTGTGACTGAGGGTGAGTGTCTGAAAAGTTTTAGCGCTCCGTCTATCATCTCCTTGTGTTTGCTTTGATCAACCTAAGAGTGAGCCTGTGGGACCTAAGGGTCAGCAGGAGCTTTAGAAATCTAGTGGTCTGTGAGAACATCAGGGTCTTTGTGTGTGTAGAACACCAGGAGAGTTGGGAGTAAACAGAAGCATCAGGAAATCTCATGGTGAATATGATCTTCACTGGCCTGAGGGTAAGCAGGAGCTTCCAGTTAAGAGTGAGCAAGATATACAGGGCCCAACAGTTAACAGGGATTTAAGCGGAACTAATGTTGAGCAGGATTCCAAGACACCAGGGAGTAACCAAGATTGCAAGGACAAATAAAGATGAGCAAAAGCCTCTTGGATTCTTTGTGTGAGCAGGATCTACAGGGATGTGTCTCTGAGCATGAGTCTCTGAGGACCAAAGAGTGGAAATGGGTTTAAGGGTCCTGATAATGAGTGGGTAGGTTTAGGTCCAACTGATGATGAGCAAGAGCCTCACTGTCTTAGATTCTTCAGAGTGAATTGAATTCAGTTCTAAGGGTGAACATGAACCTCTGCGGGCCTGGGGAACTACATGAATGAGGAGGCGCTTTAGGACCTAAGAATAGGGAGGAGATGCACAGGGGAAACATTCGGAACTACACGGCCTGAACCACGAGTTCCGGAAGCCCGGAAGCGTAATCACGCTTGCCCAAACAACGCATTTGCCCAAACCACGCATATGCGTGGTTAAGGCAAATGAGCTCTAGTTTTCGGGATGGGTGGGGACTTGGAACAGGAGCTTCGGAATGGGAAGCAGACTCGGACAGGTAAGTGGGGGTGGGGCCGGCTCAGGGGGTCTCTTTCGGGTGTGGAGGGAGTTGGGATAGCTTTAAGGGCTAGGTTTGGGGAAGTAGTTAAGGAATCAGCCATTTTTAGGGCTCGTAGGGGTTTGTAATTTAGGGCGGGGGATCTGTGGCAAGTTTTTAGGGCTCGGGTCAGGGGGTCGCTTTATGGGGGTCGGTGGCAAGTTTTTAGGGCTCAGGGAGGGTGAGGGGTCAGGGTATGTTTAAGGCGGGGGCAAGTTTTTAGGTCTCAGGGCAGGAGGAGGGGTTGGGGTAGCTTTAAGGGCTGGGTTTGGGGAGTAGTTAAGGAATGGACTGTTTTTAGGGCTCGGTGGGGGCATGTAGGGGTTTGTAATTTAGGGCTTAGGGCTGGGGGTACTTAGGGGGTTTGTACTTTAGGGCTTAGGGTGGGGGCGCAGGTAGGGTGCTTGTAATTTAGGGCTAAGGGCGGGTGGGCAGGTAGGGGGTTTGTAATTTAGGGGTTAGGGTGGGGGGGTAGGTGGGGGGTTTGGAATTTAGGGCTTATGGTGGAGTAGGGGGGTCGGAGTAGTGGGAAACTTAGCCACACATACACCCATGCCATTCATGCCTTTACCACGAAATTGCATGGTAAAGGCTTGCGTGGTAAAGGAATGCATAGTTAAGTCACATTTGTGGTTCGGGCTGCGTGGTCGAGGCACACATGGTTGAGCCTTGCGTGCCTCTATCATACAACCGACGCACAAATTTGAGGGTGATGAAGGGCAAAGTGAGATTTATGGGCCTGAAGATGAGCTTCACTAGGCCTGCAGGTCAGATGCTGTGGAAAGATGGAGTTTACAGTCTTATATGATGTTAGTGGCCTACAAGTTACAAAAGGCTTTATTTACTACAAAGCTTTCCCAAAATTAATCATCTGATATTAACCAAGCAATGCTTCACAAAAGGTTGTAATCTGCAAATGTGGGCCACACTTTTTGGGGTGCCTATAAAATGATTGCAGTTGGTTGGGGAAAAAGAGGAAAGAATGGGGGTGAGGAAGGGGAAGCATCACACACAGGAGTGAGCAGCACTGGGAGGCAGGGGAGAAGCACACAAGGAGTGAAGAACACAGCACTGAGGATGAGGGAGAGAAGAACATGGAGCACAGGGGGGAGATGCAAACAAGAAAGCAGGAACCACCCAAAAGTGACAGCATCACAAACAGGAGTGGAGAGGCACACAAGAGCAGGAACAACACTGAAGGCATGGAGGGTTGGTGAAAAGTATATAGGAAACAACGAGAGAGTGAGGAATGGGTAAAGGGGTGCGTCCTCTTCCCCAATATATCAATAGAAACAACGTGGACGAACCCACAGGTAAGTGTTAGAAGTTGTATTGACTCAATGTGATGTATCAGAGTACAGACATCCAATGGATTTGTAAAAAGAACCCTCACCCACCAACCTAGTTGGTGGCATGCTTCATCATTGGGTTCCCAGCTGGGCTGCCGAATGCAACCCAGCTGTGCTTCAACGCCTGAATTACAGCGGAGCGGGGTTTTGTTGGTCAGTGAGATGTGTGCTCAGAGGGTGGTGAGGTTAAAAATCTCTCTAAGAAATGCCCAACCGAAAACTTTATTTGTAGGGTCTTAGGACACGATTAAAACCAATGGCAGGGATATAGTGAAGATTAAAAAATTGAATCTTCGATATCCCTTAAGTGACCTACACTTAAGGGATATCGAAGATTCAATTTTTTAATCTCCGATGTCAGCTGTCTATTTTATAATTGTCCTCAGATGTGTCCATAAATGACCTTTTGTCCAGAATTTTGACCCTTTGTCCTGAATTTTTCCTTCACTGTCCAGAATTTGCCTTTTTGCCAGGTGGTCACCCTAGCTGAACTAAGACCCTAGAAGTGACTGCACACAGTGGATAACGTGGCCTTGGAAGCAATAAGGGAACACATTCTGCTGTTTCACAAAGAGTTTTAGTTGCCTCTTTGGTGGACACATATTCGTGATTTCACAGTCAAAATGGAAATTGCTGGTACTAAAAGTAATACAAAATTTGAAGAGGGAGTAAGGCAAGGGTGCGAGCTAGCCCCAACTCTATTTATTCTATTCATTAATGATTTAGTAACCTTCCTGGAGAAGTGTGTGAATGAAGCACCGAGTTTTACCAGTGGAAAGGTTTCAGCCCTTCTGTTTGCAAATGATGCGCTTCTGATTTCTAAAACACCTATGGGGGCACAGAAGCTCCTGCATCAGTTTGAGCACTTCTGCAAACTAAGGGGTCTAGAGATTAATATCAGCAAAACTAAGTATATGGTCCTCAACCCCTGTGCAACGTCTAGATCTAATTTGACTCTCAATGGGTTATCACTGTAGAGAGTCCATGAGTTTTACTATCTAGGGGTAACACTCTCTGAGCAGTTTGATTGGACACCTTACATTCTGAAGTGTAGGTTAAAATTAGAGCAATATTCAGAGGGAATTGCAAGGTCGCAGCGAGGTTCTTTAACTCGACCACTTTCTCAAGCTATTCAGATGTACAATCTTCCAGCCCTTGAGGCAGCCCCATATGGTAGGGAATTAAGGGGACATAAAGATGTAAGATCCCTGGAGTTAGTGAAAAATCGATCTATGCGACTGATGACCACGCTTCCTGCTAGAACCCCTCTGGTCCTCCTACAGCTCAATCTTGACCTTAGGTCCATTGTCAACAATGCTGGGCTGAGAACCTTAATGTATTGGTGCAGATTGGGGTGACTCCCAAACTCTTGCCCTATCGTTGGGGTTTGCAGGATATTTTGGGGCTACCTGGGGCTCCTAAGATCACTTGGCTTAGATACGTTAAACATCATCTGCTCCAGATCAGGTGTGGGAACCTATGGTCCACTCCCAAGGAATCCTCTGGGGTATCTAAAGTAATGTTAAAGGATCTATATTGGCAGCATATTGATGAGTCTACCTTTAGGCACTCTAGGGAAGATACCCTCACAGTCTCTTTCCTTCAGCTTAAAGATGATTGCATTGTAGAAGGCTTCCTGGATGAGATTGAACCCTCAAGCAAAGACACTTTACATAAAATTTCGGCTGGGGATCTTACCAGTTCACTCCATCATGGCAAAATGGCAGCGCATTTCAATGGAAGCTGACAGGTTTTGTCCCTTCTGTTCTCAGGTGATTGAAACTATTGAACATGCTGTAACTTTTTGCTGAACATATCATGGGTATTGAGCAAAGTGGATCCTTCCATTGTGTCACAATCTGGGAATATGGGACTACAGTGCTAAAATAAGGATCCTGAGAAGCAACGTTAGGAAACCTATTGTATTCGCTGTTTCGCAATTCCTGTTGCATATGTGGAGGTTCAGGCAAAAACAGCTTGCAGGTTGAAGGGTTGTCCTTGTGTTCTGCCTCTTCCAGTTCCATAAGAGTGTACTGGCCAATGTATTGGTTTTCCAACAGGTACTGATACTGGGCCGGCACAGGTACAGTATGGCAATTTTTATCTATATGGTTTGCTGCATGGGATTTGCACATTGCACTGTAATCAGATGCATTTTTTGGCTTTTTAGCAGCTTTCTTATTTGCACTGGTATTTTAATGATTTTAGGTATTTTATATAATGTGTTGTTTTTATGTGCTTTATGGCACTATAGCCAAATAAAGATTTACTACAGCATTCCTTTCATTTACTCTTGATTCTTTGTAGTAGATTAAATTAATAGGAATTTGGTAAGTTTCATAAAGGGGTGTGTGAGTTCATGCAAATGGTTAGTGGGATGAAGGGATAGGCTAAAGCGCAATAAGAATAGTTTGCAGGGGTATGTTTTAAAGAAGGAGAGATTGTGAGCTATTAAATTTAGGGCCTCATTTTCTAGTTTTTGACGCAGGGCAGTGCAGCTAGTCAATTTGCTGCGCTGCCCTGCATCAAAAGAAAAAGGCAGGAATGTGCTGTATCTATGAGATACGGTGCATTCCTGTTCTCTTCCACTGCGCTAGTGCTTAAATTGGCGGCAAGCACCAACGCAGGCACCCTTGCACCATGTTGCAAGGGTGTCTGCGTTGTTGGCCGGATTGCTTTTGTGCAGGAACGGACACCTTCCTGCACAAACACAATTAATGGAGGTGTTTCCTCTTTCACTGTGTGCTGCCAAAAGCAGTACACATAGAAAGAGGAAAAATGAGGGAAAAAACACAATGCTCCTCGCTGCTCCTCCCCTGGGGCTGCGCACAGTTTTAACTCATTCAAAGGTTAACGTGACTTTACAAATCTGAGAATGTGTCAAAATCCATGGGCATTGCGTGGGAACACCCACCACAACGCCCATAGCATGCCTCCCTGACTCAATGTGAGGCAACGCAGCAACTTGCGCTGCTTTGCCTTACACCATATTTACAAGGTTATAAAAAGTGATGCACAGTGGCTTTGCGTGGCCTCGTAGATATGGGTCTGCACTCTGCACAGCCGGAGCATCAAAAAAAGTGATGCTTCGGCAGCGCAGGCCTCTTGTAAATGAGGTCCTAAGTGTGGGCAATTTGCCGGCATACAAAGAAAGAGATTAGGACAGACAAGCATGCATCTTAGAGTATGCTATACTCATAGAAGGCATGAAGAGGATGGAAGACGAAGGACGGAAGGAAGGGTTGAACAGAGGGTGGGAGGCAGAGAGGGAGTTTTAAGTCAAGGTTAGTTTTTCATGCATGGCTTTAAGAATATAGTGGGTGGAGGCTTTTGAGATAGCAGACAATCTGAGGAATAACAATAGGATAAACAATCAATTCAAGCACACAAATGTCTAGCTTAACTACTTAAAGAGATATGGATGTGACCCTCACCCAAGAAATACATTTGAGCAGAATCAGGTGCAGATATTGCTAGGCTCTCTTCTCTGAACACTAAGGTGCTATCTGACAGGGACTGAAAAATATGATGTTCCTGGGCTACCACCTGCCCCTACTTGAAACCACCAAATGACATCAGGAACAGGACCCTTTTGAATCCCCAATACTCTTACCTGACACCAGCGACCCCACATGGCCCATTCTTCCACACACCATAAGCCCTCAGCCCCCCTCCGCAATCAAACCCTACCTTGCTGGTACCTGGCTCTACACTCAAATTTGTTTTTTACTCATGACACAACACCCATGTTACCTGTGACTTCATGGAATGCCTCTTTTCCATGAATAATGCATGTGGAAATTATATCTGCTTAATTGGGACAGAAAACAAGGACCATACAGGGGTTGTGAGAGAAATTTGCCACCCTTCCGATGTTGGAATAGTAAAGCACATTAATGCTATGCTTGTTGCTTAAGCCTGCTGTAATTGGAAAGTTATATCCAGATTCACTCAAGATAGACACAGCATTTCATCCTTCCTATGTCAGTAAAGTTAGTGCCATTAAACTGACTAATGCTAACACCGGTTATTTACAGACCTTAGAAAAGGCAGAAGGCCTATATAAAAGCAAGTTAGCATTATCTATTTTGCAAATCCTACAGCCCCATGTTTTCTTCAGGTTTAGGCAGCTTCTAAACAAGGTGAAACCTGTGTACTTTGTATGGACTCTAAGGGGATAAAAAATGCACTAAAAAGAGAGAGTAACAAGGGACCCATGATTCATCATTCCCAGCGTCCACGTCGAGATTTCTTAAAAGAGCCCAATTTTTTAAAAGCTCTTCCCCCCAAATTAACAGTGGTGTCCAGTTATTCTAAAAATATTTACATCTTTAGCTGCTGCGGCTTTTCCTGCCCCAGTGCTGAGGCCTTTTAAGCCTTCCTAACGTTTTTTCCTAGACAATTATCCAGGCACAATTTCTTCCTATTTTCCACACATGTTGGGGACTCTAAAGGTACTCAATGTTTGTGCATTTCCCTGGTGGAAATCGATCAAATAACCAAAATATAGCAATTTATTTTTTTTAAATGGCAAAAGGTGCTGTGGAAGAAATCATATTTGTTTTCTAAAATCAACAAATGTTTTCTGTGAAAAGAGCTAAAAAGTGAGAGAAATTCAATTAGAAGCCACAAATTGTGCGAAATTCAATTGAAACACATATTGTACTGTCCTATATTCCCAAATAACTCCAGGTACCAATGTTACTCCACTTGTGTGTCTAGTCCAGGAAAGGTGCCAAAACACAATGTGGAGACTAACATTTTAGCTTTGCAAATTGACCTATTTTAGCAAGCTGAGTAGCTGCGGTATTTGGTTCAGGCTTGGCCGCTGCCCAGAGAAGCCTACCAAGCCTAGGCATTTCTGAAAAGTAGACACCCAAGAGAGTCCACAGTGATGTGACTTTCATGGATCCCAGAATGCACTGCATATTTCAAACTTTGACTAAAATAATGTATTTCCTTTACATTTCTTTGATAGAAAGTTTCAGAATCTGCAGGAAACCACACACTTTATCCCACCCAGCATTCCCTCCTTTCTGCCCATAAAAATGATACCCCACTTGTGTACTTGGATGAGTTACATTTGACATGATAGGCCACAAAATGCAATGAGAGACATCAAATTTTCACCATTAAAAGTGACCCATTTTGGTGGTGTATCTGAGGGTCTGGGCATGCCAACCACCCAAGTAAACTTACTAGACCTAAACATTTGTTAAATCTAGACACCAAAGGGAGTCTAGAGTGGTGTGACTTGCATGGATCCCCAAACTTTTCCAAACCAGAAAGTCCTGCAAACCTCAAACTTTTGCTAAAATCATGCATTTCTGTGAGGGAAAGGTTTGAAATATGTGGGGATCCATAAACTTCCCACCACGGTGTTCCCACACTACTCTCAATAGGAACAGTACCCTAATTGTGTGGCTGGGTCTATCACAGTGACACAATGGGCCTCAAAAATTCAGCTTGACGGCATCTTGTTTTCAACATAAAAAATTATGGCAGCGGGATTTAGGCCCGGGCTCGGCTGCCCTCTATGGAAACCTACTAAACCTGGACACTTCTGAAAACTAGACACCCAGGGAAGTCCGAATGTGATGTGGATTGCAAAGATCCATTAGTTTTTCTTACCCAGAATGCCCTGCAGGCCCTGCCCAAAATCACACATTTTCCTCTTATTACAGTGAGAGAAAGTGCCAGGATCCATGGGGATCCACAAAAGTCCTAACACCCACTATTCCCACAGTTCTGATAAAAAAAGGTTACCTACTTGTGTAGCTTGCCCTATTGCTCGTGACAGGAATGGATGAAAACTGTGACCACATGGAGTTAATGTGGTCTTCTCATTGTCTCTAGTTTGCTTCATTCTTGTCTGAAGTCGTTGGCCCAGTCACACAAACGGGGTAACGTTTTTATTGTGATAAATGTGGGAACAGTAGTCGCCCGGCATTTTATGGATCCCGTAGATTCTGGGAACTTTCCCTCAAACAAATGTGAGGAAAATGCAGTATTTTGGTCACAGATTCATATTTGCATGGCACTGTAAAGAGCAGGGGCTTTTTAATGATTTTGGGGGTCCTGGGCCAAATGTATTTTGGGGGCCCCTGTGCAGAACAGCTTTGATTTTATGATCCAGTTTCAGCTCTTTCATGCCCTCTTTGGCCAAATTCTAAATGTGTGTACATCTGATATTCAGGGACAGTGATGTGTGTTATCAATATTGTAACACAGCAGCAGCTCACTAATATTACTGCAAATAATCTCTGTGACACCCTCCCATTTCTCATATGTGAGGTCCTGTATTGATCTAAAAGAAACTTTTTATATGGACGTTGCATAAAACAAACACATTTTGTCTGCTAAATGTCTTTAATAGACTCTCACACAATAAAAATAAATGATAGAAAAACACTATTTACAACAATTTCTTTAAAAATTATTCAAGGTCATCAGGGCAAGACTATCTGCAGAACATAACTGGCTCTATCAGGGGCCCCCCTGAAAGGCTGGGGCCCCGGGCCACAGCCCACTTTGTCCATGCCTTAAAACGTCTCTGGTAAAGAGACATTACATCAGTGCACACGGGTCTGAGTTATGCCCCTCGCACTGAACAAAGTGAAACCAGGCTGTGCGTAATGGTGCTCACCGGTTTCACTTTACATCACTATGACATCAGAGTGCTGCGTAGCCCAATGTTAAAAAAAATAATAATAATGTTTAGAAGCGAAAGAAGCTCAAACAATTTTTCATACATTTAGATGGTGGAATTCAGTAGATTTTTTTGTGTGTATGAGATTGTGTTTTACAATCTGTAGACAAGGTCTTCCCTTTTTAAAAAAAAACAAAAACGAAATTATACCATGTACGAAATATGTGTTTCGCTTTGCTTTAAGGTCTGCGCACAGCACCCAATTAGTTTAAAACAAATGCTAATGTATATGGCATTCTGGAATGCTCACCATACATCAAAGCAGTGCTTGGTGACTAAGTGATATTTACTGTTCTTCTAACTGCTTATGCACCAATTAGTTTTTTTTCTACTTTGTTTTAATTTTTTATCGTTAGTCATATATCCCCATTTCTTTCACTTTCATTAGATTTTATTTTGTTACACTTCCTTCTTTCCATTTCAAATGATGTTGGTGGTTTTCTTAATATTTTCTGTCTCTTTCCTTCTCTACTTCCCCATTTGCCATCCGGTAATTATTTTCCTCATGTTGGGAGTCACGCGCATAATTCGTTATCGACATTGACCACACTGTTTACTCTCCGATTAGAAGCTTGATTGACCAGTGCCTGTAGCAGAGCAGGTCACAGTCAATTGACCAATGCTTTAGTCCCTTATGTTGCATGACATTGGCCAACTTTAAGAGCAGTGCCATTTGGAAATAACTGGATATTTGCCTGCTCTACGTGTATACTTTCATTGTTATCTGCCCCTGGCCACGTGCTTCAAATCTGCACTATGTCCTTTTCGTTGTATGCTTCTTTCTGAGCTCTGTTAATTACTAGACACGTCAATTTATAGTCTAAGAAACAGGACTTTGAAGAATACTGATTTGACCAAGATTACTCATTTCTGAAGTGGGTAAAATGGTAAAACAATCCAGGTTTTCGATGCTACAAAGTGGAGGGCAGAACCGCAATTGCAGAACGCCCTTATGACACAATTTTCATTCCCATTTCCTTTCTGCTAGCATTTTAATGAAATTCTCTGAACCAGACAGAGGTGGTGGATAAGTCAGACTGTGACCTATATTATTTTATATTTTTATGCTTCCCTATATTATAAGGGCTTTACACAACCTGTGTCGATAATGTAATGAACTCCTGGTCAATTCTGTGCAGAATTCACTGGCTTCCTAGCATAACATGTATTTGTAAAGCATACGTTCACCCGTAGGCATCTTGGCACTGAATAACAGAAGTTTATTGTTACCCAACTCATTTTATCGACCTCAGAAGGATGAAAGACTGAGTAGACCCGCCAGGATTTGAACTTGTGACCATGAGGTGAAGCAAAGGCCCCTACAGTGGACACATTAGTCTACAAAGCCACCAGACCCGGCTTCCCACATGATTTTATTCAGGAGTGACTCATTTCTGCCTCCTTCTTCGAATTTCCTAACATGTCAATGTTTCCAATGCTAGCTGTGGTTGTATAAGGCCGATGTGTTTTCCAACTTTCATTTCAGCCACGGGAGCAGCAGAGTGAGGCTTGGCCGGCTCATTTTGAAAAGTTGACTCTTCCACCCAAGACTGGCTCACTGCCTATTGGAAATGTTCTACACTGGCTGGCCAATAGATACAAAATGCTATCACTTTGAATTGACATCACTATGTGTGACTATAGGAATGTTAAGTTTAATGACCTGTGCTTCATTGACTGGAGAATTTGTGTTGGTGGGTGAAAGTGAAAAAGAGTCAATGCATCGGTTAGAAAACTACGGACAATTGTGTGCATGGATGCAAAACATGGGTGAATGAATGGATCAGCCACATATATAAAATAGAAAGTAAACTGCCTTTCAATATGAAAAGGCTAGACACTAATTTGCTAATTGTTAAACCCATTAGCCTTATGGTGGTGTTCCACATACTTTTTGCCTTACCCTTCCATTTTTGCTGATCTCATTTTGTGCACTTTACTACTACTAACCAGTGCTAAAGTGCATGTGCACTCTACTTTAAACATGGCTTGCACCCAATTGGTATATTTAATTTACCTGTAAGTCCCTAGTAAAGTAGTGCTACATGTACTCAGGACCTGTGACTTAAATGCTACTAGTGGCCTGCAAAACTTATTGTGCTGCCCACTTAAGTAGCTCTTTAAACATGTCTCAGGCCTGCCATTGTAGTCTGTGTGTGCAGTTTTAAACTGCCATTTCGACCTGGCAAAAAAAACCTTTTGCCAGGACCAACTCTCCCTTTTTAATACATATAAGTCACCCCTAGGGTAGGCCCTAAAAACCCCGAGGGCAGTGTGCAGTGTAATTAAAAAGTTAGACATGTACTTTTGACTTTTACATGTCCTGGTAGTAAAAAACTCTTCAATTCATTTTCACCACTGCACATTGCCTCCGCCATAGGATAACATTGGGTTAACTTATTACACTTAATAAGTGATAACTTTTAATTGGGAGCCGGTGGGTATGTCGAGTTTGGTGCCTAAAGAATTGCAATTTAAAACCCACTGCAAAGGTAAAGTCAGATTGTAAATCCCAATTCTGAAAATGCCACTTTTAGAAAGTTGGTATTTTCTTGCCCCAACCTTTTTGTGCCTGCAGCCTGTATCTTGGGTCACATGACTAGGTACAGCTGGCAGTTGATCTTTGTAAATTGCCCCCGGATAGTGAGACAAAGGAGGAATAGGTGTTGGCAGGATGGGCCATCTCTGACTTAATGAGGGGAAGGAGCTATCACCTCCCACACATGTAGCACATGGGAAGAAGAGGAGGATCACTTACCGCACAACACCAATCAAACAAATAAAGACAGCATGTGTGGTGAAGAATTTTTCCAGAAGGGTGTCTGTCTCCCACCTAGCGTCTATAAACCCTGGTGGCTATCAATAAAAATATATATTGGATGAGGTGGTCTCACCCACATAATTCAGCATGCATCATCGACCATCTCATCCCACCCTGGTAAACTGGTACTTCCAGGATGGACTCAACCTTAAAACTATTTGAGGGAGTTCTTAAGATATATTGATCTTCTGGATAAAACAGGGATGCAGTCACTCTAAAAATACCATAAGGTATACCACAAAGAACTTCTTTTTCAGTGGTACCTCAGGTATGATTAAAAAAACTCAAAGCATCCAATGATTACACATTAAAGTGTTGTTTAATCATACATAGAGGGTGTGTTACAGAAGATAATGCTTATTGGCCGGTCTGCTTTTTGGGATACCTTGACTTATCATCTGCCCTAGTAGACAGCTGCACGTGTATTTGTGGTAATTATTAAGAAGGCTATCTGTTAACACTGGTAATTACCAGTGTCACAAGAATGTGCTGCCTTAGTACCACTTGTGCACATCCTGACATCTTCATTAAGAAGTCTAGGCTGTCTCACCATACGCGAAAACTATGTCACAAATAATAAAACATCTTTTGTTGCTTCTTCCCTAACCCAGATCATCTCCAATTACCAAAAACCTATTTTCTGGGCATTAAAGCAAAGACTGTAAAACACCTGAAGGAACCAGCAGCCAATGTCGACAATTTTTTCATTTTTTTCTCATTTCCTTCTGTTTGGAAAGTAACTTTTTAATGTGCTGCGAATAGGTAGATGAAATTCAAAGTGATCTTAATATAATACAAAGACATGTTTCTCCACCTACACACAAGCGTCTCATCATTTCAGAAAGGAAAGTTATCTCTGCAGAGCATCTTTGTAAAAAGAAAGACAGAGGCAAAGACCCGAGGACACTCCCACCTCCCACTGCCTTTCAAGTCAGCGTGCATGCAGCTTGGCTTTTGCACAGGCATTTTTTTCTTAATAAGATGACAGTTTATTTATCAGCGTCTGTGCCCCTATGTATGAATAATAACTGAGAGTGGTAAGTACAGTAACCGTGGAAAATTTGGCATTTGCAAAGAATTGAGCATCATGAGGCAGTCCGATTTTAAAGCAATAGACAACAGCAGGCGCATTTGCCTTTCACTGGGGCCCCTTGTGGAGGCCCAGGTAAAGCAGAAAAATCCATCAGAGCACCCAACGGTTAAAGTGGACTGGCCCATGGTCCTCCCCTGTATGCAGTAGTGGGTGGAACCAAAATGTGAATGACTCTACAATAGGCCAATGGATGAATGGGGCTGACTGAAAGAGCCTCTAACTATATGTCTGCATTTTTTAAACACATTGAGAAAACAAAAGGCCTTGGTTAATGCCAGACCTAAAAATGATCCTGTCAGAACCCATTTGGGGTGCCACTGGGCAGAAAGGGGGTACTAGGACTCAACCGTGGTGGTTCAGGTGATTTGCCACAAGTGTTTTGGGGTCCATCCTACTACATGTCTGCACAATTAAGGGTAAGTACACCGTTCCCACACTTGACTCTGAGGATAGCAAGGGTAAGCTGTCAATGGCATCTCAGGGAGGTCGTGTGGGGGTAGCAACTAAGAAACCAAGCAATAACACGATAATTGCAATAATGTAATGTTCAGATCAATACTTGTCTTTTTAGAAAATAAGTATTTTAATCACAGCATAATGGTATACACATTGAGTAAGCAACTCTAAAGAGATGCACGGTGTGGTTTTTGGTGTTCAGTAGAGAATGAAAACACGATTAAAGCTCAGGTGCAGTGGTGCAACTTCCTAGCATTTTGTGACCAGTCTGGGTCAGTCTGTGGCAAGTGGCAATTCATTTCTTGTGTGGGAATAGCAATGTTCGATAAATTGTCCCAACAAACTCTGTTATCCAAATGTTCACAGTCAATGTCTCTTAGGCCTATGGAATTAGCCTCATGTGTTGCACACTTAGGATTACAAAGCACAAGTATGCTGGTGGACAGAGCAAGCTGTCACGCTCACTGGGGCTGGTCCAGGGAACTCAACCTCTTTCTCTCTGTGGTCAGCTAGGTGGTATGGCAGCAGCTCCACGAGGACACCTCCAGCTGTCAGCTTGAGTGAATGCTTGTAAAGGTATCCTCCTCCTTCAGACTCTAGCGTTAATGTAATTGCTGAAGTGTAACGAAGGTAGAGAAAGCCTAGATGGTTTGCATCTTTCTCCATCACAGTCTCTGCATCGGGCTTCCTTTACTTCATGGTTGGCAAAGACAAGTCAGAAATGACTTCTCCTGAGACAGACTTGACTCAGCAGTAGGGCATGGAGACCCGGGGACAGTGGGAACTTTGTAGTAACCTGTATATGTAATTATCCTGTTACTTTCTCCCTAGCTGCTCAGCCACTGTGAATGTGCTGCATGGAATGTTGGTGTGGTGATGATGGATGGAATGTTTGGGTGCCTGGAAGTGAAGTGTGACAGTTGGAGTATGGGCTGAGCAGCAGGCAGGCTGCTCCTGGTGTGGCTGTTTCACATCAACTTAACAACTTGTAACTAAGACTGAATAAACCTACTTTAAATACATCTCGGCTACTGGACTTCATAACTACATAATTTTGGCGACGATCTGGAGACAAACCCATGTCTTACAACTGGTCTTCCTGAAGTGGGCACTCTGAAGAAGATTTAAAACCAAAAGGAACCTAAAGAAACTACAGATCCTGACAAGGTATAGTACATTTCCAGGAGGATGATGCGCACAGAGGAGCAGAGTGCCCACAAGAAAGCAAAGAAACTGGAGCACCACGTCTGGCAGTCCCATCAGTGTCCTTCACACCAGACAGCCCCAGACTAGGCGTGCTGTGTTTATGAACATTATTTGGACTTTATGTTTTCAAGGCAAGCTGCAAAAGTCAGGTGTATGCTTACTACAACAAGAATTTAAGCTATTTAAGCTCAACAAGACACAGCTTGCCCCTGTCATAGTGCGTATTATAGTGCTTTGGAAAGAATGTCTGCCTGTACGACACATCGCAGTGATGAACTTGTGTTTTTGGAAGTCACTGAGCGTAAAGAAATGATTGACTAAATAACATGCAGAAGCGGCATACAAATGCATTTGTTGGTTACAGGCGAGCGGTCAACTGCGGTGTCCCTGTCGTAACTATGTGCCTTTTTAATGGAGGACAAGTAAGGGGTCACTTGTGAGTACTTTATTACTCGTACAAGTCTCCAGGGCTGTTTTCAGAATTTATTTTTTTGCACCGTTCATACAACAACTGTTTGGCACGACGGTTGCTTACATTTGAATCACTGCGTGCCTGCCTTTGGTCATGGTGTGGTCGCAGCGCGAGTCGATGGCACGTGTACCTTACCTTATCCATGGAGTCGCGTGGAGCTGCTGAAGGATCTTATATGATGTCTTCCTTTCTGTGCAGCGTCCGAGCTGATGTCGGATGCATTCCAGCATGGGCTTGCCTTGAGCCACCAGGCGCGTGTCACCCCTGTGTGCCGCCATCTTTGGTGTTTAGTACAGGCAAGTCAGCGGATGCCCTTCAGGCTGCGTTGTCCAAGTGTGCACGTTCTACCAGCAAGCTTTGCTGCCACAGCTTGTGGAACTTATCTAAACTCAGCGATCCGGAGGAAGACAGGAGCTAGTGAGGCAGATGCTCCTATCAGGATTGCTCTACATCATATTGGTAACTGTAATGTTGCAATGGCTTACCGTCAGTACAATTTTGGAAAAGGCACAGAGGATGTGCTTACTGAAGTGACCTGCAACAACAAAGAGGTGTTTTGTACATTAATTGTTTTGATCCTGTGTTCACCTCTTTCAAGGCTTAATGTTCCAAGCTAGTCATGTGAGATGTCGCTCACAGTAGTACTCGAGCTGTCTTAAATAGATCTGCCAAGTTTTTGCATAACATTCTTGTTTAACCTTGTATTTGATGAGTGATGTTCTATTTACTGCTTTGATGTGTAATGCCATCCTTCTAGGTTACAATGAAGTTATTTGTGTTAAGTTCCTGCATATCCAGTTGTCCTTGCTATGATCCAAGGTTTGCACTCTGTGGGTATCCTGAGTGTATTATTTGCTGTGTTCCATTATTTACATTTATGGGGTCCCTGCTGGGGTGTCATCCTATTTCTGGTTTGTGAAATTCCTTACTGAAGCATGCAGTTCTGAGTGTTGCCACTTATTGTTAATATGGGGAGTGATAGGGATACATTTTCTCTTTTAACACTACGTTGGTTAAACTGCATTGGAAAGTTTAGATCTTACATTGCATGCACGCTACATCTTAACGTTGAACGTTACATATCCCTTATATGTGGGATTGCATTATGGGCTTTATTTGCCCATTTTATATGGGTTAATGTCCCATTTCTATTATTTTCTGACCCTTACATGAAGGGTGGCTAAATGGGTTTCAGTCCCATTTACACAGTTTACATTTTTAAGCCTTACACAAGGGATGTCTTTATGGGTTATAGTCCCATTTCTGCAATTTATTGACCCTTACATGAGGGGTGTCAAGATTGGTTTTAGTCCCATTTTCACACTTTACTTTTCTATTCCTTACATGAGGGATGTGTCGATGGCGTGTGTAAGTCACCCAGTGCTACATGTTTTCTTTGACGGTGTGTAAGTCACCTTGTGCTACACGTTTTGTTTGACGGTGTGTAAGTCACCCTGTGATACTTATTTTCTTTGACGGTAAGTCACCTTGTGCTACACGTTCTATTTGCTGCCCTTTGGTGAGGAGCAGCTGTATGGGTTTAGTCACCAATTACTTTTATGTAATACATGTGTCTACCAAGCGTTTCATACGGCTAGTTCTGGTTGTGCTGAGTCATGCCTCCTCTCATGCCTGTCTGGCCAGTGGGCATGGTTGGTGGTAGTCATAGGTGCGATTGTGCCGTTCAGCTAAAATGTTTGTTCTCCTGCCATATTTTTATGCTATACTTTATGAAGTTTATAGAGGGGAAGGATGTGTGATATATTATCTTGTAAATGTATCTACGCATCTTCTCACTGCTTCTCAATTCTTTCCTGTATATTTTTCTATGCATCTTCTTCACCTTATCATGTACTTTTATCTATTGCTTCTACTTCTTATCCTCGTGTATATTTTTCCTGTGCATCTTCTTTATTTTCTTCTTCAATTCTTACTGTGGTTTTTCATTGTATATTTATTATGGCTTGTTGGACTTGGCCCTTTTTGCAGGGTCATCCCTGAACTTTTTGCTTTCCTCCTGTATTCTTTCTGACCTGTTTTTGTTGGTTTTATGACTCTGGGCACTTTACCACTGCTGATCAGTGCTAAAGTGCATATGCTCTCCCTGTAAAGTGAAGTAATGGATTAGTGACTCCATGATTGGCTTATTTGATTTACTGTCAGACCCTAGTACAGTGCACCACGTGTGCCCAGGGCCTGTAAATCAAATGCTGCTGGTGGGCTTGCAGCACTGGTTGTGCCACCCACCGGAGCAGCTTGGAAAGCGTGTCTCAGGCCTGCCATTGCAGAGCCTGTGTGCAGTCTGGTACTGCCATGTCGATTTGGTAAGTGCACCCACTTGCCAGTCCCCAAACCTTCCCTTTTCTGCATGTTAGTCACCCCTAAGGTAGGCCTGCGAGCAGGGTGCATTGTATGTAAGAGGTAGGACATGCCCTGGTGTGTGTGGCATGTCCTGATAGTGAATTACAGCCAATTTCGTTTTTCACTATTGCAAGGCTACCTGTCCCCATAGGCCAGAATGGGCAGTTTGATTATAACACCTTATAATCCTAACTGACCCAGGGAACATGGTAGAAAAACGAATTTAGTATGCCTGAACTCAGAATGATAAAATACATCTTTTAGTGAAGTTGGTTTTAACATTCTGTGTTTGAAAATACCACTTTTAGAAAGTAGGTATTTTCTTGCCTAACCATCCAGCCTGCCTCTGCTAGCTTGTGTATTGTATGTCTGGGTTTGTGAGTGACAGGGGCTGGGGGACTCCAGGAGACAGGGTGAGTCCGCACTAGGCTGAATAGACCTACCTGCATGAGGAGTGGTGGGAGGAGTAGCACCTGGGCCTGAATAGGGCTGTGCCTGCCTTCCACAATGCTGGCTCCACCTCCTGTGGTGCGTCTGATGACCCTGGCCCACACTGACAAAGGAAGAAGTTGTGCACTGGCAGAATGCACCCAGAACTGGTTTGGACTAGGTACAGGACCCTCTGCCTTCAGAGGACAAAGGATTTGCTAGTATAAATATTGGGGCCCAGACCCCAAGACTTTAAATCACTTCTGGGAATCAAGACGAACCTTTGCTGAGGAGAAGAACTAGGAAGCTGAAGGAGGAGACTACCCCTATGCTGTGTGTTGTTGGGGTTGGCCTGCAGTGGTTACTTTATTGCCAAAGAAAGGAGAAAAGGACTGAGTGTTCTTTCATCATCTTGAAGAAGATCTCCAAAGGCTTGAACATTGAGCTTACCTCCTGCCTGAAGTCTCAGGGATACAAGACTTCACCCCCAGCTCCCCTCCTGAATTCCCTTGCTGGGAATTGAAGTGCCTACTGCTGTTGGGCCTTCTGAGAGACTGCGTGTCGCTGGGAGCTGGAAGCGCGACGCAACAAAGAGGAAGCGTGTCGCCACCGCAGCAGCTGTCGCCGCATCGCAGAGTAAGCGTGCCGCTGCTGCCGCTGTTGCATTCCCGAAGCGCCCCGCATCACCGGAGAAGCGTGCCGCCGCAGCAGTTGTCGTCGCATCGCGGAGTAAGCGTGCCGCAGCTGCTGCTGTCGCCATCGCATCACAGAAGCGCCTCGCATCACCGTAGAAGCGTGCCGCCGCCACAGAGGACGCCGGCGCATCACCGAAGAAGCGTGTCGCAGGGCCTGTCGCGGCTCAGAAGATCGCCGAGTCGCCGCACGCCCATCGGGCGTGCACGCATCCCGTCAACGTTGCCGCACCGTGAGCAAGACGCCATTTTCTCGCATCGCACCGGATCATCATCGCATCGGAACCGGGCCGCAGTAAGAAACCGACGCATCCTCCTTTCTGCGTGTAAGGAATCGAAGCATCACCTTCCCTGCGACCCTTTTGTTTGTTTTGTGTTACGCATCCAAAGGTACATTGAGAGTAAAGTGTCGCATTTATCATCTTTATTGAACTGAGCTATTTTCTACCATTGACAGTCATATTTTTCGTATTGTATTGTGGATTTTTGTCGTTTTGGGTCTTGTGTTAAGTCTATATAAAAATACTTATTTTTATACTACAACCTGTGTGGTGTCCATCTGTAGTGTTGTCACTGGGTTAATGTATGTGTTCACAAATGCTTTACACACTGCCTCTGAGATAAGCCTGCCTGCTCGTGCCAAGCTACCAAGGGGGTGAGCAGGGGTTACTTTAGTAGTGTATCCCCCTTACCCTGACTAGAAGCAAGGGTCCCTATTTGGACAAAGTTACCTACCTCTGCCAACTAGAGACCCCCAGTTCTAACATGGCTCTTTCAGGTATGAGTTTTGTTCCTTCTTGCATTTGTGTATTTTAGCATAATTTCTCTTTTATGGTTCTTCTTGTTAAAACCTTATTCAGGTTTGCAGTTTCATTTTTGTGCTATTAAGTGGGGAGTATATGTAGTATCCTGTATATGTAATTATCCTGGTACTTTCTCCCTAGTTGCTCAGCCAGTGTTAATGTGCTGCGTGGAATTTGGTGTGGTGATGATGGATGGAATGTTTGGGTGCCTGGAAGTGAAGTGTGACAGTTGGAGTATGGGCTGAGCAGCAGGCAGGCTGCTCCTGGTGGGGCTGTTCCACATCAACGTAACACAGTCCAGAAAAGTTTGTATCCAAGTATCATGTGTATAACTTGAAATCAGTCGGACTCCTCCAATTCGTGAAGTCCCTCACGAATTGGAGGAGTCAGACTGATTTCAAGTTATACAAAAGATACTTGGATACACACTTTTCTGGACTGTATGGAGGTTAAAAGTTACCCTCCGATGTGTGTATGGGACTACCTTCCACACGGATTGCGCATGAATTGGTGTTGTTTCGCAACCGTAATTAGAATGTATGGGCAGGAAGGAATCTCTAAATATTGATGAACATTGTTTCTCAGTTATTGTTGTGCGTTTTATGTATGTGCAAAACATAAACTGAGGTGCATAATCAATCAGGGGCAGAATCGTGAATGATTAATTAAGTAAGTAATAGGTCTGGGGACAGAGCGCCCCTATGTAGAGACTAAATTATTTGATTTCTCTACAGAAAATTACTTGGATCTTTTCCCACACATCAATTCCCTTTTGTTTACATTGATGTGCTTTCCCAGATGTGTTGGGGTGATTAGGCAAAACCCCCGTTGTTTATCCACTATTCAGAAATACAGGCAATACACGTCCATCATCTCTGCTGCTTCCCAAACTCCTTTTTAGGCTTAGTCAGACCAGGGCAATGCAGAATGGATCCCACTGGTAAAAAGACTCATACTCTATTACAAACAATATGGAGTCCTACTACCATACACAATACATGCAAACACAAATGACATTCACAAAGGGATGTCAGCATTGGGCCTATTTATGGCATGCAAGTGGAACTTTACTTGAGCTGGACTGTAGGCATACGCTTTCACATCCATGAAAAGGTAAAAAGACCTGTTCAGCTACTGATCACAAAGAACATGAAAAACTGCCCCCACCACCACTCACGGTACATGACCAGGGACACAGACGGTAGTCTCATAAGCAGCCATTGGTCTACTTTTGGTGCCCCTCAATGACCTTAATGGTAGACTCTGGGCCTCAATGTCTATCTCAGGCCTAGGTCTGGAGCTCAGTTACATGATTTCATAAGTGCTGAGTCCAAAATGCAGTCAGTATACCAGAGTCACTTGCCGTTGTAACACTCAGGGTATGGGTACACTTCCTTTAGTATGCAAGGGAGCATTCTCGCCCCATCAGATCAAAGTTTAACTCTAACGGTAGATTGCCAAATGTTTATTGCCTCATATTAGTCAAGTTGCAAACAAATTCAAAGACAATAATCTTAACTTCAATAGTTCTGGGTTTAATTTGTGGTGATCAGAACCACATATTGACAATTTTAAGCTTGCATTCAAGTTACCTTTTTTTGGAAAACCTGAAAAGACATTAACATGAATGTAAGGCTTAAAAAAAGTTATCGAAATATCAGTTTTTGTAGTGAGCTTTGACTTAATGTTTTGCAGCGATTTTGAAAGAATTTCCGCTCTTGTTGTAGTCGAGCAAGCTCCTTGCACCCACTCCCCCACAAAACCAGCCTTTCGCACAGTCCTGACCTCCAGTGCTTTTTTCCTAATTCTTTGCCTGTCTGTATACTGTTTACTGTGTAAGTTGTTTTGTAACTTCCATCTGTATATTGCCACTTTTTTCTGTTGCCTGTTATTTGTGTTGCTTCCTGCCATTTTATTCCCACCTCTTTTTTCCTCCTGGCACCCTGCCCACTGCCTCTGAGCCCCTCCTTCCTCCCAGCCTACATAATGGAGGCCACAGCATGGCCACACGCAGCAACCGCACCACCGGCGTTCCAAAGGCACACCTGTCTGAGCTCATCCACACCTGGACTGCACCCAGCGCCAGGAACCTTGGCTCTCCTGCCACCCGAAGATGCACTGCAACAACAACTGATGCTGCACCTTTCCTCTCTCCACGGCTGGACCGGTTACCTGTGGGCACTGCCACTTCTACTGCAAAATCGAAGCACCCGCATGCACACTGTCCACCTCCAGTCCGAATCTACTCCACCACCTCCTGCTCAATGCATGATCACTCTGCAAGCACGCTAAAAAGATCTGGGATACCATCACCTCCCTCACCCCGACATCGTCTTCCTCACCGAGACTGGGCACAACCTAGTTTCCACGCCCAATATCACCTCAGCAGCAATGGAGATCTATAAGATTGTATACTGAGACTGCATCAACAAACACAGTGGTGGTATCACCATCCTACACAAAGAAACCATTCCCTGCATCCTCACACAGATGACGCCACCCTGCTTATGGAACACCTCAACTTCCAACTCCAAACCGACAGCAAAACTACTGTCAGAGGCACCCTCACCTACAGACCTCCAGGACCTCGCCCCAGCTTCTGCAATGCCATCACCGAATTCATCGCCCCGCTTGCCATTGACTCCAAGCACTATATCTTCCTCGGAGACCTCAACTTTTACCTCAACGGCATCAACAACACCAACACTGCAAACCTCCTGGAAAGTATTAAGAACATCGGCCTCACCCAGATTGTCACCTCATGGGCAGCGACAGAGGCAAGTACAGCCATGTCACCGAACTCACCTGAACACAGCATGCCATTGTCCACTTCACCATCACTGGATACCCCCGGCTCCACCACCAAGTCACCCAGCACCCACCACCACAGCTGCAACAAAGTGTCCAAGACCCAGTGTACCTATGCCTTCACCGCTGCACACCCTGACACCTTCACCAACCTAGAACAAGACGTCAAGAACCTCTCCACCTGGAACACCGACTTCACCAACAGAGTTGCCCCCGTTAAGCCCATCAAGCTCAAGAAACCCTCTAAACAAGCCAGCTGGTACACCGAAGATCTGATAACCACTAAATGCACATGCAAGCATCTTGAATGAAGATGGCACGCTACCAAGGATCCCACGGACCGAGCCATCTTCAAGACATCGCTCAACCAATACCACCAACTCCTGAAAAAGACGAAAAGGAACTCCCTCATCGAACGCATTGAAACCAGCTCCAACCATAGCATAGAACTCTTCAACATAGTAAGAGTTCTCCAACCCCTCGGCCAACAAAAACTGCATCACCATCTCCCAGGAACTCTGCTACACCCTGGCAAGCTTCTTCCACAAAATGATCACCACCATCTACAAAAATTTCAAACCCCAACCCACCTCCACTGACACCCTAAACTGCCTCGCTACCACAAGTCCTAACCCCACTCTCCGGCTCACCACCTGGGACCAGTTCACCAATCAAGATATCACCACCATCATGAACTCCATCCACTCAGGAGCACCCTCGGACCACTGTCCCCACCACATCTTCAACCTCAGGAGCAAGATAATGAGCTCACCATCATCTTCAATGTATCCATTTCCACGGCCATCTTCCCCGAAGAAACATGCAGAAGCCAAGTCCCTTCTCAAGAAACCATCCGCCAACCCCAGCGACCTCAAGAACCACCATTCCATCTCTCTGCTTCCCTTTCCAGCCAAGGTCCTTGAAAGACCATCAACCACAAACTCACAGAACGCCTGTAAAGCAACAGTCTTCTGGACTTCTCCCATTCCAGATTCTGCATCAACCACAGCACTAAAACCTCCCACCAAAACCTCCTTGATCGCTGCAACTGACGACATCAGAACCCTCCGGGCCAGAGGAGAAACAGCAGCCCTGATCCTTCTCGACCTTTCAGTGGCATTCAACACCATATCCCACTACACCCTTATCAAAAGACTCCACCACATTGGAATCCAATGAAATGCTCTCCAATGGATCACCTCCTTCCTCACTGGAAGAACACAGAGAGTGTTCCTACCCCCTTTCACCTCAGAACCCAAGAGCATCATCTGCTGCATCCCTCAAAGCTCATCCCTCAGCCCTAGACAGTTCAACATCTACTGACCCTAGCCAGCATCATTAAAACCCATGCTGATTCACACTTACAAAGCCCTACACAACCAAGGCCCAGCATACATCGACCACCACTTGAACTTCCATCAACCTACCAGACACCTGCTCTCTGCCTCCCACCTCCTTGCTTACAACCCCCGCGTCTGCCGAAGCAACAGCAGACGTCTCTCCTTCACCTACCTCGCTGCCAAGTCCTGGAATGACCTCCCCCTTCAACTCCAAACCTCCTCCTCACTGCTGGAGTTCAGGAAAGGACTTAAGGCCTGTCTGTTCAACTGAGCCCCTCTTCCCCAGGGTTCACAGTGCCTGGAGACCCTTACAGGTGATTAGCCATGCTTTACAAATCCTGTTTGAATTGAATTGAATTGAATTGAATTGTATAGCTGCAATCTCACCTTGGTCAATGCTTACCTAAATTGAATAATACCTGGCAACTGATTCAGTTGCACATTTGCACAGAGTCCCTGATGTGACACAGATGATGATTGGGATTACGAAAGAATGATGAAACAAAATGTATTATTTACATAATAAACAAAATGCACCATATTGTGTCCTGTTTAATATGGTAGAAAAATGGCTTGATGATGGTTTGGGTGTTAGAGGGATAGGTGAGAGGGCCACTTGGTTGTCAGTCACTGTAATGCTCCAAACAGAGCATGTGGGGTACCAAAGTGGTCTTGAACATTGGGAGGACAAAGATGAAGCTGTATCTGAAAAGTAGTTATTGGGTGGCAAAAAATAGGCACTTGAATTCAATCCTGTATTATATATATTTTCTTTTCCCCATCAATTCCAAACCAAGGGCCTGATTACGATGTCGGTGGGTCCAACACCAAAGGCTCTTCGGTGTCAGACCCACAAACATCTGCCCCTGCGGTCCGCCCACTGCATTACGATGCTGCAGGTGGAGGCATCTGGCAGAGGGACCGTCCACTGCGCTTCCATGCATCGGAGGGTCAGTAATCCCTACAATGAGGGCGGTGCCTGCTCAGACACCACCGTAGGGCTTACAATGTCCCTTTCCACCTGCCCTTTCATGACGGTTCACCCGTCATGAAAAGGCAGGTGGAAAGTGACTTTGGCAAAGATGAAGCTGTATCTGAAAAGTAGTTGTTGGTTGGCAAACAATAGGCATTTAAATATAATATATATTTTCTTTGTCCCATCAATTCCAAACCAGGGCCTGATTACGATGGTGGTGAGTCCGACACCAAAGGCTCATTGGTGTCAGACCCACTGACATCTACCTGTAGTGCTAGTGGCACTCTTATGGTTTGACACCACATTATGACCTTTGACTATCATCATTTTAATTGACTTTATGGGGGATATTCTCAAGAACGCGTGTTAACTATCGCCAAAATCACTTAACGCAACTTCTCACATCGCAGTCCATCGCGGGAAAATAACACCGTGTTAACGCAGCATTCAAAACCCGGCGGCACCATGCGATAGCCTTACGAGAACGCGACAAATGCCCGCGTTCAAATCAACGCGACGCCGAAAAAATGCGAAACGCCAACGCGAAAAAAGTTGCGATGACCCCAATGGCGATATAAAAATCAGTGAAAATTAGCGATAGGCCGGCGATTCCCATGCGCCATGCGTGAGAATGCACTATAAAAGCAGAGAAAAAAAAAGACAAATAAATGCAACTGGTAGCACCATGGACGCACCCGGACCCAGTGCAGAGGACAGCGCGAACCCCACAAGCCACACAGACGACCAGCCAGGAACCCCGGGGCCGGAGAAGGGCAAAGAGAAGAGGAAGACGGGGTTCACTCCACAGGAAAACCGGATCATCGTCACGGAGGTGACCGAACACTACCAACAACTGTACGTCACCTCCACTGTGTCATCGGCAACACAAACGGAAATATGGCAGTCCATCGTGAACAACGTGAATGCAGTCGGAGTGTCGAGGAGGTCAATGGAGGAGGTCAAGAGGCGCTGGCATGACGTCAAAAGCCAAACCAAGCAGAAACTCGCTGCCAACCTGAAGGCAGCAACGGCCACTGGAGGTGGGAGTCCAGCGCCACAGGAGGAGCTGGATGAGCTGGAGGAAATGGTGGCCACAGTCATCAGTGCAGAGACGGTGCAAGGAGTTGGGGGTCCGGACACTGCCCGAAATGACCTGACCCAACAGCAACAGGGTGAGTAACCACCAGGGACTGGTGAGACGGGGGGAGATGGGCACAATGGCACACATGCACAATCAAGAATAGCACACTGCACACCCACAATGACTGTGGAACCTGTCCCTGATGGCCTTGGCACACTGCAGCACACACAGAAACACCAAGTAGGCCCCCGTCCACCATGTGCACAAATGCCCCCCCTTCACCAATCCCACAACCTGCCCATGCACATGTGCTGAACCCAGCAAAGCAGCGGCTCTGTGAGCCACACTGACAATGCAAGTGACACTGCATGACCACTAGCATGGCTGCAGTCAAAATACATGACATGGAGCACGCCACAACACTGAGGTGGCCCAGTGTGGATAACATCCCCAAAGGAGCAGGTCACACTCAGAATGTTCTTAAAGCACACTCCCTCTATCTTGATAGTGGAAATATCGCCGCAGCACTTATAAACGTGCGTTCATTAGTGAAACACAAATATGAGATAGCAGACTTGTTAACTGATTATAATCTTGATGTTCTCTTTATAACTGAGACTTGGACAGACCCGTCATCAGGACCTGACCTCAACGCTGCCACTCCAGAGGGCTATATAGCCTTAAGACAAGATAGAACTTACAAAAAAGGCGGCGGGCTGGCGATAATTCATCACAGCAATCTCACAACAAAAATTGATCACATCCCATCCTTGACCTGCGAAGCAATATATTTCTCTATCCAGCTTACCCCTTCCCAAATTTTTAAAGGCATTTTACTTTACCGCCCACCTGGACCTAGAACAGAGCTTCTCTCCACACTAAGTAACCTGGTAGAACCAATGGCAGCCGAACCCACCCTCACGATTTTGGGGGATTTTATATTTTCATCATCCAGAAAATCATCTTGATAAGGACACTAATATATTGCTCTCAGACCTGGAAGCGGTGGGTCTATCACAGCGAGTTTCAAATTCTACGCACATAGCTGGCCACACTTTAGATGGCCTATTCTCAAACTCTAAAGCTATTCTTTTAAACCGTATTCTACCTTTAGTATGGACTGACCATTATGCGTTTTTTTTTAGCATTTGTATCCATATTAAGCCCTCTTCTAATATTTTAATAAATAAGCCGGTTGTAATAAAATCCTGGAAGAGTATAGATCACCAGCAACTTAAGACGCACCTATGTTCAACCCTTCCAGTTGTTTCCGCAGACCCTAACCTTGCTTCAGTAAACTATACTAATTGGCTGCACAATGCAATCAATCTGCTGGTGCCTAACAAAACCTTCTCAAAAAATCGGCGCTCGCCGTCAGCCCCTTGGTTTTCTGAACTTCTCAGAGAACAAAAGAAATTGTGTAGAAACCGTGAAAGACAATGGCGCAAATCCTACAACTGTCAGGAAAAACTCCTATATAAAGAAGAGCTTACCAAATATAAACTACTGATTATGCAGGAAAAAAGCAAATATTTTACTGCTCAGATTGAATCTGCGCAAGATTCTAATAAACAGCTTTACCAAGTAGTTGCTAAATTGTCAGGTCAAACATCTTCCTGCACTTTAGCCCCTTCACAGTCACTATGTGACTCTCTAGCGAATTACTTTTTTGAAAAAGTAAATGATGTTTACTCCAAATTCGCATCCAAGGCCAACACTACTAACCAGTTCTTAGCAAGGGATACTACTGAATTTTCCTTACTACAATTTGATAACACCACACCTGATCAGATTGCAAACCTAATCTCTTCTGTGAAATCAGGATCGGCTACTGACCCTTGTCTTCCGGCTGTACTTTCATTAGTCACAGAATATGTGGCACCTGTTTTATCTAGCATTGGTAATACTATGTTTGCCTCAGGCATATACCCCACGGCCTGGAAGAAAACTATTATAAAACCATTGCTAAAAAAAGTAAACTTAGACCCTAATGACACAAAAAATTACAGGCCGATAGCCAGTTTGCCTTTTCCAGCTAAAATCTTTGAAAAGGTGATGAATACTCAACTGTCCAAGTATCTTGAAGATCATCATCTGTTAGACGATACTCAATTTGGTTTTCGTAAGGGCCATGGAACAGAGACTGCACTCATTAAAGCAGCTGAAGACATCAGAATCATTCTGGATCAGGGAGGCACGGCTGTTCTTATACTGTTGGATCTCTCAGCAGCTTTTGACACGGTCGATCACACTATTTTGATCGACCGTGTCACTAAAATGGGTATCCAACACAATGCAAGAGCACTGTTGACTTCCTTTCTCACCAATTGGACACAGTCGGTAAATTTTGGCACCTTCCAGTCTGCCCAATTGGCCCTCCCATGTGGTGTCCCACAAGGGTCATCCCTAAGCCCGACACTATTTAATATCTATGTGTCGGACTTAGCTAGAGTAATCAAGGTTCATGGGATGGGCCTTACATCGTATGCCGAAGATACGCAACTGGTGTTGACTATACACAATGATGGTGAAAAGGTAGCAGCCAACTTCCAAAAAGGTATGCTTGCAATTAGTAGCTGGATGACCAGTAACTGCCTCAAATTAAACTCTGATAAAACAGAGGTTATGACATTTGGCAAGCTATCTCCTATCTGGTCCTCCTCTTGGTGGCCTGCCTCACTGGGTTCCCCCCCACTCCCAGTCACCAGGGTTAGGAACTTGGGCGTCATATACGATGGCAAATTGACTTTTCTGCCTCATGCTAACTCAGTGGTCTCAGCCTCATTCCACAAGTTACGTATGATAAAAAAGATTTTACCATTTCTGCCGCTGACTGCAGGGAAAACTCTGGTTAGTACACTAGTTATGTCTACTATTGACTACTGTAACGGGCTCCTTGTAAATGCCCAGAACAAAGTCATTCATAAGCTACAGTCAGTCCAAAACGCAGCCGCTAGGATGCTATCAGGAACCCCTAAATACAAGCCAATCTCTCATGTTATTCGGAAGTATCACTGGCTTTCTGTGAAGAACCGCATAAAGTTCAAGGCCTTGTGTATTGCTTACAAAGCCTCTCGTAACACAGGACCTCAGCTTCTAATCAGGGAGCTAGCGACCTACATTCCGGTCCGAGCCCTTCGCTCATCCACTGCTTTTCTGCTTAGGGTCCCACACACTAAAACAGCCTCATGGGGCGATAAACGTTTTATAGTCGCCACCGCAAAACTTTGGATTTCTCCTCCACTAAAGATCAGATCTTCCCAATCTTTGCTAACCTTCAGGAAAATGACAAAGACCTGGTTGTTTAATCAGTAAGTTCCTCCGGTACATGATATTTGCCTGCTGTCCTTAGCGCCGAGACACCCAAGGCTAATTGAGCGCTATACAAATCTCATAAATAAATAAATAAATAAATAAATAAATAAATAAAATCCACGTGCACATACAACCCCTGACGTCAACAACACATCTGCAGACAAACAATGCACAAGAGTACAAAATCCGTACAGGAGCACAAATTACCCAAGTCGCCAACATCTCAGCACCGTAAAAGCACACAAGTCAAAGGCACATCGCCTCAAAGGGATAAGGGGCCGCTAAATCAGAGCTGCAGGGGCGACTCTCCCACAATGCAGCACACACACATAGCAATCACAGCACATCAACATTGACCACAATGTGGTACAAAGTGCCACACGTACACCACAGGACAGAGGACACAACTGGTGCCGCACGTGCGTAGAAAATGGCCAATCACATCAGGCATAGCAGGAAACTGTCAGATGATAATGTACGAGTACAACCTCACATCCGTCATGTAGTCGGAATGTCCACTGTCCCCCATCAAATACCCAGCTCCTCCAAAACAGTCACAATGTACATTGTCATGCAGTCAGTATGTAAACATGTACAATGCGTGCACATACATGGAACACACTGTTAACCTGCATCTCCCCTTCACATTGCAGAGGGACAATCAACACCTCCTGCAGAGCAGACCAGACATCTCTTCAGTGATGAGGAGGAGGAACCCCTGGCCATCTGCTCCGACACCCTCCAACGGCTCGTGGACAGCCTCCGCACCCCACCTCCAGGAGCAGGGCAGCCCAGCTGCATCGAGGTGATACCACCCCCTGCACAGACCACACAGCAGGAAGCCCCCACCACCACGGCTGGCTCCCAGCACCTCACCGAAGAACACATGGCATTCCAACGCCGTGTGTCAGACTGCCAGTGGGGGCTGGCTGAACAGGTGCGGGTGGGTTTCGACCTCATGGCAGCCAAACTAGATGCCATATGTGGGTGTCTCAGTCCCATCAGGGACCACTTACAGTCCCTAACGGACACCCACAGCCCGCTCCATGCCCTACAACAATCCTTGGCTGACCTCGCTGGATCCATTACTCGGATACAAGAACTGTCTAGGCAGAGAGGCTCCAGCGACAACAGCACAGAGTTGGCACAGATGCGGAGGACAATGGAGAACATGGAGCAGATGCAGGCAGGAAGGATGGCTGCCATGGCTGAACACCAGCGAGATGTAGCTGGGATCTACCATGCCCTGCAGATCCTCATCTTGCCATTGCTGCCACAGAGCCTGTCCCAGATGACTGCTGCAGGAACTTCGACACACACACATCTCCGCACACTGATGTGTCAGTGGCACACAGTGATGCAGCCATACCACCTCCGCCCCCTGATGAGTCCGTGGCACACAGTGATGCAGCCATAACACCACCACACACACCTGGCACACCTGACACAGAAGATGTATCAGAGGACGAAGATGTGGACGGTAATGACTCTGTGTCAAAAAGGAGGTTGTAGCATTCATCCCCCGCCATATGGCCTGTTCCTGCTTGGTACAGCCCTCTGCATCATGCCCTGGTACTACATCTTCCACTGTCACCCGAAACACTCTGCGACATCCACCTGGACCCCGACATGGACTGCCATATCTGCTCTGGTTACCAATGACACAGCAAATAGGCTACGGACTCAACTCTTCCTCTACCGAATAACTTGTCATCCCCTAAAGGACTCTGTTTGGCCCTCCACTGGGCAACCATGTAATGTGGGGTGTGCATGGCCATGTACTGCTCCAGCTCCGACACTCCACAGGATGTGAATAAAACATTCCTAATCACACAGATGTGTCATGTCTATGTCCAATCAAGTATGACAGTATGGATGACTGTAGGGACATTGATTGCACAAAAAGGTACACCCTGGGAAATGACATCAATGCGCATGTTTGACCGTGACACACATGGCCAATTACATGACTGTGGAGCTGTGAACTAGCTGTGGCCTCATTGATCATGAACAACAATCTCGCAACCCCCCAACCTAGCCCCACGTCCATGTATTGAATAGGGCTGTGTGTAAATATGTCAGAGTCGGTAGGAGGCCCAAAGTAGTGTCCCACATCACATGTGACAACAGAACATCTCTTCGCATACCTACACACACTCAACTGTGTGGACACAGCCTGGTTTGATGGAACACATTGGTCCACATGGCAAGAAGTTGGACACCATACTCACATTGCTGAAGACACGTAAGCGCACAGGTCGACCACCAACTCTCCCAAACACAATGTCTGGCTCACAGAGGTGGAGCTGGCAATAGGGACTCACCCCTAAGTGAAATCCGTCAGTCAGTCCCTCCCTGTGTACGTACAATGCTCATTGGGGCACACGATTTGGCATGCAAATCAACACTCATCACAGTTGGACACCAGTGAAGCTGCATAGACTTTATTAGCATGTGCGTGTCAATACGGGCAAGACAAGGGCCACAACATGCAGACCAATGCATCATACACTAACAGGCAGCCAAGGAACATATAGAGGTGCAAGATATGGGGAGGCACAAATGAACACCAACCATGACGGATGCCGACAGCCTCAGCCCACCTTGCCTTGCTGGACGAGTCATGTGGTGTTTGGCGAATGCTCATTGTACCTCGTCAGGGGACACCACTCACAGCCCATGGGATCTGCATAGTCCTGTACCACCGGACAGCGCTGACTGCCTGCTCTGTTGACAGTGAGCAGGTGAAGGAGTCCAACAAGGTCACATGTAGTACTACATTGCCATGTGTGTACTCTCCCTCCAGGGGTGTGTCAGGTTGAGGCACCTTGCCAGGCGCCGCTGTCCACTCACCTTGCACAGGTGTGTGTCAATCCACAGTCCTGCACGCACATGCATTCTGAGTCCAGGCGAATGCAGACATGTCCACTGTCATGGTGGGATATGTGTCCATTTCCCCAAGATGCAAAAGGGTGTTGGGACTTGTGCCATGGGTTACAATCTTTTGTGGCTGCAGGAACGTAGTTACTCGTCCATGAAAGCGAGCGCAGCTTCATGGGCAATCAGTTCCAAGAGTACGTCGTTGTCGACTTCAACAAACACGGGGGCAAGCCAATCCATTAGCTGGTCCGGACAGATGTGCTCCGTACACGCCGTTTCACCAATCCGCAACACAGCCCAATAGGGGAGCGCTTCGATGTGGTCACTGCACACGAGGAATTGTGCAATCTCACATGCCCAACTGCCAGCACATACGCCCAATTCCAAGGCATCCCATGAACGGGTATCACGGTTACACTCCTGGTCGTGGTCCAACAGGGGGCGCACACACATGTCATAATCCAGTTCAGCTACCATTGTGTTGGATAGGCAGACATCCATGGGCCACTCGAATCTGCATGATCGGCAGTGGAACCAGGGCTGGACGCAGGTGACGTACGCAAGACGGAAGCTCAGACGGTAACTGATGCGCAACACTGCCAGTGGCAGTGCCCCCAACAAATGCAGCATTCGGTCACAGTACAGTTCCACGTGACAGGGGTTGTGCATGTGGCCGGGATGTTCTGACATTGCGTTGTTCGCACTCGTAGAACCGGCACTCTTCTGACCTGCGGCTGTTATGTGGATGATATGCCACAGCTCGGAGCAATGAGTCGTATGAGCGTGCAAAGTTTGTACGTATGGGTTGTCCTGTACGTAAGTGTCAAGGCCGTTCCATGCAGGAGTACCTCGGCCAAGGACTTCTGTGTGTGGGGTGTGGATACGTTGATCTTTCATTGGCGCCATGTGTAGTGTGGGAGTCGTCTTCGTCTGCCATGGTATCTCTCTTGGGGGTGCCTGCCGCATGCGTTTCCAAGGTCAGGGGTGCAGATGTCCTTCCGCCTTCTGTATTGAGACAAGGGGGCTTTCATCCGTAATGTTAGTCAGACTACTGCTTGTATCCTGGGTATGTGATGTGGCTATCGCACTGCAATTGAGGCTAGGCCTTGGGCTTATGGTGCACCACAAGCGATGAACACACACACTAGATGCCATGTATGAGCCAAGAGCCCGAGTGGCCTTGCGCTCCATGTACAGTCCCTTCGTGCGCGTACGCCCTCCGGCTGCATGCAACATTGCAACATTGTCGATTGCGGGCCGTGTGGCGCAGACACTGCAACAGAGACACATGCATCAGTTGGTTTCCTGTGCAGCCCAGATATGAACCACGCCCAGAGGCCAGGGATATTTGTTCACACCCCTACGCTGCCCTGGCGTACGCTGACCCAGCCCACTCGGCGTACGTATAAAGGGGGGGACAACGACGCTACGTGTCCCAGTTCTTCCCCACTGCCTGAGGTGACATGGCTGCGTCCGCCTGGCCTAGGACGAGGCTCAATGATATAGGGTCCATGACTTGCATTGCACGGAGTCGGTGGCACCGGTTGCACTGCGGCCGGCACGGGCCTACCGCCACGGGACGGTGACTTACTGTGCACTGAGGTAGGGGCACCTAAAGTGCTGAGCGGGTGTGCAGCCTGCGATGATGACATGTGCACTGATATGGTCTCTGCCATTGCTATATCAAGACCCAGAGTCAAGTGTGCGCCTGGTGGACTGCAATGTAGGCCTGAGCCAGCGGGCAGCGCGGGCCTACCGCCACGTGGCGTTGCCTCGCGTTTCACAGAGTTAGTGGCACCTAGAGAGCTGAGTGGGTGTGCAGCCTGCGATGATGACGTGTGCACTGATATGATCTCTGCCATTGCAAAATCAAGACCCAGAGTCAAGTGTGCACCTGGTGGCCCACGCTGTGGGGATGCGTGATGTGGAGGCTGCCAAGGTCGCGGGCCCCGGGCTCGGAGCTTGCACCGGGACGTGGTGTGCCCTCTTGGAGACACACCAGTGGCGGAAGGTGAGCAGTGAGGCCTGGGTGCGCAGGGGCAGGCAATCCACGCTGGGCGGCGGGAGGGGCTGGGGTGCAGCGGCCTGGGTGCGCAGGGGTGGCCATGCGATGTTGCCGTGTGCAATGATATGTACTCTGCCATCATTAGCTGTGGACTCTGTTTCAGATAAGGGACCTGGTGGCCTGCAGTGTGGACCGGCATGTGGTTGGAGACACACCGGTGGCAGCAGGTGAGCAGTGAGGCCTGGGTGCGCAGGGGCGGGCAATCCGTGCTGGGCGGCTTGAGGGGCTGGGGTGCAGCGACCTGGGTGCACAGGGGCAGCCATGCGATGTTGCCGTGTGCAATGATATGTACTCTGCCATCATTAGCTGTGGACTCTGTTTCAGATGAGGGACCTGGTGGCCTGCAGTGTGACCCGGCACGTGGTTGGAGACACACCGGTGGCAGCAGGTGAGCAGTGAGGCCTGGGTGCGCAGGGGCGGGCAATCTGCGCTGGGCGGTGGGAGGGGCTGGGGTGCAGCTGCCTGGGTGCGCAGTGTCGGCACTGTCTCTCTCTCCCTCTCTTTCTCTATCTTTCTCTCTCTTTCTCTCTCTCTCTCTCTCCCTCTCTTTCTCTATCTTTCTCTCTCTTTCTCTCTCTCTCTCTCTTTCTCTCTCTCCCTCTCTTTCACTCTCTCTCTCTCTCCCGTTCTTTCTCTCTCTCTTTCTCTCTCTCTCTGTCCTTTGTTGTGCGCATGACACACCTTCTTATCTTCAATTTTGTCTTGCAGGCTGTGACTTACGGTTAGTCCGGAGAAGACCTGCCATGACTCTTCCAATTATTGATGTTGATTGGAATTTGAATAAATTGATTATTTTTGGAATTCTGCGATGTATGTGTGTTTTTCCTTTTTCGAACCACACATGGATGTTGGTTAGTGTACTTGTGTGACATAGGTGAATTGTTGTGTTCATGAATTTGTGAGGTAGATTTGAGATATCTTTGTCCGGGGGGGTGCCGGGGGTAGGGCCACGGGGGGGTCCTGGGGGGGTGGCGGGCCTGGGGGGTTGGCGGTGGGTGTTGTGGCCCTCTTGGTGCTCCGAGCTGCATGGTCAGTAGCTCCTTGGCATCTGTTGTTCTTCTGGTGTGGCTGTGGGCTGGGCTCCCTTTTGTGGTGCAGGTTGTTGTCCGACTTAACACCAGGTAGGAGCAGGTGTTAAATCCCTGCTGCTAACGTGCCTTATCGCATGTTTTGTGGTCTTATCGCCGATCTGGCTGGTCGTTGTGAATGTTGCGAAGTGGTGTTTCCGCAGGTTTTTGCACGGGAACGCCTACTCTGCATCTCATTGGCTTTAGTTGCCGGTGTCATCCGTGGCGATGTTTTTTGCGGCTGCTATCGCAGGAATACTGGTGATGTTGGCTGTTAGCACCAGCTTGTGAATGGTGCGATGTATTTATCACCACTTTGGCTGCGATAAAGTGCCGCTAACTCGGCGATAAGTCCTTGAGAATATCCCCCTTTGCGTTTTATTTACCCTAGCCTGGATGTACGACATCCTGCATCTGCCTTGTTTCTCTTGAAGATTTAATCTTGCAGTCTGAAAGTGGGAGCTGTCACAGAGTAGAACAGCTTGCCAATAACAGAACGTGTGGGATGTGCATTTGAAAGCATGAGAGAGAGAGAGAGGTGTGAAATGTACTTTTTGGTCCCGAAGTGCAGTGCTATGAGCAGTGGGGCTCAAATGTGCATTGTGTTGTACATTGAGAGATGAAGTATGTGATGCTATAGGCAGTGGTGCACAAATGTGCATTGTGTTGTACATTGGGAAGTATTATGAAGTTCTTACTATTGGCTTTGACATGCCCTCATCTCATCTTGAATCCTGACTCTGTCTTGCTCTGCGCGCACAGGCAGGCCTCCAGATTGCTCAAGTTGTTTATCCACGTTCAAGGTTGTTTTGTTTTCTGCTGGATGGAGGCTCTCATAAGCTTTGCTGGGATAATGTGTGGGAAGTGTGCTTGGTGCCTTTCAGAGCGGAGATTGTCGTTGCCGGAGAAATGTAAGGAATGTACAGCTCTGTTGCGGAGTAAAAATACAGGGGCCTGGCCAGCTTCTGTCTTGACCGTGACACAGACCAGTACGGTCAGCTCAGTTTTTCGTAACAGAAGAAAGGGGAGCGAGGTTTCTAGAACCTTCACCTTACATTGAGTAAAAGGTATTAAAGGTAGAGAATCTTGGCAGGCAGCTTAGAAGATCACTTGTGGGGTAGATGTGCCATCACAAGAAGAATCTGGATCTGAGTCCTGATCACGAGTCCATGCCTGGCTGTCAACAGGCTCCTCCAGCTTGAGTTGGCAAGGATGTCGAGTGAACGATCGGGTGAGGTGTTTTATTTCTGACTAGTGCCATTGTGATGTGTGGCTGTTTGTGCATGCATATTCAGTTTCCAGTGGCTATGGTCATTTGAGGTGTTTTCTTTGTGATGTGTGAGTGAGTCAGAGTGCACATCCAAAGTAATCATTTGATGTATTTAGTGTATATATCTTTCTGATTTCTTGCAGGACGTCCAGTATTATTTGTTGATTGTTTATTCATAATATTATTCATGCATTTAACAGTTGCATTTGCCAAATGTGTTATTATTGCTTACATATAAATATATATCTCTATATGCATTTGAATGCTATTCATTTGACATCTGGGAAAGCCTTTTTGTTAGAGAGCATTGCATAAATAAAACCCAAGCCTTATTCTAAAAAGAGAGTCTTTGATGTGTTTTATTTTGTAAAGTGAAACCCCTTTCTAGGTGTTATTGTGTTATATGTCTCCTGCTTCGTCGTGTTTGAGCCATCGTGTGGGAGTGGTATTTTGGGAGGGTGAAGCAAGACACTACCTCAGCCGTCCGCCCGCTGCATTGCGATGCAGCGGGCGGAGGCACCTGGCAGAGAGACCGTCCGCTGCGCTTCCATGCGTCGGAGGGTCAGTAATCCCTACAATGAGGGCGGTGCCTACTCAGGCACTGCCGTAGGGCTTACAATGTCCCTTTCCGCCTGCCCTTTCATGGCGGTTCACCCGTCATGTAAAGGCAGGCAGAAAGCGACTTTGGGGGCCCCTAGCAGGGCCCCCTTCCCCTGGCCCTCCGCTATGGGGTCCCCACCATAGGTGCCCCCTAAACATCGCTGTTGTGAAGGCGGTCGCATCATAATCAGGGCAGCGGGACTGCTGACTTCTAGTCGGGTGATCCTGCTTCCACTACAGTCGTCCGACCGGCATCGTAATCTGGCCCCAAGTTTATTTTCTTCATAAAGCTGAACATTAATGGAGTGCAAACTAGGGAAAAGGCATGGCCCCAAGACCAGGGGGCATTCAGAGAATTTAGATGCCAATTCAAAACCAAAGTCAGATATTTACGGCTTGATTCACAAATGTCACTCAAAAAATCTGAAATTGGAAATGATAATCTAGCACCATGGATCAGAGGAGATGTAAAACTTTTCAGGGATTCACAAAAAAATCTGGATATACTCTTGGGAGTCCATGATTGCACTCACATCAAGAAATGTGAACGATGTTCATTTATACTTGCAAAAAATATGATGCAAAAGTATAATGATCCATTTTTGAGTGGTGGCCACACAAAGTGCCTGGATCAGCTCATCGACTTACACACAGCAACACTTCCATCAAAGAGTCCCTTCGCTGTTATTCAAAACACTGCTCTTCACTAACATTTCCAAATGACTGTTCAAAATTCTCAAATAGGAATTCCAACACCAAATTCATCATCTTTAGGCTGCCTGGCATTAAATTTGTCATGACATGGGGTGGCTCACTCCACTAATTAGAATGCTACAGACGTTTTGCAATAATTTTGATCTAATTTCACTCTTTTGCGAGTTTTGATATATATATATATATATATATCTCAATATAATGGACCGACATGCAGGATGGCGCTCAAAAAGAAAAAGAAATGAAAAATTTCGAAACGCGTCAGGCATTTTAACACGGGACAGCTGATTAATGGACCGACATGCAGGACGGCGCTCATACCTAGAAGGGCTCACTGCCGCTAGTGCCAGAGTGCTTCTTGCCTCAGTGGGCAAATTTTGGAGCAGTAATCTATGGCGGCTGCCCGGCCGCTGAGAAGCACCACCCCGTGAAACTAGGGGGCCACAAGATCCTGTATTTACTGGGCCGTGATGTGGAGGCATCAGGAAAGGATTGAGAGCGAGTCCTGTATGCTGGGGCCGATCGAAGGGCTTTTGAAAAATTATCCTAACGGAACATTGTGCATCCATCAGAGGAATGAATTGTCGGCACTACGAGACCCACAATGCTTTGCACAGGACTCATTTGGGCAGCCAATCAGGGGCGTGCAAGTGTGCTTTTATAAAGTGGGTGTGGCCGTGAATATGCACGTGACAGTTACCGTCTGCCTTTGAAAAAGAAATGAAAAATTTCGAAACGCGTCAGGCATTTTAACACGGGACAGCTGATTAATGGACCGACATGCAGGACGGCGCTCATACCTAGAAGGGCTCACTGCCGCTGGTGCCAGAGTGCTTTTTGCCTCGGTGGGCAAATTTTGGAGCAGTAATATTTGTATATGTATATATGTGAAATGCTAATAAGCGAAAGTGCAGCGGTTTGAGGAAGGGATTCAGAGAGGGGGACACCCTTTCTCTGATGGTACCAGAGTATGGACATTATCAAAAGGCCAACATGGAATTTGAGCACCATGCAAGTGAAACATCCACTTGACGGCGTGAGTAAATAAACCCACTGACATCTGTTGCTTGCACTGAAAAGAACTTTATATCTATAAAGTACTAGGACCTATTAAGAGTCTATGGATTGAATTACAACTACCAGTGCAATGCATCATGGGGATTGTATTCCTGAGGGCCTGTCATGTGACTTTTAAGTTTAAAAAGCGCGCACGAATGCACTGTGCACTTTATGGTCTCCACCTGTGACCAAGGCAGAACGACGCCGAAACGCGTAAGGAAATGGAGATGTTAATGCGCTGCTGAGCCCGAGATTAAATGCTCTAACTCCGGTATTGGGCCTCATTGTGATTTTTGACAGAGGTTAAATGGATGGGCTGCTCCGTGCCCATTGTTCTGAGGCCACCCTGTAGGGTCGGGGGCTCCTTTGCTCGGAGGTTGGAAACGCGTTTTATATATATATATATATATATATATATATATATATATATATATATATATATATGTAAATATGTATATGTATATATGTATATATATGTATATGTACATATGTATATATGTATATATATATATGTATATATATATGTATATGTATATATATATATGTTTATATATATATATATATACATATATATATATATATATAAAACACTCCTTTTACTTCATTTTATTCAATTCTTCCTAGTGTGCGCATTGACTTGATTTGGTTAATGCTTATTGTTTTAACCTACCTAGGGGGTCTTTTAACCGCTTCGCCGCAATCGGAATTCCGCCCAGGTGCTGGACATTCCGATCGCGGGTGTGGTCGTGACGAGCTCAGCTCGTCATGCGCACAGCGCGACCGTGCACTCAGCTCGTCATGAGCATCGAAGGGGTTAAGACTGTGGCAGAAGGTTCGTAAGTCCGCCACGGGGTTCTAGCCATGGCCTCTGCCACCCTGGCATTGGACTATATGCCCTATTTAGAGATCTCCGCCTAACAGTCGGGATATCTATGCTGTGAAATGAGCTGCCGCAGCAGGGGCACCCCTCACAGCGCCACTGATTTGCCAGTGGACGCCATGTTTAAAATGCCTGTGCTGCAAACTTTTTTGTTTAGAGAAAACAAACTCCCAAAGCAGAACTTCTTCTCTCTAAAAAAAAAAATTAATGTCCCATCGCACAACACGTTTTCTACCTGCACATTGGGTCCATTGTTCATCTCACCTGCCTATATCTGCCATCCCTGGCACTGCGGACATGGGCATGGAACGTCAATCAATAGAGGGCGTGTAAGCAACAGTATGACCTAGTGTCCTGTGCAGATGGACTGCTGGATCTGGGGTTACTTCTAAATGGGACGGGAGAACCTCAGGTTTGGTGGGGCAGGAAGACTCGATTAGGCTCTTATTGTGGACATTTAAGTTCTTTATCTCTTAACTTTGTTGGCCAGTTGCAATTATATTACCTACATTTTTTTGCTGATATTGCCTTGCTGCTAAGACCAAGCTATCAAGTGTGATTCCTTAAAGAAACCATTTAAATTATGTGGGTCAGATTGTTTTGTGACTTTTTGGAGCGCAGTCAAAACTCACAGTATAAGTGTGGCTTCTTTCCTCATTGCTTATTTGTAAGCCTTTGCGGAGTTCGCGGAGTTCCGCGGAGTGACAAAAAACTCTGCCAAGCTAAGCGGAGTTCCTCAAGCAGCAGAGTGGGTTACCTCATGCGGTTCGCACTGATTTTTATTGCTGGGTGTTTGTCCCACACTGTAAAATCAGCACACAGTGTAAGAAGGCGCTGCTTCTTTCTGCCGCTTGAGTAGAAGTTCTTCTCGAACGGCAGCTTCCTCAATGCGAACGGAAAGTTTCTCAACACAAGAGGTAGCGACCATCCACAACCGCCCGCGTGGAGAAATCTTGCTCGGAAGTGGTCTAGCGTTGGATTTTCATCACACGCGCTTGCCAGCTTACCGTTGGCGCGAGCGAGGAAAAAACTCTGCTACGCTATTTGGAGCAGAGTTTTTCGGAACGCCGCGAGCTGCGCGGATTGCGAGAAACTCCGCGAATGGAGCAGAGTTCACCCCCCAGGCTTACTTATTTGTTGAGAAATACCATATTTTGCATTGTAGTCCCCTAGATTTTTGACTTCTCTAACTGAGCCCATTTCTGATGGTCATAAGACTCTTCTCATGTTATTCCTGCTAACCACTAGTAAAGTGCTTGTGCTCTGTCTTTTAAACATGATAAAATGCATCTATAACTAATTGGCACATTTAATCTAGATATAAATCTCTATTGTATGGTACAACATGTACCCAGGGACGGTACATTGTATGCTACAAGTGGAATGCAACACTCATTGTGCCACCCAGTAAAGAATCCCTGTAAAACATGTCTTCAGGCCTCCCAGCGCAGCCTGGGTGGCTAGTTGTAAACCGTCATTTATAATTAAACTGTTTGCCTAAACCTTAATTCTTAACCCTTATATGCCACCCCTAAGGTATGCCCTAAATGATCATAGGGCAACATGGCTGGTATTTCAAAAGTAGGATATGTAGATTTAAAGTTGCACATGCTCTGGCAGAGAACATTCTCAAAAGTCATTTTTCACTGTAGCAAGGCTGGCTCTCCCATAGGGAAACACTGGGTTACAATATACCAACTTATAATGCTTAATTTCTGTTTGAGAGCACCTATAAAAATTATTCAAGGACCTATTTTAATAGTAATTTAGAAATCTAACTTAATGACTATTCTGAAAATGACACTTTTAGAAAGTTGCCTTTTTTCATCCCTAAGCCAAATGTGCCTTTCTGGCAGTGTCCAGTGTCACCGACAGATGAATGGCTCCCCTGTGGTGTGATGTGGATTACTCTGAGACAGTGGACAAAAGGCTTGGGTGTGAAGAGGTGTTGTTCATTCTTTAGCAGGATGGTCTCAGGGTTGTGCCCAGCCCCTTTCTGAGTTTCAAAAAGTTCCTACCATGGGACGGCCTCACTTTGTTTTGCTAGTCAGCTTAGCTCCAAACACAGTGGAAGGTGGGAGATGCCCCAGAACTAGTTTGGAGTGACCACAAGTGAGGGTTTTCCCATTATCATAGCTACACCTCTGGGTGGACACCCAGAGTTATGACAAGGGGAAGAAGGGTTCCGTCATGTAGGTTATTTTGCAGTAAAACACACAGAAAGTGCTGAAAACGTGGATAGGGTCGGAAGGATAGACAGTTAGTTTATGGTAAAATTGTAAATGAAATCCCCACTATTTGGCCAATTCAACCAACTTCATTTCCATACTAATTATAGGGGTACAGGACCATAGCAAAGAGTATCCTGCACTTTGCCACACATCTGACATTTGATTGAATCAATTCTATTAATTGGGGAAAGGGTAAAGTAACTCCCTGTAAGTATGTTGTATTGAATTAGACTATGTCAAGCCCCAATTGATTTTTTTGCACCTGAAAACTGTCAGATTTTCCATCATGTAAATGTTGTGTAATTGTCGATATTTCACAGCCACAAAATTTCACATGATTTTTGCACACGGGGCAAAGATAGTTTCTCTTTGCCAATTTCTCTTCAAACCATTCTCCTGCCAGTTTTTCCACATGGCTTCTTAATGTAGGTCACTGCATTCAATTTATATAGGAGATACTTGCTTATGAATTTCATGAATTTTCATGTAAGTGTGCACATTTTATTGAGAAATTTCACAAAAAATTGTGATTTCGCAGATCCTTATCTATGTATGCAAAAGAAAAAACTTTAGTAAAATGCTTCTTTAACCATTGTGCCGCTACCATTGTGCATTCACCTGTCTGCCCTGTGTCTCCTTTAAGATTATGGGTTCCACACGATTAATTATCAGCTTTAATATAGATAGTGTGCCCTTGATGTTTATTGTTTTCTCCCATCGGCCGACATTACACAATGCAATTGTCATATCAATGAGTAAGAAGGTCTGAAAGTTGCCTTAATCCTCACAACCATTTGACATGCATGGAGAGTTCGGTGGTTTGTAGAGATATTTTCAGTAATCAGGTGTCTGGAAATGGAATGAATGCATCTGCAGTACGTGGCACAGACGTGACATTTTATTTTTGTTTGAGGACTTTTGTTTGTAGAATAATTTAGCAGTTCTTCTACTACTTAATAAAGAAACCAGGCGCAATTAGGGCTCCCTACTCAATCTTGCATCGTAATGTGGCCATGTATATCGGGCAATAGTTATCAGTAAATTCCATTGTTATAGCCAAATGCCTGCACCCAAAAGGTTTGGCAGGGGTCCATATGCTCAGAGCAATTCTTCCATAATAAGATTTCCGTTATCCAACAAGCTCTCATTAGCATCTCGGAGGAAGAACTGACCTTCTACCACATGGCAAATGGAAAATCTGTCTCGCTGGAACCCCCTTCTATATTATGTTTCCCCGAGCTTCAGCTGGAAGAGTCACTCGCTCTTTTCCAAAGCATAAAGTCTGGCTCTCCTACTGACCCTTGCCCGGCAAATATCCTTAACCTGTTAGCGCCCGTCATCAACTCTACCGCAAACAAGCTGTTTAATCTATCCCTCTCCTCAGGCAATATGCCGAAATTATGGAAGCGAGCAAAGATTCTTCCCCTCCTAAAAAAGACTAATGCCAAACAGACGGACCCCGCCAACTATAGACCAATTTCTTTTCTTCCTGTCATCTCTAAAGTGCTATAGAAACATGTTAACAGGGCCCTCCAAAAACACATTGAAGACTGGAAGCTTCTTCATGAGTCCCAATCAGGCTTTAGGGCCAACTATAGTACAGAGTCCGCTCTGCTGGAGGTGACTGAATTTATCAAGGGTAAGTTAGACCAAGGAGGAAAGGCTGTTCTGATATTACTCGATTTGTCAGTGGCCTTCGATACGGTCCCTCACGAGAGGCTCCTGGATAGACTAGCTAACATCGGCCTGGGGGGGGGTCCGCCCTTACATGGATATCCTCCTTCCTAGAAAACAGATCTCAGGATATCTGGCTACCCCCTTTCTCATCTCCTGTTCCGGCCATGAATGTGGGAGTCCCCCAGGGCTCTATTCTTAGTCCCACCCTTTTTAATATATATCTATCACCCCTTGCACTTTTGGTAGCGGAAGAGGGCGCAAAAATTGTCTCATAAGCAGATGACACTCAGCTGATTTTTACATAGGATAAAGGAATCGACTTTGACGGAGAGATGATTAGGTCTTGCCTCTCAAAGGTATTTGGTTGGCTTAAGATAATTCAGCTGAAGTGTAACCCAGACAAAACAGAAGTCGTCTTCTTTGGACAACCTGAAACGTGCAACTGGAGCACGTGGTGGCCAAAAAACCTGCCGCCTCCGCCCACAGCTAAAGAGAAAGTCAAAAATGTAGGAATTGTCATGGACAATTCACTCTCCATGCGATCTCAGATCCAAAATCTAACAGGAGCATGCTTTGGCAAACTCTGCATGTTAAAAAAATTCCTGCCACTGCTATCACTAGACAGCAGAAAGGTTGTGGTGCAGGCTCTGGTGACATCTAAACTCCACTATGTCAACAGTTTGTACTTTGGTCTTCCCAAATGTCTTATCCAGCACCTGCAAGTGGTGCAAAATGTGGCGGCCAGAGCTATCGTGAGATCCAAAGCAGAGCTAGTATGACCACCATTCTAAGGTCTCTTCATTGGCTACGCATGAAGGAACGGATTGACTTCAAAGCGATGATCATCTTTTTCAAAGCTTTTTACAGCTTAGGGGCTGGCTAACTGAATAAGCACATCAAATGCTACATTCCATCTCGATCCCTAAGATCTACTAATGCTAACCTGGCCATCGTGCCCAAAATACGCCGTGCTCGCAAGGGTGGAAGATCCTTCGCCTTTCTAGGCACAAGGATGTGGAACAGCCTACCTGAACCTCTGGGACTAACCACAGATCTGCTAGCTTTCAGGAAAAACCTTAAAACCTGACTTTTTAAAAACTAATCCGTCCCTTTTTTTCCAACTACTCTTTCCGCTGCATCGCGCCAGGACACTCTAGTTTGAGTAGCTGCGTGCTATATTAAATACACTATTTCATTTCATTTCATTTCAGAGCTTCAAGAATCTATAAAGGATACACATTGATTTTGAGATCCCCAATTTTCTTCTAGTCCAGGATCAGGAAACGACAGGAATAGACATTGTAAAATATCTTCTCTGGTCCATAGAAGGCACTTGTGCCTATTGGTTTGCAGAGCACTTCAGAGAAATCAAGAAATAATTACAGACATGTGGATGCAGACAAAAGAAGATGAACATCCAGTATTTAATGGGTACAAAATGTAAGTGCAAGGGTCCAAAGATTTCTTAGAAGCCAAGTGCTGCTGCTCCAGCACACCATGGCTGATCAATATCAAGGCTGACTAATCTTTATTCCACCTCATGCCTCTTTCTTTCACTTTGCTTCACTTCCTACCTCGTTAGGGATGTCTTACAGGTTATTTTTTTCCTGCTTTCTACTTTTGTCCCCTTTTTTCCTATCTTTCACGTCCTCCTTCTTTCTCCCTTTTCTGCCTTTCCACTTCTCTGAGTCAAAGCCAAATTAAAGATGAAAAATAAGTCTGTGCCCCAAAAATGAGGGTCACTGCCCAGTACCTTAAGCTACCAGAACAAATTATGCGGTGGACATAGTCAGTAGAGGGAAGTGACCAATTAATCTCTATCCACTGCAATGCCATCACACATAAAGAATGTCTTGCTTTTCTCTCACTCACTGTTCCCATCACAGCCCTGCTGTCATTCATTTCATCCACAGACAAGATGAAATCCAGCCTTAATTGTTTAGGATTCTGATGACAAGGTATAAAAACAAGAAATTGAGATGCTTAGATATTTATTTTGTTAGGACCCAATCTCTGACATACAACCAATCATGAATGCTGCCTCAAGTCCAAAATAGTAACCTGTGCATGTTAAAGGCTTATGGCCTTGCAAAATAATGCTTCTGAATGGTGAGAATAGTTACCAGGGTGTGCAAGAACGCCATATTATTTTACAACCAGGTTGACATTAGTCACACTAACAAAAATAAAAGAAATGTAGGGAAGAGGAATACAAATCAACAACAAGGAGGAGTCTACCCTTAAGGACAGGGAAATCTGCTTATTCAGCACAGAGGATGCAGAAGAGAAGCAAAGAGTAGAATATTTTCTAAGAAGACCCCTCACTCACCAACCTAGTTGGTGACATGCTTCATCATTGGGGTCCCACCCGAATAGCCGAATGCTACCCGGGTGTGCTGCGACACCTGATTACAGTGGAGCGGGTTGGTTTGAACAACAGTGATAGTGCAAAGTGAGTGTCAGAAGGTGGTGAATAATTAAAAATTGTCAAAGTTTGACTCCCTACAGGAATTTAATATGGAGTAACTCGACAATATTAAAAACAGTATGAGACCCTAATCAGGCTAGATTGACCTGTAGTGTCTAAGTGAAAAAGGTGATGGTCTACATGTTTCAACCTATAATGGAATTGCAAGGTTTTCGTCAGGACCGGAAGAAAAGCCCGGGTGGTCTACACACTCTAAGGTGTACCCAACCCAGGGCCCATGGATAAAAACCACACCAGTATTACTCACTGCATGGCATTCCCTCATCAAGTCAAATCTAGGGAGAAATTAGCGGCTTGAATCGGCCGTGCCCCATGAGAACCGGGGGAAGGCGCTGGCTCTTAGTCAAACATTCATCAAACCATGCCACCTGTGTCTGCACCTACTTGGTAGTCCCTCGCGGATCTCCGAGGAATACTCCATTCTGCTGTTCAGAAAGCTACTTGTAGCAAGCAACATCACAAGGCCAATTAGTATGGCAAAGAGCAACTGTGGAAGGAAGCTTGGCTTTAGGAAGTGTGTCAAAATGAGGCATTGTTTGTTCAGTGATGCTGATAAGAGACTGCACAACTTGACTGCCGGTTTCTGTAGAGAATCACTGTGGAGAAAGGTATAAAGAAACAGAAGAATTTCAAAGGTGCACTCACGAAGACTGGTTGCTTGAGGAAATGCAAGAGAGTTGTAGGCTGAATGCAGGACTGGAGGCTTTCTAAAGGCATAAAGTAACGGGATAGTACATGGCGTGGCATAAAGTAGTATGTCAAAACACTAATCATTCATCTGATGTAACCATGAGGCTGATAATAACATAGCTATAGGCGGTAAGTAGAGTTTAGACTAATTATTACCGAAAATAGGACTGAGCCATATAAAATGCTTTGGGTTTCTCTAGTGTTCACCTTATTTTACAATTTGGCTGGTGAGATTAATATAATCATTTCCTCATTCTGATACACAAGATTTGTGTGATGTTTGTATGTAATAAATAGCCCGTTATTATAAAACACCAACAGCTGTGCGTGTTAACCGCTTTCAAAGGTCAGGCTCAGGATTTACAGATCTACAAATAATCCCTGCAAATAAGAGCTTCTCATGTGGGGTTGTCTAACTCAAAACATGGTGGATCAGGATGATCCCAACTCACCATAGAGACGAGTGGGAGACACCTGGCTTTATCCCTTTTTCCAAAGGAGGTGTGGTAAGCAGGATACCCTGGGGGCTAAGCAAATCTTTACTGGTGTGCCTTCTATGTGAGAGTTCACAATAGTTTGTGATGGTTCATGCAAAACAATCCTTGTTGGTGAATGGACGGTGGATTCCTCACAGAGGTTCACTGGACAAACTATTACAGAGATTCTGTAGATAGAAGCAATACCTGATCACCTGCACATGGATGTTTGGCCGTTTGCTGCATTTCTACCTAAATTATGATTGGGTGGCTTTTCATGCCGAACTACTGAACACACTGCAACTTCATCACAAAACTGTGATATGCCGTTTACTATGGGATTGCACATTTTACTGGCAACTAATCAGAACAATATCAGGCCTAAGATATGCTTTTGAAACTACAGATGGGCTTCTGACCTTGCCTTGCTTTATTTCCTAAGACCAATTGTCTATTTACCATGGGGGTGGTATCTGCAGAATTCCAATAATCTGGATCTTCAAAGATATTGACCTAAATTCTCGCCTTGGCCATTCTGTGTGAAGGGGACCAACCCTGTGGAGGAGACATTTCTTGCATCTATTAGACCTTAGCCCTTCAGGTCATAAAGAATGTGTTAAAGATCTTGCAGATTTAACATTGCTTTCCTCCTTTAGCTAGGTTATGACAGATGGCTTCAAAGGTGAAGTATGGGTCGGAGAGTCAACTTAAAAATTTAATGGCCTCATGTACAAGGCCATTTTGCTGTAGCAAAGCCTGCAATTTACAAAATCACAGCTTTAGGGATTACAAAATAGCATTGTTGGACTTGGCCCTTTTTGCAGGGTCATCCCAGAACTTTTTACCTTCCTCCTGGATTGTTTCTGACCTGTTTTTGTTGGTTTTATGACTCTGGGCACTTTACCACTGCTGATCAGTGCTAAAGTGCATATGCTCTCTGTGTAAATTGTGTTTATGGATTGGTGATTCCATGATTGGCATATTTGATTTACTAGTCCGACCCTAGTACAGTGCACTGTGTGTGCCCAGGGCCTGTAAATCAAATGCTGCTAGTGGGCTGCAGCACTGATTGTGCCACCCACAGAAGCAGCCTGTAAAATGTAACTCTGGCCTGCCATTGCAGAGCCTGTGTGCAGTCGGGGACTGCCAAGTCGACTTGGCAAGTGCACACACTTGCCAGTCCCTAACCTTCCCTTTTCTTACATGTTAGTCACCCCTAAGGTAGGGCCAAGGTACCCCTGTGGGCAGGGTGCAGTGTATGTGAAAGGTGAGCCATGCCCTGGTGTGTGTGGCATGTCCTGATAGTGAATTACTACCAATTTCATTTTTCACTATTGCAAGGCTACCTGTTCCCATTGGACAGAATGGGGAGTTTGTTTATAACATCTTATAAACATAACTGGCTCTGGGAACAAGGTAGAAAAATAAAGTTTAGTATGCCTGAACTCAGAATGTTAAGATGCATCTTTTAGTGAGGGTGATTTTTACATTCTGTGTTTGAAAATACCACTTTTAGAAAGAAGGTATTTTCTTGCCTAACCATCCAGTGTGCCTCTGCTAGATTTGTGTATTGCATGTCTGGCTTTTGGATGACAGGGGCTGGAGAGGGGCAGTGGCTCCAGAAGTCTGATGGGGCAGGGCTGAATCGGCCTGACCGGCATTTAGAGTGGTGGAAGGAGAACCCAGACTTTTAGATCACTTCTGGGAAATCAAAAGGAACCTTTGCCAAGGAGAAGAGCCGGATAAGCTGAGGAGGAATACTGCCCCTGTGCTGTTTGCTGTCTGGGGTTGGCCTGCAGTGGCTGCTTGCTGCCAAGGAAAGGAGAAAAAGGACTTTGCTGTTTGCTTTGTCACCTGCTTAAAGAAAAGATCTCCAAAGGCTTGAAACTGAGCTTGCCTCCTGTTCTGAAGTCTCAGGGACACAAAGAATTTACCACCAGCTCCCCTGAATTCCCTTGCTGGGAAGTCCAACCTGCAAAGAGGTGCCTGCTGCTCTTTAGGACCGCTAGAGACTGTTTGTCGCTGGGAGCTGGAAAATCAATGCAACATCGAAGAAGCGTGACGCATCTGCACCTGTTTCTGATGCATCACAGAAGAAACCGTCGCAGCGCCTGCCGCGGCTCGAGAAATCGCGCATGACCCATCGGTTGCAACGATCTCTGAAGTCCGAGATCACCGCACCGATATCGACGCAAGCCTGCTGTGCGGCTGCACGAAGCCACGCATCGTACCAGATCAACGCATCGCATCGAGGCGCCAAGACTGTCGCATCGTTGGGGGCTGCAGTAAGAAACAGACGCAGCAACTCCCCACGCAGTAAGAAAACGACGCATCACCTCCTCTCCGGTAGGGAACCGACGCATCAACTCCCCTGCGCTGCAGTAAGGACCCAACGCCTCACCTCCCCTGCTGCAAGGAATCGACGCATCTCCTTCCCTGAGTGTAAGGAACTGACGCATCACCTTCCCTGTGGCCATTTTGTTTGTTTAGCGTGACGCATCTAAGGTACTTTTGAGAAAAGTGTCGCATTTACAACTTGCATTGAACTGAACTATTTCTACCATCTGAAAGTCATATTTTTATTACTGTATTGTGGATTTTTGTCGTTTGGTCTTGTTTTGGTTCAGATAAAGATTACTTATTTTTCTAAACTGGTGTGGTGTCCATTTGTAGTGTTTTCACTGTATTACTGTATGTGTTCACAAATGCTTTACACACTGAGATAAGCCTGTCTGCTCGTGCCAAGCTACAAAGGGGGTGAGCAGGGGTTATTTTAGAAGTGTATCCCCCTTACCCTGACTAGAAACAAGGGCCCCTATTTGGACAAAGGTACCTACCTCTGCCAACTAGAGACCCCCATTTCTAACAAGCATTTTAAATCTATTAAACATATTGTGTGATAGAGAAACGTTGCAGATTTGTAAATCAGATTTAGAAAGGCATAATGAATTGTTATTTGGAAGTGGCATATTAAGAACATCCTTTACAAATAGTCATGGCATCCGTTAATATTTTCCAACTACAAATCCAGTCGTAAACATTGAAAGTTACCAACTCTCAAATTGGAATGGTAACACATTTGCAAATGCGACGGGGTACCCTTGGCACCCTTTCCCCTTTGAAAATGTAAAAAGAAAAATGTTTGATTGGGAGTAGGAAGTGGTCCAGGGGACCAATGCTGACTCTCAAAAACACTTTTAATAAAAGTAAACTTTTTTGTTTCAAATGAAGTCCCGTTCTTGGTTAGGAAAGGTAGATGCATATTAAAAAATAAAGTTTACTTTATTTAAACATGATCACAGGCATGGTGGTCTGCTGACCTAGCAAGGCACCATCCCTGTGATGGCATTCAACTCTAGTGAGTTGCAGTTTTTGACTTACCTCATGAACAGTGATGAGATAGGTTGAATTGTAACCCACTACATTTTGGAATTTTGTGAACCACCTTTTTAGTACGTAGGTCGGTTTTCTAGACACAAGAAGTCAGTACTCATTTTTTTCACCACTTTTTGCAAATGAAAATGTTATACTTAAGGGTTCTAAAACTAATGACTTACAGTCACATATGTTGCACTGTATTTACCAAAGTCCAACAAGTGTGGGAACTATGCAAGCTTGTTGCTGGGAAACCACTCATAAGTGTATATAAGTGCACCCCATAACATTAAGAGAGTTCCTTAAAACAATGTGCAGGTTACGCCTGTTTGTGAAGAAATCACGCACAACAGGCATAACTTAGGAACAGTCATAGGGCCTGATTTAGAGTTTGGTGCATCAGATTATCTGCCAAAAAAGTGTTGGATGCCCCATCCGTCCTACTTGGGGGCCCATTCATAAACTGCATTTTGTTGCACATTTAGTAGTATTTCAATAGTCCTAGTCATGTACCACAAAATGTTATTCACTAACCTTCACGCAGATACTTCCTCCTCCTCACTTTCTCCTATCTTTTTCTATGGAGATCTCTTTGTTTTGTACTAAATGGTGGAAGGACAGGAGGAAGTGTTTACAAAATTGATAATACTAACTAGAAAATTGAAAAGGTTTAGGGAAGGGTAAGCAGGGTTAAAGGAGGTTTAAGGAAGGCTTTATGGAGTAACAAACACCCACCCCAACACAGTAAACCAATTGCTATTCATAAACTGCACTTCTATAGTTAATATAGCCAAAATATTCAAAAACAGTTGTAAGTGTACTTCGGCTCAGCATACGTCCAACACCACATCTGACCAACCATTAGAACTGCAACAACCTTCCATCGAAAATAATTGATGCAGTGACATAAAATAAAATCGTATGGGAAATAAGATTCAAATAAATACATTTATTTTGACTTTTAAACACACGCACGCACACACACACACAAACACACACACACACACACACACACATATATATAATATACTATACATAATTGAAAAATAAACATCTTGTTATCATTTTTAATAAACTTTTTAAAATGTGAAAGTAAATTTAACTTGCAATATTTTGAAAACAAATTAATTCAAACCTACATTTTAGTAATTTTTAATTGAGGTTAAATATAAATAAGCATTTTAAAGTAGATGGAATTATTAAAAAAAATAATACCATCAACTGTAAATGCTTATTCCATTTAACCTCAATTAAAAAAGTAAGGATACATTCATTAAATACATTAACTAAATATATTTAAACTAATTAATTTTTAGTATACTGAAGTAACATATTTTAATTAGTTCTAGGTTTAAAAAATATGTACAATTATTTTACATGCTATTTAACATTAAAACATTTTAGTAAATTATTTGAAAGTTTGATGAACTTTTTACTTTCCCCCATACTTTACCATAGGGAGATCTCTGCAGTGGCTGAGACCTCCGCCTATGTGTGAAAAGGTACAGTAGTAACCTTACTCTCGTAAATTTGGTTTCATCCCCTGGTTTCAGGAGGGGGCTCTTTGGAGTTCCTTTACATTTGAAATAGGCAATAGCTTATAAGAGTCATAGGTCGTGCAAATTTTAGTAAATCAGGCCTAGGTGCCGACAGCCTGAGGCAATTTCTAGTGTATCAGCATCCAAGACCAAGCTAAATTTCGCCTGGGGGCTAATTGATAAAAAATATATGCAAATTGCTGTAAGGAGCTTCTTAAGAAGTAGTTACACACACGGCCTAAGTATAAACACTTTCAAAAACTTGCTATGTCAGAAGGATGATCAAGGAACTGAAAATTGTAAATGGTATACCGAAAGGAGTAGGCACCTACTGTCCACGGTCTGCTCAACATGCTGTGCTGGCTCCCTGGATTGTCTTGTCTCTTCATTCTTACCTGGCAAGACGTTTCCAGGGTCACATTAAAAGACAGATGAAAGGTTTAACCTTTGGAAGCATCTCCTTTGTAAGGTATTGTTTGTTTGGTTACTTTGTAGATCAACCAGAATCAATGCAGCGCAGCAAAGAATCCCCAGTCGTATCCAAGTGACAGGAATTCATGTGGGTCAATGTCAAGATTATGCAGGACCCCTTCAACACAGTCCATTGTTTCTCTTAGCTTTCATATGCACGGGAATAATTACAGACAAACATAAAAACTGCTCTATGCTGGATTGATTTTTCTGCTCTTGCTGGTGTTCTTCATTGCTTTTTGATTTGAAAGAATCATATCTGTTGTGTGCAAATGTAATGAACCAGTATTCTTGCTTATTTGCTTATTCTGGACCGTCTTAATAAACAATTCACTCGGTTCTTAAAATTAGCCATAAATAAAAGTTCAGGTGTGTGCTAGTGCTGAAATGAATCCTTAAAATCAGCAATGTTTCATGTTTTTGAGGACTTATTTGCATATAAAATTACAAATTCCAGTTGACTGCAGGGAAAATGCAGCCAGGGCTACCAAAAAAACACTGATAAAATGATGGAGAAATGGCCCCCTCAAGTGTAACACAGGCAATAATCCATGATTATCTGCGAACAAGATTAACAATTGCAAACAGACATAATTTAGGAACAAACATAGGGCTTGATTTAGAGTTTGATGGATCCAGGACATCTTCTGATAAGCATCAGATGAATGTATGTGTGTATGTATGTATGTATGTGATTTCTAGAGTGCAACTGTTACTCCAAGGATTGTCCTGGCGCTAATGCAGAAGAAGGGCTAACCGAGGGGGAATAAGGGTATGAACTCAGAATTTAGGGAAAAGCCAAGTTTTGATCTTTTTTCGGAATAAGGGGGTAGTCTCAACGCATCTGAGTTCCAGAGGAAGTTTGGTCCACAGAGAGGGGCCCAGGAAGGAGAAAGATCTGCCCCCGGACCATGCCTTCTTAACCCGCGGAACTTTGGCAAGATAGAGGTTGGCAGAGCTCAGGGTTCTCTGGGGAGTATGGAACTTAACTCTAGCTCGTAGATAATCTGGGCCTGTCCCTTGTTAGGCTTTATGGGTGAAAAGCAGAATCTTAAAGCTGATCCAGCCAATGAAGATCAAAGAGAAGCCATGATATGTGGGAATTACGGGGCAGACCGATAATAGTTCGGGCAGCTGAGTTCTGGACCAGCTGTAACCTATCAATCAGGTAGTCAGGCAGGCCTAGGTAGAGTAAATTCCCATAATCCAGTCCTGCTGTGTTCAGGGCTTGGATCACTCACCTGTCCTGTCTACTCAGTGTTAGGGCATTATATACTTTAAATAGAGCTGTCGGGATATTCACCACTTTTTGGTGACTGTTCCGTTTCCACCAAACTCAACATCAGGTCCAAAGACATAGCTTATGAGAGTCATAAGCAGAGCAACTGGAATTATGTGATTTTGCAGCCACAGATGTTTCCACATAGTTATGCATTTGTCACATAATCCATCATCTGCTGCATAATCTGCAGATTTGAACAAAAAACATGTGCTTTGAGCCCAAAAGGTTCAAAAGTTGTTAAAACGTGGTGCCTGTTGTGTTGACGGGGTCGCAATGGCTTGCAACCGCGTCGGATGAGGTGGGCTGATTGTGGGGGCCTCCGGGGCTAAATAAAAGACAGGAGCCCTGAGTGTGGTTACGTGGCTAACACGGTCGTGCGCCTAACTGGCTTCACGTACGCGCGCCACCATTTATTTCAACTCGGGTCACATGACCCTACGTAGCGTACCCGTTACGTCACGGGTACGACACAACATCCCTCCCCAACAAACTTCAAACGACAATCAGTTCACAGTTATAGCGCTCAGCTGTCCGTGGCAGTCCATGACACTCACTGGCGCACCCTAGATAACTTTTACCAACATAAATTAGAACATTCTTATGTGAAGTAATCTCGCAATCTGCGGGTTGGGTCAGGATTCTCTCGGAGTCAATACTGGGAGCTGCCACGCCCACTGCGCTCCCTCTCCTCTGCACCAGACTGCGAATCACCTCGATCTTCAGAGGGACCACAGGGCCCCTCACCTGACGCATCATTCACGGGTCCCTCCTCTGGAGTCGGGGCTGTGTTAGGGATTTCATCATGCCCCCGTACTCGGGATGTCTCTGCCCCCATGTCCGCATTCACCTCCGTCGCTCTCAGGGAACCCGGGGAGTTGTCCCTTGGGTTGGGCATGTTCGACGGCAAGGCCTGCTGGAATTTCTTAAAGTGTGATACGTTTTTTTGTCACTGTCTCCCTTCCTCTTTTCGCGATGATCTGGGTGCCCTTCACATTAACAACAGTCCAAGGATTCTTCTCGTAGGGCAATCGAAACTTGCCGCTGGTTATCCTGTTTCTGAGGAGCACAAGGTCACCTCTCGCTAGCCTCAATGGCTGGGCACGCCGCCATTGGCTGACTTGAGCATGGGCCCGTAGGCGCTGAGCCTCCACTTGAGCATTATCAGGCACCTCGGGGCGCCACTGGGGGTGATGTGGAATAGAGTCCGTGATTACTCGCCCCATGAGTAGATGTGCCGGGGCCACACCAGTGGTGGTGTGTGGTGTCTGGCGGTAGCTCCATAGAAAGGTGAAGATTGCTAGCTCCACTGATTGACATTTGTCATGAGCGATGCGTATCACTTTATTTAAAGTCCGCATGAATCTCTCTACCTCTCCGTTAGCCTGTGGCTACCTTGGTGTGATCCTCCGGTGCCGAATGCCCAGCGCGGTGAGGTAAGTGGCCAATTTCTGCCCTTGGAAGGGGGGTCCATTGTCCGTTTTCAGTTCCTGGATGAGGCCGTGAGTCGCCATGATTTTCTCTAACTTTGGGATCACTTCCGCGGCATTTGGTGAGGCTATGATCTCGACCTCCGGGTACTTGGAGTGATCGTCAATGGCTACGAACATGTGTCTGCCATCAGGAAGGCTGCCAAAGTCCAAGCTGACACACGACCAGGGTTTCTGAGGTCTCGGTTCAGCAATTATAGGAGCAGGGCGAGGAGCCTCTCCCGTTGCCTGGCACCACTGGCAGGAGCGGAGGGTGGCTTCTACTAGCTCATCCATGAGAGGGAACCATACTTTGGTCCGTAGCCGCGACTTTGTCTTGACCATCCCCTGGTGTCCAATGTGGGCCAGATTAACGACCCGGGTTGTCAGAGCCGACAGAATTACTAGTCGGTGTCCCCGCAGTAGACACCCGGTAGAATCCTCAGTGAGTTCCTCCCGGATATTGTACAAGCTGTCCATGATGCGTTGTGCTTCCACGGTGAGTATCTTCCACTCTTCCTTCGCTCTGTGCCAGTTGCCGTGTCTTAAGGTCAGCTTCTCGCGATGTAGGCAGTCATCTTTGTTCGTCTCCTCTCGGAGGTCATCCATGGAGAGGGGGAGAGGGCAAGACCATGCTGTGACACACCTGACATACTCCTCTGTATCAGCGGCATCTTCCTTTTCCTGGTCAGTGGCCGCCCTTGGATGGCGCGACAGATAGTCCGCCGGATTTCTGGATCCCGGCTGATACTCCGCCCGGCAGTTGTAGTTTTGCAATTGCAGCATCCACTTTTCGATCCTGGGTGGTGGCTTGGTGGATGTCCCGGAGAATAGAGCTACCAAGGGTTTGTGGTCAGTCGCCACAACAAAGGGTTTGCCATATACGTAGAGATGAAAGTGACGGCACCCCCAGTGTATCGCAATGGCCTCTTTCTCTATGTGGGAGTACTGCTGTTCAGTGTCGGTGAGAGACCGGCTGGCGAAAGCTACCGAGGCCCAGTCTTCTTCTGTGTGCCGCCGTTGTAGCAATACAGCTCCTAACCCTGTCGGACCAGCGTCTACGGCAATGAGTGTCATCTTCCTGGGATCAAAGAATGCTAGGGTGGTCGCCTCAGAGGGCGCATCCTTAATGTCCCGGAATGCTTGAGCTTGTTCCTTGTCCCATTTCCAGGGGATGGAGTCCTTCGTGAGTTCCCTCAGTGGTTGAGTGAGCGTCGTGAGGTCTCTGATGAACCGCCCAGAATAGTTCACCATTTCAAGGAAGCTGCGAACTTCAGTGACGTTCGGGGGGGCGGCCGCATCTTTGATGTCACGGACTTTGTCAGGATCGGGATTAACTCCTTCGGCAGAGAAGGTATAGCCAAAGAATTGTAGTTTCCTCTTGAGGAATTCACATTTCTCCCTGTGGAGAGTGAGTCCGGCGTCCTGTATTCTGCGAAGTACCTGAGTCAGACGGGAGTTGTGTTCTGATATTGTCTTGGCGTGGACCATGATGTCATCGCTGACATTTATGACTCCGGGTATGTCCATGATCAGCTCGTGGATCCCATTTTGAAAGACTTCCGCTGCACTGGACACCCCGAAGCTCAGGCGGGTGTACCTCCGCAGACCAACATGAGTGGAGAATGTGGTTATATTGTGGGAGGCCTCGTCCAGTACGAGTTGATGGTATCCGGATCTTAGGTCCAACTTTGAGAACCAACATGCGCCCGCCATCTCCCCGATCAGGTCGTCTATTGTGGGAGTAATGTGACACTCTCTTTTAATGGCAGCATTTGGCAGCCTCATGTCCATGCAGATTCTGACTGCTCCAGGTTGCTTGGGCTTCCGGGTGACGACAATTGGGGAGACCCACGGGGTGGGCCCCGTCACCTTTTCGATGATGCCCGCTGCTTCTAGCTTCTTTAACTCTTCTTCCACTAGAGGACGTAGGTGGAAGGCCACTCGCCGGTGACGTAGGGCTACCGGTTGCACTGTGGGGTCGATATGGAGGTGCACTTCCTTGCCTTTGAACTTCCCAATCCCTTTGAATACGTTTGCGAATTCCACCAAGATGTGTTGAACGGATTCCTGGTGCACTCCGAATGCGAAGGTTACTACTCCCAAGTCCTCCGCAGCCCGGCAGCCTAGTAGCATGCCCTGTCCGTCTTCCGTTACATAGACATTGGTGGTGATGGAGTATGTGCCATGTGAGATCAGGGTCTTAAACCGGCCTCTTATCTTCAGTGGCGTGTTCTGGCCATAGGCAAAAACCGTGATAGTTGTGGGGTGTAGCGTTGGCGCAGGATCTATGGTCTCATACAGGGTGGTGGCCATGATGTTAATCGTGGCACCCGTGTCCACCACAGCCATGACGTCATGGGGGCCCACCTGGATGTGGCATTGTGGCAGTCGTCGTGCTTTCCGGGTGGTCGTTCCGATCATGTGCACTTTGTGTACCACCCGTTCTTCTTCGTCATCATCATCCATGTCACTGGGCTCTCGCCCGCCTTCCGGTACCATGTTGACCATTTGTCGGGGCTTCCGGTACCTTTTTGACCTGCAGACTTTTTCGAAGTGATTGAAGCGCCCACATCCTGAGCATCGTTTGCCCTTCGCTGGGCATTCCGCTGCTTTGTGAGGTGGTCCCCCGCAGTATCCGCAGGTTTTCGCCTGCCCTGGGGACGCGGTCCCGGTTTCTTTATTGCTCCACCGAGGTGCTGGTATTGTCGTTACAACGTTCACAGGTTCCGCCTTGACTGGGACTGGAGTGCAGCCTCCATGTGGGCCGCTCGGGCCTTGGATAATTCCTTGGTGCGACCAAGTGTCAGTATGTCTGTTAGTGGCTTCCCTGACTCCTCTAGGATCCTTTCGCGGAGCTTTGCTGACGCACAGCCATGAATTATTTGCCCCCTTATCTCTTCAGTTTCATCTCTGAATCCACACGTGGACGCTAGATTCTTGAGCCGGGCGTGGAAGGTGTCAAGTGATTCTTCAGGGAGTTGGCGCGCTTGTCGAAAGATGAATCGTTCGTAATCTTGGTTAGCCATGGGTTCAAACTGTCCATTGAGGGCATTGATTAGCGTGTGGTGAGTCTTGGGCATTGCTTCTGCGAGCGTCTTGGCTATATTGTGGATATCCTTACCCCCCAGATGTAGTAGCATGGCCCTCTTTTGGTCCTTGTGGACCTTCGTGGCCTCAAAGAAGTTGATCAAGCTTTCAACCCAGTCTTTCCACTTTGGGGCAAGTGCAGATGAGGAGCCTTCCACTACAAATGGTTCAATGGGGGGAATTGTGGACATGATGACTCTCTGCTGTCCCTTGCTAACGTGTCCTCTTTACTGCCGTGCTTTACGTCGCAGACCTGCTGCAGGGAATGTTCACCCTGTCTACCCAGCACCGTTGATGTTCCTGGGGACTGGGCCACACATCTGTGCACTGCTCCCCCTTTAGCTGGCTGCCCTGCTCTCTGGTGCACACCTGAGTCTTCTCCTCCAAATTGTTCTATTCTTCTCCTCCCCCTTGCAGGGCCAAGGTACGATGGGGCGCGTGCAGGCGAGACTGCCGATTGCAGCCGCGGGAGCCCAGAACATGTGGCAGCGCGGATTGGGAGCCCGCGTGTCTGAGGAGCGCACGCACACTCGCCGATGTGGCCGTGTGCCGATGGAGCGCCTCGCACGTGGCAGGGGGTTGAAAGCGGCGCCGGGCAGCGGCTCACCGTTCTGTGGGCAGCAGGCTGTTTCTGGGCAGTGGCACACCGCTACGTGGGCGACATCCGGTCCCCTTCGCAGCGCGATCTGCCGCACTCCACAGGCTTGAGTGGACCGTGGCACGAGCACCGCAAGGTCAGTGAGATGCCTTTGCGGCCGCCACTCGGTGCGGAGACGGGGCACGCCCACCCTCGTCGCCAGCTGTTGTGTTGACGGGGTCGCAATGGCTCGCGACCGCGTCGGATGAGGTGGGCTGATTGTGGGGGCCTCCGGGGCTAAATAAAAGACAGGAGCCCTAACTGGCTTCACGTACGCGCGCCACCATTTATTTCAACGCGGGTCACATGACCCTACGTAGCGCACCCGTTACGACACAACATCGCCGTGTTCCTGCGCAGTGGAAGGCCTGGCGCAAAAGTTGATTAGTCATCTTTCAGTTGCTTACTGGAGCATTAGGTTGTTAAACATTTACTAATAAGGTGAAATATGTGCCAAGAGAGTGTTATTATGAGTAAAAATGACAAAATAATGAAAAATAACCCCTACAAAATGTGCAGCATTGTGCTCCGTAATTTGCCTTTCTTGCAGCATAATTTAGCCAAATCCTGCTGCATAATTGTGTCCTCCCCTGCTGCATAATTCCAGTGGCCACGACCAGAAGTCATGTGCATTTTAGTAAAGCAGGCATAGGTATTTAAAGCCTGTGGAAATTATGACTCTATATGCATCCAAAATCAAGCCGAATGCATTAAAGGTATTCCATAGTTGAATCGATGAAAATATATAAAAATTGCTGTAAGGAGCTTCTAAGGAAGTAGTTCAAAAGGCTGCCAAATTAAAAGCACTTTTAAAAAGACTCACATGGCAAGCTATCACTTGGGAACAAGTCAGTTCCAGAAAAATAACTGAGAAATTGAAAACCACAAAGGAGTGCCCAGAAAAGAGCAGGCATATTTTGTTCACTTCAAGAAGCTTCATGGTCTGTTCAATATGCTATGCTGGCTCCCTGGATTGTGATTGTCTTGTCTGCTCATTTTTACCTTCCAAGACATTTACAGCATCATAGCAAAAGACAGGTGAAGGGCTGAAGCTTTAGAAGCATTTCCTTTCTAAGTTATTTTCAGTTTGGCTCCTTTTTTAGATCAAAGCTGATCAATGCATCACTTCAAAGAAGCCCCAGCCATGTAGAAGTGACAGAAATGCATGCGGGCCAATGTCACAATTCTGCAAGATCCCTTCAACATCTCTAAGCCCTTTGTTTCTGTTCTCTTTCAAATGTTTGTGCATAATAACACGGGGATCGGAAAAATGCTCCACACTGGATGGATTTTTCTGCTCTCGCCTGTGTTCTGGCGGACTTTGAGATTTGAAAGAATCAGGTCTATTCTGTGCAAATGTAATAAACCGGTTTCTTGCTTATTTGCGTTTGTAGACCGTCCAAAAGAACAAATAATTTGCTAAATTCGTAAATTTCGCGAAAAATAGAAGTGCGGATGCGTGCTAGGGAAATTCACCTACTTTTAAAATTAATTCATGAAATTAGCAATAATGTTTCAAAATTTGAAGACATATGGTCATATAAAATTGCAAAAATCACTTGACTGCAGGAAAATGAGGCCAGTGCTGCCAACAAAGCACTAAAGAAATGATGGCGAAATGGCCCCCTCGGGTATATCTATCTCACAAGCAATAGCCCAGGATTATTAGCGAACTAGATATAATTACAGAATATGGAGTAATTAATTATTTCCCTTTTGGTTCTGTGATATTAAATCATGTATTCATTATTAGCTCTTAGGAAATAAAGTCGTAGAAGAATTAGGTAGGTAAAAATGAAATATCTCATTTCTAAAATGTTCCCTTTAAAGTATGTCAGTCCTGTGTTTTCTTGAACTGCATGTTTGCTTGTCCATGACCTAATTTGGTTTCAGTTTTGCTGAAATATTGTCAAGCTTGTAGGTCCACTGGGGCACGGCCCACTGGCTACACCACTGAAGGAGCCAATCAATGCTAGTGGAAACTTTAACCATAAAACAGGGTAGAAGACAGGACCCAGATGACCCCAAGGCTGCAGGATAAAATGATAAAGCTACCCCAAAGATTTTATTCTGGATACTAATACTGGCCTGGGTTAGAGTGGGGTGGATCTATTACTGCAACCGGAGGCCCAGTGTTTATTTCGAGCCGGTGGTTTCCAGTGCTCGGCACTGGCCCTTAAATGTCAACACCAGTACTTATGACAGTCTGCCACATAGTGGGGCTGTCTGTTTTCTTTTCAGATGAGCACAAGAACAGTTGTTTATAAATCAATATCCATTAAAAAAGACTACTACCTCTCACCCAGGCCACTCTTTTAGCCTCGAGTGGCCTTAAATTGCCTGAACTGTCACACTTGTGGAAGTGTGATGGTTAGCAGTTGTGTTGATACTGACATTGGCAGTGCTGGCAGGGGTAATGGGTTGTGCAAGCTACTGTGGCCTCCTTACAAGGGTCCTGGCACCCTTGGCCTCTTTACAAATTAAGCACTGTGGGGGCCACTGCATTCCTAAAGAGAAGGCACTGACTTTACTGTGAAAGATAGTAGCCAAACTTAAAGGCCCATTACGATACCGGGCGTAAAAAAATCCGCCACCCATGAAAGCGGCAAAAATCCGCCCGCCTACACCTTCTGAATACCGACCCAGCAATTATGATGCCTCGAACCGAAAACCGCCAGCGGCGGTAAAAACACACAAAATACCGCCCGCCCATGCCCGAGTCGGAGTCAAACCGCCCGCCACGGACGGAAAGACGCACGACAACACAAAACCGCCCGCCCTCACGGTCGAGACACCGCACGTGAAATTACGATCGCACCGACATGAGCGCGGAAAAACAACAAATACACCACCCGCCAGCGGAAACAACACTGAAGAAAATGGACACGGCAGAAGCCATGGCGGCCACGTCCCTGCACAGAAACAGCCCCGGACTCAAACAAACACACACTACATGGCAAACAAGTCCACACAGCAACCCACGCACAAATACACAGACAAAGTACACATCCCGAAAACACACCACCCCTGGACAAACAAATAAACCACAAAGCCCAGAACACCAGCCACAACACACCTGAAAACAACAGACCATCAGGACACACCCAAACAGGTAAGTACAAAAACAGCCCCTCCACAGACCACAACCCCTTGCAACATTGCAAAGCAGAGAGGAGAGGAGAGGACACAGTGACACAGCAAGGACAGTAGTACACCACAGATACGCACACATCACACCCACCACCACCACCACCACCACCAAACACCGGCACCACAAACCCCCTGCACATCACACATCACACACCGCACCAGCACCACAAACACCATGGCATCACACAGAATGCCCAAGTTCACTTCCACTGAGCTGACGGTCATGGTCGACGAGATCGTCAAGGTGCACACACAAATCTATGGCAACCAGGTCCAGCACACCCCACTAGCCACCAGAAAAAGGATGTGGAACAGAATTGTAGACCAGGTCAATGCAGTCGGGACCGTACCCAGAAACAGAGGAGAGATATACAAACGGTGGAACGACATCAAAAGCCTGGTCAAGAAGAAGGAGAGCAAAAACCGAGAGCTGGCTGCCACGACTGGCGGAGGGAATCCCGCGCATTACAAGACCTTCAAAGCGTGGGAGGAGAAGGTGCGAGTCATCATCCATCCGGAGATCCTCACCGGATTACCAGGGGAGTGGAGGCTGGTAAGTACAAACAAATGTATACCAGCACACCGCTATGTACTCACATGCACTACCACCATGCCATAGCTCCGAGGGACAAACACCCCCATGTCCAGTACACAATACACAACACATCACTCACACATGCAACAGGCACCACCACACACACAGCCCAAACATATCAACTAACAAAACCATGGGGGCATGTGTACACCCAGCCAGCCACGTAACTACCAACAGGTCCCCTAGTACTCCAGAAGCGCCACAACGAGCATCCCCCACACCCATGTGGCAGCCGTAGCTGCACCAACCGACAAGTAACAGGTAAGTAGCCGCAACACAAAGCGCAGTGGGTGGGAGGGGGACAGCTGAAGTACAACACACACCAGGCCCCTAGTCCCACAGCACAGCAAGGAGGAGCACAGCCCACACCCCACACCCACGTAGCAGCCACTGCAGTGCACACCGGCAGCCGACAGGTAGACATCCGGCCCCAGGACAAACGGTGTCAGTGGGTGTCCAGCCATCACCACGACCCATAACACCGCCCCCACCCCCACAGACCTGCAACATGGAGCACCCCCGCCCATAACCATGTTGCATCCAGTCCAGTGCACGCTCAAAAACAACCTGCAGGTGGGAAACTGGACAGGGCGGGGTGACTGGAGGCATGAGGACTGAATTACGACTAACACATGGGACATGTCAAATAGCAGAGGAACACGCAGCACAGCTCCCTGCCACAACCATGTGAACAATGTGCACACGGACATGAACCACAGAGTCACACCCCACATGACCCATCACAGACACAGCAACACCCAAGGAGCCACGTCTGCATGCACAAGTCACACTGATTACAGAACCACACGGCAGGCACAGTGCAACCCATCACACACAACTGCAACACCATCGAAGTCCTGTCCATGTAGCCCCTACTGCCTGTCAACCACACATCCCACAACTACACCCATGTAAGACATACCACACTAGACGCAACAGCGTGGAACAACATAAATGCACACGAACACCACTGGACCCATCAAACACACAGACACACAATGCACATACAACATACCATCCATCTCATCCGTCAGCCCCAGTCACATGAAAGGTATGTCATCCGAACAGCTGGTCCACATACAGTAGTCACGCAAAGAAACATGCCCATGATAAATCATGTGCCAGAAGTGAATGAAGCGCACGTCACACTGTGAGCAACTACACACATAACATGGGCCACACACCCCCGAGCACTGCAGTGATGCACATGGCACAGGGCAGCACGCACACCAAGGAATTGGACCATCTGCAATACGTCGTGTGGCACACAACCATCACTCACTCATAACAATGCGTCCAATTACATGGCCAGAAATCACAACAGACAGCAAATATGCAGGGTATGTCAGACATACACACACCTCAGACCATGCACTGTCATGTTGCCACAACACATGTCACGTTCTGCACCCATGGCACACAGTATGTACCCCCAAAGCATAGTTCATCTCAAATGCGTTTCAGGGGGCTGACCCCCATTATGCCATCTGCGTTTCGAAGCGTTACATTTGAACCCCAAGAGCATAGTACAAACCAACCTCCACGATGGGTCTGGAGTCCGCATACACCAGAGCCACAAAAAGCAGGAGCACAGCAACACACCCATCGGCATTGCCAATCCGTCCCATGCCACATGTCCACAGCACACAGTCCCATTGGCATGCCCACACAACAACAAATAGCACAGCCACACACACGGCTCCGGGAAACCTGTGCACGACTGTGCACGAACTGTGGATGTCAGACAACCTATACATACTTTGTCATGTGCAACACAATAACATATCTCATTCCCCCCACAGGTGACGAACTGCTGGATGCTGGAGATGGAGACAGCAGCCAGCACAGCCAGCCTGCAAGCCCCCAACAAGGACTCACGGATGTGGAGGATCTGTCCTCCGATTCGGACACGGACCACCCAGCAGGCCCATCTGGTGTGGCAGGGCCCAACCGCACCCCAGGCACCCTCCCACCCACCAACCCATCATCCAGGGCTGATGACCACTCACAGCCCCCTGCTGCCACTGTCGTAGCGGCCACTACCACTGTTGTGGCGGCCACTCCCACGGTCGTTGCGGCCACTCCCACTGCCGCAACCACCACCACGTCATCACTGGCCCCAGCCCCAGCGCAAGTGGTGGTCCGGCCGACTGGGTCCACCCTGGGAGCCACAGCGAGGACCGTGTTGAGCAATGTGGCCAGTGGGCAGGTCGGTGGCAGCAGTACTGGTAGGAGGAGCAGGGCCAGGCCAACGCCAACTGTGCCTGGGAGCCAAGCCCTGCCGCCAATCGACAGAGTCCTTGGGGCCTATGAGGAGGCCCAAGGCGAATGGGCCAGGTTGGCAAGCGACACGCGGGAGGTCCTTGCGGTGTTGAGGTCCATGGACGCCCACATGGCCCAAATCGCGGACCTCATGGGCCAGCTGGTGGTGGGGGGGAGGACACAAGCAAGGCCAGCAACACCACCTCCGCCACCACCTGCTGTGGCGCAGGTTCGTGCAGCATCGCGTTCCCCTGCGTCCACAGCGAGTGAGCACTCCTCAACCACCACCAGCGGAACATCAACACCCCCCCCTACCAAAAGTGGAAGGGGCCGTCCGAAGAGGAAACAGGTGTCCAGAGAGGACTTCGCCCGCACCAAACGCCAGTGAGTCAGCCAGCCACCTTGACCACCTACTGCATTGACTTGGAATACGATCCTAGCCCACACTGCCATGTGAATGGCATGTGTCTGTTGGACTGTGGACATAGAACTCCATGGGTACACCTTGACCATCACGCAGCCATGACCGTCAACTCATTGTCACAGCATGCACCACATTTGTCATCACCTTGCACACAATCACATGTCACCGCTGTTAATAAATACACCTTGATCACAATCGGCTTAATGTGTCCTGGGTTTATTCCAAGATGTGCAATCGCCACCATGAGCATAATAGCATCTGCTGTGTGGCATGTCGATGGGACAGGAGAGGCTGCAGGGACCTAGGGGTGAAAAACAGAACAAGAGCACATTCAATGAGTGTGTCACACACTCATCACACAGTACTTGTCACCAACTACAAGCAATGCACACACATCTCACAGAGCAACAGGGCACAATGCTACAGCCACTGACAGTGGCATACCAACCTGGACATGGACCATTGAACAAAAGGCCCCAGTAACAGAGCACACATACACCTGCACAACTACAGCTACATCAGCCGTCGTACATGGTCACTCACCGTCAAGTGAAGTAGCGGGCGATGAGCTGCTGACGCACATTCACAGCTTCATCCTCTCCACTGTCCTCTTCACTGGAGCTGTCCAGGTGTGCAGGCTTGGGCCCTGGTTGATCTCCGTCATCCACAATTAGGGGGATCTGCTTTCGAATGGCCAGATTGTGCAGCATGCAGCAAGCCACCACTATCTGGCACACCTTCTGTGGGGAGTACGCCAGCGCACCCTCGGTGCGGTCCAGGCATCTGAACCTGGACTTGAGGAGGCCAAAGGTACGCTCGACCACACGTCTGGTCCTCCCATGTGCCTCATTGTAGCGGTCATCTGCTGGGGTCCGAGGATTTCGTAATGGACTGAGCAGCCAGGGCCCATTCGGGTAAGCTGAGTCACCTGGGCGTGGGGGACACAGAGAACCGTTGCAATTCAAACAGGACAGTAGACAGCATCCTTAAGCCAGCACGCTACACAACTCCACATACTCACCGACAATCCAGCCACGGTCCTGTTGCAGATTGGTCATCAGTCGTGGTAATATGCTGTTTCGCATGATGTGCGCGTCATGGGCCGAGCCTGGGAACTTTGCACACACGTGGGAGATGACCATGTCCGCAAGGCACACCACTTGCACATTCAGGGAGTGCGTGTGCTTCCGGTTGCGGAAGAGCTGCTCAGTGGCCTGTGGTGGGACAAGGCCAACATGGGTGCAGTCAATGGCACCAACGACGTGTGGGATCCGTCCAAGGGCATAGAATGCACCCTTCACTGCCGCCAACTCACGTGCCCTGGGGAATCTGATGTACCTGTTCCTGTACAGCATCATGGCTGCCAGTACATCCCTCAGCACCATGCTGAACATGGGCTGGGACATCCCACCTCCACTGCCCACTGTGTGCTGGAATGACCCAGTGGCGAAAAAATGCAGTGCAGCCATCACCTTAGCCGTGGGGGTGAATGCTGTCGGATACACCCTGCGAGGACGGAGGTGGGGTTCCAACATGGCACATAGTCGATGCAGGGTTGGTCGGTCCAGATGAAATTTCCGGATGACCTCAGAATCCTCCATGTCCGCCAAGAATTGGTAAGGGCGGTAAATGTTTGGTCTCCGCCTAGGAAAGATGGGAGTGGACACATGTCAAAGCAACACGCCACATGGCATTTTCACATACACATAACTGATATGACAGAGCAAGAACATGAGTCACAGAACAGCTGTCATGCAGGGACAGCACAGCCACAATACACTTACACAGGTCTCCCACCAATAGCAATGAGCAGTGACACAAACCATTGCTATGTGCATGCACATGGGGATCCAGGCCTCAATGACCTGTGAGGCGTGCTGATGGGGACTGACTGCATATTCGGCAAGCGGCAACACCACGGCAACATGACTGGCTGCTGTGCATCACACTGCTTCCGAGGCTGGATGAGTATGGCACACACCAACGACGATGTGGGCACAGGCTGAGCGGCCAAGACAAGTGGGACCTGTGGCACGAGGGGATATGAGACAGTCATTGATGTCACCACTGCACCCTATGTGCAGCACTGTACGGATCACACCTCCAGAAGCATTGTCAGGTGTACACATTGACAGCCCCATGCCAACACGGCTGTGTGCTTGCAAATACACATCACATGTGACACGTAACCTTGCACGTGCCAAGTGGCAGATGTACATAGTGAGAGATGACATGCGTGTGCATATGCATATACCATGCACCCATGCCAATGTGCAGATGATGACATGCTAACAGACATGTGGGGGCCGGCCACTGGCCGTCCCTGCCTATGCACACGGCATGTTGTGGCCCCGTCCATTGTGCACCTGCACCCACGCGCACATCATGGCCACACCTGACGATGCAGTGCGCACATCATACTGTGTGGTGCACATGGCATCAGCGGACTGTCACCAACATGGGCCAGGCCATTACGGCCAACTCCGATGACCCTCGCGGTTGCACCCTGCGTGTTCCACTATGGAGGTAGGCGTCCCGGGCCAGCTGGGTGCAGGCCAACGTCTGCAATTGCCAATGCAGGTCTCAGTGCACTTGTTGCTCGTGTGGATGTCAGGCTGGGCCATGCTGCCCCTCTCAGTCCCAGCAAGCCTGGCCTGCACATTGACTGCACAATGCCAGTAGGTGACAGCACCGACTGCCTAGTGGGTTGCATGTGTCTCCTGTTCAGGACCCTCCAGATGGGCGCTAACTCAGTACTGACTATTGGACACACCATGTCTCGTGATAGGGATGTGTGTGTGGGATGGTGGCACTGAATGTGACCTCCTTTGTGTGGTGGGCCATGCACAGGGCGAGTACGTCAATGATTGCGCAGTGTTGGTCACAGTGGGTGCACCCACACAGATGTGTTACCCTATGTTCATTTTTCATGTCCGCATGATAATGGACTGTAGATGTGGGCAGACTACACATTGGTCGATGTGCTGTCAATTTGAATGTGCCTTCACACCAGGCACAGCTGCCCCTGCACATGTGACCCCTGCTGCACTCGCTGCTGGGTCTGTGGAGCTGATGCACCATCTGTGCGTGGGGCGGACAGCTCTCCTCACTTCCGTCATTGCGCATGTCATCACTTGGCCGCAGGTGACATGGATCATGGAGGGCCCACATGTATGCGTGGGTGGCCTCAACAAGTGTGTCCGATGGTTGTCACCCCCAGTCAGTGCTTCGAATGTGAATGATTTTGTGCTGGTGCTAATTTCAATGTGGTGGGTGGGCGGGGCTAGGTGCGGGCTTACATGCAGGACATGGGAGGGTGATCCGATTAGCGACTAGTTGCAATAAACACGGGGCACGTCTTTTCCTGTCCACATCAGGGTCATTCCTTGAACTCACTGACAGTAATACAGTCATCTTTGTCCCTGTCCTCATGGCCTCCCCTCGCTCCCCACAATATGCATTTGCAACTGTGGGGCTAGCGCATGCAGATGCAGCCCCAAGCTCGCCCCGGAGAGGCCAAGGAGTGTATGTGTGGGTCCAGTTGAACGAGTGGTCTGTCTCACGGCATGATGTGTGGCGGGACGCCGTCCACCTGCGTGGTGCCCCGACTCGAGACACGGGCAACATAGACAATGCATAGCAGTCTCCGCAGTCCGGATACACCACCTGCGACACACAGAGGCTGTAGCTGCCCTAGCGGCCCATGCCGCGTCCATCTGGGGCTGATGGACCCACACATTCACTCTTTTGCCTCACTGGGGCGGGCTCGGAGGTGCTTGCGCACGCGCTGGCTTCTCTGTTGCAACGGCATGTGACGTGTGTGGAGATGTAGGCAATGGGTGGGATGGTGCGAGCCACCTTCCGTGACGTCACTCCCGCTCGTGATGTGTGCGTCCCCCAATACTTCCATATGACTTGAGCCATGCTACACATTGAGGATGTTTTGCCTGCGTGATGTGTCCCGGAGGAGCGCGCCGAGTCCTCTCCCCCACCGTGCTCCACTGCCATCCCGTGCCCTGGATTGCCTGTGCAGGTTGACAATGTTGGGGATACACCTGGTCGGCAGGGGCTGTGTGTGCCTTGTCAAGGGCCTGGCGGGCGCACAACAGGATCCAGCTTGTCCACAGAGGGTGGGCTGACGTGTACGCCTGATACCGCATTGTTCGTGTGCCCGGCTGCTGTGCACACACGTGTTCACATCCCCCCCGACATGTGGCCTTTGACATTGCCCAGGGAAGCGGTAATGTGCAGTTCCGGACCCCTCCCGACACAGCGTGTTTCAACTTTGCATGTGCGCATCTACCCGTCACACCCACCCACCTGAGCGAAGCGTCTCCCCGCTTCACACGACACATGTGTGTCTTCCACAGTTGTGCTACTCATTTGCGTTGACATCGAATGACAGTCGACTACATAGTCATGTCACGACTGCCGTGTACATCACACACTCTCATCATCTCACATTCGTACTTGTGAAAGGAATCAGCAGAGACAGTTTCTTTCTTCAAACCATGTATTGTGACTTATGTCCTCTGTGATGCAGTATAGTGGACACTACTGGCAGCGGTATGCATGTGGGGGATATACTGAGCATGATTACACATAGCTAAGGGTGTAGGGGTACATGTGATTAGCTGTTGCATGTGGGATGTGGGCTTCAGAGTTACATCTGCTTGGCTGTTGCTGTGCTAATGTTCATTTGCAAGTGGCTGCGGTGCTGCAGACTTTGACACAGACGGGATACATTTAGCCTACCAGACCGCTTGGCATCATGGGCACAGTCCATCTCAGTTCCATGTGACAGGTGTGCTGCTGTTATTACTCATGCACGCGTGCGTGTGAGTTGACATCAGGGCATGGGCTTACGTGCATGCAACGGCGTCCCACTTGTTGTTGCCATATGGTGGATACTGGACATGTCACAGTCACTGGGGTCGTGTTGTTGTTGTATGCACTTGTCGTCCATGCAATGGTCCTGTTACGGGATTTCCGGGGAGGGGAAAAGGGGTGCAGCTCTCACATACTCCAGCCGGGCGATTCCTGTCCACTGGGCGGTGCATATGTCCATGGGCGCAGGATCCATGTCATGGCATAGTTGTACGTGCAGTTCTGTCCATGTGGGTGCGATACACATATCCCATGCCACTGCCTCCCCCGATACATGCAGAGTTCCTGGATGTCATGGGGAACGGAGTGCATGTCCCGGACACATCCGATGTCATGGCAGTGTCGTTGATGGTGTGGTATCAGTTGCAGGTCGTTTGGTATGGCTGTTGTGGTGGTTACTGGCCAGTCCGTGCGGAAGCTAAGCATGGGTACAGTGTCGGACATCATGGCTCAATTGGGGGATTGCGCCGGGGTCCTACGAATTGACAGGTTGTCAGGTATGCGATGGCTTTATGCAGGGCTTCCATTTCATTGGTGGTATACATGTTTGCCAGCCAATGTAGCGGATGGTGGCTGTCACGGTGTTGTTCGTAATTTGTCCCTTGTAGGAGCATGATGGGGCATGCTGGGTGACATTCGATGTAGCTGTGATCCATGATCCGTCGTGTGGAGGTACAGTGGTCCCATTGCAGTGTGGGTCCGATGTTCGCCACATACGCCATGCCCCCATAGGCTGAACAGGCCCTGTCGTGTGCGTCCAGAGGGTGGAATAGTGGTAGCAGGTCCGCCCTTGGACATGCCGGGTTGGAGAGGCACAACTCCACAGGATGGTGGAAGGGACACCTCCGACAGTAGAAGACGGGTATGACGCAGCTGAACAATGCGATGCGGTAAGTCAGTCGGTAACTTACGTTCAGCAGGGATAGGGGTTCGCATCCCAGTAGCTGTATCAGGTTGTGTTTGTACAGCTTGACCTGTTTGGCGTAGTTGGGCAGGTGTGTTGTAGGTGCCATTTTGCTGCGGGGCGATGTGGTGGCGTGCTCCGGCTGTGTGTGAAGTCTGCAGTGTGCAGGCTCCGAGGTTGCTGTCAGATCTGTGATGGTCGTAGGGGGGCAGGACTTGTGTTCTGTTAGCTTGTGCGGAGGACACGGGCCCTCATCCCACGTGCTTCTCTGAATGTTCAAGGTCAGTGGTGTGTGACTCCTTCCAGATAACTTGCATGGGAACGGCATGGGGGAGTTTTATATATTCCTTTCTTTCCCGTTCGGTATGTTCTTAGGTGATATGCGCTATCTACCCTGTGGTCGGTTTCCTCTGCATGCCTGTGTTGGTCTTTTTTGGGACAATGGCTGTATTCTCCGGCTTGTTTAGTCGGGATGTGGTTACGGAGTTGGAATGGAAGGTCATTCAGTGCTGTCTGCTCTCCCGTGTGTGGGCGGCAGGCTGTGTTTCCGCTATGCGTTGGGCCTTGTGTGTGGGTGTCATTCTTGGGTCCACCTGTTGTCGGTCCCCGGGCTCTTTGGTGTTCCGTTTTGTATGTCTGGTTCATGGGTGCAGGGTGGTATGGGTGTTTCTGTGTGGTACTGGCGTACCTCTTCCCGACGGGGCCCATGTTCTACTGGGTGGTGTTACCGCCGCTGTGTGCTTCGCCATGTTTGTCACACAGGGGTGTGTCCTGATGTTGCGTGACTTCACTGACATGTGGGCGTCGGTTGTGTAACGTTGGGTGTTGTCCGTGAATTGGGTGTTGGGGTCATGACTGTGGCAGGCCTGTCACATGTCATGTGCGTTCTGGGTGTGGCTCGTGTGTGTGGTGCTTGGTTGTGTCCCTGTGTTGTTTGTGTGCGACGCATACATGGCGTTATAGTTGGGCGCTGAGTTGTGCGCATGTGTGGCTGCGTCATCGCCGCTGTGCTGGTGTGCCGTGACGGGGTCGTTAGTTCCTGGTCCCAGGTGGTGTGCCCATGATATTTGCGAGATGTTGCACTTTGCCCTGTGTTACATTTGTGGGTGCAGTGGTGGATGTGTCTTGTCCACGCATGGGTGTTGGGGGGGTGCCATGTCCTCCTTTTCCGCACTTGCACTGTGTGCGCTGTTTGCGTGCCCTTGTTGTGTGTGTGCCTACCTGCGTCTCCGCGGTACGTTGCCTCCTTGGTGGTGCATCAGGTATAGCATGGGGAGGGCCTGCAGTGCTGGATTCATGCTCGGGGGGTCGCCTCTTCGGTGTCTGTGCTCGGCGTTCAGGTTTCCGCCTCACTTTCGCGTGCGGTGTCTCTTAGCCGTGGGAGCTGTTTGTTTGCGGCATCGTAATTTGTACGCCGGGCGGTACGTGATTTCGTCTGGCGGTGTGTCTCCATTGGGCTGCGCCGCTACGTGAGCGGGCGCACTTTGATGGCGGACGGCGTCGCTGGCTTGCCGGCGGTGTTTGGCTGCCTTTTCACATCGTAATTTGGCGGGCGTGTGGGCTGCGGCATGCGGGCGGTAACTGGTGGTTTATGCATCCGCCAGCACGGCGGTAGTGCTTCCGCCCGCCATCGTAATGGGCCCCTTAGTAAAGCTCACGAAGAGATCACAAACGTATCAATAGTTCAGGCTACACAAGGCACATGAGGATAACAGTGGCAATGGAAGAGGACGGGTGCTGAAGAGTAGAAGTACCTTAGAATACAAAATTGCAATCCAAGGACATATACCATCACCAATTGAAGTTGGAAACCCATGCAATTGATGGTAACCAAAGGAAGAAAAATGGGGGAATAGGTACTTCAGAAAAGGCCTGGAAAATCATGGAGAAAATCATGGAGAGCAGGCAAGTGTGGGACAGGACTGTTATAATTTCCTAGCCAAAGGGGCAACACAGGAAAAGAAAACAGTAAGAAGCTATCCCGGCCTGAGTAGGGTGAGATATGTTGTTAGAAATTGGGTTACTGGTTGACTGGAGTATGAGCCCTGGTCAAGCAGCAACCACAATCCCAGTCAGGGTAAGAGCCAGGCAAACCCTAAATTAGCCTATGCTCACCCTCTGGCATCTTTGCACAGTGCAGTTAGACTTAACGTAGAGGTAGTGTGCAATATTTCAAACAGTAAAACAGTGAAAACACCACACAAAATGATTCCACATCAGTTTAAAAAAGTAACTCAGATTTTTAATAAATAAAAAAAGACAAAAACGACAAAAATCCAATTTGTAGTTTCAGAGATATTTTTTTGTGTGTTTATTTTGAAAAATAGTGCCATAAATCACAAAGCGCTGTTGAGGATATTTGGTCACGCCGGACAGGGATAAAGTCACAAGTTCAGGCCGACCGGGGTGGAGTGCCAGTGGGTTACAGGGACCCAATTAGGTTGCAGTGCTTTTTGTGGATCCACGTCAAAGATGCGCCACGCAGGCAAGGCCATGTGCCTGTTCCGAGTTGTGTCGAGGCTGTAGTGCGAAGTCCTGATGCATCAACGTTGAGGATCCTGTTGACGGGGCTTGTGATGTGAAGTCTGGTGTCGAGGATGTGAGGTGCAGCTGAGGCGATGTGCTGGTTCTGATGAGTAGTGAAGCTGCAATGAGGAGTTTCAGTGTTGTCATCGGGGCTGCCGTCGAAGAGGGATGCGAGGAGCTTGTGCCAGGTAAAGCGTTGTGTAGCGGCCGTTCCAAAGGCAATGCGTCATCCCAAGATACAGGTCCAAGACACATGGCAGCGATGATGTGGCGGTTGTGCTCGCGGATGCGCCGCTCAGGTAGTACATGGGTCAGTTTTGCTCAGGGATGCGTCGCTCAGCAGAGAAGATGCATCGGTTCCGCTGGCAAGTCCCTTAGGCCCACTTCCAAGGGTCCAGGACTGGGTGGCATCACTTGGCAGGGTGGACTCACATATGACAGAGGCCAGGTGCAGGGTTTGGCAGTCTGTTATGTCCCTGAGGCTTCAGATCAGGAGGCCAGCCAGCTAGCCTTTGGAGTCACTCTGAGTTCTGGGGTCAAGTGATGCGGGTCCAGTCCTTCTCACCCAGGCAAGAGCGCAGCAGGCAGCAGATTAGCACAGCAAAGCAGGAGTCCAGCAGAATGCAGTCCAGCAGAATGGCAGTCCTTCAGCAGCACAGCAGTTCTTCCTGGCAGAGTATCCGCAGGTCCAGAATTGTTCTGAAGTGGTGGTGTCTGAGGTCCAGTACTTATACCCAGTGGTGCCTTTGAAGTGGTGGAGACTTTCAAGACATGCCTTTGAAGTGAATAGAATTGTTCTCCCTCCCGGCCTTAGCTACATCCTCACTATAGGCGGTATGCAGTCCTTTGTGTGTGGACAGGACACAACCTTTTCAGGTGTAAGTGAGGCTGTGCCCAGCTCATCCCTCTCATCCTACCAGAGATGGCCCATTGAGACACACCTAAACTCCCATTGTGTGTGGCTGTCTAGGAGGAATACACAAATGCCAACTGCCAACTACACCCAGTCATGTGATCAGAGACAGGATATAGGCACGAAATGGCTACAGCAAGAAAATTACAACTGTCTAAAAGTATACAAAAAAGTGATGGATGGAGTGCTTGAATTAATCTCAGCCACTGGTAATTACTCAGAATCACTGACAGAATATCAAAGGTCAGAATATCGACCTACAAAAATATCGCAGCAAGAATATCGAAGTCAAGAATATCGACATCCTATGTACATTATGGTAAGTACAAAAATATCGAAAAAAAAATATCGTTGTCAAAAATATTGTTAAAAATATCGTTTTTTTTTGTTGTTAAAAACAGTAATGTAAAATAAAGTAAATAATACATATAATTAAAATAAACATAGTTAAAATATTTTAAAATGTTTAAAAATTATAAATTAAATATATATAATTTATAAATAAATGTAATATATACATATAATATATAATATATACACTGATTAATATGTTTTAATAATTATTTTAATAACTTATAAATTAAGAAAATCTTATAAATTATAAATACATCTATACACATAAAACAATAACATAAATACAAATTAAATAAATATATGTAACAAATTAAAATTATTTTTAAAATTAATTATATACTACATTAGCTAAAATAAAAAGTGTTGGATAGCGTAGGGGTAAAAATTACTATTCCCACTCCAAAGAGTGGAACAGTAGGGAAAGTGTGGGATAGCGCAGGGGTAAAATTTACTATTCCCACTCCAGTGAGTGCAACAGTAGGGAAAGTGTGGGATAGCGTAGGGGTAAAAATTACTATTCCCACTCCAGTGAGTGCAACAGTAGGGAAAGTGTTGGATAGCGTAGGGGTAAAAATTACTATTCCCACTCCAGTGAGTGCAACAGTAGGGAAAGTGTGGGATAGCGCAGGGGTAAAATTTACTATTCCCACTCCAAAGAGTGCAACAGTAGGGAAAGTTTTGGATAGCGTAGGGGTAAAAATTACTATTCCCACTCCAAAGAGTGCAACAGTAGGGAAAGTGTTGGATAGCTTAGGGGTAAAATTTACTATTCCCACTCCAGAGAGTGCAACAGTAGGGAAAGTGTTGGATAGTGTAGGGGTAAAAATTACTATTCCCACTCCAGTGAGTGCAACAGTAGGGAAAGTGTGGGATAGTTCAGGGGTAAAATTTACTATTCCCACTCCAGTAAGTGCAACAGTAGGGAAAGTCTTGGATAGCGTAGGGGTAAAAATTACTATTCCCACTCCAAAGAGTGCAACAGAAGGGAAAGTGTTGGATAGCGTAGGGGTAAAATTTACTATTCCCACTCCAGAGAGTGCAACAGTAGGGAAAGTGTTGGAAAGCGTAGGGGTAAAAATTACTATTCCCACTCCAGTGAGTGCAACAGTAGTGAAAGTATTGGATAGCGGAGGGGAAAAAAATTACTATTCCCACTCCAGTGAGTGCAACAGTAGGGAAAGTGTTGGATAGCGTAGGGGTTAAAATTAACATACTTATTATTAAATTAATTTTTAAAAATAAATAATGATTTAATTATTAAATAACAATAAATTAATTACCAATACCAATTAATAATTAATAAAAAATAATTACCAATTAATAATTAATTAACAATAAATTAATGATACATACCAATAAATAATAATAATTAAAAATAAAGTACCAAATAAAAATTAATTAACAATAAATTATTTTCCAATACCAAAAAATAACAATTATTAAAAAGTAATTACCAATTAATAATTAATGAACACAAAATTAATGATAAATACCAATAAATAATAATTAATAAAAATTAATGACCAATTAATAATTATTAAACAATAAATTAATTTACAATACCCAAAAATTATATTTATTTAAAATTAATTACCAAATAATAATTTATTAACAATAATTTAATTATCAATACCCAAAAATAAAATTAATAATTACTTAATTAGAATTTAATTACCTCCCACCCTATTTCACTATAAACTCACAACCCGCACCAATAATAAATTAATACACTTAATATAATTATCAATTAATAAAAATTAATTACCAATTAATAAAAATTAATTACCAATTAATACAAATGAATTATCAATTAATAATTAATTAACAATAAATTAATTAACAATACCAATAAATAAAAATAAATAATTACTTAATTACAATTAAAATACTTCCCACCCTATTCCCCTACAAACCCACAACCCGCTACAGAACTAAAACGCAAAAATTAATTAAAATTAATTAATAATTCCTAAAAATTATTAATGAATTTACTATAATTAAATTACTTCCCACCCTATTTCCCTATAAACCCACAACCCGCTACAGTACTAAAACGCGTAATTTACTTAAAAAAAGATTACTAACTTATAAAAATGTTATACATATATTTAAAAACAAGTACAATACTTGACAAAAAATATACAACACATACATATAAAATACATAATAAAATACATAACACTAATATAAATATCGATATTAGTAACATCGATTTTTTTGCTATCGATATTACTAACTTCGATATTTACAAAAACGATATTACTTACCTTCAGGTCGATATTCTGGTCGTCGATATTCTTGATTTCGATATTCTGTCCCTACGATATTTCGAACTCAATATTACTGTAGGTCGATATTCTAAACTCGATATTTAGACTGTGCACCAATTACTCAAGCTGCATCCCAATCCATTGTTATTTTGCACACCATGTCACCTCAGTTTCGACCCAGCTATCTGCAAATCTCTCTTGACCCTGTTCTAATTGGAAGAGTCTGCCCGAACTGCCAAGCCAGGTCCTCCATGAACCGGACCACAAGCAACCCAGGACCGGTTTCGCCCTAGTTATGAGCTCATCAGCTGGGTACAGTTTGGTTCCAGTGACACTGTGTGCACGGGAACCACATCTGGGCATACCCGTCCCACTTAGGGCAACACACTTTCTAAAAGTGGCATTTTCAGAATTGCAATTTGAATTCCGACTTCAACTTAAGTTTGGATTTAAAATTGTAATTCCAGAGACACCAATTTTGAATCAGTCATATATTCCTATTTGGAAATTACTCTTATAAGATGTAATAAGGTAATCCCTATGTGATCCTCTGGGAGAGATAAGCCTTACAGTAGTGAAAACGAATTTAAGAGTTTTTCACTACCAGGACATTTAAAACTTAAAAATCATGCCCTGCTTTTAAATACATTGCATCCTGCCCTCTGGGCTGTCCAGGGCCTACCCTAAGGGAGACTTATGTGTATTAAAACGGAAGGTTTGGGCCTGACTAAAGGTTTATTTTGCCAGATTGACATGGCAGTATAAACTGAACATACAGGCTGTGCAATGGGAGGCCTTAGAAATGGTTAAATGACTACTTAAGTGGATGGCACAATCAGTGCTGCAGACCAACTAGTAGCATTTAATTTACAGGCCCTGGGTACACGTAGTACCACTTTACTAGGGACTTATAAGTAAATTAAATTTTCCTATTGGGTATACACCAATATTACCATGTCTAGAGGAGAGAGCACAAGCACTTTAGCACTGGTCCTAAGGCCAACAAATATGAATTTTGCAAAAAGTGGAGGGTAAAGGCAAAAAAGCATGGGGGTGACCCTGCAGAGAGGATTTTTTTCCAACATATGCTATAACAGCTAAGTTAAAAAATGCTAACTAAAGTAGTTCATGGTGAAGAGAAGGTCAAGATTGAAAATTCCAACAAGACACAGCAGAAACAGTCAAGTCAATCCTGTAGCCGAATTGTGGAACATGGATTGTTGGACTGCCATTCCTTTTATAATGATTATTCTGTAACTACCCATGTGATGTAAGAGTGCAGCGTGGTTCCTGGGAAGTGTAGTGCAATGCCAACTGATAAGACATCTTTGTCTCTACATTGATATTTGTGTACACATGTGTTGGACTTGGCCCTTTTTGCAGGGCCATCTCTAAACTTTTTGCCTTTCTCCTAGCCTTTTTTCTGACATGGTGTTGGTGGTTTTAGGACTCTGGGCACTTTAGCACTGCTATTCAGTGTAAAGTGCGCGTGCTCTCTGTGGAAAATATGGTAAGATTGGTCTACACCTGTTTGGCCTATTTAATTTACCTGTCAGTCCCTTGTAAAGTGGTATCTCATATACCCAGGGCTGGTAAATTAAATACTACTGGTAGGCTTGCAGCGCTGATTGCGCCACCCACCAAAGTAGCCTTTCAAACCTATCCCAGGCCTCTGCCATTGCAGGGCCTGTGCGCGCAGTGTTACTGCCGCTGTGACGTGGCACCTAAAGTATGTGCCATGTCTGTGACCCCCCTTTGACTACATGTCAGTCACCCCTAAGGTAGGCCCTAGCTAGCCCTATGGGCAGTGTGCATTGTAGGTAAAAGGTAGGACATGTACCTTAAGTGTGTGACATGTCCTGGTAGTGACAAACAGCCATTTTGGTTTCTCACTACTGTGAGGCTGCCCTCCCATAGGAATGCATTGGGGATTCCCTGATAAGCGTTTCAGTGGTAATTCCTGATATGGGAGGAGCAGCGTGGTCAAGTTTGGTATGTTTGGAATAGTAATAATAAATGCTACGCAATGGTGTGCGCAGATTTATTATAACTATTTTAGAAATGCCACTTTTAGAAGTTGGCATTTCTGTGTGCTATGTGTCTGCCTGCCTGATGTGAATTGCATGTCTGGCTTTTGAGTGACAGGGGCTGGTGAGGTGTGTGTGGCTCCAGGAGGGGCAGGGTGAGTCAGCGCTAGGCTGAATAGGGCACCTGCATTTGGAGTAGTGGGAGGAGTAGTCCCCTGACCCTGAATAGGTCTGTGCCTGCCTATGTGAATGCTGGCTCCGCCCCCCTGTGGTGGTCTGATGACTGAGCCCCCTTCCCACAAAGGAGGGTGTGAGCACTGTACACAAAGTGCTTCAACACCCCCCAGAACCAGTTGGAGCTGGTTCCCCAAGCCCTGTGCCAGCGCAGACAAATGAGAAATGTAATATAAATATAGGGGCTGTGACCCCATGAAAGTGAGCTGTTCCTGTGAGTTGGGGGGCCTGTTGCTGCTGCTCGGCTCCAGGAGGAACCGCCACGAGGAGCTGCCTCCCCGCTGGCGGGCCCTGTGTGCTGGCCTGCCTGGGCCCAGCTTTGCCCCCTTGAACACTAAGGACTTTTTCAAGAACGGTGGGCTTAGCGCCTTCTGAGCGATGTACTTTATTTTCCAGGAGAGAGGAGCTGGCCCGGCTGCAGCGCGAGGGTGAGAGGGAATCCCGGCATGTGGGATTCCCCCCCTGCGCTCCTTATTGAAGCGGGAGCCCACCCCGTGTTGTGCCAAGAAGAGCGGGTGCCCACCCCGCATTTTGTGCTATCGAGCGGGAGCCCACTCTGCATTGGTGTTTAATTGGAGGCGGGAGCCCACCCCGCCCTTTGTGATTTAAGATAAGGGGCCGCCGCGATCGAGTGCGGCCACCCAGAAGACAGGCATGTTGCCTGGTTGGGGGCGTGACAGGAAACAAGGAAGTCCGGCTGCTGCAGTGGAGACGTGGGCGGGGCTCATGTGAGTGGTGAGAGCCCCGAATGCCGCCCGAGAAGTCCGGAAGTCAGCGCACGCCGCTGGAAGAAGAGGGAGCCCCCGAGGAGTCCCTGGTGAGTGGGGGCTCCCCGGTGTGACCCGTTGGTGCCGAGGTCGGCACCCGAAGAGACCGGGCGAAGTGAGGCAAGGCGCGTGAGCGCTTGACAGAGGGTGGGGCTCCCGTGAGCTGAGAGGAGCCCCTTGTTCCCGCCTGAGAGTGCCGGTGCCTGAGGACCGGCGGTGAAGTTTAAGAGAGGTCCCAGCAGCGGAACCTGACGGGGCACCTTGTCGGTGCCCGGGGATTGGCCAGTGAAGACCTGCAGAGTCCCCCAGGGAGCCCGGTGAGTGGGCCCATGTTGTGAGCCTGGTGGGGGGGTGTGTCGAGGCACATTGTTGGTGCCTTCCCCCATAGTCGCTCCCGAGGCACAGAAGTGCCAGTGCCTCTTTGTTTTGCTCACAGCTGTACCGCCATGGCGGACAGCTGCAACATGGGAGTGATTTTTGTGTTGGAGTCCCAGTGGGGCCCACAGGGCACAGTGAGTGCCAGTGCTGATCACGCCTGCCTGCGAGAGCGCGGGCAGCTGCAACATTTGGGGCTGAGTTTGGGAGCATGTTTAGTGCTCCCCAGGCACAGTGAGTGCCAGTGCCGGATTCCCAGCTGCCCTGCAACAGCGCGGGCAGCAGCAGCGTTTTTGGGGGCCAGATTCTTTGTGATGAGAAAGGAGTGAGATACACTCCTGCCCTGCCCCAGCGCATTGCGCCCCTTTGCTGTTGCTGCTTTGGCAGCCCTAGGGCTAATTGAGAAGCCCTATTTAGAAGCCCTGACATTTTTGGACATAGGGCATTTGAGCCCCAGTGGAAGGCCAGTTGGCCTGGGGTCATAGGTGTGATGGTGAAAGGGCGCAAGGCCCTAAGGTGATGTATGCACCTTGTAGTAGTGTTACTGTGGTGCGCTACTGAGTTCCTGCCTAATGTGTCTATGCTGGTGATACCTAATGCGTAATGTGTTTATGCTTATGAGGTGATTGCATAATGTGTTTATGCTGGTGATACCTATTGAAATTAATGAAATGAATGAATGAATGAAATGAATGAAATGAATTTGTACTTGTAAAGCGCACTGCTACCCTGAGGCATCCTGGCGCTGAACGCATACCGCTGTGGAACCCTTCCTGGCTTTTTCCCTGTGAAATGTCCACTCCTGGGCACCCCCAAGGTGAAGCCAGGCATCCCAGCGCTGGTGGGGCCGTTGTGGAGATTAAGCAAGCTATTGCCCAGAGTTGCAGAGTGGGACCCATGATTAGAATAGGCACCGAGGCGAGAATTATCAGGTCCGAGGAAGTTGAGCCCAAGACCCGCCGAGGCGGGAATTGAACCCTGGTCCCGGGCCAGATCTCTACATCAGGGTCTGCCGCTCTAACCATTGAGCCACACTTCTCCTAATGCGTAATGTGTTTATGCTTATGAGGTTATTGCATAATGTGTTTATGCTGGTGAGGCCTAATGCGTAATGTGTTTATGCTAATGAGGTTTGGGCCTAATGTGTTTATGCCTAATGTCATGCTATGATATTTTAGGATGGTGTCTAACGCTAATGTGATAATGCTGAGGTCATTATTCCAGTAGTTACTGTTTATGTTTTATATTTACTTACCTGTTCTGATGGTTCTTACAGTGGCCCGATTGGCCCTGTCCTGTATATAATCCCCTGTGAATATTACCTAGTGCCAGTGTGCACAGTGTAAATGTGTGATTAGGTTTCTAATATGTTTATGATAATACAAAGGCTATTTTTATATTACCTTGTGTGGAGTTTCTTTTGTGGTGTGCCTAGTGTGTTACTGCTCTGTGTGTGTGTTGCGCAAACGCTTTACACAATGCCTCTGGGATAAGCCTGACTGCTCGTGCCAAGCTACCAAGGGGGTGAGCAGGGGTTATCTTCAGCGTGTAACTCCCTTGCCCTGACTAGAGTGGTGGTTTCTGCCTGGCTTAGGCGCATGCCCTAGCCAACCAGAAATCCCATTTCTAACAACATGGAAGGAATCTCCAATAATAGAACCCCACAACTATATCCTGATATCACCGTTTACCTACAGCAAATACTTATATACTATATAGAGCCCACTGTCAGAGGAGAGGACAGCACTGTATAGCACGCTCTCAGCACAGTCGTCCAATTTTAGTTTCAGTCTCTTTTGGTATTATGCCTTTCTAGTAGGAACATAGGGACTAAATGTATCCTTAATATTAACTAGGAGGATCACTGTGCTTAAAATACACACATCCCATGCTGAGTTAATGCCGGGTTTTGTGTATCCGTTACTTTGCTGTGAAATTTTATATTAGATTTATACATCAGCTAAACCTGTGGAAGTTGATGAACCATTTGAACTATGGGACAGGTTTTCTTAGACTTTTGCAGTCAATGTGCAGGCTGAGTGCCCCGGTTTATGACTAATACAGTCACCTGAAAGCCCATAAGCACAGATATTCAGGCGAGCAAGAATGTACCCGTCACCCTTGGTGTTTTGATTTTTATTTTGATTTGTGGGTGAGTATGGATGTAGGTATTACATTGAATAAGGTAGGATTGATGAAATACAGGGATTTAGTCAGTGCAGATGGTATGATTTCTGTTGTGGAATCATGCTTCAACAATAAGCTTGGCCTTATTCAGTGTTTGCCAGATGGGATACTGAGCTTAAATGCTAGGGATTTTAGTCGATGTTTGGGTGGGAAATTACCGAAAATGAACTATTTCCACAATCCTTGAAATTTCCACATGATTTCAGGCTGTATGGATAATTACACTTGACCTGTAATGGCGAATTAAGAGGGAATTTGACAGACAGAGTACATTAAATTGGGTAAGGTTAATTAAGAAATATATATATATATATAATTTTACCCAGTTTTAATTGCCAATTCGGGTTTTTAGGTTATGTAGTGAGGCCACTGCGTATAAAATTGATTATTTACTGTAGCCATTTCATTGGTAGTATCTAGAAAATCTCAAATATCTCATGCTAATCTTCAAGCACCTCACCATTTAAGGGAGTTAAACTTTCAAAATTGTAAGAGTGATCTGCAGACATGTTTCTTGTAGCAGATAGCAGATTGACGCCCCATTTACGAAGGAGTCCTCTGTAAGGGTGCATACAATTGCGCACTATTTTTTCTTGCGATATACATATAATTCTCACAAAAACTTTTAAAACCACATGCAGCACCCATATTTGGTTATGAAGAGAGATTCTGCATGAAAAGCAAGACTTTCACAAGCATTTCTTACACCAGTGGTATTTTTACTGAGTCACTAAAGAAGAAATGCTAAGCAAAGTAAACACTCACATACACAATGGTTTTCGTTACCAATGTGGCATTATTTCCGATAATGCAGGAGAAAAAGCTAAGCATTCTCATACAAAATGCTTGTGAAATATGGGTGCCAAAGTGCACTTGTGCAACAAAACTATGAATTTAAGTAGACATAGGAAAATTATAGTAAGCTATAGGTTGGCCAATAATAATTGGAAGGTCAAAAAACACACTTACACAATAAAAACTACGCACAGCTCTAGTTCTCTGGGGACATGGAGGTTGAAAGGATTCAGATAATATGAAGTCATCAAATGTGTGCATTTTGCTTTTTTCTACTTTAAGGAAACTCACATTTAACTGATCACCAGGCCTCACTGCTTGGTGCTGAAAGACGTCCACATGAGAAGTCATATTACAGATAGTATCCCAGAGATGCAAAGGGTGTTTGAGTTGGATGTTTGTGCCACTAGGGCACTTTGGTATTACTGAAGGACTTTGGGATTACTGACGGGACCACAGATGCTTGTGCAGCCACTTTTTTAATATGGTCTGCACTGAAACAAAGAGTGAGCTGGTGCAATATCAAAGGGACGTTCTCTCATTTACATGGAGACTTGGCCCCCTGCCAATGAGGGAAGGTCTTTGCTGTTGCACCCAATCTGGATTGCAGACATGGACACAACAGTAAAGGAGCTGACAAGGGTTGTTATACTATGACTGTGCATCACCCAGGAGGTGGCGCACATTCAGTTTGCCCCGGTAGCCACACAGGAGATGGGATCACACGGGTCCCAGAGATCCCTCAGGTATTTCCCCATAGGTGGGTGCAGTCACACAGTGCATCTGCCTGTGGTGGGATCCGTCCCCCTCTTCAAACTGAGGTTGGGTCCACTGCCTGCAGTGCATGGAATACCTGCAGTTTCAACTGCAGGTGTGAGTTTGCATCTGTGCTGAGGAGGGTGCAGTTTCTGTAATCGGATGTACAGCCCTAGTCTGCACCAAGCACACCCCCTTAAAGGCATAGGTGCTGGAAATAGGGGTTTGGGGGTGCCGCAGTACTCCCAGAAATAACCATGCTGGAGTTCAGAAGGTGAATGAGCAATAAAGATGCCTTTAGATTTAGGTCCATATTTATGACCCAGTTTGCGTCTCTCTTGCACCACTCATTCTGGTGCAAGAGAGACGCAAACCTTAAGTCACATTTTTGGTCCCACGCAAAGCCGCTTTGCATGGCTTTGATGGCTCTATAAATATGGAGTAACGCAATGCTGAGCAAATTGCTGCGTTGCACTACTGTGCCCTGGGTAGGCGCTCCATGGGCGTTGCATGGGTGTTTCCATGCAACTCCCATGGTTTTGATGCATTCCCATATTTACGAGACTGTGCAAACTGGTGAATGCGCCAAAAAGATATGTCTCCCTAGTGGAGGCAAATGGAGGAGAAACATCTGTATTTCTCCTTTTTTTTCCTCTTTCTATGTGTGCTGCATTCTGCATTTTCTGAGGAAAAAGCCTCTCAGGATTGTTTTTGTGCAGGAAGGTGTGCCTTCTTGCACGAAAAAAATCCTGCCTACAACACAGGCACCTTTGCAAGGGTACCTGCGTTGGCACTATGCTGCAAAAACAGCTCCAGCGCAAGAGAAAAGAACAGGAATGTTCCATATTGGATAAATACGGCACATTCTTGCCCTTTCCCTGTGACGCAGGAGAGTGCAGCAAGGTAACTTCCTGCACTGCGCCACTAGAGTCATAAATATGGCCCTTCGTTTTTATCTTGTCACACTTGCTGCCCATTCAAGACAAGTGTCCACTGTCTGTCTATATCTTCTGACAAATTGCTGCTTATTTGGAAACTGATGTTTACATGTATTTCTCTAACTGCAAAGTGAGAGGATGTTGTAAAAATGACCTCGGTGACAATCTTGCTAAAGTAAAGGAAGTGAAAGATATGGCTGTAGGATGTCAATTTTTTTCTAACACACAACAACATTTAAATACCTCTAAATGACCTATACACATCTTTCAATATATTTCAGGAAAGCACAAATTAACCACATTTTTAAAAATACTATAACTCTGAAGTGTGATGGAAACAAAGATTTTAACAGGATCAAAACAATCAAGACACTTTACTTGGGAATGTGCAAATAAATATTTGCTGAAACCTGATTTCCACTCATTATTGTTTGTGCGCTGTATAGTTTTGCCACTAAAACTGCATGTCTATGCACATTTAGTGGCAATTTCAACCAAAAATGTGATGTCTGTAAATGACAGTGTACTAACTCACCAGTGGTGCAAAATGCACCAGCTACATACCACACCCTTACTACTTTCCTGCTGAGTGGGCATGGCATTTTGACACATGTTTTCTGAGTGACATTGGGTTTTTTCCAATGACTTTATTGGTATAACATTAATGTCAGCACCCCTACTCTGGAAACTCTTCCAGCACCAATGCTTAACGGTGCACCTGAGTGCAGTTCGGGAATGTGCACAGGATTAGTATTATGACTCCTAATAGAAATCTCTCTCTAAATAGCTCAACTGTGACTATAACTGCCTCGAAGTGTGATCTTTTGAGTAACGATTCTATAATGTTTGCATCTGAAAAGGCCACACTAATTTCATAACAAGCATGTTTCTAAAACTATGCATCATTATGCTGCGTTGCAACAGACTTTGACGTTTTCAGTAATGGAATCAAAAATGAAATTAGCATTTTTTAATCTAGAATAGTAATTTGCAAATAGAGAACAATACCAGCCAAAAGCACTATAGGTCTTATTACGAGTTTGGCAGTCCCGCGGACCACTGTATCGGCAGTGGTGGTCCGAGCGGGGTGAGCTCGGAAGTCCTACCGCTGTATTACGAGTTGGCCGGATTGGCTTTGAAAGACCACCGCTGGACTGCCGAGACCGTCAGCAGACCACCTACCACCGGGATCGTGATCGAGAAAAGGCAGCCACCATAGGGCAGTACAGGGAAGCTGCACTGCCCATGCGTATTACGAGTTGAATGTTCCACAAACGGACCGCAGCAGTCAGATCTCCAGCTTCACAGTGCGGTGATGAAGGATTTGGGATGCGTACTCACCCCTTTCTTCCTCTTCCAGGCAGATTCCAACTTGGATCCCTTTCTCCAGGTCCTCTCTTTACAGCAGGATCTTCACCCCGAGGATTAGAGACCCTGTGAGCGGCGGTCTAAAGGGGAGTACTTTTTGTACCATATACCCATTGCCTGGACTGCCCACATATGGGCTGAACCCCAGTAATGGGTATATACTATTGTCCCACATAATTCATGCATATGTGTGCATCCGACACATATGCAGTTGAAATGCACACACAGGCATCGATATATTGGGTAATAGTACTCACTACCGCGGAAACCCTCTGCTCGACATCGGAATTGGGACCGACCGTCTTGCGGTCGGCGGTTCGGACCGCCGGATTACGATGTGACCGAACACTGTTCAGTCGTAGTCCTATTGTTCCCAATGGGAGGTCGTGTTCCGCCCGACAACCGGCCGTAACACAGGTTCCTATGGGGAAATGGGGTGTTTGCAGAAAACCCTGCACCCTGTCACAGGTACCTCACTGTGCCTGCTCACAGTGCAGGGTTTTACAGGGGGGGTCCCTTAGGTACCCCTTTGGCCATCAACCCTAGGCCGTAGGCCTAGGGGGCCCTGCCAGCGGCCCTGAAAGTCACTTTCCGACAGCCTTTTAGTATCAGACAGGCCAACATGGAAAGGCTGTTGGGAATCAACAGAATAATCTCGAGGGCTGAAACGCTCTCCATAGGGGTGTACGATGCGGTTCCGGCCGACAGGAATACTCAGCGAGTCGCTCTTAACCGATTCGGAATGACCGCGCGGTTTACATTCCGACCGCGAACATCGAAATCGGGCGGTCGGAATGTAAACCGACCGAGTCGGTCGGAAGGGCTCCGACGCGGTTGAAGAGATTCCGACTGTGGGTAGAAGGCTTTTCTGTGTGTAATGCAAGTTTAAAATAATGACCTACTGGGGCGCAACGCGAGTGCGGCTGACCGTTAACTCTCTCAAGCGGCTCCGGTAAACTCCTGTAAGCACGGCTTTCCCTGTTGTTGGCTGCTCTTCTTTTAACAGGAATGCAGGATCAGAAGGTGGGCGCCACATTACAAGCATATTTTAATCTTTACTGTGCGCAACGTTTGCATTTTTTTCTTCACACAGCACTGCGTGCATCAGGAAGCACTGCTATTCTAGGCCCTGTATTTCCTTCTGAGTGGAATTCGATGCTGCGTCATGGAGGCTATAATACACAAATTTTTCAAATTGGGATATCTAATGCAGAAGTTATATAATTGCAGTAGCGGGACTCTTTGCTCTCAGTATGGAAAATGTATTTTTCATTGGATTTCACATGCAACAATTAATTGGAGAGGATGTAACCTTACGGCTAGAGCGGTCGACCTCGAAGCTGGGGAACCGGGTTTGAGTCTCAGCAGGGATGCTCAACAACCTGTGATTCTGGGCAAATCACTTAATCTCCCCGCTCCTAACAAAAATGAATGTGTCCATCTGTAACGAAACTAGTGCTCATGTAAAACGCTCTGATACCTGATATCTTCGGGGCAAGTTCGTGCTATATAAAACAAAAAAAAACAAAAAAACAACAGTTCCTCAGGGTAAGTAGTTCTCTGTACTTCATTCATACTATGTTTTTGACACGCTGATTGACCTTCACAGCCACACGAGCTACTGCTTTTAATCTTATGTCTTTTCAATCTAACGGCAGGTGACAAATTCTCTGTTCGATATGTGCTGCTCCTAAATTTCGCATATGTTCTCTCTGCCTCACAGCTCTCACCAGGCTCTTCACAATTGGACTTTTCATTTGTTGTTTTTTACTGATCTCAATGAATTTTGTGGCAAATTCATTGCTATTTGTTCATCTTCTTCACCTATTCAAATGGGTATTGACCAAGTTTGCCAACTCCATCTTCCTTTATGGGCAGATCACTGAAACAGAAGGAAAAAGCCAAACCTGTCCTATCCTCCAATAAACGTACCACACAATATAAAATTTGCCAACGTGACCTAGCTCTGATAATATTTCACTCCTCATGGAGAGCACCAGTGAATTTGGAATGGGCGGTGCTCTCTCAGCTTCTGGGCCTGGGTCAAAGAAACCCTCTAGCTCAGTCAAAAGATCTAAGAAAGATTTAGATGCATCTTCCAAATCACCCTGCCAACTCATCTTAGAGGACATCATGGGAGAAATAAGAGCCTTAAAACCCTTTGTTGTTGAAACCAAAACATCCCTTCAATGCATCGAGGAAAAATGGTCCATTCATGACCAATGTATCACTGCTATTGAAAAAGGAATAAGCGATGTGGAGGACTCTATCCCAGATGTACGTCAGCTGACAAAGGAAATTGATCAACTTAGAAAGATTGCTGAAGAGTTGGAAAACAGGAACTGGAGGAATAATTTGCCGCTTTACGGTATTCGTGAGAATTCAGAAGGTCCTTACATGATTACCTTTCTGCAAAAGGCCATCCCCTCTATTGTCAATATACAAGATCACAGCCCTCTTAGTATTCAAAGAGCTCATAGTCTGAGCCCTAAACCATCTGCATCAGCTTCTCATACTCAACCAAGAGGAATAAGTACTCTATTTTTGCAATTTAGCAACTTGATGCACATTCTCTCCGCAGCTAAAGAAGTGGGGTCCTTGCAGTGGTCTGGACACAAAGGGCCTGATTATGACTTTGGCGGTGCAGCACCGGGTCCGCCCCGCCGCCGCACCGCCAGATTAGGAGTTTCTTCGTGTCTAACGGGCTTTTTTGGCGTTCCAACAGCGTTGCCTCTAAAAAGGGGCACCGCAGTGGGAATGCCAAAACAATTCCTGCACGGCATGGACTATTAAGTCCATGATGTGCAGGAATTGGTGTGCATGCACACAGGGGGCACATGTTGTGTCCCTTTGTGTACATCCTACGGTACAGAGGCACAAGGGGGCCCTGTAGGGCCCCCTTTGTTTCTTCTCTGCCAGGGTTTTCATGGAGGAGGAACCGTCATGAAAACCATGACGGAGCGGAAACTCCTAATATGCTTAGCAGGACCGCAGCCATCCCGCCAAGCATATTGATGCCTCGTGACTGCCACAACACCCCCAGGGAACAGCGCTTCCCTGGTGGGTCTGACTGCCCTAATCGTAATAGCATGGTCGGGAGACCACCGCGCCCCCATGAGTCTGGTGGTCCGTGGACCACCAGACTCGTAATCGGCCCCAAAGTCTATTTCTCTAAGGCTGTCTCCAATACAACAGCTGCTAAAAGGAAACACTTTCTTGATTTGTGTCCACAACTAAAGTCCTTGAACTTCTTCAAACTTACCTACAAAGAGAAATCTTATACTTTTGAGGACCCAGCTCAACTGCAGAACCTCCTTTGTGAACATCAGCACAAGGACATGGAGATTGGTGCCACTTCTAAAATATGACTTCCACATCTGATTTCTTTTATGTCTAACCTTTTGTTTTCCCTTTTCTAGGCGTTATTTTTTCTTCGGATCACTTCCCCAATTCATATTCTTGTTCCTTTCCCTTTGTATTTTAGCAGCAGAATATTCTATGGAGTTTTTCAATTGTCTTAGTCATCCTTGCCATATTGTTGTTGTGTAAAGTTACCACCAACTCCTCTCCCCTGTTATCTTTGGTTAGTTTTACGTCATGTTATTTATCCTTCTGTTTTAATCCTCATAGTGACTGTTTAATATTATAGTGTCCATTCCAGTTCCCCTTTCCCTATCTAGTAGTATTCTGTATTTTTTCTTTATCATTGCTGTGTCTCCCCTTTCTGTTCGCCGGGGCTAGAATCTCTTCCATCTTCTTTAGGTGCTGTGTACCCTCTTGATCTTTCGGGATGTCCTTTTCTGTCAATAACAATATCAATGCAACCAAGGAAATTCTTCCTTCGTTGCCTCTTTTTTCTATCCATTTTTCTGGGTCTCTTTTCCCCATCTTTTCTTTATCTTTCTCTTTACTTTTCTGTCTGTCTCTCCTCCCTTTCTATGTTTTCCAACTGGTTGCTTCCTTTGCTCAAAGCTATGATTACTAAGGATTCTATTAAAGTTTATTAATGGCATCTTCATGAATGACACTCAGAATAGCAAGATGAAATGTTAAAGGTTTTTAAAAATCTCATTAAATGCTAACGTGTTTTATCCCACCTACCTGGGTTGAAATGTCAATTGGCTTTACTTCAGGAAACGCACCTCACTGACACAGACATTAATAAACTTAAAAAACAATGGGTGGGTAAACTCAATTTTTTCCCTTCTGTTTTACATAAAAAGAGTGTGGTTATACTATAGTACTATGGTATAAACGTTTAAATGTATCACTTGTTACCCAGGAGAATGCCAAGGAGAGCATATGGGTCAACTCAAAATTGATGAGACTATTTTCATGATAATGGACATTTATGGTCCCACACAACGCGATGCAAGCTCTGGAGAAATATTTCTCAAAAGGTTGCACAATACTCCACTGAGAACCTCGTACTGGGTGGTGACTGCAATCAAATCATTGACCCCTTCTGCTACTCGGTTTCTTCCCCATAAAGCATTCAAGCACACTATAATGCACAATGCCTTATCAGACTCTTGGACATTATTCAATGCCACTCTCAAAGAATTCTCCTTTTACTCACCCCCCACAATTCCCAAACCAGAATTGATTATGTGTTTATAAGTAAAACTTTGACCCAACACCTGGTTCATTGGGAGATTGGTTCAATTTTGATCTTGGACTATGCCCCTATATGTACTGATCTTGATATTATTCGGGATAACTCATCTAAATCTCATTGGAGAGTCAATAATACCTTACTTTCAGGTAAGGATTTCCTCGCTTCCTATGAAACCTTTGTTCACAAATATTTCGAGAACAAAAATATAGAGGAGACCTTTTTCCATTTTGTTTGGGATACTTTAACGCCGACTCTAGAGGATTCATTAATAACCAATTCTCTGCAAAAAGGAAGGCTATGAAAAAAGAATCTCCCCCCATTCTAGTCGGCATCAAACGATTAAAACACAGATACTTCACGTCTAAAAATAACTACGTTGATTATGATGTGCTGGGGGCACCTAAGACTCAATTTGATAAATCTTCCTCAGAGAAAGCATGTGTTAAACTCCTCAAGATTAGAGTTAAATATTACGAGGGTAAGGACAAAACTAGTACCTTGTTTGCACATTATTTGAAATTTAGGAGAAAAAAATGTTCTATCAAACCTATCGCAAATTAATTTGGAACTCATCTGTTCTGAAATTCAGACATTACTAAGCATTTTGCAGACTATTATCAAACCCTGTATACCCCAAAATCTTCACCTTCTGAAGACTTAATTGAGTAATTTTTCTCTCACCATAAAACCTACAAGTCCATGCACATTGATTTAGCCTCTCTCGAGATCCCCTGCAAGTGGATGAATTGCTGTCAGGAGTTAATTTTTTCCTGAATAGTAAGGCACCTGGTGCAGATGGTTTTGCAGTAGAATTTTCTCTCCACTTTTTGAAATTACTATTTCCTAAATTATTTAAATTAATTAATCACTTCCTCTAATTGAATAACTCCTCAGGCTCCTTTACAGAAGCTATGATCTGTCTGTTACCAAAAAAGATCGAGACTTATTCCTATGTAAGAATTATCATCTTATATCACCAATAAACACAGACTGTAAAATATTTGCTAAAGCATTAGCCCCCAGACTCACTGACTTCATGCATGATTTAGTCGATATTAAACAATCCGGTTTCGATAAAAATAGAAATATAGTAGATAATTTGCATACCTTTCTGAATATTCTTAGCAAAGACCCTAAACTCAATCACTTTCTTGTGATGATAACTCTGGATGCAGAAAAACCTTTTGATAGGGTTAATTAGCAATTTCTAATGCATACCTTACGTTAGCATTGGTGCTAGATTTCTGCAACTAATCTCTCTACTATACTCAGCACCCCACTCCGCTATTGTGGTAAACAGAGTACAATCCCTATACATCCCTCTCAATAGAGGTACGAGGCAGGGCTGTCCCTTATCACACCAGTTGTTCATTCTTGTGCTCGAGCCCTTCCTATATCGACTATAGCACTCTGATAACCCTTCCGGTTTCCAACTATAGAGCACACACATTAAATTTACTGCATATGCTGATGACATCCTTCTTTAAATCTCTAAGCCGGAATCTTCACTCCCACATTTCCATGAAGAGTGAAGACCATATTCGGCGGTGGTTGGATATAAACTTAGTATGAAAAGCTTGCAGTAATGCCCTTGAACAAGTTTTGTATTAAAACCTCATTTGCTGGTGCAGGTCTGTCCTAGAATCCTGCCAAGATTGAATGCCTGAGAAGTTTGTATCATAATAATCTCAGAGACAAGTTACAATTCAATATGGATGCTCTTCTTTCAAAGATTGCTAAACAATGGCGGGTTGGTCACCACTATTTTTGTCTTGGTGGTATTGCCTTGATACCAATAATATGATGATACTTCCAATCATTAATCTTTTTCTTAGGATGTTACCTATCCAAATTTCTGGGAAGTATTTTACAGCTATAGCCAAGCTATTGTCTCATTTTTCTTGAAGGGAAATCCTTCTTGTATATCTTTACATCGCTTAAAACTACCCAAGTCCTCTGATGGGGGGGAAATTTCCCTGATTTTTCCCTCTGTCATAAAGCATTTGGTGTTAAGCAAAGCCAAAGTTGCTTTTTGGACCCCCCTGATACTGAATCCAAATTGTGGTATCACTTGGAGCTAGACATGATTTCTCCTTTTTCCCCACAAACACATTCTTCAAATGTCTCACCCTCCCAAATACTGGATTCCCTCAATTATATATCATTCCTGTTCTATACTTAAGCCGTATTTGGTTGTTCATTTATCGTGATATGAGAAATGTATCCAAAGTCCCATCTGGAATAACAACTGGCTCAGGAAGAATGGAAAGTCGTGGATCTGGCAGACTTGGTTAGATAAGGGTCTCTTTAAAGTTTCTCAATTACTACACCATAATAATGCAGTTATTCCATTTGAATCAATTTCCTATTCCTAAAATCTTTCCCCTGACAATATCAGCTTATAAATCAGTGCTTATAGTTACACTTGGGTCCTTCCCATTCTCTCTCATTCAGGGTCATGGTTAGCAGGTTACTCCAATCGCCATCACAAATCCCTCTAAAGCTGTACATATATATATATTCACTGAAAAAACCATAGGTTTTAGGGACAGTTATAGTTACTTGGACATTGCACTCGTACAAAACCCGTGAAATTCCCCCGTTATAGTTAGTTCAGCTAACTATAACTCGCGCCCCACAATGCACTGCTGATGACGTCACATATTACATCACTCATGACATGGTCAGTGACATCACTGATGACATCACTGATGACATCTCAAATGACATCACTGATGACATCATCCAGTGACTGTGTGTTTCTGTAAAGTTTAAATATTTTTAATATATATAGGAAAAGACGTATTGAAGAATGAGTGGGTGTGTAAGTGTCTGTATGGATGATTTAGTAGGTGCGTGACTGACTCTATAAGTGAGTGATTTAACGTATCTTACTGAATGCATGGGTTAGTGACTAATCTGGGTGAATGTCTGTATCCGTCTGTCTGTTGCTGTGTAAGTGGCTGCATGTGTTTGTGAATAGCTAAATGAGTGTCTATATGAGTTATTGAATGCTTGTCTGAGTATCTGTATGGGTGCCTGAGTGTTTGTGTGGGAGGGGTGTGTGCAACTCTGTGCATAGATGTGTGAGTGGGTGATTCACTGGGTGGATGGTTTCAAGAGTGCATCTGTGATAGACTGTATGGGTGGGTAAGTGTGTGTAAGAGTGTGTTAGTGAGTGAATGTATGTCCCAGTGGTACATGTGTGAGTAACTACATAAGTGAAAGGCAGTATATATGTGTGTTGGAGTATATAAATAGCTATAAGCAAGAGTGAGTGATTGTGATAGTGGCTGTATGGATGAGTGTGTGCTTGTATCAGTGATTGTATAAGAGCGTAACAATGTGCTACTATTTGTATGAGTAAGTGAGCTGGTGTGTGTATAACTGTATAGGTGAGTAAATGGCAGTGTGTTTAATTATTTGCATGACTGACTAGGTGTCTGAGTATCTCTATGGATGAGTGGCGTTGTTTGAGTGTCTATATAGGAGTAAGAGTGCATATGATAGTCCTGTACTGAGTGACCGTAAGTATGAGTGACTGTACGGGTGAGTGAGTGGATGTGTGTGTGTAGACCTAAGAATCAGTGAGTGGGTATGTAGTTATTGGTGTTGGTGTGTCTATGGTTTTGCGAATGGCAGTCTGTAATTTAGAGTGGGTGTATCAAAGATTATATTAGGGTGTGAGGAGGTGCATCAGATTATCACGTGGATGATGTCATCAGTGATGACATTTGAGATGTCATCAGTGATGTCATCAGTGATGTCACTGACCATGTCATGAGTGATGTAATATGTGACGTCATCAGCAGTGCATTGCGGGGCGCGAGTTATAGTTAGCTGAACTAACTATAACGGGGGAATTTCACGGGTTTTGTACGAGTGCAATGTCCAAGTAACTATAACTGTCCCTAAAACCTATGGTTTTTTCAGTGAATTTCAAAGGTTTTTTAAATGCTAATTTGTAACTATAACGTGTCTGAAACCTATGGTTTTTTCAGTGAATTTCAAAGGTTTTTTAAATGCTAATTTGTAACTATAACGTGTCTGAAACCTATGGTTTTTTCAGTGAATTTTAAAGGTTTTTTAAATGCTAATTTCTAACTATAACGTGCCTGATACCTACGGTTTTTTCAGTGAATTTCAAAGGTTTTGTAAATGACAATTTTTAAATGTATTAATTGTTATATTCATTTTTTTCATACTGATTTACTACATTTTTAGAAACAATTTTTTTTTACATATTTAATTTTTTAAATTACATTGTAATTACATTATACATTACATTACAAAAAATACTTTCTCAGAATGAATTACTTTAGTTTAAATACTTTGCACATAGGCAATAGACTTTTAAGTACAGTAGTTACAGTTGTTGCAATGGGCAACACATTTTCAAACACAATGCAACATTCAGCTCAATGTGAATTTCTAGTTAAATGCAATTAGTTACTTTATGGATTACTTTTCTAACCACAGGACTGGATCCTAGATTCAGTCCTGGTACATCTCCTGTAAACAGTTGAGTAAAAGCGTTTTGGTTACAGTCGTGATTTTTAAGGAATATTATTGTATTTTAAAAGTTGACACTTAGAAACTTTTTCTCATAGAATCACCAATGTTATCCTATGGAAGGAAATTCACTTAGCAGGTAAAAACTGTTATCGTTACTTTTTCTTACTCAGTGTTGGATCCTGGATCCAGCACTGGTGCATCTCCTGTAAACAGTTGAAAGAATGCGTTTAAGTCATACAGGTGATTTTTAAGGAATATTTGTAGTTTGTAAAAATCAACACTTTGAAACTTTTTTGCTGAAAACCAGACAATGGATTCCTATGGAAGAAAATATAAGTTACTGGTAAGTACGGTTAAAATTACTTTTCAGGGTCAGTGCTGGGCTAAAAGATGCAGCACTGGGTTCTCTCCTGATAACAGGTGAGTAAATTGGTATTCGTACTTTGGTTGATTTTAGAGGAATATTATAAAGTTCAAAAACTCCACACTTAGAAGAATTTCCAAGTGAAACCAGTCAATGTTAGCCTATGAAGGTAATTCAAGTTACCGGTAAGTACGGTTAAAATTACTTTTCAGGACCAGTACTGGGCTGAAAGATGCAGCACTGAGGTCTCTCCTGATAACAGGTGAGTAAATCAGAATTCGTATTTCGGCTGATTTTAGAGGAATATTTGTATGTTTCAAAAATCAACACTTAGAAACTTTTTCAGCAAAAAGCAGGCAATGATATCCTATGGAAGGAAATTCAAGTTACTGGTAAGTACGGTTAAAATTACTTTTGAGGATCAGTACTGGGCTGAAAGATGCAGCACTGAGGTCTCTCCTGATAACAGGTGAGTAAATCGGAATTCGTATTTCGGCTGATTTTAGAGGAATATTTTAAAGTTCCAAAACTCCACACTTAGAAGAATTTCCAAGTGAAACCAGTCAATGTTAGCCTATGGAAGGAAATTCAAGTTACTGGTAAGTACGGTTAAAATTACTTTTCAGGACCAGTACTGGGCTGAAAGATACAGCACTGAGGTCTCTCCTTATAACAGGTGAGTAAATCGGAATTCGTATTTCGGCTGATTTTAGAGGAATATTTGTATGTTTCAAAAATCAACACTTAGAAGAATTTCCAAGTGAAACCAGTCAATGTTAGCCTATGAAGGAAATTCAAGTTACTGGTAAGTACGGTTAAAATTACTTTTCAGGATTAGTACTGGGCTGAAAGATGCAGCACTGAGGTCTCTCCTGATAACAGGTGAGTAAATCGGAATTCGTATTTCGGCTGATTTTAGAGGAATATTTTAAAGTTCCAAAACTCCACACTTAGAAGAATTTCCAAGTGAAACCAGTCAATGTTAGCCTATGGAAGGAAATTCAAGTTACTGGTAAGTACGGTTAAAATTACTTTTCAGGACCAGTACTGGGCTGAAAGATACAGCACTGAGGTCTCTCCTTATAACAGGTGAGTAAATCGGAATTCGTATTTCGGCTGATTTTAGAGGAATATTTGTATGTTTCAAAAATCAACACTTAGAAACTTTTTCAGCAAAAAGCAGGCAATGATATCCTATGGAAGGAAATTCAAGTTACTGGTAAGTACGGTTAAAATTACTTTTGAGGATCAGTACTGGGCTGAAAGATGCAGCACTGAGGTCTCTCCTGATAACAGGTGAGTAAATCGGAATTCGTATTTCGGCTGATTTTAGAGGAATATTTTAAAGTTCCAAAACTCCACACTTAGAAGAATTTCCAAGTGAAACCAGTCAATGTTAGCCTATGAAGGAAATTCAAGTTACCGGTAACTACGGTTAAAATTACTTTTCAGTACCAGTACTGGGCTGAAAGATGCAGCACTGAGGTCTCTCCTGATAACAGGTGAGTAAATCGGAATTCGTATTTCGGCTGATTTTAGAGGAATATTTTAAAGTTCCAAAACTCCACACTTAAAAGAATTTCCAAGTGAAACCAGTCAATGTTAGCCTATGGAAGGAAATTCAAGTTACTGGTAAGTACGGTTAAAATTACTTTTCAGGACCAGTACTGGGCTGAAAGATACAGCACTGAGGTCTCTCCTGATAACAGGTGAGTAAATCGGAATTCGTATTTCGGATGATTTTAGAAGAATATTTGCACAATGGTGAAGGGAGGGGCGGGGCCTGAGGTGACATCTGTGCAAACGCGCCCCGTGGCGCGTTTTAAGTTGGGGGATTAAGTCCCCTTGAATCCTGAGGGTCCCTAGGGGCCAACTAGCCCACCAGGAACCTCCAATATGCGCCAGGGGCTGCGTTGCAGAGACGTGTAGAGAGGCCACACCCCTTTTACACCTCTCTGCAACGCAGCTCTGTGGCGCTTTCTGGATGTACCTGTTGGGCTAGTTGGCCCCCAGGGACCCTAAGGATTGAAGGGGATTTAATTCCCCATCTTAAAACGCGCCACGGGGCCTGTTTGCACACATGTCACCTGAAGCCCCGCCCCTCCTTCACCACTGTGCAAACGCGCCCTGTGGCGCGTTTTAAGTTGGGGATTAAGTCCCCTTGAATCCTGAGGGTCCCCGGAGTCCAACTAGCCCACCATATACCTCCAAAAAGCGCCACAGAGCTGCGTTGCAGAGAGGTGTAAAAAGGGGTGTGGCCTCTCTACACGTCTCTGCAACGCAGACCCCTGGCGCATATTGGAGGTTCCTGGTGGGCTAGTTGGCCCCCAGGGACCCCCAGTATTCAAGGGGAATTCGTTCCCCCTCTGCAAACGCGCCAGGGGGCGCGTTTGCAGAGTGGTGAAGGAAGGGGGCGGGGCCTGCGGGCCCAATCGTTTTAAAAAAAAAATAATAATTTTTGTCCCCTGAAGGGGGGCTGTGTGGCCCCCCTTCCTTTTTCCTGTTTTTGGGCCCTGGGGACCCCATCCCCCAGGGCCTTACCCCTTTTTTTTAATTTAATTTTATTAAAAAAAACGGGAAGGGGGCCGCGTGGCCCCCTTCCCTGGGCCTGTATTGGCCCCGGGGACCCCATCCCCCGGGGCATGGCCTTTTTTATTTTCTTGGGAGGGGGCTGCGTGGCCCCCTCCTCAGGCCATTTAAGGCCCCGGGGACCCCATCCCCCGGGGCCGGCCTTTCCATTTTTTTTTTTTTTTTTTTTTTTTTTGGGGAGGGGGCCGCGTGGCCCCCCTCCCGGGCCACTACTTACCCCGGGGACCCCATCCCCCGGGGCTGGCCCTCTCCGTTGGGGACTGTGGGCGGGTCCCCAATCCCCCCACAGTCCCGCCGGCTCCCCACGTCCCTTGGGAGCCGGCATTGCTGTTCCACATGGGGAGCAGCTGACATGCTGCTCCCCATGTGGAAAAGCAATCGGCTTTGGATATTGGAAGAGAGAGCAGGTTTCCTGCTCTCTCTTCCAATATCCAAAGCAGTTTGCTATGGCAGGACGGGAGCCGCGAGGCTCCCGTCCTGCCATAGCAAACTACAGTGTCCCGGGGGTAGGCACCCCGGAACACTGCAGGAGCCGGCCCTGGGGGGTGGCGGTCCCCAGGGCCATCAAGGGCTCCAGGAGGGGGGCCGCGCGGCCCCCCTCCCTACATCAGCACAGCCCCAGGGAGGTGGTGGTCCCCGGGGCTTCGGGGGTCCAAAACGGACCCCCATTTTAATTTGTTAGTGCCCCGGGGAGGTGGCGGTCCCGGGGCGTGTGGGGGGCTGGAGCCCCCCACACAGGTTGTTTAATTTTTTTAAAAAAGCCCCGGGGAGGTGGTGGTCCCCGGGGCTGCGGGAGGGCTCAGAGCCCTCCCGCACCATTTTTAAAAGAAAGCCCCGGGGGTGGCGGTCCCCGGGGCTTGGGGGCCCTTGAGGCCCCCACACATAAAATTAAACCACCCACCATGCCCCCGGGACTTGGGCCACCCGGGGGCAAAATACAATCGAAGCGCGGGAGACCGCGCTTCGATTTTTTTTCGGCAGGATTCGCGCACCCTGAGCGCATCCTGCCGATTTTTAAAAAATTATTTTTATTTTTTGCCCAGGGGGTCCTTGTGGGACCCCTGAGCAAACCTAGGGGGTCAGGGTGTTTCTACCCTGCCCCCTTTGTGCGCTTTGCGCACTTAGTTTCTGTCCCTCGGTTCTACCGAGGGACAAAATGGCTGCCAACATTTCCTGAATCGGAATGTTGACAGCCAGCTGACAGCCAATTAACATGCAGCTCGTGATCGGGACGGTGCGCGCAGGGTGCGCTCAGGGTGCGCGAATCCTCCGTGCCCATAGATATATATGTACTTTTACTTTTGATTTTCTCAGCAACTACTGAACGGATTTACACCATTTAACAAAAGGGTTCTTTCTGAACCAAGAACTACCTCTTTGCCAAATTTGGTGTAATTCCGTTCAGCAGTTCGGGCTGTAGCCGTGTCTAAAGTTTCCTATGGAAAATTGCATGGGGAAAACACGTTTTGGGACCCCCTTTTTTCTCGGCCCCCGCTTGACGAATCCCCCGAGACTTTCAGGGTAGGAGCGGACCGGAGCGCCCCACAAAGTTTGAAAATTTTGCGAAGATACGTCAACCGGCAAGAGAGTTATTTCAAATAGAATGTCGTGGATTTCCTATGGATAATAGGTTGTAACTATAACTATCTACTGGCGACCGCCAGTAGATAATATATATATATATATATATATATATATATATATATATATAATATATATATATATATATATTCACTGAAAAAACCATAGGTTTCAGACACGTTATAGTTACAAATTAGCATTTAAAAACCTTTGAAATTCACTGAAAAAACCATAGGTTTTAGGGACAGTTTTAGTTACTTGGACATTGCACTCGTACAAAACCCGTGAAATTCCCCCGTTATAGTTAGTTCAGCTAACTATAACTCGCGCCCCGCAATGCACTGCTGATGACGTCACATATTACATCACTCATGACATGGTCAGTGACATCACTGATGACATCACTGATGACATCTCAAATGACATCACTGATGACATCATCCAGTGACTGTGTGTTTCTGTAAAGTTTAAATATTTTTAATATATATAGGAAAAGACGTATTGAAGAATGAGTGGGTGTGTAAGTGTCTGTATGGATGATTTAGTAGGTGCGTGACTGACTATAAGTGAGTGATTTAACGTATCTTACTGAATGCATGGGTTAGTGACTAAACTGGGTGAATGTCTGTATCCGTCTGTCTGTTGCTGTGTAAGTGGCTGCATGTGTTTGTGAATAGCTAAATGAGTGTCTATATGAGTTATTGAATGCTTGTCTGAGTATCTGTATGGGTGCCTGAGTGTTTGTGTGGGAGGGGTGTGTGCAACTCTGTGCATAGATGTGTGAGTGGGTGATTCACTGGGTGGATGGTTTCAAGAGTGCATCTGTGATAGACTGTATGGGTGGGTAAGTGTGTGTAAGAGTGTGTTAGTGAGTGAATGTATGTCCCAGTGGTACATGTGTGAGTAAGTACATATGTGAAAGGCAGTATATATGTGTGTTGGAGTATATAAATAGCTATAAGCAAGAGTGAGTGATTGTGATAGTGGCTGTATGGATGAGTGTGTGCTTGTATCTGTGATTGTATAAGAGCGTAACAATGTGCTACTATTTGTATGAGTAAGTGAGCTGGTGTGTGTATAACTGTATAGGTGAGTAAATGGCAGTGTGTTTAATTATTTGCATGACTGACTAGGTGTCTGAGTATCTCTATGGATGAGTGGCGTTGTTTGAGTGTCTATATAGGAGTAAGAGTGCATATGATAGTCCTGTACTGAGTGACCGTAAGTATGAGTGACTGTACGGGTGAGTGAGTGGATGTGTGTGTGTAGACCTAAGAATCAGTGAGTGGGTATGTAGTTATTGGTGTTGGAGTGTCTATGGTTTTGCGAATGGCAGTCTGTAATTTAGAGTGGGTGTATCAAAAGTTATATTAGGGTGTGAGGAGGTGCATCAGATTATCACGTGGATGATGTCATCAGTGATGTCATTTGAGATGTCATCAGTGATGTCATCAGTGATGTCACTGACCATGTCATGAGTGATGTAATATGTGACGTCATCAGCAGTGCATTGCGGGGCGCGAGTTATAGTTAGCTGAACTAACTATAACGGGGGAATTTCACGGGTTTTGTACGAGTGCAATGTCCAAGTAACTAAAACTGTCCCTAAAACCTATGGTTTTTTCAGTGAATTTCAAAGGTTTTTTAAATGCTAATTTGTAACTATAACGTGTCTGAAACCTATGGTTTTTTCAGTGAATTTCAAAGGTTTTTTAAATGCTAATTTGTAACTATAACGTGTCTGAAACCTATGGTTTTTTCAGTGAATTTCAAAGGTTTTTTAAATGCTAATTTCTAACTATAACGTGCCTGAAACCTACGGTTTTTTCAGTGAATTTCAAAGGTTTTGTAAATGACAATTTTTAAATGTATTAATTGTTATATTAATTTTTTTCATACTGATTTACTACATTTTTAGAAACAATTTTTTTTTACATATTTTATTTTTTAAATTACATTGTAATTACATTATACATTACATTACAAAAAATACTTTCTCAGAATGAATTACTTTAGTTTAAATACTTTGCAGATAGGCAATAGACTTTTAAGTACAGTAGTTACAGTTGTTGCAATGGGCAACACATTTTCAAACACAATGCAACATTCAGCTCAATGTGAATTTCTAGTTAAATGCAATTAGTTACTTTATGGATTACTTTTGTAACCACAGGACTGGATCCTAGATTCAGTCCTGCTACATCTCCTGTAAACAGTTGAGTAAAAGCGTTTTGGTTACAGTCGTGATTTTTAAGGAATATTATTGTATTTTAAAAGTTGACACTTAGAAACTTTTTCTCATAGAATCACCAATGTTATCCTATGGAAGGAAATTCACTTAGCAGGTAAAAACTGTTATCGTTACTTTTTCTTACTCAGTGTTGGATCCTGGATCCAGCACTGGTGCATCTCCTGTAAACAGTTGAAAAATGCGTTTAAATCATACAGGCGATTTTTAAGGAATATTTGTAGTTTGTGAAAATCAACACTTTGAAACTTTTTTGCTGAAAACCAGTCAATCTTAGCCTATGAAGGAAATTCAAGTTACCGGTAAGTACGGTTAAAATTACTTTTGAGGATCAGTACTGGGCTGAAAGATGCAGCACTGAGGTCTCTCCTGATAACAGGTGAGTAAATCGGAATTCGTATTTCGGCTGATTTTAGAGGAATATTTTAAAGTTCCAAAACTCCACACTTAGAAGAATTTCCAAGTGAAACCAGTCAATGTTAGCCTATGAAAGGAAATTCAAGTTACTGGTAAGTACGGTTAAAATTACTTTTCAGGACCAGTACTGGGCTGAAAGATGCAGCACTGAGGTCTCTCCTGATAACAGGTGAGTAAATCAGAATTCGGATTTCGGCTGATTTTAGAGGAATATTTGTATGTTTCAAAAATCAACACTTAGAAACTTTTTCAGCAAAAAGCAGGCAATGATATCCTATGGAAGGAAATTCAAGTTACTGGTAAGTACGGTTAAAATTACTTTTGAGGATCAGTACTGGGCTGAAAGATGCAGCACTGAGGTCTCTCCTGATAACAGGTGAGTAAATCGGAATTCGTATTTCGGCTGATTTTAGAGGAATATTTTAAAGTTCCAAAACTCCACACTTAGAAGAATTTCCAAGTGAAACCAGTCAATGTTAGCCTATGAAGGAAATTCAAGTTACCGGTAAGTACGGCTAAAATTACTTTTCAGGACCAGTACTGGGCTGAAAGATGCAGCACTGAGGTCTCTCCTGATAACAGGTGAGTAAATCGGAATTCGTATTTCGGCTGATTTTAGAGGAATATTTTAAAGTTCCAAAACTCCACACTTAGAAGAATTTCCAAGTGAAACCAGTCAATGTTAGCCTATGGAAGGAAATTCAAGTTACTGGTAAGTATGGTTAGAATTACTTTTCAGGACCAGTACTGGGCTGAAAGATACAGCACTGAGGTCTCTCCTGATAACAGGTGAGTAAATCGGAATTCGTATTTTGGCTGATTTTAGAGGAATATTTGCACAATGGTGAAGGGAGGGGCGGGGCCTGAGGTGACATCTGTGCAAACGCGCCCGTTGCGCGTTTTAAGTTGGGGGATTAAGTCCCCTTGAATACTGAGGGTCCCTAGGGGCCAACTAGCCCACCAGGAACCTCCAATATGCGCTAGGGGCTGCGTTGCAGAGACGTGTAGAGAGGCCACACCCCTTTTACACCTCTCTGCAACGCAGCTCTGTGGCGCTTTCTGGATGTACCTGTTGGGCTAGTTGGCCCCCAGGGACCCTCAGGATTGAAGGGGATTTAATTCCCCATCTTAAAACGCGCCACGGGGCCTGTTTGCACACATGTCACCTGAAGCCCCGCCCCTCCCTTCACCACTGTGCAAACGCGCCCGTGGCACGTTTTAAGTTGGGGGATTAAGTCCCCTTGAATCCTGAGGGTCCCGGAGTCCAACTAGCCCACCATATACCTCCAAAAGTGCCACAGAGCTGCGTTGCAGAGAGGTGTAAAAGGGTGTGGCCTCTCTACACGTCTCTGCAACGCAGCCCCTGGCGCATATTGGAGGTTCCTGGTGGGCTAGTTGGCCCCCAGGGACCCCCAGTATTCAAGGGGAATTGTTCCTCTCTGCAAACGCGCCAGGGGCGCGTTTGCAGAGTGGTGAAGGAAGGGGCGGGGCCTGCAGGCCCGATCGTTTAAAAAAAAAAAAATGTTTTGTCCCCTGAAGGGGGCTGTGTGGCCCCCTTCCTTTTTCCTGTTTTTATGCCCTGGGGACCCCATCCCCCAGGGCCTTACCCCTTTTTAAAATTTTTAATAAAAAAAAACGGGAAGGGGCCGCGTGGCCCCCCTTCCCTGGGCCTGTATTGGCCCCGGGGACCCCATCCCCCGGGGCATGACCTTTTATTTTTATTCTTTGGAGGGGGCTGCGTGGCCCCCTCCTCTGGCCATTTAAGGCCCCGGGACCCCATCCCCGGGGCCGGCCTTTCCATTTTTTTTTTTTTTTTTTCTTTTTTGGGGAGGGGGCCGCGTGGCCCCCTCCTGGGCCACTACTTGCCCCGGGGACCCCATCCCCCAGGGCTGGCCCTCTCCGTTGGGGACTGTGGGGGTCCCCAATCCCCCACAGTCCCGCCGGCTCCCCACGTCCCTTGGGAGCCGGCATTGCTGTCCCACATGGGGAGCAGCTGACATGCTGCTCCCCATGTGGAAAAGCAATCTGCTTTGGATATTGGAAGAGAGAGCAGGTTTCCTGCTCTCTCTTCCAATATCCAAAGCAAGTTTGCAATGACAGGACGGAGCCGCGAGGCTCCCGTCCTGTCATTAGCAACAGCAGTGTCCCGGGGTAGGCACCCGGGACACTGCAGGAACCAGCCCTGGGGGTGGTGGTCCCCAGGGCCATCAAGGGCTTCCAGGAGGAGGGCCGCGCGGCCCCCTCCCATTCAGTGCACAGCCCCGGGGAGGTGGTGGTCCCCGGGCTCTGGGGTCCGTAACGGACCCCCATATTTAAATGTTTAGTGCCCCGGGAGGTGGCGGTCTCGGGCGTGTGGGGGCTGGAGCCCCCACACAGGTTGTTACATTAATTTAAAAAAGCCCCGGGGAGGTGGTGGTCCTCGGGGCTGCGGGAGGGCTCAGAGCCCTCCCGCACCATTTTTTAAAAGCCCCGGTGGGTGGCGGTCCTCGGGGCTTGGGGGCCCTTTGAGGCCCCCACACATTAAATTATCCCCCCCACAATGCCCCCGGGACTTGGGCCACCCGGGGCCAACTAACATCGAAGCGCGGAGACCGCGCTTCGATTTTTTTTTCGGCAGGATTCGCGCACCCTGAGCGCATCCTGCCGATTTAAAAAAAAAAAAAAATGCTTTTTGCCCAGGGGTCCTTGTGGGACCCCTGAGCAGGCCTAGGGGTTAGGGTGTTTCTACCCTGCCCCCTTTGTGCGTTTGCGCACTTGTTTCTTTTTTTTTCTCGGCGGGATACGCGCACCCTAAGCGCATTCCGCCGATTTAAAAAAAATAAAATCTTTTTCTGCCCAGGGGGTCCTTGTGGGACCCCTGAGCAGACCTAGGGGGTCAGGGTGTTTCTACCCTGCCCCTTTTGCGCTTTGCGCACTTGTTTCTGTCCCTCGGTTCTACCGAGGGACAAAATGGCTGCCAACACTTCCTGAATCGGAATGTTGACAGCCAGCTGACAGCCAATTAGCATGCAGCTCGTGATCGGGACGGTGCGCGCAGGGTGCGCTGAGGGTACGCGTATCCGACGCGCCCATAGATATATATGTACTTTTACTTTTGATTTTCTCAGGAACTACTGAACGGATTTACACCATTTAAGCAAAAGGCACCAGTCTGAACCAAGGGCTACCTCTTTGCCAAATTTGGTGTAATTCCGTTCAGCAGTTCGGGCTGTAGCTGCGACTAAAGGTTCCTATGGAAAATGAATGGGGAAAACGCGTTTTGGGACCCCCTTTTTCTCGGCCCCCGCTTCACGTATCACCCCGAGACTTTCAGGGTAGGAGCGGAGCGGAGCGCCCCAACAAGTTGGAAACTTTCACGAAGATTCGTCAACCGGCGCCAACGTTATTTCAAATAGAATGTCGCGGATTTCCTATGGATAATAGGTTGTAACTATAACTATCTACTGGCGACCGCCAGTAGATAATATATATATATATATATATATATTTATATATTTATTAGGAATGCCTCAGATGCATAGATCTAAATCCAAACTTGAACTCCTCCGCGAACCCGATGTACAATCTGGTTGGTCTATTACCTTATGGGATAAAATATGGGAAAAGATTCTTTTTTCTGCTCATCCAGCCAATCGTACCCAAAACCTATATTATTTTTACAACAGACTTTTTTCCACTCTGGCAAACCTTTTAAAACTTAAACTTACCAAACAGGATGTCTGTTGGAGATGCAACTCCAACTCTGGTAGCTATACTTATATGTTTTCCTTTGTCCTTAGTTATCTGAATTCTGGATGCATGTCTGGACAAGAATTGGGTCATCACTGGAATTTTTACACCATTCTCCATGGCCACTTTATTTCTAAGTGGCTTTAGCAATCTCTGGTCTCTTAATAAAATGTTTGGTAAATTTGTGGATGTTAAAGTCATGATTGGCTACCAAGTGATTATCTCCAATTGGAAATCTACAGCCAATATCACTATCCAACATTGGTGGAACTCAGACTGTCATAATCATAAACTGGATCGGTAAAATTTACATTCTCACTTTTTAGCTGTCAAACGTGATATATTATGGGCACCACAGACCAGATATTTGTCTTCAATTGCAAGTGATTCTGCTTTATTGATTTCCAAGGTATAGCATGTTGTTCATTTTGCATATGTTTTCATATTTTTTTCTTTTTGTCATGTTGTTTTCATGATTTCTTTATTTTAGATATGTTAAAATACTGTTATAAGACGTTTTTATTTGTGGATACTTTCTTCTCTCTCTTCTCCTTCTTTCCTCATTATCCCTCTACTTCCAGCTCTCCTTACACTTTATTCATATCAATGCCCTTCCATTGAGATTAATTTAGAATAAGCTTTATTATCTTTTCAGTTGCTGTTAAACATTTGTGATAATTCTCTACGCTTTTTAATATTGTACCTATGTGTACTCTGCTCTCACTTTTATAAACATATTAAACTAATAATGACTTACGTATTCACAGTGCTTTCTGTGAACTCGTAGCACTAAAAATACTCAAGTCACTATTCTTCACTGCATCAACCAAGACTTAATTCTGTGGCCCTCTGGTTACACACCGACCTCTGAAGTGGGTTAACTAACAGAGGCTTTATAATGTATAGTAGTGAATTTCCCACTGTGTAACAACTTTTTAAATTTATTTTTCATTTAAACTGTGGGTTATTGTAATTTTAAAAAAAAAATTTTTATTGTAATTGTAGCTACCTGACGGTGAAAGACCAAAAAAGCATACAGAATATTTTGTTTTTTAGCCACACCTTTGACCCTGCCCCCACACTCACTGACCCTACCCCCATTGCATGTAGCACCACAGTTCCCATATATTTCTTAAATGCACTTCGACCACTGAATTAGATCATGGTGCTATGAGAAGCATCTTCTAACACTGATTCTTTATTAGATGTGATTAATGATACAAGCAAACTTCCAGGAAGATATCTCAGCCTGATTGAGTAATAGCAACCCCAGACCCCACTAAGTTGATAAAAAAAAATGTTCCAATATTTTTAAGGAGTAAACTAATTAATAAGAAACACTGACACATAAAGATATTTGTGCCTTTAAAAAACGTTCAGAAGATTACATCTGTTGTAGATGCTAATCTTTCCTGCATAAAATGCTTGTTCCAGCACACCACACCCTTTATACTACCTCTCAGTTTATATCAATAACGTAGACACAGTCTGAGATAATGAAAAGAAAATTTTACAGTTTGCAGATAAAACAAGGAATACATTACAAGTGAAAATTAATTTTTGCGGAATTGAAGATTCGCGTTTTATAAGCCCAGGAACATTTTAATTGTTTGCATAATTAAGGGAATTTTGCATTACACCTTTTACATAGAATGCGAGAAATTACATCACATTTGCAGCAAAATTATATCTATATGTATATATATTAACAACAACAATGAGTAGAAAGCGAGTGGCTGTTGTTTCCAGCGCACCTAGTTTGGTGCTACTTTTAGCACAAAATGCATTCTCACTGATATAAAGGACCTTTGGACACATTTCACAATCAAATATAGTGCAATTTGCCAGATCTGCATTTGCAAAAGTATATGTCATTTTGTGTAATTCTCCTGAAAGTTTGCGCTATTATACAAAGGCAAAATACACAAATTTCACACACACACCCCTACTTTAAAAAAAAAAAGGTTTTCTTTAAACTTGGAAGGTACTGTCGCCCCACAGCCACCAAGAGCCTTCAGATCATTTGAATGAAGAATATTCCCCATGCTTAAGTAGTACAGGCTATTCTCAGCAAATCAAGTTTTATGCTAGTGTGATAATATGAATATAATACAGAAGATGATAGCTGGGTGGTTATGGAAATTACAAGAAAAACATCATAGCATAGTCAATTGCTCAATGTGTTTATCGCTTCAAATATGCAAATTCAGAAATGTGTCTACAATAGTTTCTTTATATACTATTTACAATAAATAGAAATCTACATTTTTTAAAACATTCAAACTGAGATCATGTGCTACTTACAAATTGTGGTTTAGGTGTCATAAAATTGAACTTTCATTAAAATGTAAGCGGTCACAAAGTTCACCAGGCATCACATTTGACATACCAAACCAGTAAGCTTTTTAAGCATACAATAAAGAAGTATCCTAAGGGCAAGTGGGCAAACAACTATTTTTATTGAATGTGAAAGTTTTATGGTAAAAAAGTCAAAAATGTCTAATCAAAAATATTGTCCTGGCAGATCTCTGAATTCTTGTAAAAAGAATCTCCTGGCTTTAAAACAGCTCCACCCTTTAGTATTTGCATAAGGTAAGTATAAAGACAAATGCGTAATAAATCACATATGTACTAATAACAAAATTTAACATCCATAAAACATCTGAAACAATCCACCATAGCGGGCAGTGCAGCTTTCTCAATCACCTGTCTCCTTTCAGTGTGTCAAAGTAACTGCTCTAACTGCATGCATGTCTCTCATACTCTCTCCACAACCACCCCATGCGTATGTTGTTACTTTCTCACAAACAAGGAACCCACAGGAATGGTTGTTACAGGGGCGAGGCTTCAGGAAGGAATGACGTTTATTATGAATAGTGGACAGTGAGCGTATCCCTTCTTGCCAAAACTGCCTGAAGGCCAAACATTCAAAAATAAAATGAGAGAAGGGTAGCCAAGACGACCAGTATTGGTCAGGTAGAACATTTCAATGGGGTAGCCAACTCAGCCTTCATCAAGTACAACATCTTCATGGCTAGTAAATGTATCTTAAGAGAAGGTTGAGTTACTCAAGAGCCTGTTGTGGTCCCACTAGTAAAGTGCAATAACTCTTTGATATTGATAGTCAGATGGTCATGCATCCTCAAAGGTGTCTGGCTTAGTAAGTGCTAACCAAGCCACATGCAAAAGAAAGATATGATAGCATGATAGTAATACTGTATGGCTGATGATCTGCATGCTGGTCCAACATGGATAAAAACTGAATCTAAAATGCTATACATTTCAGATTTTCCAAAGGATCATTGGATGTTGGAAGTTATCATTCCAGGATTCTTTAATATCATCTATCCAAGATAGATGGACAGTTATAGGGAAGTGGTGAACAGTAACAATGGGAACCACTTGGTAAAATTACTGAACCTGACAAGCTTGTGGGCCCAAACAGCACTGGTCAACTGGAATTCTATGGAGGCTGCTATTATGTCATTGGCTGCTTCAGTAAGAAGACTGAGATACAGAGTCTAATACAAGTTAAAAGAATACAATCTGATCAGAGTTGTAGGGAAATATAGATAAAGATAAAATGCTGTCAGACACAGCTGCCAGGGAAGCTGGAGCTATTCCAGAGACAAGCTTGGACCTTGACAACTAGGACAGTATCCTAGACATCCAGTGACATGACAAAAGAGGAAGAAGTGGCATCTGGACTCAAAAGATGTACATCTGAGGAGTCTACTTGTTTGGCACAGACTAACAGAGTATAGAAAAAGTGGACAAAAGATGTGACATTCCCACACCGAGGGGAAACGCTAAATGCATGATGGAAGGAAGGTGGAAGAGATATTTTCAACGTGATTGTGGTGTAGATCTCAGTGGATAATCTTGCAAGCAGTTAAGTGATGTAGAAGAATAGTGCACTACAAACATGGACTGCATACGTGCCAGGTGCAGTGGGCATCGGTTAGTCCACAATCTTGGGGCCGATTCCGATTCGGGCCGGAAATATCTCCGACCGAGCCGGACCCGGAGAGATTCCCGACCGAATCGGACTCTGGCAGCCCGACCGAACGAGTACGATGCGCACATATGCCATCGGACTTGAGTCGGTCGGACTCCCATTGAAGTCAATGGGAGCCAGTCGTACAACGCGTACGCGGGCTCCCATTGACTCAATGGGTGCGAGGCGGACAAGGGCGCCCCCTACAGCGTGTACGCGGCGAAGCGACTCGCGCTGTACACGCACAGGTCCCCCCTGTGTGCGACTCGCGCGGCTACGCGTACAGGGGGGTCCGACACGGACCCCCGAAGTACGGCTCCGACTGCTCTTTCGAGCCGGAGTGCGCGGCTCGGTCGGACTGCTCGCGGCGCGCATCGTACTTACCCGGCCGGGTAACGTCTCCATTGCGCGGTGCGAGTCGAGTCCAAACGAGTCGGTCGGTGCGGTTCGACCTGGGAACGAGTCGGTCGGAGCGGTCGGGACACCCGGACGAGTCGGTCGGCGAATTCGCATCGTACTCGCTCGCCCGGACGTGCGTACGAATCGGTCGGGAAATAGGGCTCCGAATCGGATCCGGTTAAGCCAAATCCGATTCGGAGCCCTACCGGCCGAGATCGGAATGGGCCCCCTTGTGTTTATAAACAATGATTTCTAGGTACATGTGATGAGTGAAGTCAATAGGTCAGTCCCTAACTTAGACTGGAGGGATAAGGGCAACCTTCATTGACCACAAACCTCCCAATTCCAAATTGGAATTTTTAACATGAGGATGGAAAAAAGATGGCGAAATAAGAAAATGCACCAGCAGCTAGGACGGAAAACAACAACAGTTAAATAAAATACCTCTTCGAACAACAATACAAATTCTAACAACAAGGAAAAATTGTAAACAGTTAATAAATCAAAGCACTAATTGACACCAGAGAAATGCGGGACTAAAATTGCAAGGGGGCATACAGTACAGTGAGCGATTCAAGCCAGAAGAGTTGAGATTCATCCCTTACAAGGTTACTCATCTTTTTATTCATGCCTCCAGTAGTACTTCATTTAAAATCCAGAAGTGTTAGTCTGCCAAATTAGAGATGGCTGAACTGCATCACATATTTAATAATTTCTAAATAAATTGGATGAAGTATATACTTTGACCTTTAGAAGTTGCAGTGTTGCAAGAAAGGTATGATGTGTACTGTGGGAGCGGGATACCCCAATGTTGTAGACGCCCCACAATTTATCTCAATCAGAATGCTCACATTTTCCTGGTTCAGAGATAGTGTTAATCCTCAATTTCATGAGGCAATGTGCCCCGCATTAAGGTATCTCTCAATGCATCAAAATTAGAAATACAATTTATGAACTAAATGGGCCCACTCAATAACTGAGTTCTATATCAATTAAAAGTTAAAGGGTTTTATTACGAAATCAAAAATAGGCAATACAGAGTCAATGCCATAAAGGCTTTTGGTGTAAAAGTTATTTAGAGAATGCAAAATCTGAAATTATTCTAAGTTCCAAGAGGACAGCAAAAATTGAGAGAGCAATGGACAGCATCTCTAGCAGAAGAGGAAAGTTTTCTGGCTAACCTCTAAAATTGAGGGCTTATATACATTCATTTTTTGCATATGAAATTACAGGATCTACAGACTCCCTGTAGTGTGAGCAAATTTAGCATTTCATCATCAAATCAGAGCACATGAAAAATTAACCTCACATTGCCTTAACACCTAAACACTATCCCACTACAAGAATAATTATCAGGCACGGTCTATGCTAATGTCATCCATCCGGAGGTGCTAGACCAAAACAAGATACATTAACAATAACATTTTATATGACAGGATAAGATGCAATAAACCGAGGAAAAGACCTTGAAAATGTAGCAAGTTGTGAATGAGCAGGGAGAAGTTCATTGAGAGCAGAATAACAATAACAATGGAAATAGGCCAGTACATCTCAGCTTCATTGTGTACTGCAGAAATTACGAGGAGAGAAAAGGCCAGAGGTGGAAGGAACTTGAATGACAGGGGTGACTTACATCTTGGAATAGATGGCGTTTATGTGTAAACTGAGGCCTAGTTAACATATATCAGAAAAACACACTTCTATACATCATAGACAATTTGTTTCAAAATCAGCAGTACTATATCAGTATACACATGTGAATTGGGTGTGAAAATGAATTCTGCACGTTGATAATGATGCACAAGAATATTAAAGCATAAAGACCTTCTACATGTACTCCGCAGGCTTCATTTGCTAAACGAAGCAACACACACAAGGATAGAACAAGAGAGAAATAACCTTCTGCCATCATCCTTCCACATTACTGGCCCTCAAAAGGGCTGTGGCCGCAGCACACGAAAACTGCCCACCTGCCAACCGATTAAGCCGAGAAACAAGACTCCACTTGTGCAGTAGTCCCAGCCAGCAAGGCATGATATAAACTGAGTGCCGGGCCACAGCAAAAAGATTACTGGAGTGTATGTGCGCAGTGATAGTCTCCTAGGTGTAGCGATGCTCGTGCTGCACGATGCTAGCTCTTGAAGGAGGGAACAGACGTGTACAGCCATACTGGCACTATTGGCTTGCTGTTGCATCATAAATAACTGTAGATAACTGACTCAGGATTCACAGGTTTACCCACAACGGAGCTGCGGGTGGAGAAGTTGTACACATGAAAAAGGCAGATTATATCACACATCATGCCACAAGCGTGTTATCCCAGCGATAACTTCAAAGTGTGCCACTGCCGGACATGCAGCAAGGCCCGTGCTGATAATGGTAGGCAAGAGGGATCAATATACTTCTCCGGGTTACGCAGACGCAGACACCAATGTGTAGTGAAGGTGACCAGAAAGCAGTGCTTAATTTGAACCGGTGGTTTCCGGTGCTCAGCACCTGCACTTAATTGTCAACTCTGCAGTTAGGACAGTCTGCCACATGGTGGCACTGCACATCTAATTTACAGATGAGCAGAACAACGGTTGTTTCGGAATACAATATTCATTGAAAATTACTAATACCTGGCTCCCTAGCCATTCATTTAGCTTTGGGGACCTAGAATAATGTGAACTGTCATACTTGCAGGCGAGAGAGATGGTTAGTAGTTGTTTTGGCAGTGATGACAGGGGCGATGGGTCGTGCAAGCTGCAGTGGCCTCCTGGTCAGGGCCCTGGCACTTATTATTTTACAAATTAGGCACTGCCAGAAAGAGAAAGACAAACATCTTTTCTCTTGATCTGCCATTGTGAAAAACATAGAATGATGACTGATGCGCATTAGAAGAACCCTGGTCCCCATAATAACATCTCAGGTCACGAGCATGGCACGCGTTGGAAATTCATATTCTTTTCTCTGTGTATACGTTTCTGAAATACGAGAAGCATGGCCATGAAAATACTTCCCATGCCCGTTCGATCTCTCTCTGCCTTCCTGTTTCAAAATCGTACAAATAAGGCTGTTTTGTCCTTTCATTCTTATTTTATCAATAACATTACACACGTACTGTGATGGAAATCCACTATCTTACCTCAATAAGAGGTTTCAGTCTTTGTTCAGACCTTTTTTATAAATACGCATTCTAATTGTATTTGCGCTTTGATGACGTACTGACTCGGGGTGAAAGATACGACATCTTTGTCCTGGTGACACTTAAAATCCTGGCTGCTTCTTTCCCGAGAATCCAGAGACTGAATGAGGAACTGTCCTGATCACTGCCCCGTCCTGCCTCTGTGAAGATGTCCACCATGCGATGCGTGGTTGGACTTGCTATGTTGACTGTAGTAAGCAGCAGGACATCTAATAATTTCAAAGTCATAATAGTCTCCAGGAAATGTACTGTCCTTTTACAGGCCTATGAAAATCCTCAAACTAAAAATGTTATTTTGCTTCTTGTATTAAATAGAGAAATGTTAGGAACAGTGCTTGGTTTATTTTCGAGCCCACTGAGTAGTTCAAGCCCTTCCACTTTGTTTTAATCTGCTGTTTTTAGGTCTCGCCTAGCGTTGCAGCGCACATGCGCTGCTCACTCTGCGAGGCATATTGTATTAGGGTATGTTTTAGAAGTGGAGTGGAAGCCCCGCCCCTTTTTTTCATTGGCTGGCGTCATCGTCCATGCTAAATGCTGGCTTCCGATTGAAAATGAGGCTTCTTAGTCCCTCCTTGTTACCGCCCTGTCTCCTTTTGGGACGGCCCATCAGGACTGGATCTTTTACTTGCGGCGTTAAACGGTCTCCTTTAATTAGTGGGTAAGCACTTTTTTTTTATTCTCGCTATGGCGACAGCTTGTTTTGTTTCGTTATCACACCATGCTCATGACTTAAATATGCACGAGCGCCGTGCTTTATATTTTAGCACGGCACCCGCTTTATACAAAAAAATCGTGCATACTGCGCACCTCTTGGGACGGCTGCTTGTCACTTCTGCACGCGCACACTGGACGCTTACATGAAACGTGTCTCCATGCAGAGCGGGGAGGAGCGTGCTGAGAGGGGCTTCGGCGTTATTACTTTGACTGGTTTCATGCAGGACACCCTCTGCTCTCCCTCGTGAGCATCTGCCGCACGAAGTGAAAAGAAGGGAACCGGGGGAGCGCGGGTAGAGGCGCACCGAGGCACAGAGCCCTGAAGAGCGCAGGACAGTGCCTCCACAGGAGGCTAGCTACAGCCTCCAGCCCCGGGGCAGCTGAGCCTCTCCGCAGCGCGGACACCAGGGGCTGCCCGGAGGCTGAGGACCAGGGAAGCGGCGCTGGAGGAGGAGGAGACGGGAGGAGAGTTGGAGGAGGCTCCCCCTACAGCCCACCCTCTCCCATGTGCGCAGCCCGCTCAGGAGCCTGCTGCCTCAGCAGAGGGCGCAGGAGCGATGGCGTCTGCCCGCCAGGTACCGAAGAGGGCACCCCCTGCTGCAGGACACCAGCATGAAGGGTGAGTCCCAGGACCGGTCACAGCTTTCAGAATAAACCCCTCCAGTCCACGTGTAACTGACAGCCTTTGTTGTCTCAACTTTTTACTGACTCTCTTTAGCCTTGTTTCGGTTTTTGTACTTATTTCAATCTTGTCTTCGCTTTGTGTTTGTTTTTCAACCGCAGGATCGCACGTTTTACCTTCTTTCTTCAGATTCGCGTTCTTGCCTTTCTTTGGGTACACTGGACATATTTTTGTTATTACCTTAATACGTTGGGTTTTGATTCTGCATTGAGCACATCCACATTTTTGAAATCTTCACATTTCTCATTTTAGTTACCAAAATACTTTAGCACAAACGCTGCATCCAATATTCTTTATACTTTTTGTTTCTTTCCACCCGCGCACTTTTTTTTCTGAACTCTATATAGTGTGCTTTATGGCTATATGTACAATGACACCTTTTTAGTTTTATGTATACTTTTCGTCTATTTTCATTCTTTAATGCTTTTTACGCTGGGTGTTTATGCGCAACTGCACATAAGGTTAGAAACTGTATTTACATTTTGTGTTTTGTCTCGAGACGCATGTTGTCACCTGTTTGCACTTTGTGTTAGTCCATGTTATTTACAAATTGTATGTTCTCTCCGTGCGTAAATAGCCTCTTTTTGATTTAGTGTTTTGTGGTTATGTATTTTTGTACGTCACGTGCTTTGCATTGCGCCGAAATGCCCCCTTTCACACGCTTCAGGGCGCGTTGACAGTCAGAGTGGCATGTGGGACTGAGACACCTGTGCGTGCGTCGCCGGTGCCATGTGCTAAAACTGCACTTTAAGGAGGATTGGTGAGTGGGAGGGCAGACCGAAGGCGAGGTGAAACAAGGACCCATGTGGAGATGAATGGCTGCACATGGGCTGAATGAAGCACACAGCCCCATGGACAGCTGGAATGTAAACTCTTGTGCTGGACAGATGCATGGAGTGTATCCAGCCCCCCTCGTCCGTGGAATGCCAGGTCAACCCTGACCAAAGGTGGCCGGGGAGGATCTCTGCCGTCCTTACCATGTAGAACCCAGTGACACTGACACGGCAGGGCTTTGTTTGCCTTCTAGGGGAAATAGACTGCCGCAATCCTTGTGAGAGCGAGTGAGATCAGAGAGGAGCCATTGCATCTCACGCACCCACCAACACAGGCAGACATAACACGGTGCTATTGTACAATGAGATATTTGCTCAGAGGCTGACGAGGCCTGGGCATCTGGCATCTGAGCTCGCAAACACAAACAGGGGAAAGAGCAAGTAAAGTCACAAAAGTCCCTAGGAGGGGATGATCCTTTATTTTACCGAGCCTTCTTTTTGTTCACTGTCACAGAAGGGAGCACCTTCAAATATGTGACTGCATGATGTCAGCTGTACAAATACTAAGCTTGTTTTTGACCTTACAGCGTACAATTTAAGCAGGACTTCCCGTGCCACTGACGCGGTCTCAGCCCTTCCAGTTTATCCAACGCAGTAACATGGAATTTTTTACTTTTGCTAAAACGCACCATAGCTTTCGCCTTTTACAGTGGCAGTGAGTTGTACATCAAGCAGGGTTAGCCATTTCACTAACACTGCCCCAGCTCTTCCAGTCTTTCCAACACACAATCCCACACCACATAATTCCAGTACACTCAAAACCACACAATTACTATCCACATAATTTCACTGCACACCAAGCCACATAATTCCACTCCACACATTTCCATGCCACACAATTCCACAACTAACAATTCTAATCCAAACCACATAATTCCACTCCACACCATATACATCCACTTCACTCTATAACACATGGGTAAATTGCATTGTCATTTACAATGCCAATAGCTCTAACTCTCCCAAATGCAAAACCTATTAGCATTGCACAAAATAAATTCAGTTTCGCAACATGCCACATAATTCCACACCATATAATACTACTTCACACATACCACATAATACTACTCCAAACCATCCCACATAATTTCACACACCACACAATTGAATACCACTCAATTCTGCACCACACAACATAATTACACTCCACATATTACCACTCAGTGCCACATAATTACACTCCACATAATTACATTCTACTCCATATGACCTAATACACCCCGCATAAATGCACTCTATGCCACATACCAGCAACCCACATAAATGCCCTCCACATAATGACACATAATTCCAATAAGCATAATTACACACAATGCCACACAGGTCCAGGCCACACAATTCAAATCCACACATTTCCAATACACTCCACAAAATTCCACACCAAACAACATATTTCAACTACACAACACAATTCCACAGCACACCACATAATTCCACATCATGCCAAAACATTTAACCACACACCACATAATTCAACTCCACAACATGCCACTAGACATAGCTCCATAACACACAATCTCACTCTACATAATTCCAGTGCACTTAATACCATTTAATTACTATCCACATAATTCCACAGCACACCGTACCACATTTCCACTACACAACTCCACACTACACAATTCCACAACAAACAATTCCAATACAACCCATCTCTCCCTCACACTTCCACCAGCCCTATCATATCTCCCTAACACCGCACTGCCACTTCTCAACTTACAATCCCACTGCCCCCTCTCAATCCTGCCTCACACTCCCTGTCTCCTCTCTTAATACTGCCAGCTCACACATGCTACCTTCCTTTACCTCCCCGCACTGTGCAGTGGTCCACCTCTGGGGGGCCCTCCCACTCATCCCTCTTGTACTCTCTCACCCCTCTCTCTCACGCATTCTTCTCGCCTCTCTCATGTGGTTCACTTCAAGTCTTCGAGCACAGTAGTAGTATATCTGGATACCTTTCGTCACAATGCGTGTCCCCAAAAGTGACAGGTCTGTGTGTCCCCAAAAGTGACAGGTCTGCGTGTCCCCAAAAGTGACAGGTGCCACGCCCCCCTTACACCAGACTCGTGTCCCCAAAAGTGACAGGTGCCATGCCCCCTTACACCAGACTCGTGTCCCCAAAAGAGACAGATGCCACGCCCCCCTTGCACCAAGCTGTGTCCCCAAAAGTGACAGGTGCCACGCCCCCCCCTTGCACCAAAAGTGACAGGTCCCAAACCCTTATGATGGATGTAGGTGACCATTTGACCCAAGGGGCGGTCCGCCATGGGGCGGGGCTGCTTTTGGAGACAACAGCGAACCAGAGCCCTATGACGGCGGCTGGGTATGTCGTGGGGTAGAGGTGCACGCCCCTTTGAGGGGTTGTTTAGGATACATATATGGCCTCCTTAAGAGCCATGTACAGCAAGCAGACGCCTGAACATGAAAAGGTTCCCATAGCAAAATGAAGAGATACACCCCGCTCATGAAAAGGCCCATGTTGGGTGGCGGCCAGGCCACTATCGATAGATATTACCACAGCTTAACACCCCTGGTAATGGACGAGAATGCTCAACAAGAAACACCTAAGGATATGGGCTGCGACGTTACTGGTTTTGGCGATGACCGTTGTCGGCGTATGGAAGCACGCAGTCTCAAGGATTGGCCGTGAAAGGTGTCCCCAATTAAGGTCGATAGCAGTTGGAGTTTGGACTCTTGTAATGACAGCGAGTATGAGGGATTCGGCTTCGTGGAGCTGGACGATTTGGAAGATACGATAGTTCCACCTAACTCCACCGTCTATGAAGACCTGGGCTTTGAGGAGGATACGCCGCCTGAGAAGGTAGTTGTGCAACAGCCGGGTACAAGCCCCGTAGATGATGGGGTATCACAGGATATTAGCGACTCTCAAGATTTCAGAGCCGCCGCAGAGGGCGGTGAAAATGCTGAGGTTAGTAAAAATGTTATGAGCAGTCCGCTACATAATGATGTATTTTATTTCTTCAACTAACTGGGTGTTAATCTTTCTTCTTTTCACCCTAGGGAGCAACCCCAAAAAGAACTGAGGCCGTGGGGCATCCTACAAAACCGGACAGCGTAAATTTTTACTGTCTATGTTGTGCAAAACAGACTGAAAGTTCCACAAGACAAAGTACTGATGTTCCCATGAATTGTGACTATGTCTCTAAGAGCGACGCTGGTGTAAAAGAAATTCAAGTAGTACCCCACGATGACCTGATGGCTGTTAAAGGTTTTGCAGTGGCTGTGGTACTAGCTTGTGTCAAACATGACTATTACGGCCTTTGTTCCGGACACAGAATGGGGGATCCTCAGCAGGACGCGCACGAGTGTCTGGGCGAGGCATACAGAGCACGAGTAATCCGTTAAATATGTAGTTTGTTAGACCCGCACAAGATGTATAAACTGTTAAGGGTGGTGTACGGACTGTCCTCTGAAAAGAAATATGTCCACCCGAATATGCTGAAGCTCTTGACAACGGCACTCGAGGAGACCCGACACGCCCATGATCCAAGCTTAAAACTGCAGGGTATGCAAGGGATGTGCACAGCTTTTGATAGAAAGATGGTAGAAAGACTCGTAGAAAGGCGTATGTGTAAGCTGTATATAAAAAATAGAAGTATAGGGTATTTACCCCCACGAAGACTATTTTAAATAAATAAGGTCTTATTTAGCGTAACAGGATAGCGTGTATTTAGAACAAAGTAGTAGAATGTTACACCGTAAGGTGGCTATGTGTTAATCCGTCCTTACGACGCTTACTATGAAAATGTAAAGTACCTTCTGTTTATGTTTTGTTAATATTCTTTATTTTTAATAAAATGTCCTTACGCAAAACAAGCGTCATTCATTGCCTGTGGTGTAGCGGATGATAACATGCCGGGGGCCCGGCTAAGAAAACTTTATTATGATTCAGGGGGAGTTGGCAGTTTGGGAAGCGCCGAAGCTCTGTAGAAGGGCTGTAGATGAAAATGAACCTGTAAGCAGAGACCTGGTGAAGACTTGGTTATCAGGAGAGGAGGCGTATTCACTCCATAAACCAGCCAGAAGACGGTTTAAGAGGCGCCCTACAATCGTTAATGCGCAAATAGATTATCAATGGCAGGCGGATATCATCAGCCTTCAAGATATAGCAAAACATAACAGCGACACTCGTTATATATTAACCGTCATAGACGTCTTGTCCAAGTACGCCTACGCAGAAGCGCTACGCGATAAAAGTGGGGCTAGCGTCACGGCCGCTTTTAAAGCCATCTTCGAGAAGGGGCAAATTCCTCAAAAACTACAAACAGACGCCGGTAAAGAATTCTTAAACAAGGCATTTCAGAAATTATTAAAGCACCATGGGGTTCAACATTTTGTAACACACACGGAGGTAAAAGCAGCTGTTGTAGAGCGGTTTAACAGAACTTTAAAGTCTAAGATGTGGAGGTATTTTACGGCCCACAACACCTACAGATACGTTGATGTTCTACAAGCTTTTTTAGCTGTATATAATGCCAGTTATCACAGGACCATCAAAACAGCGCCCGTAGAGGTAACTCCTAGTAATTCTTTATCTGTTGGGAGAACGGTGTACGGGCGTAATTTCACTACAAAGGTGAAGAAGCCTATTTTTAAAAAAGGTGATCACGTAAGGATTTCAAAATTGAAAGGGGTCTTTACGAAGGGCTACCAACAGACTTTTAGTGACGAAATATTTATAGTGGAAAGTGTGGAGCTTAAAGAAGGGATGTATATTTACAGGCTAAAGGACTACGATGGGGAAGCGGTGTCGGGGGTCTTTTACAAGGAAGAGTTACAAAGGATACCCGATGATCCGCACAGGGTGTACAGGGTTGAAAAGATTCTGAAAAGGAAAGGTAGAGGCGCTAATAGTCAGGCATATGTCAAATGGCGAGGATGGCCGGAGAAATTTAACAGTTGGGTGTTGGCCAGCTCCCTGAAGGGTGTGTGAGCTGAGGCCCGTCTAAAAGCTGCTGTTAAGATGGAGACAACGCCCTTTTATATCACCTTGCTGTCCAATGCTTCTAAAGACATGTTCCCCGACAACCAGATTTCTAATTATACCGTGAAATTGGCTTAGCCTGTGGACTTGAAAGGGGATTGGGAGGTAGCCCTAACTGAGATCCAATACCCTAGAACCTGGAATACATTTACACAGAGCGAGGCCAAGTTTTACATAAAGCGTGAACAGGACCCTGTGAGCATGCACGAGAGCATCCCATACCGCTACTACCCAACCATTTCAAGTGTTGTCAACGCCATCAACAAAGCCATAGGCAGCATCGAAACATATACGAATACGCATCTGTCGCTAGATAACGCCAGAAGGAAGGTGTTTCTTAAAACCCCTAATCGCACCACGGTGTTTAACTGCTCTGGTAAATTAAGAAGAGTTTTAGGCACAGTACAGAATGCGAAAAGTCCGATCGAACAGGATCACACGTGCCCTGATATTAACGGGGGGTTCTACATGCTCTATGTGTATAGCGATATTGTAGAGGCCCAGAGGATCGGCGATAGTTACTCGCCTCTGTTAAGATGGGTCCATGTACAGGGCGAAAATAATACGATGGTCAATATTCAATTCAACAAACCCGACTACGTTGCAGTTTCTAAAAACCATTTTGACACTATTTCCATTATGATCTTCGATGACCAGTCCGCCCCTGTGTCCTTTAAATACGGGAAAGTTATTGTTAAGCTTCATTTAAGGCCGAGACGCGACAGAGGCTATTAAGCAGGCATCATGGTGGTTGTGAAAACATACGGGGACCCGTCTATGTACAGGGACTATTACCGAAACCAGGCCGGATATGGAGGCCCTCCGTACTTTCAAGGGTCCCCTGTTATGTACGGGGCTGGTCTAGGAGGTTTCTTCCGCAGTCTGTTTAGAAGAGCTATGCCCTTCTTGAGAAGAGGCTATGAAATTGCAAAACCGCATGTTAAAGCGGCGGCTACGAACATTGCCCAGGACGTAGTAGGGTCTGTTACTTCGGCGGTTGCCGAGCGCATGAACAAACATCCGCAAGAAGGCGCTGGTTTGGTGTATAGGCCTCGCGCCATTGTTAAAAGGAAGCGGCGCGCTTCAAGACGCAGAGGACCACCTGCCCCCTATAAAAAAAGGAGGAGTTCTTCAAAGCGCGCTCAGAAAAGAAAAACACCAAGACGGAAGAGAGCTTCCAAGAAGAAGAGATCCGCCTCTAAAGTAAATATTTTTTAAAGCGGCGCAAACTAAAGCATGGCCTTTGTACATTGTGCATCGGGCGAGTGCGCCAAATCCGAGTTAGACTTGTTTACTCTAAAACCCACTCAGACAAGCATCGAAAACAGTTTTTTCATGGAGGTATCACCTTTAGCCGCTTTGACGCCTCTGGCCCTTATAGAGTTTTATGTATCAGGGTCTACGGATATGTATTTGGATCTCAATAACACGCTACTCCGTCTTATGTGTAAAATCGTAAAAGCGGATGGTTCCGACATAGCAGCAGACGCTAAAGTGGTGACGATCGCATACCCCCTAGCAACTGTGTTTAATCAGGTGGACATCACCCTGGGCGATCGCCTCATCACACAGAGCGATAACATGTACGCCTACAGAGCCTACCTCGAGAGCATTCTAAATTACAGTAGCGACGCCCTCGACACGTAGCTTTCAGCGGGGCTCTTCTACAAGGACACATACGGACACTTTGAAGCCAAGGAGCTGGACGGTGACAATCAGGGTTTTGTAAAAAGAGCAAGTTTTGCGACGGGCAGTCGTCACTTTGACCTCCTGGGCCGCATACATTCAGACCTCTTCTTCCAAGATAAAACTGCTCATCAACGGAATTGATCTTAAGATCAAGCTCACTCGCAACAAGGACTCATTCTGTCTCATCAGCGGGGATGCGGACCAGTACAAGCTGGACATACTGTCAGCAAGTCTGTTTGTAAAGAGGGTGAAAGTGTCCCCGAGCGTCAGATTAGCTCACGCCGACGCTTTGCAAATATCAAACGCCAAGTACGCTGTGGAAAGAGTAGCTCTGAAGGTATTCAGCATCCCTGCCGGTACCCGATTAACTCAGCAGCAGAATTTATTTCTGGGACAACTACCCAAGCTTATCATCATCGGATTTGTGGACAATACAGCTTTTAGCGGCGTCTACGCCTCAAATCCCTTCAATTTTAAGCACTACGGCATCAACTACGCTGCGCTGGTCCACGAGGGCACTGTGATTCCTGCACAACCCTACACACCCAGTTTTATAGCCTCCAACTACATCAGGGAATATCAGGGGCTGGTTTCGATAACAGGGAAGCACCTACGGGACTGTGGGGTAGCCGTGTCAAGAGAAGGCTATGGGGCTGGATACACACTGTTCGCATTTGACTTGACTCCCGACATGGAATACGGCGATCACTACAACCTGGTCAAAAACGGCAATCTAAAAGCTGAAATACGATTTAGTAATCCGCTACCTGCGAATGTGAACATGGTCGTATTCTCGGTATTTGACAGCATCATTCAGATCAACCACGCCAGACAGATTTTGTTTGACTATCTTTAAAACGTTTGTGAAATGGACACTGTGCAAATACGTGACTTCTTAAGCAGACATAAATACGCTAAGAAATACTTTTTAGGTGTTTTCCCTAGCGATGGGTTACCAGGCGAAATAGGGCCGGAAAGACCACGCACCCTAGTCTTTAACACAGATCCTCATTACAAGGGTGGAACACACTGGGCGGCCGTGTTTATAGATAGTGACAAGGTTACAGTGTTTGACAGTACAGCCGAGTTCCCCGAACACAGTATCTATACACAGGCCATATTCAAGTTTGTGAAAAAAGCAGCAGGGAGGGTTGAGTATAACAAGCTAAGGGTCCAGGATTCGTTAGCCATCACATGCGGGGAACACTGTATTTATTTTAGCAGTAAAATGTCGGAGGGTGTGGCGTTTAGAAATTTCTTAAATCTATATTCGAGTGACCTTGTTAACAATGACAGTATAGTTGTGAAATATGTAAAAGAAAACACAAGGGCCACGGTCAGACCTGTGAAAACAGAATATAGCGTTTGTCAAAATTGTAAGGGCATGTAACGTGTGTATGTTTAATGATGAACATTTAAAATAAAGACATTTTTAAAACAAGCATTCAGACTCTGCATTTCTATGCTTACACATGCACCATAATTAAAATGTTTTAAAAGACGAGTGAGATGGGTTGAAAAATTATAAAAGTGTTTATTACAAACAGGTATGTAGGGTGCGCATTACAATGACAGCCATTACTAGAGAAATATATGAAGAAAAATCAGACACGGTTATACACGTAGTAGGCACATTTATTCAAAAAGTCTGTAGAAACATTAAGGATTAATCCACGTATGGGCTGTGGGCAGTGTCCTTTTTCTCGGTACAGCCGTCGCAGGCGGGGTGCCCCAAGAGGGGGATAGTCGTGGGGCGTCAGAGGTGGCTGGCGATGGAGGGAAGGGTGCCTTCAAACTTTCAAGCATACGGCGGTGATCGTTATTACCCACGAGTGTGGAAGGGATGTTGAGTTCAGCGGCGGCGCGCAGAAACTGATCCCAACCTCTAGGAGTATTTTGCTGCGTTAGGGTTTTGGGGTGCGTGAGACCTTTGACTAGATCGTACATGTGTGAGCCAACAACCGGCTGCCCCCTGTAGAGAAATTCACCGTGTTCATTCCACGCTGTTAGGTCTTTAGAAGCAGCAAGTTTACTCATCAACATTTGCGCTGCCCCCCTGTGCCTCTGACTTATATTTTTTAGGAGATCGTCAACAAAGATATCCGGGTCGGGGCCTGGGCCGGCTGCGGCTGTAGGGGTTGCGGAGCAGGCGCCGGCGTTGCTGGCTGTTCAGAGTCCGGGGCATATAGAGTTAGCTTATTTATTTCAGTATCCCACTGCTTGTAGTATTTTAGAAAGTTTTTAAGGGTGTTGGTGTAAAGGTTAGCTTTGTCGTACGGGTTTAGATCCTTACGGTTCAAAATGTCTTTAATTTCAGCATCCAGTCGTAGAGTCTCATTTCGCCGTATATCCCAGGCATTGTCCGCAGAAGAGCCCAGCTGCTCCAACTGTTGTCTAGGAACCAAATACATCTTTGCGGCATGCTCCATCACCGTCCTGAGAGGAGGCTTGTAATTATGGGTATAGCTATGCCCAACAATGAGCCTATGAAACCCCCAGACTGTTTCACCAGTTTCTTCTTGGTAATAAGCGAGGCCCTTTTATTACTGAGCTTCTTGATAAGATGTAGCTTCTTCTTCAACACCTGTAACTGGCTCTTTGATATAGGGACGTTACCTTTTAGGGTGTTTAGGGCTATTTCTGAAATGGCCGCCACTAAATCATCACAAGCAGCGCAGAGGATGGCCTTTCTGTGCTGGGGACTGGCATTAACCAGCATTTTCAGGAGAGCTAAATTGCGGCGTAGGCGGTCAGACATGGTCAACACAGGGTGTTATAAGGGCAGGACTACAAATGTCTCTAAAGGTCTTCAGCGCGGCTTTTTATAGGCTCGGGACTTGGTCTTTGGTGTGTAAGCGACTGGGAGATCAGGGGGAAAAATATCAGCCCTCAGTCTGTAGTCTTCTAGAGTGTTATTTTTAAGTCGACCAACAGGTAGCCGTGGGGTTTTGCTGTAGCGTCGTTAAAGGCCTCCATGAAGAAGTGTGTGTTTCCCAGGTACATCTGTTTAGCTATGACGGATATTTGCTGTTTGTCACGGGGATTTTTAAATAAAACAAGGTATGAGGCGTTGAGTGCTATAGAGCGGCTGTTCTTACCCTTGTAAAACAAGTTCTGCACAATGTAGCATATGCTTAGATTGCGATGGTGTGAATATTGAGTAAAAGCTCGCTCTAACTCAGGATGATCCCCACCTTCACGCATAAGGTCATCGAGAATTACCATGTTTACAAGGGTCGGTGGCAGCAGCTCATCGTCGTTGAGGTTATCAGGTATACCTTCTATAAATCTGATATGCGGAAAGCTGCGGGACAGTTCGGTATAAAGATCTTTCCAGCACGAATAAAGCCACACAATGTTATTAGGTGTTTGGGATAAAGCCCCGGCAGCATTTTCTAAGAGCTTTTTTATAAAGTAGCTTTTACCGCAGTTTAAGGGCCCTGCTAACACGCAGGAGAACAGGTGCTGTAATCTGGTGTCCATAGTGCGGTGGTGACCTCTCTAATGCACCTAATAACCGTACGGCAGTGTTTTATAGTCCGTAGTCAGGACCCTTTTGTCAAAGACAACGGGTAAGGTTTTATGTAGGGCCTGGGTTGTAATTTCCCACTTCTTTTTGGATCTGACTATGCAGGGCTGATTCACAACTATGGTTTTATCATTTTCACGATCGTCTGATGCAGAGTATTCGTGCACCAGATCCTTCAGACTGTCAAAATTGATTTTTAGGGTGTTGTTGACATTTAATGTTATACCTTTGACCTTCATGCACACCTTGTTGTTGTTTGTTTTGTACGCATACGTCTTAAGTCTGGGGGACGTAAATTCTGTTATATGCTCATCTTTATCGAGTTCGCTGGTCAAATTACCTAGGTAATCCCCAAGAGGAGGGTCTTCATCCCCCGGTTTACTCAGAAAAATCACAGAGTCGGTATCGTGATACAAACAGTGGTCCTGGAGTTAATCCATAACCCCGTAAAGCTCTAGACGGGCGTGGGCTGTCGTGAAGCAGGCTATGAAGATGTTTATGTTGTTACACGTTGTGGGGTATTCTTTTGTGTATTTCCAACACACAGCCGCGGTATCGTCATCGATAAACTCGCAGCTGGACACCTCGTAACAAGGGGCAAAAGGTACTTAAACAGTTCGTCAGGATCTGTTATTAAGGTTGCATTCGACATGTTTGTACGCTGTGCGAATTTTCCCCATAAGGAGTTGAGGCAGAGTTTGGCTAACTGGCGGCGGGCTGGGTTGACCTCTATCAAATGGGGTCGTAAACGTATACCCTCGTGAGTGTGGTAGTCATCAATGTATTTTTGCTTTGCATCTTGACTAGTACACCATTCGGGATATCCTGAGGCCTCCTGTTTGTCTCTGAGAAACAAATTAATGTAGCGTGAAAAGAGGCGTTTCGTGGTCCTCTTAAAAATGCCACACCTCGTGTACTCTCCCGAGTCTGTAGCCTTTCTCTAAGGCAGCTTGGACCTTGATGCTACACCAGGTCCCGGTGAGCATCCTTTGTTCTTCAGTGTGTCTACAACCACCAACCTCTTTAAACACTGCGCATGTTCGACAGAGGGGGAACATCAGCTTACCATCGACTCTGTATGGTAACACAGGGAAGTAAAGATGCCTTGGCGGATAGATTTCGCATTTGACTAGCCCAAAGTATTCAGAAAGGGGCTTAAAGTCTCTATATATGATGGTGGGGTGCCCTAAGGGGTATACCTTCATTTTGTTCACAAATGGGTACAGACTGGTGAAATCATAGTAGTGTATTTTTTCACCCTCAGCAGCGGCCCTGTACAGTTGTATGGCATTTGTACGACCCCCGAATAAGGCATCGCGGGGCTCCAGAGGTTGTGGTAAATCACGACTCTGAAGGAAAGAGCAGAGCTCAGTGTCGGTTCTTAGCATATCTAACCACTCATGCTCCCAAAGGACCCTCAGAGCAAAGCCACATTTTTCAACATACTGGGCCTTCATCAGAGTACGTCTGTGTAAGTGTTCAAAGTTGGCACCCAGCAATTTGTTAAACTCGTGGGGCTTGTAACAATGGGGGCAGCCGTGGTAAAAGCAGCCGTTGTATTCAAAGGCTGTCGGCATTCCCTTAATTACGGCGTACCCATCCAGGTTATAGGGGCCCAGGCGGTATTCGCCCCCCTGTAAGGCGTGTTGAATATGTATGTCTTCCTTCTCAGACACATACATAAGCCATTGGATAGAGGGGGTTGAATAACGTTTCTGTTTACCGTTATAGAGGTCTGGCGGCACTAGAGCGATACTTTTTGGTCTTAAAAACATGTGTTTGTAGATGGACATACACATGGAGGCCAAAGTGATGTTTTGAAAAGGGTCTATGTATTCGACCGTCTTTGTCATTTCAGGGGTCTTGGGTTTCAAAGCCCTGACTTTCTTAGTCATCTCCACCACAACGTCTCTGAAGAGGTTGCAGGCTTGTCGTAGGATCATTACATCCGCCTGACAATAAGCCTTCAACTCGGTTTGAAAATGAAACTCCTTTTCAAGGTTTTCAGAGTACCATTGCAGAAAGCTCTCTTTCTCGGCAGGCATCATATATTGAACCCCGTAGCTGTCCGGAGGCGGCATGGGCCCCACATAATCCTGGTTCGCCCAGGTATAAAAAAAGTGTGGAAAATAACCTTTACACCCTGGGAAACCAAAGGCTTTTGGCAGCTTACTCAATTTCATGGGCAGGAAATTCAGGGTATCTATGAATCTTATTTGTAACTGCCCAGCCGTTAGCAACATCAGCTTGGAACCCTGAGTGATGAGTTCTACTTGTACCTTTTCACGAATCAGATTTTGTCAAATAAAGAATGAGTCGTATGCTTTTGAGTTATGGGCCAGCATGGTATACCCTTTGAATTTGGTTTGAATGAAAGTGTTAAGGAAATCACCAACGCACGTTCGCCCTTCAAACTCCCAGCTGTCGTCGGAAGTTAGATGGTGGGCGTAAATATAGTTTGGTTGGTGTACCCCCGTCTCTTGTGTGCACTCTATATCGAACACTATGTAGGCTTCGGTTTTGGTCTGGGGTCTGCCTTTAACCATGTAGCAATGGTGCTTTGTTCCTGCCCTAAAAGGCGTGTGACACCTTGGGCATTTCAAGCCTTTCCATTTGTGGTCTTGAGCCACGTACCGACCACACTCAAAGCAATCCATTTTAGGGACGCATTTAACAGCTTTGTTGTGTATACTCAAGCAGTCTTGCGAGCGACAAAACATCTTAAAGGTGCGACACCGCACCTTCAGGGCGGCGTCTACGATGCAACCGTCCCTCTGACACATCTTACAACGCATTTCACACTGATGATGTGCCTTAGTGTTGTATATGTGGTCGCAATATGTGCACACGTACTTGACTCCCAGAAAACCTTTAAGGTTCAAGATACCATAAAAGTGGTTTTTGTGGTGACGGACATATACGATCTTGTTTCTCACACGTTCCCTGGTTGTAAAGTACTTCCAAGAACCGTTGTGATAAAGAACTTTCACCGTAACGGCGAAATAGTTCTCAAAAAGACCTATGTCGCCAAAGCCGACCATGCGGTCTGGAGGTATTTCAAGAACCTCATGGGCTTCAGCAGCTCTAGACATGATGACAGCGTCGGGGGTGTTGTGCCCCATTAGCAACCCCACGATACTGGCCGCCAGACACGTGTTGACTGCGTCGTTGTTAAAGTTGAGCAGCCAACGTTGTTTCTTACCAATTATTTTGCTGTATAGCACGCTCTTTAAAGGCCTGGAAACACCCCCCTCACGACCCCGTACAATGAGGGCTATGACTCTAAAAGTGCCATAGGCGACTAGTTCAGCCTTACTCTGTAAAAGCCTCAAGAGGTTTTCTAAAAATTCCACGGCGTCAAACACAGCGCGGGACTTTCGCTTGGTGAACAAAGGGCTGTCAAAACCCTGCCCCTGGAAGCGTAGTTGGAAAAAATCATTAGGACCCACATCGCGTAACAACCTTTCTATGAGTGTTTGCACAGCCTGATGTATGGCTAAAACCCCGTGATCGGAGGACCTTATTTGGTGAAGGTTAGGAAACCTAAACTCCTCGTAGTGTTCTGTAGCGTTAAACCTCTCTACAGTATGACTGTAGCTTCTAACGCTCTCTAAAAAGACTACCTCTGAATCCTCATCTTGAGGAATTTGACTTCCTGGGGTGCTCGCTGGTGTATCATTTTGGGGGTCCTGGCTTAGCACGGTCTCGGGGTGTCTTTTAAGCCTCCGTGTAGCGCATATTCTGGCTTTCTTGAGTTTACTTATTAAAAGCCTGCGCTGCTTAGCGCTATTAGCCCACTTTTGTTTTTTACGGGACCAGTCTTTTCGAGGCAACCTCCCCCCGCCTATCTGAACAGTATGGTTTGTACGTGTGTGCGATGTACTCATGGATGCCTCTGCTACAGACCCACCCCCGGTCCTTCTATGTGTTCCTGGTGTTGGAGTAGCGCCTCTCTATCGCCCGAACCCTTCAAACGCCCTCCCCTTGGGGTGTTCTCTCCTGAACTTGTGTGTTGGATGTTGGCTGGTACTGTTGCATGTGCTTCATGCACCGTTCGTGAAACTGTATGACTCTGTTTGAGGGGCTCTATGTACTTTTTACGTCTGAGCAAGCGTAAAAAGCGCAGGGACTTGGTCAGTATACTATGGACCTTACAGCTATATTTTGATTTATGTGTGCTTTTAGTAATACCAGGGGCACATGGGGTCTTTAGGGGACGACGTAGGCCTAGTCACGCAGGTATACCCCATATGTCTGACACAGTTGTTTGACACGTTTGGAGGATCACCCTTTTACACATGTCAACCATTTGCAGTATCTTTCGCTGCGCCTCCATCTTGACCATGTCCTCGCTACCACCAAGCCCAGTTTTAAGGCTGCCGCGTTCGCTTGGCGTTTTAGCTTTCTGACCGCCAGCTGTATATCTTTCACATGCCCCCCTAGTACATCTTTTGGGTTTACAGAATCGTATTGCGGCGGATTAGGAATGAACACCCCTTTGGGTTGTATAACGCCCTCTCTCACACCAACCGTCGCAACACCGCTCTGTAAAGGAGGGCCCGGGGGGATCATAGAAAGAGGGTCCCAGATCGAACACCCTGGGGCTGTAGGGGAAGGGGCCTCACTAAATGACACCTCCAAACTCCCATCTGGAATATCGCTCCCTGCCGTGCTGTTATCGGCGTATAATGATGGGGGTGATGCGGGGCTTACACTGGACGCTGGGATGGTTGGGTCGTACGCTCCTGGCGGGGGGATAGGGGACATGGGGCAAAGGGAGTGTAAATGACGGTCAAAATAATCGAGGGTCCTAGCGGTGAAGGAATTGCCGGTGATGGGGTCGGGTGAATGTGTAACAGGTGTGAGCAAATCCCCTTTGTGCGTGTTAGAAGGCCCATCGTGCGCTGCTTCTGAGGGTCTATCAAGGCTGTCTACCAACCCTGTCAGTGCCTTGAGACACACCATGCCGGTGATATAAGGTGCTCCTAAGGGTTGAGCATTTTCAGGCGTTGGGTTCCTAAACCCATCAGGAATGATTATAGAAGGTTTTGGGGGCTGATATAGGGGGAGCTCCTCTACCGTTGCCGCTAGTTTATTTGAAACTACAGAGGGCTTTAGAGGATGGGAAGGGTCCTGCGGTGTAATGGGGTTGATTAAGAACACATCCGCTGTTTCTACTTGCAACGTAGGGGGCCCCTGCTTCTTCTTAAGATACTTTCTCGAGAGGCGGTTGACTTTAGGGGTTTGGGGCTGTAACAGCGCTTCTGCAACCGGCGTCACAGTCTTTGAACCCTTAGAGAGCGTGGGGGTATAGGATTCATTCCCCGGCTTAGCAACATTTTTTAATGATAGATCTAAAGGAGTAGTTTGGGGCTCCGGGACCACCTGTTTCTTCTTGAGGCCTAAAGGCGCTGCTTGGGACTCAGGGACTCCCTGTTTCTTCTTGAGGTCTAAAGGGGGTGTTTGGGGCTCAGGGACCCCCTGTTTCTTCTTGGGGTCTAAAGGGGCTGCTTGGGACACCGAGTCCATCTGCTTCTTCTTAAGGGCGGGTTTGTTCGAGATGAGATTCCCTTTTGAGGCATTGTGGTGGTTCATCATTTTAGCGGATGGCTTGAGACGGCATTTCATATCTGTACGGGTTCTCTGTTGGATGTGTGAATAATAAGAGCACAATTGGTCCTGGCGTACACGCCTACTCACACCTTTTGCTGTAGGCACTGTGTTCTGGACTGTCTCTGTGATGTCGCTTAACGGTGTTGTAGACCTCTTAGCCTTACACGAATCTTCTCCAGAGAGCTTATGTGCAGCGCCTAGAATGTAAACATAAAAATATATATATATTAGAAAAAAAATAAGGAACCACAGACATCCCACCTCCACTTTATACATCCGGTACTACATGTTGCAGGCCCTTTCTGCTTAAGAGAATAAAACCCAGAGAGTTCTTTTTTTCTTTTTTGGCACCCTTTTGTGAAAAACACACCTGTTAGAGGTCTTTTCCCCGCAACTTTCTTTGTCACCGATCCCTTTCTAGATGTTGAAGCTTTCCTCTTTAGCGTTCTTTCTTGTGTTTGCGACTCTGCAGCCTCTTGCACATCCCCGCCGCCCGTGCATGACACCGTGGATCCTGTAAAGAAAACAATAATCTCAATTGTAGTAGTATAAACCATGCCTTAGCAGGCCCCTCTGAGGAGCTCTCCTATAGTTCACATCTGTGGTTTTTGGGCCTAGGCCCTTCCAAGTCTTAGACAGTTTAAAGAACACAGGCATTTTTTTTATTTATTTACCTGTACGAACTGTGTTATCCTGCACACTCAAAGACGCGCCTTGAACCTTCATGTATCATTCAAAGCCGTCAATATCTAGTTGCTGTCCGGCGTCATAACCTAAAAAATCGCACATACATGAGAGCACCATTAGAAAAGCAGTTTCTGAGACACCATTGTTCAAAAACTACCCAGAACTATACAACTCTAAATACATATACCTGGCTGCAGTGCGCTCATTTCTTCATCGGTGATAGTTAATTCCGGGAGGTCCTGTGGCGGTGTTAAATAAAAAAAAAACAACGTTTTTAAAACTAGAGCTCATAAACAAGGCATTACCGTTTTGTTACATTCACCTTAGAAAACGTAAATACATATTACATAGAGACACGCATCCTTACACAGGGTATACGTAAAACAACGTCTAGGAAAATGTTACATAGACCCTAGACCCGCAGACTGTAGACAACACCTGTCAGACATCCTAGTTAAAGTTTTGGGAAAGCACATACTCAGAAGTGAAAACAACACCCTGTATTGACGTTTACTTTTTTAATAAGAAACCATAGATCCTACCCATAAACCCCAGCCGTTTGTACACCGATAATCAGGGCTTTAAGTGGGACAAAAAAACTGGGGGTGCTCTAAAAGGGGCGTGGCAAATTTCTTAAAGGGGTGTGGCCTATCCGAGTAGGGGCGTGGTCTAAATCAAGATAACTAGCATTGTGTGCTTAAGAAAATCATGAAGTCGCATCCAGCAAAGGATAATAAAATAGGCAAAAAGGTATATTTATTAAGTATAAGCCATAAAATACCAAACACTTTAAAAAACAAGTACAAAATATTTACATTACTTAGAAATCTATTGCAGGATTTCCCAAAACCCTTGAAGATATTCACTGTGTCTATTTTGCTGGGGTTTCTCACAACAATTTTCTTCAGCAGACCTTCTACCTTTTGCCAGCCAACTCTTTACATACAGCTTTGCGTCAAATGTTTCAAATGGAGGACCATTGAGTTTTACCCATAAGCATGAAGAAATGGTCTCTACAAGAAGAGAGGCCCTTGTTGGACAAGCAATTAAGTTCATTGAGCTGAAACCTCTCTCGCAATCCGCATTACTTGCAAACTACTAACTTTTTTAATGCTTCAGGGGTTTTCTTTCCACCAAAATCTTTGAAAAGTCTAAAAGCTTGGATAGTATCTCTTGCTGGCAGCTGAAACTCTGAACACAGTTTCTGGATATCTGTTTCACCATAAAGAATGCATTCATCACCAGAAGGCAAGTTGCCTGCATCTAGCACACTGAAGCTGGCTATAAGTTCTTTCTCAGAATCCAGGGGCACATCGTTTATTGATATTTACAGACAGACTTTGGTAAAACTGATTTTGATTAAGGGCAACAGAGTTACTTCTACCATGGAAAAGAGGAACATTCTTGAATTTGCCCTCGTCAACTGCTCTCTGAGCCGCAGAAGCAAACTCCCCTGGTGAGTCCTTCATTGCTCTAAATATACATACTTGACTAAGCAAAAGTCTGTGGGCATTAACAATTGTAATGTCCCTCCTCTGTAAGGAGAGTGATAAGTCTTTGAGCTCTTGAAGTGCATCACACATTACCCCCAAATCTCTGATAAAAGAATAGGATGTAAGCTTCTTCAAGAGACCTTCATACTTACTCCGGTCTCTTATGGGTCAGGATGGGTCTTTAGAAGCATTCTCAAAATGTTTGCACAAGACAGGGAAGCAGTTCCAAACAGCTTTCACAGATCTGTAACTGGATGCTACCCATCTAGTATCAAGCATTTTCCCTATCTTCTGAAGCTGTACACATAGCTCGCTGGCGGCCAGATTTAGCTCTCTCTGGTTTTTTGGTGACATGCTGTATGTGGCATACAATGAGTCCATGAAAATCTTGAAGTGATTGACCCCGGCAACCTCATCAACTGTATCTGCCACAGCAAGTTCTAGTCTGTGAGCCAAACAGTGCCATGTCAGTACAAGATTTGGAAATTCTGATTTCAGCAATGCTACTACTCCTCCTTTTTTACCAAACATTACTGCTGCTCCATCTGAACATACTGCAATCAAGATATCATGTAGCAGACCTTTTACTCTCCCACCCTTCTGCTTCGCACAACTGCATAAAATAATGACTATCCCAGGGCACTTCCATCCTTCTGCTTCGCTTCATAGAATATTAGCAAAAAATAAATATGGATATATACAGACAAAAAATTGATTCAAATGGTGGCTTTTACACCACATATTTACTGCAAATTGTTGCAAAAGTGGGATCTAAATATAGCATTTTAAAGCACAAGTGTGAAGAAAAATTACAAACATATCAAAAATGTGCCCAATCCTCTAACTGGTCTGCTTGCAAAATAACCCCCAAGCCAAGCACACACAGCCAATGGAAACAGGCCCTCTAAGTGTTTTCTACACAGTTGTCAGCCCTTCTCACCAGCGTTGTTATATTTAGAAGGGGGCACTGCCAGCAGTTCTTCGCAGGCTGCTATATTTTAATGTGCCAGCACTTCTCACTTTCCCTCATTGTGGCCTTGTCTGTCAGTCAGTCTCTCTCCCTGAGTCAGTCAGTCAATCTCTCTCCCTCAGTCAGTCTCTCTCTCTCTCTGTCAGTCTCTCTCTCTGTCAGTCTCTTTCTCTCTCTGTCAGTCTCTCCCTCTCTCTGTCAGCCTCTCTCTCTCTCTGTCAGTCTCTCTCTCTGTCAGTCTCTCTCTCTCTCTTTGTCAGACTCTCCCTCTCAGTCAGACTCTCTCTGTCAGTCTCTCTCATAGTCAGTCAGTCAGTCTCTCTCTTTAAATAGCAGTATTTCTCTACTATAAACAGACACGCAACAGAACCTAAAAATAGATTTTTAGATCGAACTACGGCGATATATACACATAACTGACATGGATCGCCTGGTTACAGGGCTTTTAGTGGGATGAAAAACCTGGGGGTTCTCTCAAAGGGCCATGACCAATAAAATTAAGGGCATGGCTTAAAAACATATAAACAAAAATCTGTGCTTAGCATAGTGTGCCACCCTACTGGTATGTTGCTGTTTGTCATTGGATCCAGATATATCAGATACAACCAGTAACATTATACCTGCAACAAGTCAGGACTATTGGCTTTGCCAATAGTTGGTAGTTGCATAAGATAAATAAGCAACAACTATGGCTTTGTTGTATATAAATTATAATATTGAAAATGCTTCAGTTCTGAAAAGATGAGACTGTGAAAGAACTAAAACCAGTCTATTTGAAATTACATCAAAATCTTTGAGCAATGATGCTGCTACTGAGATGAGATTTTTTTGTTCACCCTGAGGGCGAAAATGGAGACCCCAATAGTTAGTTGCATAAGATAAATAAGCAACAACTATGGCTTTGTTGTATATAATATATAACATTGAAAATGCTTCAGTTCTGAAATGATGAAACTGTGAAAGAACTTAAACGAGCCAATTTGGAATTACATCAAAGGCTTTGTGCTGCTGTTGAGTTGAGATTTATCTAAGGGCGAAAATGGAGACCCAAGTGGTTGTTAGTTGCATAAGATAAATAAGCAAAAACTATGGCTTTATTTTATATAATATTGAAAATGCTTCAGGTCTGAAATGATGAGACTGAAAGAATGTCTATTTGAACTGACAAAGGCTTTCTGAGCAGGCAAAAATGGAGCCCCCGATAGCTACCCGTCTCAGCACCTGCTTTGAAGCACCTGGCCCACTAAAAGCCCTGCCTGTTAACTCCGGGAGAACAAACTCGCATAAAAAGTAAATTTAAGCTGATGATTAACTCACAATTGGTCACAGAATGCGGCAACAGCGCCATCTACTGTCGCATTCACTTAAATTAATATGCAAAACCACTCGCAATAAATAAAGGCAGATAAAGAAAGGCAGCAACTTGCAGAGGGGTCCGTCTGGTTCGGCTTTACTATATTGACTTGAGATATCTACTTACTCCTGAATTGTGGGGAACCAGTGGCGCTCAATATTTGCCTTGATTTCCCTTCGGAGGGCTGTTCAATCTTTTCTACGCATACGCAGTGCTTTCTATGAGGGTGCATTACCACCGCATATATAAATCAATAAACAGAACAAGTCAGCATTGGCAGTGAGAGTGTTTTGGAAAAGATGAATGGCGCTTTGCGGCGGAATGAGAAAGCTGCGGGGAAGGGGATTAAAAAAACGGCAATTAAAATACTCACGTTGCAGGCTTGCAGGCTGGGAGGGCAAGTCTTGTGTGGCTTCAGAAGGATCCTGGCTGAGGCAGCTCTGATCCGGAGGCAGGGTCCCGACGGTGCTGGTAGGGCTGGGGAGGCATCACAAAGGTAAGTTTCCTTTTCACTGCTGCTGGATTCTGTTGTAGACCCTCGTCCCTCGCTTGCTTTAAGGCAGAGCAGGGTCACACTGGTTGCTGGAGAAATCTTGCTGCAGGCCGTAAAAGCAGGGTCGTGCCGGTTCTAACTAGCTGTTGTTGTGCCGATGGCTGGCACGATGACGTAGGTGGCGCTGCGTGTTCAAAGAGAAGGGAAATCCCGAGAGAAAGTGTCTCTCGTCAAAGGATTTCCCTTCCTGCTACAATGACGTCACGCCTGAAGCAGTGCGTGCGCATGCTCACCCGAAACACCAACAAAAACCGGGATGTCTGGTCACCCTACCTTTGACCTTTGAGGCCCGAAAATAGAGCCCCCTAGAGACCCGTTTCGAGGCCCCCCCAAAAAAACTGGGGGTGCTCAGACCCCCACAGACCCCCCCACTTAAAGCCCTGCCGATAATCTATTCAGCGGACTGTGCATGCTGTTCTTTACACGCCTTTAATAAACACGGTTCTATGTTAGGATATTAACTTATAAACTGTAAGTAACAAAAGGATATCTCCTAGGAAAAAAAACAGTCACAATGTACCCACAACTACATTAATGCGCAACGTGGGCTACCGTGTACAAATTCTGTGCATCACACATATAGGCATAATTGGTGTTTGCAAGTTGCTTGACAACCGCTGGTTTTAAAAACATATAGAGCCGTTCCTAAACTGTGTGGCATTCACTCATGCGCACCCTTGTAAATGCTTTTATATTTATTTATTTATTATTTCCCTACTTGAAAATTGCTAGCCATGTTGCATAACAGTTGTTTAAAAAGGAGGGATGGATGGGGCATGCAAAAGCTTGAGAAACACCCCCCATGTGCCGCATCCTGTGATTCTGTGCAAATACCTTAATCTCCCCATACACACCTAAAATGATTGTGTGCTTGTGCATTGTAACCAGTGCTCATGTAAAAGCGCTCCAAACCCCAGGGTCGAGTTTGCGCTATATAAAAACAGCAAATCCTCAAAGCCACAGGGACACTGCTAATCAATACCTGCAGCTGGAAATACTTTTTTTTTTTTCTTCTGGGCATACCCCCACAATATCCCCTGAGGAATCCTTGCTGGGAGCTTCCTCTTCATGTTTGCGGTAGAAGGGCCAGGCCCTCAGTGATGTCAGGGGAGTCCCTGGTGACATCACGGAAGGGGCGGGTGCTTCCACCTCAAACACGAAGGGGAATCTCCCTGCTCCCCTTCCTCCGCCGCCATCGGGATCCACGTGGGATCCAAGGAAATGCCATCCGCCCCCGGCCCCCAGAGCAGTGCCTTAGGTAAGCGGGCTCTGTGGGGCCGGGGGCCTCGAGCCCCAGGGCCTCCCATTGCCCCACAGAGCCATCCCGCCGAGCACCAGCCCCAGCCATATGATCCCCAGAGCAGCGCCTTCCACACGCGTGCTCTGGGGGCTTCTATTTTAAAAAAAGGGGCCTCGCGACCCACACCGCCTCAAGACCCAATGCCCCCCTTCGCCCCAGCACCTCACATAGCACCGGAGCCCGTACGGATCTCAGAGGGCTCTGGTGCTGCCCCCAGCATGTTTGCGCCCATACCAGGACCGCCAACACACAATCAACAACCCCCGGAGCAACGCATGGCTGAGCATACTCTGGGGGTGGAATGGGCCTCCCGTCCAGATGGGGCCCCGTGGCTAGGGCCTCACACACGCCACACCCCCGAATACCGCAGCCTGCAGCGTGCTCTGGGGCCTGAAAATTCATTGACGGGGTCAACGGGCCCCTGGGGGACGCCTCGGCAATTGCTCCCACCACCCCAAAATCCCACCCTACCCGCAACGGACTCGGCAAACATAATTTAAAAAAAAAATGCTTGGGGACTCATTCCACCATTCCCTGGACAACGGCGCAGCTAGCCCCAGCATGTTCGGACCGTAGGCCCACACCCAACCATGCCGCATACACCACAACCTGGGGCTCCGCAGGGAACACAGCTGTCTCTGGGTTGTGGTAACTTCAACTTTTGGCAGCAGGGCCCACAACAGATACGGCCGCACATGCCCCCAGAGCACCGCATGGAACACCGCGGTCTCTGGGGGCCTAATTTAAAAATCCGGGGGGGGGGGGGCCTCGACCCCAGATAGAACAACGTCGTACAGGCCACCAACCCAGAGTCCCAGCACTTGGGATTCGTACTCTGGGGCCCTTATTTTAAAATCCCTTGGGGCGTTGAGCCTCACACCAACCTTTGCAACATATGCCACCCAGAGCACAGCACGGAGCCCTGTGGACTCTGGGGTGCCTAATTTTAAAATCCTTTGGGGACACAGCTCCCCACACTATAACGGGCCTCACCAACCCCACAGCGCCGCAGGGCCCTCAGAGGAACCTGGGGTTACAGCCAGAGTTTATGGGGTCCCACCATTGTCCCTTCCAACCTTTGGACCCGGCCCCATGGTTGACTTGCTACAGTTTTGGACCTCTAACATAAACACCTGGACAACTAGCAGCAGATGACGCAGCCTGAGACAGTTCACCAACAGCATAGCCATTGGGTGAGTACAAAACTGTGTTATTTATTTATTTTTTATTTGTAATTGCTTAATTTTGTTTTGCGTGCTCTGGAACCAGTAAAATGTTTTCTAGGCGCTGTAAAATATATGGTTACCTCTGCATGTACCCTGCTAAGGTCTCTAGCATTATGCACCTTAAATACACACCCCTGCAACCTCTGCGCCACCCCAACACTCCAGCCGTATTAACATTAAATGCTTGCACACATAGCACTAAACTCCCTGCTTCAGAAACACCATTATTCACTTCAAATACAATCCATAGGTGTTTTAAACACCCTTTAAAACCTTAAGTTGCAAGCATTTACCCCCCCCCCCTCATAGCTTCTAGCATTACCCCTATTAAATGTACCCATCATGGTAAAATGTTTCTATAAACTGCATAATCTTAAGGTTACAACCCTGCGCCACAAACAAAACCAGCCTTTATTCACATTACATACATGCCCACTTGACGCTTTGCGCCTTTTAAAAAACTTAAAATTACAGCCGCATTTCACCTCCAACCTTATTCACATTAGGTACCAGCCCACAACACTTTAAACATTTATTTAAAACATTACAAACACAGTCCTACATGGCGTTAAACCCCTTTTTAATGCAAGCTTGTTCACATTAAATGCATCCCCCTATACTTTAAATAACCCCCCCATAAGCCTGTCACAATGTACACCCTTATTTATTTACCTCCATTAACGTGTAGCAGGCAGCATCAATCTGTGAGAAGTTGCTCTGATCCATTGTGGCCTTAAGTTTCTGATGCAAGTCTGTGCAGCAAACAGTCCAAACACGGCGCTCCAAAAGGGTTTTTAAATGTCTGTTTCTGCTGACCCCTAAAGTACACTTTTTATACTTGTCCTGGTATGCTAATTAGAAGACCCCACACTTTATGGGGGGTGGGCGGGCTTAGAACCAGGTAGTGGTGGTCTTTGGAGGGCACGTTTTCACAGTTACATCATGCCCGAGCATTGTCGTAAGGAGTTAGGCCCAGGGAATGTGTTTGTAGGTCTTGCTGAGTCAGCACAACCCTGGATGCTGAGACTGCTAGCTTTATCTCCTGCATCATGTTTTCCTGCAGTGTTTTTTCCTGCCCCGTGTTATTAGGTTTCCGATTCTCCTGGGGAAGTTTGGGACCCAAGTCTGTTGTCCCTTTATCATTTTAACATCTGCCCGAGCCCTGCCTGGAAAGCTAGAAGCAACTTCTTTGTTTGAAGTTTTTTGCCTTCGCAGCACTGGCTTGCCACACATACATCATGTCCCCAAACTTTCTGCGCCCGACCTGTCACTTTTAAGGACAGAAACATCCTGTAACTTTTAAGGACAAACGCTTCATGAGCCTCACACTGCCACCCGTGGGGGTGGGGAGGGGATTTGAGGCTGGCCTGCACATTCACAGCTCAGCATGCCCAAGCACCATCTGTCACAACACCGACGTCACAGTTTTAAAACATGCCCATGAAGACACTTTTGCGCACACCCCTAGGAACACATTTATTTTCCTTACATGACCCTGCTACCCTAACACTGCCTTCAAACCCTGCTCACACTCTGACACAAACCCTGTGCCACACCCCCAGCTCAGCTCCTGGTAGGGCTGCCACACATTCATCATGTCCCCAAACTTTTTGTGCACCAGCTTTTTGTGCACACAGACCTGTCACTTTTGGGGACACGCAGACCTGTCACTTTTGGGGACACACAGACCTGTCACTTTTGGGGACACGCATTGTGACGAAAGGTATCCAGATATACTAATCACAGTTTCTTTCCCATGCCTTTTCAAAGTTTCCGTCCCTCAGAGCGACGCTTTCCTCCTCTTCTTAGGGTGTCTCCTGCGTACACAGACACTCCCTCTTTATGCATCTGTGGCCTGCTCTCCCCTTCTTTCTCTTTCTCATACACTCTTTCTGCTTCTATGTATGGAGTTCATTCAACACTTTGTGCACAAACTACCTATCCTTCTCTATCTTCCTTTCTATCCTGTGCAGCTCCCCCATCTATTCACCATACCACATAATTCCACTACACACCACACAATTCCACCCCACACAATTCCACAACTAACAATCCCAAGCCAACCCACATAATTCCACACCACATCACATACATCCACTCCAAACCAAAACACATGGGTAAAAGCCATTGTCATTTACTACGCCAATAGCTCGAACTCTCACAAATGTGAGACCTATTGCATTGCAAATGCTTGTTCCTATTGCTGTCCCTGCTCTGCTCAGCCAAGCAGGTGACATCATGGAGTGTTGATGAGGGATTATGTGGCTGGATAGGCAGTTAGGGAGAGTGGGCAGAGTATGCTGCTCCTAGTGAGGTATTCTGCTAAGTAACTTTACCTTCAACCTTTTAACCTACGTGAATTGGCTATCTGACTCCTGCTTACCAAGAAGGTATTTTCAATTATAATCCACTTGCATTTTCATTTTCAGCTACCCATGAACTGATCATCATGGAAAATGTTCTTTCTCCATGATCAAGATTCATTAAGTTGCTGCCTTTCACATTTCACCAGTCTTTGGAGGCATTTTTCCTTTTCCTTTTCTCATGTTGGAAGGTAGAAGATCTTCTATCTCCTCCTTATAGACTGTAGATAGGATTACTGTAATGCATTGGAAAGCATCATACCTAGGTATAAATGCATCTTTACTATACACATTACAAATAGAGGTCCTGGTTGAATGGTATTTACGTTTTCAAACATTTCTAGCTGTATTTATCTATTTTTATTTTCTGCTCATTCTATCTGCATTTATCCATTTTTTGTTTTTCACTACAAACTTAACCTTAAACAAGTATATGTCCACATTTATTTAACTATTAAAAGTATTCCCACATTTGGATGTGTGATGGCTTTTAGTGATATAAGAAGTAATATACGATGTATTACTCATATGCAATATACCCATGCTTCCCTGAATTTTGCATCATATGTGTGAAGGATATAATCCCATTCCTCTTCTTAGAATGCATTACGTAACATCATGAAAGTCCAAGAGTGGAAACAGTGTCTGCAATGACCTAGAGAGAGGTGGCCACAATCAAATCTATCCAAGGGGTCGACCCATGTCTTTTTTTACGTTGTACTGAAAGGATTTCCGAAAAAGCAAGCCTAGCCCACATTTCCTAGAGGTTTGTGGCTGGTTTATAGGCAAGGATGATTCTGTGGGGCTGGCAGGCTAACTGCAACTGATTACCTTCTCCACCCATTCTTGCTTCAGTTTCTCCTATTATACTTGTGTAGGCGCATTTCCTGTAATATGACCACATCAGGGGGCTTGGCAGCTAGATTTTACAGCATCTTCTTGCATTTTTTATAATGTATCTTGGCATTCCTGTTAAATAAAATTAGATTCAGAGGAATTGGATGAATTGACGGTGACATTATTAACCATGGTTTGCCATAACAGAAGAATCAACTGTGGTAGCTAACAAAACACATGGACGTGGGGTTATTGGACTTCTTGACAACAAAGATTAATAATACTAGATAGCAACCTAATCCAGTTTTTGGCATTTCCCTCACTTAGTTCAGCCATACACCGCATCAAGACTCAAATGCACAACTAACTTCTCCTCCAACCGATTCTTTAGAGCCAGAATCTCTCAGTCATTAACTATGCCTCCGCCATATACCACCAGGAACTCTAAACTCGCTCGCCACGGACCAAACTCATGGACCATAAATTACCCAGAAAACCTGACCAGTAATGCTAAAAAGAACTTAAAGCACAGAACCTAAAAACAGCACCCAGAAACACTTATTGTTGACAACTACCACACCGCTACTAATGGCGAGACGAAAACTAACTTCATCTTTTACACAAACCGCCCAACTAAGTGGAAAAACACCTTCCTTCTTCATTTTCTAGTCACCAAGTCGGTTAATATTCTCTATGGCAAAAAAATCTCCACAACTGTCTCCCCTACCTTTAAAGGAGAACTGACAATTTCCATCTTCAAAACAGGAAACATTCTCATTCAGGCCTCGGACCCGCACCTCACCACTTTTGATCGGCACTTCCCAACGTTACTCTCCTCTATAACTCATCAGTGCCTTCAAACCCAATCTCCCTTACCGCCCCTCACCCTGACAAAAAACCCTGAACCGACCCAATCTCCCTCACCAGACGACCCACGATACAACTCATGGACATCCACCATCACTAACTATAATCTCACTACCCCTATCATCACACTCCGCCGGCAAACACCCACTACAATGACTGCAACCGATACCACCAGGGCCAGCAAACGCACACCCAGGAATCACCACAAGGCTGATCCCGAGACACCTACCCCTCCTGCCCACACCCTCTCTAGAGCCAACAGCACCAATAAACCCTTGGACACTGACCCCCCTCAAACCGCGGCACACTCAACCCCCCCTGACCCACCACCTCAGGCACAAACCACCCCCACTTCCAATCCTACTGCCAATCCCTTGGACACGGACTTCCCCCTAAACATAGCACACTCCCCTCCCTTGGACCCAAGACCCACTACACCTCGACCTAACCTCTTGACTAGAAGCAACAACAACACCTCCCCTCACGTCCAATCTATCCCTACTCCTAATCCTAATGCTACCTTAGGGACTCCCTTTCCTTTGCTTTCTTCCTCTAACTCTTTTCCCATTGCTCAGGACGCTACCTTAGGGCCACCCTCTCCTCTGAACTCCCCTAAACCTACTGCTTCCTCTTGCTCTATGCCCAGGGCACAGGATACTACCTGTGGACCCCCCCTTTTACATACTCAAAGGTGTACCCCTCAACCACCGCTTATGATCCCTGACGCCATCCTTACCATTCACACTACTCCTTTGGAGCCCATAACTGAGCTTAAGCAGGGGTCCATCTCCCCTTGCAAAAGCTGTATGGAGAAGGGGCATCTCCCTGCACCTTATCCTGGACGGTCACCTGATGGTGACAGTCTTCGGCGGATTGAGGAACAACTGGCCGAACTGAAGCGGGACCTCTTTACTGTAAATGACAACCTCCAGATCCTCCTACAATGTTCAATAAAGAATGAAAAGTTCCTCACACCATATCCGCCCGCGGGATCGGATCTGCCCTCGCACCCTGCAACTATTTTAAATGGTGGAATGGAAAGGTCCTCTGTTACCTGCCCGAGTTACCCTCGCGGGCCCGCTCCCCCTCCTCCCTACCTCCACTCCAGACCCTGTAGTTTACAGCCGCAGTGGTCTGAGGTTGACACGCTCGCACTCTCACTATCTTATGAGGACTACGCAGTCTCGCCTAGCTCCATATCCACTATCTCCTCTGATCCTGATAGAGAACCGAGTGTTAACTTGAGATCCTTGAATAAGGATAACTTACTTCAGGTAGTCACTTCGCACCTAGTGGAAGCAACTACAGATTCTCATATCAAATCGATGCTTCTCAACTGCAGATCAGCAGTGAAGCACGCAGCAGATATCTCCGAACTCATCTTATCACAAGAATTAGACCCTCCTGATTCTTACGGAAACGTGGCTCAATGACTCTTCCTCCCCAATACTTGACATTTTAATTCCTCCTGGCTATGACATTGTCAGATGTGATAGGGCTATTAAAGCTGGGGGGGGGGATTGCCTGCATCCATCGGTCCAGCCTCGTTTTGAAGCAGACTCATAAGGACTTGATGTCCTCCTGTGAGCTACTTGTCGCTGAAATTTGGAACAAGGGCAAGATTGTCTGTGTGCTTCACTCGATCTACCATCCTCCTGGGGACAACAACTTACTCTTCGTAGAACAATTAATGGAATCCATCTCTGCCAGCTCAGCCCTCCATCCTAATCACATCTTCCTCGGTGACTTCAACCTTCACTGGAATGACTCTAATGATCCAGTAGTCTGCTCTCTTATGACTTTCCTCTCCGACCTCAACTATATACAGGCCTGCAACGGTCCTACCCACTGCATGGGCGCTACCCTTGACCTCATCATAGCTAGAGAGCACATTATTCAGCTTGATGACATAGTACCATGTGATTGGTCGGATCATCTCCAAATCTCCTTTCGCATTCAGGAGAAGGTATTGCTTAGACAAGGGCAACCACTCAAAAACAAGCAATTGTCTCGTAATCTGAGAGATATCAACATCTCTAACCTTTCCATCTTGAGCAAGAATCTGCTTGAACCTCCAACTACCATGAATAATTTGGAAGAGTTGACGGATCATTACTTCAACACAATGTCTAATATTCTCGACTCTGCAGCCCCGAAGCTACTTAAAAGGATTCCCTGCAAACAATCCAAACCTTGGTTCAGCGGTACCCTTAATGACGAACGTCGCAATCTGAGGCTCTCTGAGAGACGTTGGAGAAATGCCCCCTCCACTTCTAGCCTCGAACAGTTAAGAAAGATGAGAAGCTCTTACAACAAACTCATTCGCATCGCTAAATCAGAACATTTCAGAGATCAGCTTGACAGCGCTAAAAACCGTCCCAGGAAACTGTTTGATATCATCAAACAACAGGCTAATCCTATTCCAGCAATCAAAATCGCTGGACCCAGTGAGGAGGACTTCTCAGCGCACTTCGCTGAAAAGTCTAGAAGTATTGAGCGGGAACTCCACCGGGCCGCTGAGAATTTGTTGTCTATGAGTTCCGAGGGCTTGCCTGTTCACACGGCAGTATGTGCTCCGCTTTACCTCACAGATTACACACCCAAAAACAATGCCTGCTGGAATACCTTCCGACCTCCAGACTTGGAGGAGCTGTCACTTTCCCTGGCTTCTCTGAAACCTTCCAACCATTTCAAGGACCCACTCCCCGCCAAGCTGCTCAAAGACCTCAACTTGGCAGTTCTGCCTCTCTGGTCCAGGATCATCCAACAATCTCTCTTACAGGGGAGGATTCCCGACTGCCTTAAAATGGGGCAAGTCACACCCATCCCCAAGAAGCCCAATGCAGACCTAACAGATCCCAGTAACTTCCGGCCGATCACCAACATCATGTCTTTAGCGAAATTGCTCGAGAAATGTGTTCACACACAGCTCTGCGACCACATTGAGAAATTTCAGCTCCTAGACCAACATCAATCAGGCTTTAGATCAGGTCATAGCACAGAAACAGCGCTAACTCACATTGTTGATGACGCATTGAGAGCTCTGGACCAAAATACACCCTGTCTTCTAATCCTTCTGGACTTGTCCTCTGCTTTTGACACTATCAAACATGATAACCTGATTAACCTTCTTCAATACAGGATGGGGCTATCGGGCCCTGTCCTAAATTGGTTCTCCTCTTTCCTGCATAACCGATCACAAAGAATCAAAGTCAACCAATCTTTGGCGGCCAGCACTTCAGTCTCTATTGGGGTGCCTCAAGGTTCTGCACTTTCGCCCACACTCTTCAACCTATGCATGGCACCTCTAACTGCCATTCTAAATGACTCAAACATTCAGTACCACATGTACGCGGATGACACTCAACTGTATTTGAAGATCTCCTCTCCAGATGACATTAAAACTCTTAATGGAGCGCTTCAAAAAACTCAACAATGGCTAACACATAACCACCTATTACTTAACTCTCTCAAAACTGAATTTCTCCTGATTTCCCCACGCAACCACGAGGCTCCCACGCAAAACTGGATCAAAAAAATCTCAGCACTCAACTGCACCCCGCATTTGGTGGACTCCGCCTGCTCTTTAGGCGTCACCCTAGACAAATTTCTAAACATGCAAGGTCACATCAGTGCAACCATTAAGAGTGACAACCATCAGCTCAACACTCTTAGGAAAATCAAACCGTTCCTACCTCCCGAAGACATGCAATCAGCAGTCCAATCCTTAGTTATCTCACGAGTAGAATATGGATTGGTGACCCTAGCTGGTCTTCCTAAATCTAGGTTAGCGCCGCTAAGAGCTACTCTGAACGCCTCTGCCAGACTAATCACAGGTTCAAGAAAGCATGATCATATCACACCTGACTTAATCCAGCTTAACTGGCTCCCCACTGAAGCTAGGATCCGCTTCAAGATAGCCTGCCTGACACATAAAGCTATACATTTCAATAGCCCCGTTTACCTGGCAAAAAAACTTGAGCTCTCCGGATCCAGAAGAAACTTAAGAAGCTCCAATACCCTACTACTGAAACCACCGAAATTCAATAAAAAAAGAACTTACATTCGCACCTTCTCAGGGCTGGCTCCAAGAATTTGGAATGCCCTACCAACAGAGATCAGAGCCAACCCTTCGACTGCCTCATTCAAAAAACAGGTCAAATGGCTACTATTGGAAGAACTGCATCAGCAATAGCCTCCATGTAATTTGCTAGTCAATTACCATGCATTCTCGACAAGCATTTTTACTTTGTTGTGTTGAAATGTATGCTTGACAATTTACTTTCACTTTATGTTTGTAACTCGTGCTTGACAATCATTTTTACTTGGGGTTTAAAACGTATCTCATCTGTCTTTGAAGTAAGGCGATGATGAAACTGTTCGGCCTCATCTGGGTGGGCTGTTTACTGTTTGTTCATTTTCTACCTACACTTCCCCTAGGGCCCTCATTTATTTTATGCCTCAGGTTCCTCTCATGTTGCCTTATTGGTTGGGTGTTTTATTGTATGCTTAACAATTTACTTTCACTTTATGTTTGAAACTTGTGCTTGACAATCATTTCTACTGGGGGTTTAAAACGTATCTCGTTTGTCTTTGAAGTAAGTCGATGATGAAACTGCTCGGCCTCATCTAGGTGGGCTGCTACCTGTTTGTTCACTTGCTACCTACTCTTCCCCTAGCACCCTCATTTACTTTTTGCCTCCAGTTCCTCTCATGTTTCCTTTTTTTGTAAGTGTATTTATATTGTCTCTGTACGTATACGTCAGCTTTCCTCTTTGTACAGCGCTCTGATACCCGGTTGGGTCTTGTTCGCGCTTTATAAAACTTTTCAAATAAATAAATAATAATGGTGCAACGTGGAGAGGGAGATGTAGGGACAAGGTTTATGTGTGTGCAATTCCTCAGGGACAATGTAGGATAAAGAAGGCCGGTGTATAGTCTTTCTGGTGGTATGTGTAAAGTAGGTCACTCGGTTATTTATTATGAGGTGGTAGGTAGATTGGAGACATTAGTCAGGAAGTACAATGGTAACATTGTAACAGGCAACGGTAAAGGATGAGGGAGAAAGGAGGGGGGACTAGGTGAGGTCTAGGCCTTAGGCACACTTGGAGCTTTGGAGGTTGATACTAAATATAGAACTATTATAACACAGGTGACAAGACAAAAGCAACCTCTGTAAGAAATTAAACTCTTCTTCCTTTTTTTCTTTTTACTGCTTATTTTGACCAGGCAGATAGATCTACAGGTTCTAATAGCCAGATCAGTCCCGAGATGGAACAAGACATTAAATCCTGGTGACGGAATGCCAAGTGACTAAAGGGTGAACATAGGTGCCCTCAGAAAGGCATGAACAGATGCATATTTTATAGTTACCCCAACTACAGCTCTGAGGAGGGGCTTCAAATACATTATGCTTCTGAGTGTCAAAACTAAAGACACATTGGAACCCTGTGGGGTAGACAATTTTAAATCTAGTAATCATTGTTTGGTGGCTAATGGGGGGGTAAGAACAGTGCAAGGTAACCCATGTCTTCATAGTCCTTCCACTGGTCTAATCATATTGTGGACTTTCCACACAAGAGTCTTATGAATAAGAACAAAGGTACGTGTAACTTAGAGGAAGGAAATCAGTTACAATACAAAATCAGGCATTGTAGACTACATCATGTTCAGGAACCCCAACTTGTCCTCTCTCTTTTGTCTAGGTCTTCCATTGGTTGAAGCTTTTCCACTTTTTTTAGACCGATTCTAGGCATCATTGTGAAGGCTGCAGAAACTCTGTGTCAACCCAAGTTGCTTCTCTGCAACAGAAAATTCTGTTGCCAGATCTTGGTCCTGTTGCAGAGGTCTCTTGTTGTGTAAATGGCAGGTATATCCACAGTCTTCTGGAATTGTTTCAAATCCTCTGGGTCTCGGAATGCCCTGCTCCTTCCATTGATGGCGAGGAGCTTTGTGACTCCATATTTTAGGTTCTATTTACAGAGCTTTGACTGTAGAACATGAAATTTCAGTTTTTTTCAAATTTGTTTCTTGTGAGAAGTCTGCCGCTATATAAATCATGTTTGACTCTTAGAGAATCAGCTTCTTGGCCACTAAGAGTACTTGATGGGCCTGTTGCTGGTGTAGGAAGCAAGCACTTGGAAGCAGGCACTATGTGCCCTTAGGAACTCTGGCAGCAGATCGAAAGTGAGATGCATTAACTCAGGGACAAAGGACTTTTGGGAAGTGCACATGCCCTCCGATTTACAAACCTCCGGAACTCCAGAGAACCACACATTATTTCTTCTACTGTGGTTCTCCAAGTCCACCACTTTAGTAGCACAAAGGGACCATTGTTCATGCCTATATAGGGGCCTCTGACAACCTGGTATAGTTAGTCTTTGACCACTGAGCAGTCTAGGAAGAGGTGATGTCCAACCTGAGGACTTTACTTCTTCCACAATTGCTGCTGTGTTCTCTTGAACTGAACACACCATTGAATTAATGGATGATAACTCCCTCATCATGTCTCAAGGGTTACATCTGGCATTTTATCAGGATGTCCGTAGGGTGTAGGTATTGTTATCCTTTCAGTGGTGGCTTCTGTAAATTGGACTTGCTGTGTCATTTGGACATAGACATGAGGTGACTTACATTTTAGAGGTGTACTGAGGACTTGAAATCCAACAGGTTGATGTAGGAGAGTAGGATCTGCTTCTTATAGTTACCCCCACTTTTTGCTGATGTTTCACTGTTTTTCGACTGAGGCCCTGCTAATCAGGACCCCAGTCTATCTGCTTTCTACTCTAAATTGATTGTATGTACTTTAGGTACACTCCAGATTGGATTCTGGGGTAGCCTTGTGAGTCCCTAGTATATGGTATACTATGTACCCAGGGCATAGGTACCCCAGAGGCCTACCAGGGGCTGCAGCATGTATTGTGCCACCCCTGGGAAGCCTTTTAAAATGACACAACAGGTCTGCTACAGCAGCCTGTGTAAGGTGGTGTATCCACCCCTTACTGAGATATAGGTTCCCTATATCTCTCCATATCACTGCACATGTAAACCTATCAGTCACCCCTATGGCAGGCCTTAACAATCCTGAAGGCAGGGTGCTGGGTTTCATGTGAGAGGGTGCCCATGCATGAGCAGAGCCCCTCTGCAGCTTTCGGAATCTTCATTCCGAGGTTGTTTGTGATGCAGCCAACCATATACTCTTAAGTGCATTATAACCTCGCGGTAAATGCTAACTTGAGAATGGCTGCATGGAAACATGTCGTGTTTGGTGTCAAACACCTTGGAATCATACCTCCACCCCAGTAACTGGGGTGGGAGGTATGATTCCACCCTACTAGAGGGAGAAACATGGCGCCACCAGTACACCCGGTATCAGCTTAACAGAACCCTGGCATCACAAAATGGATGCTGCAGCCACAGACTCGAGTCTGCCCTCCTGCTGCTGGACGAAACTCCAGCAGGGGAGGCCTGGACAATAGGTTTCCTGTCACAGGGAGGTCTGACCACCTCCCAGACAGGCTCTAGTGTATTGGGGCTTGGTGGGTGACTCCAAGAGTGCTTTGAAGTCTGCACTGGGGGCACATTTGGTGTCCCTGTGCATAGTCCAGCTCAAACCGGTTGCAGGGGCTACCAGCCCCTGCTCTGGTGTGAAACTGGACAAAGGAAATGGGTGTAGCCACCCCTCTTTCCTGACCCTCCCATAGGTGGGTCCCCAGAGTTTGTCCCACCCCTTCCTTGGGTATAAAGTAGGAACCCCTGACTACAGGACTTTAGATTACACCTGGACTAAACTCTGATACAGAAACCAAGTACTTCGACGATCTACACTACGCTGGATGACTGAAGAATCTCCCTTGGAGTAAAGGAGTTACTCCCCTGCAAGGCAGGCACCTTTAATGCAACTGACCAGTTGGCATCTCTGAAGCTCCTGCAGACTCTGAAGAATATTGCCACACAGGAGGTGGGTTTTACAAGGTCTCTGAGGTCGATCTGTGCCCACAGCAAGTCTGAGGCCCGTATCCCTCGTGGAGACCGTGCAACCCGAACCCCTGGACACCGCAACTATTTGCAGAAGCATCAGCTCTCTGGCAACCCCTGAGGCTGAGCTTTGGGTTACTTGTAGCCCTAACCCCGAGCAGTAATTACGCCAAAGATTGCCGGCCTACACTCAACAAGTGTTCCGTGGGCCGCCATTTTGTGATTCCTCTTGAGGTCCTTTTGCGATCCCTGGTCCGTTGACCTGTGGGTCCCCAAGAAAACAACTCTAACTTTAATTGGGCTTCCCTGGTTGCTCCAGACGTGCCCTGACTCTCCATCGCTTGGGGAGTCCCCAGGACCTTGCTGGTCCTCACAGAAGCATCTTTTCTCTTCCTGCATGGGTTGCTGTTGCCAAGGCTTGTTGTGTTCAATCCGAGCACCGACACCCCAGCACTCGACATCCTTTGTGGGACAGCTTGAATCCGGCTCCTGGTTGTCGTCGACATCTCCTGAACCCTGTGGCTGCAGAGTCAAGCTTCACCTCTTCGCACCTGAAGCACCCGACATCGGTGGGCATTCGATTGCTCCGCTCCTGGTCACTGGCTAGTGACCCAGACTCTGTCCCCTCTGATTTCAGGTTCTTCACATCTTCGATCCAGGCTTGGATCACACCGGACACTTTTCTTCTTCACGGCAGCAGCACTTTGCAGCAGATCGCCATTGAAATCAACGACGATTCCCGACACCCTTTGACACCTATGCACCCGACTTCCCTGGGTGAGGTAATTCGAGTACTACGGTGCTCCCGTGGGTGTTGCCCCTAGAACCCCTTAAGTCTAAAGGGGTTTGCTCAAAGTCCTCTCCTAAGTGTCCTTTTGCTTTAAAATTCCAACCGCGACTTTCCTCATAGAATCCTACGGCGCTCGCGGCTGTGTTCTCACACTGCACACGTCCCCCGTGGGTCTCCTGTGTCACTACCTTGGGTGGTTCCTTGGGGTCCCAGCGATTCTACATGCTCTAGGTACTGTGTCTAGTCAAGTCGTGGTTCTTATACCACTTTCTTAATATATGGTTTGGTCCCCCTGGGAGCCCATTGTATATTGTGCTATTTACTGTCGTTTTAATACTGTGATATTGTGTATCTTGGACTCTAATCTCATAAAGAGATTAGTAGTGAGTGTTTAGAAATAAATACATATATTTTATATATATACCTGGTGTGGTTCTCCTTTCATTTGGTCATTCAAGAGGTTATAATCTGGTAAACCAAGCTGCTTTACACTCCTTCAAGACTTAGCCTGAAGGCTGCTCTCCATAGCTACCACTAGGATAGCTTTCAATAAAGGTTGTCTTTAAGCCTATCATCAATAAGGGTCGTTTGGACTGGTGCAAGGTGCCCACTATAACTAGTGGACAGCATATGCCAGGCCAACTTCTCACAGTTGACTAATAAGGGAAACTTCTAGCTAGCACTGAAAAACTTTTAGGTGTAATACTACATGAGGCCACAATTCTCATCCCCAGCTGTATTGGAGGAAGGCAAGATGGTGGCCTGTAAGAGCAGAGTTTTTTTCTCTGGATTGTATGCCATCCTCTAACCATAAATGATACTGAGGTCCAATTGTGTAAACTGGGATCTTTTGCTGCTTGTGTCATTGGGATCCATACTGCAAATTCTCAAAATGGGGGACAAGAACCTCTTTTAGAATGTGCTTCTCAGGGTAATGAGACAGAAAAGTCCAAGGGTGCTGCGCCCCTGAAGGGTCAGTGGCCCCCCTGCTTTTCAGGGGCTGCAGGAGCCTGCGCTACTCCCCTGACTCGGGGTGTGATATGGGCTAGAAACTCAGAACTCAATTAATAACACCCATGAAATGAATGTTCAAACAGTGCTTTTTACTTCAAAAAGGGAAAGCACTTTTAACACATACACCACTAAATACTAAGAACAAACGTACAGATAATTGCAAAATGGCAAGTAGAAAATTCAATTGAAACCCCTTCTAAGATGTACATTGTGCATCAGCAGACCATAACCTCAAATAACGTCAATGCCAGTATATGTGCCTATAGCAAATCAAGCAAATGAACATAACTGTACAAAAGGCAGGCTTATTGGCTTTCTCAAAGTGTGTTTACAATCAACCATCAATAAAAAATGACCATTCCAAGATTGGTGAACATTGCAATACAGATGTCTTTACCATAATTATGATGACAGTTTGCCTTTTATTTACTCAAAGTAGATCTATTGCTTTGGTATCCTTCAGCAATAATGAACATTTTACAGCAATGAACATTTCACTGAAAGTCTATATTTCAATTTTAACAGTAGGCTACCAAAATATCTCTCGTAACCCAACACAAAAAGACCAACTCTCCAAAGGTTAATGCAAAAGCACACCCCTGGGAACAATTTGCCAAACAGCTTAGCTTCTTCCAGGTTCACTGATTCTTTGCCACAGGGGACTTAGGGTGAGGACTTTCTCACTGCGCAAGGAGCTGTGAAGAGATCAGTGCTATTCTTGGGTGACCCTGTGGCACTCTACAACACTTTCTGTGGTGTCCCTCCCTTCTGGGGCACCACAATTCGAAATATGCATTTTTTAGCAGCCCCACTGTCTTGTAGGGCACTCTTTCTACGCCAGGCTGTTTATTTAATCCATCCCCTCCATTCCAGGGAAATATTTATTTTTTAATTTTGTTTTTTAAACCATTTTGAATTGCCTATTGGTAGGACTGGGTGCTCCTGATCTCTTTGAGCACCCCACCTCTCCACTAAGCTAGGGTGGTCCTAAGGTAAGGTATTGTTTTCTCTTCCCCGCTGGCCTGAGAGCTGGGTGGGGAAGGTGTTTGTCTCCAGTTCTCCCACTCAGAACATCAGGAGGAGAGCAAGATGGTTGCTTGGGGTTCAGGGCCACAAAGATAGGGCCTGGGTCTTCCTGTGTGGTTGTGACCTGCTGAGGGCCCCACCTGTAATATACGATGGGAATTTCTATTCACAATATGGCTATGTTCCTGGTCCCACACTCTGGCTCCTCAAAATGACTCACTGTTCCCGCTGGGGATTTTTCAGACGCAGCATGTGCCACTGATCTTCAAGAGGAAGCAGGAATCTCATTAAGGCTGACTCAGAGAAATATGTCCAATTTATAAGCACTCACCCACACTCGTTTAGAGTAAAATCAATCCCAAATATGTGTTTGTGACCCAGGAAAAGAAAGGAAATTACATATCAAAAACCTTCCTACCGCTTAACAATCAAAGGTTACATTTTAGGCACACTTCATTCAAAGTGCCAACCAGACTAAACACTACAAACATACACTTCAGACAAAAAAAGTTGGACATTTCTTTTTAGGTTAGGTTAGATGTGAAAATGAGTAGAGCATAAACTACTACCCCATAGATGTTTCTTGGTACTAGAAAAGAACAAGCCACTAATGGCTTAACCAAACCAAATCCTCTGAGAGAGAAAAAGGGCCTAAAAATGAGAGTTGCTTCTTGTCAGAGATGGAGGGGCAGATAATTCAGTTTCTGAGCTGCTGCTTGAAAGGAAAGCCCACCAAACATTTTAAGATGGACTCTAGAAACCAATAAAAAGATCTTGTCGGTGTATTATGAACAGGAGTCCCTCTGCAATCAGGCAATAAGCATCAAGAATTGGCTTGAAGCCGCCAGTGATAGCATTGCCCCTTTTAAGAAAATCAAGATGAAGCGACTTCATGACGCCCAACGCTGGTTTTCTGACGACCTAAAATCAAAGAAACTAGCCTTAAGGCAAGCGGAATGTAGTTAGAGACGCGATTATTCTTTAGATAAAAAGGTCTTTTATATAACTCAGCTCAAAGAATATAAAAATGCCATCCTCCAGACCAAGGCAGCTTACTTCTCCGCAAAAAATTGTAAACTCGGCTAACAAGGCCAAGGATATCTTCTCTATAGTCGATGAGCTCGCTCAACCGGACAGAGTTATGGCGAAACCTGTTCCCTCACAATCCTTATGCGACTCTCTCAACTCTTATTTTATTGAGAAAATTGCCACAATCAAGGCTAGCATCCCTATCCCCATCCCTTCCATGACCTCTCCTATCATATGCAAAAACCCGTTCCTACTTGACTAAATTCCTTTAATCTCAAGGGAAGAATTCCGTGCACTGCTTAAAAAAGTTGGATCTGGTTCCCCTACTGACTGCTGTCCTCCTCATATTTTACGGGAAGCTTTCCTCATTTGCCCAGATCCACCCCTCTCATTCCTGAACAACTCTCTTAAATTAGGCATTGTCCCTGACACCTTTAAAAGCGCCGAAATTGTGCCGATTCTGAAGAAGCCCGGTTCTGACCCTCTGGTTCTTAGCAACTACTGTCCCATTTCCCTATTGCCTTACTTAGGCAAAATTTAAGAAGCCCACGTGGCCAGCTGTCTCAGTTCATTCATTGAACACTCCCACTTCCTTGACTCCCACCAGGCAGGATTTAGACCTGCACACTCAACGGAGTCAGTCATCCTTGCAGTTATGGATGAAATCAGAAGGGGGGCCGACAAAGGCCTCACCCAAGCTCTGGTACTCCTGGATCTGTCAGCTGCTTTTGACACGGTCGATCATGGTCTCTTGATCGACCGTGTCAGCAATGCCGGGATCCAGGGTTTGGCGCTGAAGTGGATTTCTTCTTTTCTTAGCAATCGGTTTCAAGCAGTTCGCCTTGTCAATTTCTCCTCCAAAAAAATGAAACTGACCTGCGGGGTTCCTCAAGGTTCTTCCCTATCGCCCCTTCTTTTTAACCTATACTTATTACCTTTGGTTCGGTCTCTGCGTGAAAGAATGGTTGAAACTTTTAACTACGCTGATGACCTTCAGTTGGTGTTTGATATCAATTCCTCCATCTCTTCAGTGTCCAATTTCCAGTCCACAATGTGCTTCATCAGTGAATGGATGAACGACAACCAACTAAAACTGAACCCTGATAAAACAGAGTTGATTTTAACAGGAGGAACTGCGAATCCATGGAATCATAATTTTTGGCCACTGCTGCTGGGTAGCCCCCCAAGCCCAGTCAGCTCCGTTAAGAGCTTGGGGATTGTGATCAGCAATGATCTGTCCATGAAAGCCCAGATTGGCTCAGTGGTCTCTGCTTGCTTTTTCCATCTGCGCAGAATCCGGAAGATCAGTAGATTTTTGACCACTGAGGCCTTGACCCTGGCTATCCTTGCCTTGGTAATCTCCCGCATTGATTATGCTAACTCATTATATGTGGGTATCCCAGCATATCAATTACATCGTTTGCAGCTGGTGCAAAATCAAGCGGCTAGGCTAATCTATCGCCAACCCAGACACCACCATGTTAGACCTCTGATGAAGAGTCTACACTGGCTTCCGGTGGCTAAACGCTGTGCCTTTAAACTGGGATGTACCATCTTTAAAGCCCTCGCCGGGAATGGCCCAGCTTTCATCTCCTCAAGGATCGAGCGCTATATCCCTTCTCGGGAATTACGGTCTTCCAACCTGAACTTGTTAACCATTCTCTCATTCAAACGTAAAAAACATGGGGGCCTCAAATTTGCGGTCCTGGCTCCGCAATTCTGGAACTCGCTCCCTGCGGAACTAAGGTCTATGACTCTCTATGCACAGTTCAGGAAACAGTTCAAGACTTGGCTATTTTCTCAGGCATATGAGTAAGCCATCTGTCCAGTCGATGCCGCCTCCTCTTTGCTTACAGCGCCATGAAACCGCTTGGTGTACGCGCACTTAATAAATATTTTTAACATAACATAACATTATAATAGGCATTTAGTCTGATACAGCTTAAATCAAGAGCTGAGGGGAAAATGGTGAAGGGAGAAAATAGCTTTGTGCACCAAGCACATAGACTTGAACTCAATGTCTTTTTTCACTAGAAGCCAATTGAGCTAAGACTTAGCAGGAGAAATATAATCTTGTGGCTTTAGTTTCAGTGCCAATCTAGCTGCATAGTTCTGGATCATCTGACATTTGTTCAAGAGATTTTCTGTAAGACCAAGATAGATAGAATTGCAATAGTTTAACCAAAAATAAATAACAAGCTTCTACTACAAAATGGACCTGGCCAACCAGAGTTCACATAGCCTTGAGCTTTAGCCCCAGATTAATTACACAATGGGATAAATAAGGTTTGAGTTCAAACAACACTGGCCAAAAACAAAGATACCAGTAAGGAGAAGGTCTGACAGGGCAGCACATTTTGGCTTTTATCACCATTGAATTTCAAATGGTTGATAGTCATCTAGCAATTAACTTTCACAAGGCAATCATATAGCCAAGCAGCAGCCGTGGTTACATCTCCTGTGACCCTCGGCACAATTTGGCTATCATGAGCCTAGAGAACCTGATCAAAACCACATAACTGGATCCGATGAGGCAAGGGGATCCTGTATAGGGTGAGGAAAATAAATGACAGAAAAGAGCCCTGTTGAACTCTACACCTCAATCTTCTGACAGATGAACTAAAAAGAGAGATTGAAATTTGAAATGTTCAGTCAGTCAGAAAACTGGAGAGCCATTCTACAGGTGAACCTTTAATGCCAACTTCGAACTGTCTCTTGTGTAAAATGTCATGACTCTCGGTGTCAAAGGCTGTTAAGAGTAACCCTGGGCGTAGTTCGCGAAGTAGCGCTACGCGAAGCTACGCGAAGTGCACTTCGCACTACGCGAGCTACGCCGTAGCACTACGCGAACTGCGTAGTGCGCTGTTCGCGATGATTGCACAGTGCCGATGCTTGTCCGCACTGTGCAATCATTGAAAACGGCATCTTGCACAGTGCGAAGCTGTCTTTTACTGCCGCTCGAGTAGATTTTTACTCGAGCGGCAGCTTTCTCAACGCGGACTGGTAGTTTCTCATCGCGAGCGGTCGCGAGCATACGCGACCACTCGCAATGAGAAACCTGACCTCCCGCGTTGAGAATCTCGCCGGAGGTTTATTTTCCACGCTCGCGATCGGCAACTTGATGTTCCTGATCGCGAACGAGGAAAAAGTCTCGCCGGGATGTCATTTTGCTTGCTCGCGGTCGCCAACTTGACGTTGAGGACCGCGAGCAAGCAAAAAATGACCGCTGCACTACGCTACGCTACGCGTGTTTGCACTGTGCTACGTGCAATTCGCGTAGTGCGAAGTAGCGCAAACTTCGCAAACTACGCGAGCGTAGCGTAGTGCTTTGCCCAGGGTTAGTTAAGAGATCAAGCAAAATTATGGCTGCTGCCACATTATCATCTGCACGCCAGTGTAACCCACCCAAGATATTGGTCAGTTCTGTACTGGTGCCATGTCAAAAGCCCATTTTAAAAGGAGGTAAACTAAAAGGAGTTACTTGACCCTTAAGTTTTTGAAAGACTGCCTGCTCAAGTAAATTAGGCAGAAAGGGCCATTGACATATTGAAAGTTAGTTAGGCAGGTTATTGACATCTATACATGTTTTTTAGTAGTGTGGCATAACTTTGGCGAACTTGAGTTGAGATGGAATCTAATAGTTCTAGGAAAGGAATGTTCCATCTTTAACAGATACTTGTGGATTTTTGCCGGAAGACGATCATCAGGTCAACAGAAGATCAGCAGGAGAACCAAATAATAGTGTGGAAATCTTCATGTCTAGGAAGGACCATTTGGACAAAGTGCCCCCAGGCCGTGGAAACTCACTGGCTACAGGTACCAAATTAAGGGACACCGTGCAACCTGAGAGAACTCTAGAAAAAAAAAATATTCTATTCATAAGTATGTCAGCCACAGCATTACACTTTTCCTCTGGAATATAGCGTCAGGACCAGTAGGAGGGTTTATGATATGTTTTATGATAGAGAAAAGGTCATTTACTAAGTTGAGAAGAATTTCGAATCTTTTGAAAAAAAGGTAAATTCGCCCTTTTGACAGCAGCATTATCGAATGGTTTAATTTTTGACATTCACATTTCAAAATAGGATTCTAATCATTTTGCCAACAACATTCTGCAGATCGTAGAAAACATTTTAGACTCATGGGATCTTTGGTAACCAACATCATGAGGGCAGAGTAAACTTGGCTTCCACTATTTGGGGCAATATCTTAAAGGTCAGTTTTTAAGTGGGCATAATAATTATCAAGCAATTCCTCTGGCCCAGTTTGTATTGAAATAAGATCAACCGTGAGTACTTTCATCAGATTACCAGTGTCCTTCTTTAGACTGCAACATTCAAAGGGTGCAGGGGGTGCCTGTCTCTGCCCAGCCCTACATGTTTTCTGAAAAGAACATGTAAAAGGTGTAGCATAGTGGTCGGTCCACAGAAGCAGAAAAGAATTGGCACAACTAGCGTCCAATGTGTGACCTAATTGTTGTGTAGCAAGGGAAATACTTAAAGATAAATCAAAAAGAGTTGAACTATAAGGTGGTAGCAAGCCACAATACATGTAATCTGGGCCTCAATCGCAACACTGTTACCTGTACACAAATACCAGACTGAGTCAAACATCTGTCTTCCTCACTGAGCATGTACATATATGCACATGCAGGTACACATGTGCTCAGGCATAAATTGCACAGAGGCTCTCTACCCAGTTGTATTGCAGGGGACCTTTTTTAGAAGGTAGGCACAGTAGGTTGCAGCTTAGATCCACTTTAACCACAGAGCTTTAAATGGGGGTGACATCATTACATGCTTCCCACCCCCTGACACTATAGGTCCAAAAAATAAAGAAACATATCTTTTTCACATGCTAGATCTAGCTTCATTACAATGAGATCATTGTCAAGATCATTATTCTCAGGATCTGCAGTGGAAGACAAATGACAGTTGGAATAGCATAGCAGGCATATTGTAATCTAAATTTAAGGTACACAATATACTTCATCATAGATAGGACATGACATTGGCATATTTGGTTAGTTGCAGTTTAGTTAGGCCTCACAGATATAAGATAAATATGTGCCTTACAATGAATGCTTGGTGTCTGAAAGTCCCTGTAACAGCAGCTTCTGACTAACGCTGTCTCTAGGTGGGTGTGGACATTTCTCCACAGATGGAGCAGCTGCAGAAAACTATAATGAGAGATATCAGAATTCTGATAGTGTGAATGAGAACAATATTGACAGGTGTGACAACGTATATCAAAGCCAACCAATGTCAAAGGGAGAATAGGATTTGCATATTCATGACTACTTCCCCTATGTGGTGGGGGCATTAGCTTGTTCTATGTACACTAAGAAATACTTTGGCAGTGTTTGAGCTAGGGCAATGAAAGTTGGAAATTTCTCAGGTGATAATCATAGCAGTGAGGTGTATTTGGCTGGGTGACAGGGATGTGTTGTTAAGCAGCTCCTGGTTGGGGCCCTGACCTAAAAGGAGACAGTGATGCTGCAGCTGTTACCTACAGGGAACCTTACCTGGAGAATGTAGAAGGGAAAGAGAGAAGGCATCAATACAAGTATATCCAACCTTCACTCTACATGTGTGTGGGGGAAGGCTATACGTTACTTGCACATGTGGGATATATCTATGAATGTCTTCTCTGTGCAGGCAGGGCAATATGAGCAAGAAGTCAAGAGCTAGTTGGAACATAGAAGTATGTTGTTCTTACCTTGATGTTGGGATTTCCTGGCAGTCCACCCAGCAGCTCAGGGTGCTTGATAGAGAGGATACCCTCATCGAGGATAAAGAGACGGAAGTAGATCAGGGTCATCCAAGAGGCAGAGTTCTTGCCCCCTCTATCCAGGCAAACGTGACCTCACTACCCTCCTCTCATCCTGCCATTTCATATTGAAGACCCCGGCAGTGAGTACATCCACCCCTAAAACATTCAACCTTTCGGTTATGTCCTGCCACTTGGCCTTCCTCACTGCTCTACTGATGCGTGGAAGCAACCCATACAGGCCCTTGTAGTGGTCCACTACATAGCTCACCACAATGTCAGTCCCTTTTAAAGTAAAGTTCATCTTCATTTGAGCAGGACAAAATGTCTCACAGCAAAAGGGGAAGAGGGCACAGCCCGGGTGTAGGCTCAGGTTATGTCCTCCTTTATGTTCTCACTGCAGCAGTGTTTGCCATCTGTTTATTTCCTTCAGGTTTTTTCTTTTTCCTATATTTTACAATTCGAAGTTCTACATAAAATAAGCAGAGATCCTACCTACACCAAGCAGATCTACAATTGGTGGCTTTATGCCTAAAATACATACACCCATGAGGTTAATAGTAGTCATTTTTCAGACATATTTTAAGCTGTATGTGTCCCCCACCCACTGGCTTACTTATGTAAGTGGGTGGAGACATGGACCCCTGCTATTACTAGGTGTAAAACTTCGCCCAGAGTTGCTCAATTATATTTAGGTTGAGATTTACATCCAGGCACAATCATAAAACTATGCGTGCTGAAATTGCCACTCACTGATTTACCTTTTGAAATTGGGCCCAGTATGCTATTTTTCAAAATGAATCTGGTTACAGCATTAAAATGTAAAATAAGTGCAAGGGCCCCCCAAATCCCATGAACAATCAGAGAGGATGTTGCTAGAAATGCTTATCTCTCTACCTACTTTGTGTATGAAGGAATCATGACCACTGCTAATGGCTTTGCTGGGACACGGAAGGAGTTATATTGTCCATGGAAAATTACTGCCTCTAGCTAGCCCCAGCTTTTTCAGATAGTCACCAGCAGCAGCCTGGCTAAATCTGCCCCTCTCTTTCTCCCAACAGATGTTATAATTAGTGTTGGGACCAGTTATAATGTGTGCTTCCCTCAGCAGGGACTTAAGACTTCTGCTCCTGTATTTCACACCATCAGGCTTAGCACCAACCACCCCACAAATAATTATAAAGATCAGGTACACTGATTAAATGAAGATGCATTAATTACAGATGTCAGTGTTGTGTTTGATTCACCGTAAGTGATCACAGCAGGATCTATAATGCTCCTAGCAACTAAGGGTGAATGAGTTAATAATACATTTGTCTTGATCTGCATGTGCTTTGCCAAGTCAACCTATAGACTTTTATCTTCGGATTGCTTATAGCAGCAAGTGGAAACAAGTTAATGTGAGTCTGGCTATCTGTGAAATAGTGACACAAGCAGATATCTTTGATTTTAAATCAGGAAGAGAACCCATGCCATCCATAGGTCTGTCTTGAGAACCCCGTTAAAGGTGATATCCAGAGGAGGAAAACAATATCATGAGTCAGTCCTGCATTGTTAACCATCAATAACAAAAGGCATATTAGAATGTGTCTTTGTTTAATGCCTGCTTGGGTTTTGAGATCTATGCTGATGTCTCTAATTGGATGGCCCCTTTCAAACCACCCTTCTTTAATTGCAGCATCTCGGGTGAAGTGCTTAGCTAATCAGGTAATGTGGAAGAGCTGAAAATTCGTGATTTGTCATTTCTTTTGCACTGTGCCCAATCAATCAGATTATTCATTTGTGCAAATGTTGCTCCAATATAACTAGAGCTCCCGGTTTTATGGTATTTAGTTTTTTGTCATTTCCGTCTGTATTTATCCATATTTATTTTTTGTCAACTTTATCTGTATTTATCCATATTTATTATGGGTATTGTGTAAAAAATAAAGCTGAAAGTGGTATATTTCCACATTTATTTAGCCAATAAATATGCAGCCATGCTTGAATGCATGCCAGGTTTCAGTGATATGAACACCCGCAGAAGATAAATGAATGGACTTATATGAAAATATGCACATTTCAGTATCAGCCTTGTGTATATCTACTGCTGTTTAAGCTTCTTTACTAAAATTCCTTTAATTTTTAACCCCCCTTACCTATCAATCCACACAGTTATTGGCCTGGCAGTATTTTAGAATCACTCAAAAAGCACCCAATTTCCGTTTTTATCCACATTTAAAAATAAATACAGACAAGAAAATAAATGGTTTTCTCTCTGTATTTATCTGTAAAAATCAGTAAAAACGGAAATCAGGGAGCCTTAAATATAACTACATAAGTGCCCACCATGTTTAATAAACCGACCAGTGCTTGGCACTTGATCTGTTTGAAGCGAGATTGCCCTAGCTGCCACATCCACTGTTCGGCTTATGCTTGACCAAGTATCTCACTGATTTGCACGTAGAACAGTTGAGCCCAGTGATAGTAACAACCAGTTAGGCCCCTCTTTAGAATTGATGGGGTTTGCATTAAAATCAGTTTTGGTGGGGGCGAAACTAAGGCAACCTCAGCCTCATTCGAATTAAACATCACATTTTGAGCCAATTCCTCTTGTGGATGCACCTCAGGACTTAATTACATCAAATAAGAGGTAAAACTGTCATCTAAAATTCTTTATTGATTAATAAATTAATTGGTTATTACACTCCATTTACCTGCTGCCACGCTGTTAATTTAGTAATTAGTTTATTATTAGCTTGCTTTTGGTAGAATGTTTCCAATAGGTAAAAGACTTTGCCCTAGATCTCTTCATATGATCTTCACTCATAATAAATTAATTTAGCCAATGCTGGAAAGCTGCTATTTTCCAGTTCCAATGGCCATTTTTGAGCTGAATCTGGGATCCAGCCAACCCAGGGAAATATGATGAGCCGTTCCTGGTGTAAGTTTCCGACACTAGAACACAATTCACTAGCACTTTCAGTTCATTCAGAGCAGCAACCTGCAAGTGGCGAAGGGGTTGTCTTCTTTTCACTTGCAACTGGGCCCAAAACAAAGGTCTGATGTAAAGGGCCATCACCCCTTCTTTTTTGAAGTATCATCCTGGGTGGTAATCATCTCGAGCCTAACACATAGACACTAATGCAATGGAAGAAAACAAAGGCACACAGCTTATCACTTCACATTTACTTTATAGAAACTATGACTTGGTGGCAGGTTTTTCACTTTTAATGTAAGAGATGTACATGCACTGTAAAAATGCCAGATGCATCTGTGTGTATGAGTAATTACACAAATAATTATTTAAATGGCATCTACTATTTTTTATTGAATTCTTTTATAGCGCTACTCATCCTAGTATAGGATGTTAGAGCACTTATTATCACATACAGACAATAAACCCTACAAGCGTGTAAATAAATGTACAGGTAATGTTACATAAGACAATGAAGGTTATAAGGCAGATATTATATGTTAAGAGTAGATGGTTGTGAGAAACACAAAGTATGGATATAAAATGTAGCTCTGTGGTTGGGGTTGTCTGTACTAATAAGACTTTATCACTTCCAAACGCACCCTTCTTTGCAATCTAACAATAACAACAAGTTGAGAAAAAAGACAATAAGGCGCTGAACTCATAACTTACAGTTGCATGCAGCTCCTTGATGCCGGTAAAAAGTTCATTCTGCTATATCAGAAGGGTTGCAACTTCTGAACTGAAATTAACAAAATGATCTCAGTGTCAAAAGCAGTAGCCCACTTACCTATCTACATAAAAAACAAGTCTGTGATCTGAATGTTAAACAATGTGGTTGGCAGCAGGCACAATAACTCTCTATGCTACTTTAAGGATGGGTTGAGGTGCTGCTCCAGCATTTCGAAAAAAGTTAAATCACAATGGACCAATGGGAAAATGCCTCCCTGAGGTGGTTCCCGACCCTCTTTAGAGGCTTTGCCTCCTGCTTCTCAGAGGCAACATTCTAATGGAGTGTGAACCCAGAAACAACAGGAGACTGAATAACAGCATGCAAAAGAAAAGGCCACTATGCAGTCAAATGTCACTGGAAAAAAGAGTTCAGGCCATAAAGACAGTAAAGATCTTACAACTCTTTGGGGCTGATTACGATGCGGCCCGTAAAGAGTCCTTCGGTGCCGCATTGTAATAGGCTGCTCGGTTTCCTTTCCGACCGCCACATTATGATTGAGGCGGTCGGAAAGGAAACTGGCTGGTCACAAGGGAGAACAAGTGGGCAAGAGATGGCCAGTATAGGATCAGGTTTGAAAAGAAAGGACCAAACACCTGGGGGTAAGGCCAAAAGGCCGAGAGCTGAGGAGACAAGTCAGAAGGTACCCAATGACCAAGCAATTACAAAGGAGGATATGGCGATTATGCTGGAATCCTTTCAGGACTCATTAAGAGCTATATTGGACTCAAAATTTGATTCACTTTTCCAACGTCTTACTTCTATAGAAAAGGGGCTTTCTGACTTTAAACACTATATCTCTTCGAGGGGGGAGGCTTCTAATATGGAATCAGGGACTCCGATGGGCCACCTGGTAACCAAGGGACCTAACCCGGCTGCTTTACATTTAAACATCAGGAAGCATCCATCTTCTACCCCAAAGTGGCCTATGGGATTTGCCATTAATCGGCCACAGAACCCACGGTCACCGCTTTCTTCACAGAATCAAACGGGCTCAAGCTCAGGCTCATGTTTAGGACCCGTGGAAAGAGCGCCCACCACGGATCAAATCAACCTTGAGAGCCACAGAGCGGGGGAAATATCCCATGGTAGATAGGTAGGTTCTGATCGGAACCTAGTTGATGTACATCTCCCACCTGAATCATCGCTGTACGTTCTGGTCCTGGGGAATGTGCCATTTCTTACCCCGGGTATCAAGGAAGATTATTTTCAACTGAAGAACAAAGTTCTACACTGGCTGTCTATCAAATAGATCTGCAGTACAAGAAGTAGAGGGCATGGTCCGCTGAATGGTTGGTCAGCACATACTCCTTTCACCCTCCGTTGAGGTCATCAAATTACCCCAAATCTGGAAGCAAGCGGCTGGCAACCCTGATAAGCAACCAACAATCCTTGCACCTGCTGTTGTGTAAGGGGTCCTATAAATTGGGACTTTTGAATTTTTATAATGCAATGTCTTGTGCCAAGGGCATGTGTAACATCTCCTCGCTGGGCTCCTTTTTAAGGAAACAGCTTAGTGTAGTTATTAAAAATGTTGTGATCATCGGGGATTTTAATATTCCTTTATGTGGGGATCCAAGGACTACTAGCTTGATTGATTTGGGCTGCCCACGTGTGAGGGGGATTCATTTTGAACATACCGCACAAGGCAACGCACTTAATGATTTTTTACACAAATTTGATTTATCGTAGCCTATGTGCACATTAGGCCCCCATAGTAAGACCCTCACTCTGTCTTTTAATGGGTGTGGAGGTGGTTCATTTATTGATTTTATTTTGCTATCAATGCCACTCCTTGAACAAATCTCATGATTTACAATCAAGGGCAGTATAAACAGTGACCATAAACTCTTATGTCTTCACATCAGTGGGCCTCTACTGGTACATAGAGGGGGGGCTGGGTAGAGCGGGGTAGTGAAAATAACGGACAGTGGAAGAAGGTTAAAATGGGCCCAAATAACTCCAGAGCCACTCTATGAATCACTAACCACCACGTGTGCTAACGGGTTAGCATTGTGTATAGCACCATTAACAGCTTCAGGTGAGGTTATCGAAGCTTTTAAGACCATCTCCGCTAAAATAAGAGATCTTCTCAGAGCCCCTGTGCGGCAACCCTCTATTCACGTTCCTAGATGGTTTGATTCTGACTGTTCCCAGGTGGCCAGGAAATTAAGGGTAGCACTAAGCAATTCCCCAAGAGACATCAATTTAGTTAGAATTTGTCGAAGGGAGAATAAAACAGAATTGGCCAGACGTAGGGCAATGTTAAAGGAGGATATATGGAGGGAGTTAATTGGGGTTAGTACCCTGAAGAACAGCTCTAGATTTTGAAATATAATAAATAGTCCCTTCTTGAATGAAGATGCAGGAAACATGGTGGGTGCTCATATTACAGAAGAGGACTGGGTGCTCCATTTTGAAGTCATGTTCCAGTGCCCTCTTGATATAAACAGTCTCCCTGGATGTGAGGTAGGGAATTCAGCACTGTTTTTTAAGGTAGAAGAGGTTAAGAAAGGTATTGTCGGGTTGTCAAATAACAAAGCCCCGTGCCCTGTTGGTACCCCAGAGGATAATGATATTTTAACTGACGTCCACTGCGGGTTCCGTCCTGGGCGGTCTACCGTAACCCAGTGTCTCAACTTATCTATGATTCTTAGTAAATATATGGTTACCCGCCCCGGTACTATCTATCTGGCCTTCATGGATCTGTCGTCCGCGTTTGATCGCGTGAACGGAGTTAAGCTTTGGCAGACCATGTTGGTCATCGGGGTGGATAGTGACATCGTTTATTTCTTGAAGGACCTCCACAGAGACCCAAAGGCAGAGGTTAGATACTCACAAGATCTTAGGATTTCCCGCCAGATTTCAATAAAAAGAGGTATACATCAAGGGTGCATTTTAGCCCCTTTTTTGTTCAATTTGAATAGTAACAAATTGTAAAAAGTTTTATTAGAGACAAAGGTAGATTACCTTTAGTTGGATCGGCGTGGCCTGCCGGTTTTATTATACGCGAATGATGCGGTCCTTATGTCTCGGACCGCAGGAGGGTTGCAATCACTGCTTAACTCCTTTTCCTCCTTTATGGTGGATTTGGACCTGTCAATAAATTATTCTAAATCCTATGTGATGCAGGTGAGACGTTGCTCCAGAAAACTTTATCGGTTTACGGTTGGATCTGTTCAGGTCCCTCGTACAGATACTTTTTCGTATCTCGGCGTCCTGATAGATGACAAGATGAAATGGGGGCCACTGAAACAGAGAAAGAGGGGAGACTTAGTGCGCGCAAATACAGCTATTTTTAATTTTGCTTCAAGATTAGGCAGGAGACCGAACCCGGCACTCCTGCAGTTATATCAGGCTAAATGTGTTACCAAAGCCTCTTATGGTAGCGAAATATGGGGTCATGTTGCCATGGATGAATTACAAGTGGCTGAGAATACTTTCCTGAAATGTCTTTTATGTGTGCCCCAGGGAGCATCTAATATGGTGGTACATGAAGAATTGGGGATGCCCTACCTTTCTGACCTGTTGGTTCTTCATCCTCTAATATTATGGTTGAAGATCTGGCTAAGCGAAGGGTCATCTTTAAGTAAGTTGATCTTGAAGGAGTGCATGGCTGTTGATCACGCTCACCATATTCCGTGACTTAACCATATAAAGAGTTGTTTTGGAAGACTGGGAAGAGCCGAATTATTCACCAACCCAGAATTAGTGATTAAGAAAGACTTGGTTTGGGTGCGAGAGGCTTTCTATAATCAGAGGATACTAGATAGGGAAGAGTGTGAATTGAGGAAACCTAGTGTCTGTAAATTTATCATTCTGAAAACTGTGAAATTGACCGAGCCATAACTTTTATGGCCTCTTAGTACCTATGAATGTTTCTTATTGACCAGTTTCCGCTTTGATCTCTTCCACCTTCTGTTGGCTCAGCCATGCGGTTGTAGCAGAGGTCAGATCCTAGAGGCCTGTGACTGTGACGGCAAGTCTCCACAGGACATGCTTCACTTTTTAATGTTCTGTAGGCACTATGTGACTTCTTGGAAAGGTTTTATCATCCCAATTTTAAAAAAGCTGGAGTTTAAGCAGATGCGACCAGCTTTTATTTATTTACTATTGTTGTCTGGTGATACTGTCCTTTTTGTTCTTAATTTTTGGAAATCAGCAGTGAGGCTTAGAGCCTGTTGCGATTAATTAAAAGTTATTTATAAATCATGGTGTATCATCTTGTTAGGCTTGCTGGTGACACATATAGCTCAGTTAGGGTTCCTGTGCTTATTCTCCCTTCTTTCTCTTATTTTTAATGATTTATTGTGTATGCACTTTATAATATTTTTTTTCATGAACTGTATGAGAATTTTAATTTAGATTTGCTATTTATGTGCTTTTTGATTGAATATATTGTATTAGATTATATTTGATACTATGCACGGTTATAGAATACCTTTATGGTTTTATGCAGAAACCGAATGAAGTGCAGTTGATTGATTGATTGATTGAGTTCATAGATATGTCCTAACTTATTCCACCACTGCTCTACCACAGGTGATGCTTTACCTTTCCAATATTTTGCAATACAAATCCAAGCTGCTGCAGTGGGAATACAAAATAATCCTTGGATAGCTTCCATTATTAACTCATCTGATTCCATCACCATTGTCTTAGTGGTAATTAAGACCTCATATCTAATTATTAGGCTCATCTTTTGTGAAACAGTGTCCCAGAACTTTAGATAATTGGAAAACATATGTAGATCTTCAGCATCTTCAATCTCACATCTCAGTTTGTATTCAACCTTAGTCTCCATTTACGTAATTGAAAGGGAGTGTAGTATACTTATTAATTATTTAAAAGTGGTAGAATTTTCGATTTGCGACCTGAAAACCATATGACCAATATTGATTGAATTTGATATAATTTTGCTGGTAAGCTGTCTTGTCTCCAGCGGGATCCAAGTGATTCTAAACGATAATCGACTGCATTACTGAATATCTGATATATTTTACAAATAACTATTATTTGGGGTAGTGGACATGTGCATGGGTTAGTTTGGTGAATAGACAGAAAAGGTTGGGGGTGTCTGAAAAGGTTGTTTAGGGGTTCATAGTAGTCAGAAAGTTATGGAATGATTCTGAGAGAGGAGGGATGGGACAGTGGTTGAAGTTTTAACTCAAATGGTGTGTTGTGAGTTAACATTGTGGAGTGGTAGGCCAAAGTATTATGTATTGCTGCCTCCCTATCACAATCAGAACCCTTATAGTCGAAGTGGGTCTGTCATGTATATCGGCATGCTTCTGCTCACTCGAAGTATGAAAAAGGCAGGGGGCATTAGCCAGGATGTGGTACCCCTATCCTCGTCCCTAACCTTTGCCACTCATATGCTGTAATATGTGTCAGATTTAATGCCTAGGAAATAATTAAAGGAAGAAAAACTTGTTTCCAGCATAAAAGAGAATTTTTTTTGTCAGTTTACTTATAAAAAGTTGAGTCACAGTTAACCAACAGAGGCCTAACATCATAAATATACCAAATGCATTCTCGGAAGCAGACTGTTATAGCTTCCATACACTTGTTTGATTTTTGTTGTCTCCTCCTTTCACGAAAGTTCTAAATGGATTCAAATGTTCAAAAAATGAATAATGAAGCAGCTATGAAATGATTTGAAATAGGAATAGTAATTGAAGTGGCACACGCACTTCAATTACAATTACCCTCCTAATTATTGTCTGTGGCAAGGAGTGTCAGGTTTTTAACCACACTCTTGATCATATTCTGTGAAGCTGCATTCTGGCCAGACACAGCTAGGTTAGATAATGCTTCTTAGGGTATGGAGATGAGGTTGTCGTTATACATGTGTCTCCGTACATGGAACTATGTTTCCTATTATAAGCAGATAAATTAATATCAGGGGAGGGAAAAACAACTTTGTATTCTTAGCCAGAAGATACATGTGTATATAAGACCATGTAAATATTGCTGCTTCTATGTACATATGGGTGTGTGTATATAGAGGGGTTTATGCCTGCTACTTAAAATTTTCTAAGTGTTGCGTGTATATATGTATGTATAAGTTAAATTCCATTATTTGATCAAATATTCTACACCCTTCAACCACTGTCCCATCCCTCCTCTCTCAGAATCATTCCATAACTTTCTGACTACTATGAACTCCCAAACAACCTTTTCAGACACCCCCAACCTTTTCTGTCTATTCACCAAACTAACCTATGCACATGTCCACTACCCCAAATAAAAACATATGACTTTCCATAATGTTATCCCTACTCTAAATACACACACATGAACTCGAGACCTCAACTAATCCGCGAGGAAAATAGATAGCACATATGACTAATCTACTAACTATTTAACTCTAATCTTGAGTTTCAGAGTAGGGTGCTACTCACCGCAAAGCGTTTCAATGCCTACTCAGGGGTAGTAAGTGCTATATAAATATAATGTACAATTTACTCTTAACATTGTGATAGGTGTATAACTGTACCTCAGACTTCCTGTTAGTTACCCACACTCCAAGATGGCATTTCAGAGTAATACTACGTTCTCTTCCTTGCAATATTCAGGAGCAGGCATGCAAATAAGCTTTTTTACCTATATTTATTTTATAGAGTGACAGAGGGCAAAGTGTATATAATGCAGGAGATACATCTATTAATCCTCGTTTAGAGGCAAGATACAGGGATACATCATTAACCTTCATTCAGATTCTGTCTCGTTATTGGGAAATAATCTTTTAATCTTCATGTCAGGTTGGAGCTATATCTAATTTCTCTATAAAGACTGCAAACAGCAAAGGGATAGAAGACATCACTAAATTGTGCCCCAGCCAATCTCAACAGAGCTTTATTCCCTACTGTTGAACATTGCACCACTGTGCCACGGTCTTTCTCCCAATTAGCTTCAAAACATTGCACCCACAAAGTATCATGCTGTTTATGTTTCTGGGGTGAAACTCCTATTTTCTTACAGTAGTGTTAAATGTGGAACTGAACGGTGGTAGGCACGCTTTAGTAAATTCATGTTACGCTTTTTATGCAAAATTACCAAAATTATTCCATTATGGCACATCGCGTAACTACACAAGAATTCATGGCAACATTATATACCAGGAGGATGAAAACAATTGAAACCACCAGAACGCAAGCATCAGTTTTTCACAGAAATTATTTTTTTCGCACTGTTTTTTTTAGCACAAAATGCGTCCTGGCGTAAGAAATTAGTTTGAGGACATATTTTATGCTAAACTTTAGCGTTCAATGACGTATTTCCCCTTCAATTAATTACACATAATTTCACATAATTGTCCCCAAATTAAACTTAATCGCACAAAAGGCAATTACGCAAGTTTTGCACACCTCTTTTCACAAGGTGACATGATCATGGTCCAGTAGAAAATCTCCCCTATTAATCGTTCATTGGCACTCCCACTGCAATAAGTTGAAAGATGATGAGCAAGAACTCACTCAAAGTTAAACACTGGCCAGTTGGAAGCTAGGTGTGAACACAGTGGATTTTGTTTGCACACATTGGCCCTGTTCCCCAATACTATGGAAAGGTTGCAAGGCTACAAGGGTGCAAGGCTAGGCTGCAATAGCATGAATTCGTGATGCTCCAGTCACCCTTGGCTACAACCCTACTTTGAAGTGACCAAAAGAAATTCCTTGCACACACATTTCTACAAAGCATGAGTTTCATTCCTTTGCAGTTCATTAAATTTAATCTCTGAAAATAAAAAAAATAACCTAATTGCTTGCGCAGAAGTTAAACAACTTATTTCACATAAGATATGATTGTGATTCTTGTAAAGCGCATTGATTCCCTTTTAACGAAATGTTTTTCATATTATCTGCCTGAGAGATGTGATTAATCAATAGCCACGAAATAGAGACCAAAAGAAATCACAACTAAACTTTATTAGAACTGCTTTCCGGCCCCACATCCTTTCGTGCTGCTCTCTATATAACTGTCCTGAATGCCATCTCGCTAATTCAGCTAGAGGGTTAGTGCCCAACATAATACTACTTACTGGTTGCTCACTGAGTAGTGCCACAAACAAATAGGACATTTTCACAGCCATAGCTATGTCCGTAGATGTCCGCCTACCACAGTCGCGCCTTAGGAAATTTGACTGGTGTGGGCATGTTATTGACTGATGTGTCTAGAGTCTTAGATATTCATTCCCATACTCACGCTAAGCTGCATCTAGGCCAGGTGGCTCCATTTGTGTTGTTTTCTGTATTTTATCGTGTGCATATTTCTCTCGAGCTGTGTTCCATTGCATAAAACTGGCTTGCTTCTTTGTCAAATATCTAGCAATTGTCTCGTTCAATGGTATTTCATTTTGTGAATGTTTCTCTAACGTTCAGTGCGCTCAAAAGAAACAGCCTGGCCTCTCCACAAAATGACTTACTAATGTATCACTCTAATTTGGTGTTGCATATGTCGATCACGTGACGCTCCCTCCCATAGCCCCAGCCTCTCACTTTATCAAACGTCTCTTAGGTTTTAAAAACGAGTTTAAGTATTCGCTTCTGTGGCACATCCCAGGTCAGTCACCTGATAAATCGCTCTTGCCCTTCATAAATAAACGTGGTTTTATTTCCCTTCTGACAGTCCCGACCTGCCTCTCTGACAAATGTTTCCCTCTCTACAATTACATTAAACGGGTGTTGCACATTTCTCTCTAAAGCTGTGCGCCTTCACACAAACCTGGCATGGCTCTCTGGCGATTACCACTCTATTAAAGATCCTTATTAACTATTCTCTATCCTTGGAGCTATAAATTCACTGATTCCTTGCTGTAAATAAAGCATCTGCCATCTCCAGCATGCTGTACTTCCCGGCAATGGTTTCTCTGAATAACACAGTCACCTTCCTCCCTTCCAAAGTTTTTCTCACAAAATTCTCCAGCCTGGACCTGTTCTGCCCTCTTAAACTATACTGCTGCCCACACTCTAAGAAATCACAAAGTTTGCTCAATCCAGTTCTCACGAGACTCCACGGGGTTTCCTCAAACGTATGTGCCCAGAGCTGCTTCTGAACGCTGGAGTAGATAATGGTGGTTTGAACATGGCGTGGCCTATTCATGAAGGCATTCTAGATTAAGTAAAGAAGTATTCCTGTACTAATCTTTTACATACTCTAATATGTCTTTGTGAATTGGCCCCAAAACTTCTAAAATGGGAATAAAATGGGACTATTCGGCCAATATTCATATACAAATACAAAATATTGTACCATATTTGCACTTTTACTAATAGGGAGTTGCAGGTTCAGGGCAGATTAACAAAGGCATGAAAGAGTATGTGAAAGAATACTCTTGGAGCAATACCTCTTGTACTCAAAAATGCTTTTGTGAATTGGCCATTGTAAGTTCCTCAACCACTGGAATAAGTGAGACCGATGCACAATGGTACCTCTTATCATAAATATTAGTATGCTTATGTTAGAAATTGGGTCACTGGTTGACTGCTGTGTGAGTCCTGGTCAAGCAGCAAACACAATCCTAGTCAGGGTAAGGCACAAACTAACCACATATTAACCTGTGCTCAATCTCCAGCAGCTTGGCACAGAGCAGGCAGACGTAAGCTAGAGGCAAAGTATTTGAGCAACCCTTCAAACAGTAAAACAGTGAAACCTCCACAAAAAAGATTCTACACCAAGTTAGAAAAATAGAGGTTAACAATAAATAAAACAAGACCAAAATGACAAATATACAATCAGTAGAACCGGAATTATGAATTTTTAAATAACAAACTGTTAAACAGTGCCTAAAAGTAGAAAGCACAATCCGCGGCTATCTGGTCGTGCTGGACCAGGTCAAAGTCACAAATTGAGGCTGACCATGATGGGGCGTGGGTCGGGTACAATCCCAGATTAGTCCCGCTGAAGCCTTATCTTCTCAAGTTTTGTGGCAAGAGTCCCGTTTGCGTTGGAGAGGGTCGCAGGGAGCAAGGAGAGCATTGAGGGTGTTTTTTGCTTCTTGGTGCCATATTTCATTATAAACTTTAAAATGTAATATCTCAAGTTCTACTTACTGGATTTTTGTTGTTTTGGTATTGTTTTATTTATTAAATTAAGCTCTGTTTTCTTACCTGTAGACTCATTTTGTGTGGTGTTTTCACTGTTTTACTGTTTGAAGTGTTGCACAAATACTTTACACACTGCCTATATAGTTAAGCGTGACTGCTCTGTGCCAAGCTACCAGATGGTGAGCACAGGTTAATTTAGAATTTGCCTGCCTCTCACCCTGACTAGGACTGTGGTTGCTGCTTCACCAGGGCTTCTACCCCGGTCAACCAACAACCCAATTTCTAACACAGAGCCACTAGATGGTGACTCTCATGGTTGTCAGCTGTAACAACTTGGTCCAGGGCCGGAATGGCCGTACTGGGCATCGGGCGTTTCCCCAGGAGGCTGGAATGGTGGGGGCAGTTTTTCAGTGGTGGGGGCTGGTTTTGTTACTGGTGGCCAGTTTTGCAGTGGTGCTGCAATATCGGCCCCCAGTAACAAAAGCAACAATGCTTCACATTTGCACACACCCTGTTCCGGGGTCTGGTCTGACAAAATTACCAGGGCTGCTTGGGTTCCCAATCCAGCCTTGACTAGGTGGAATGCTATAGAGACTACATGCTCTGAGGTCTAGATGACATCTGACAGTTGTCATGCTGGCCCCAGTGTCTCTCAGAGCCTCCACACTGTGCCCATTAATGGTGACCCACTGCCTGTGTTTCCTGGTGTTACAAGGCATATGGGTTTTCTGTATCATCTCTCCATCACCCAGGGACACTAGGGTAACCTCTACACTGCCCCCCCAGTAATTGGGACAATCTCCTACCGAAGCGCTACACTAGCCAACTCCAGTGACTGGCCAACGGTCGGAGGCTGACCCACTTGCGACACTTGGAATCCCCCTTGAAGTGTGCTTCCTGTTGGTACTCATAGAACTTGGGGAGTGCCTTCCCTGAAGACTTACATTCAGGAAACCATCTCTTCTTTTTCTCAGCTGGGGGTTGGAAGTTTTGGACCCATGGGTCTAGTTTGGGGTCCTTTAGAGAACTCCTTTTTTTATGTATGTCCCCCTTCCTTCTTCTGATGGGGACTCTACCGACCCTTGTGATGATTCCCCCAGATACCTTCTTATGGACCTGGTTGCTGAGCCAGCGGTCCACCTCCTTAGCAAGCTCCCTGGGGTCAATCACCTTACTATCAATCAAGTGTTGTTGTAGCTCTGGAGAACAATTACTGAACATGTGCTCTCTTGCGAACAGATCTTACAGCCCTTTGTAATCATTCAATTCCCTGCCCGTCACCCAAGCATCCAGTGCCTTGCAAAAGGAACCCACAAAATCCACCCAGAACTACTGGGGCAGCTTCTGGCTGTCCCTGAACATATGCCTGTACTTCTCTGGTGTAAGACCATATTTACTGATAAGGGCTTCCTTCATGGAGGAATAACTCATCCTGTCTCCCTTCTCTAGAACCGGTAGGGTGTCCCTGCCTTTGCTAGGATATGCCTCCACTGACTTGCCCCCCCTCCCAATCCTCCTCAGGAATCTTGTGCATCTGTAAGGCAATCTCATAAGCCTCAAACCACTTGTCAATATTGTCTCCAATAACAGAGTCATGCACCAGACCTTTAGGAATATGGACCCTCTTGTCTCCAGATGGCACTGGAGGTAGGCTGCCACTATCACTGTTGGGTGCATCTCCCTCATGCTTTTTTCATGCTCCAACAATAGCTTTTTCTCAGCCAAGGCCCCTCTCAGCCTTCTCCTTTTCCATGGCCAATTTCTTTTCCTCCTTCTCCATGATTCAATTTGGCCAGCTCTAGCTTGAGCTCCCTGTTCTCCATCTCCTCTGGTTCAAGCCCGTGTAAGACACACTGCTCCCTGCACAGGGAGGGATTTCCAATCCTGGGAGTAGGTTACCACCCCCTCCTCAACTGGCTGCATTCCAAGACTCCCTGTAGGTTCTGCTCTGATTCTTCCTCATCTTCCTCTCCCTCCCCATCATCTGTTGGTGACTGCTGGGCCTCTGACCTTGCCCTCAAGGCCTTCTCGAGCTCTGCCTTCCTGGTGCTCCTTTTGGGGGACAGCCAGCTCTCCTTGCAAAACTCCTTGAGCTCAGCGAAAGTGTACCTCTCCAGGATGCCCAGCTCAAACTCCATCCTTACAGGTGGGATCGCAGACACAAACAGTCAGGCATAGTAGGAATGAACAAAAGTAAACAGGGAGAATTCAAAACTTGATTGGTCTTGGATATGGGATGGTATTGTACACCAAATCACTGTGTGGTACTGCACAAACACAAGTCATATCTTCAACGCTGATCACCAATGATAGAAATTGGGTTACTGATTGACTGAGGTCTGCACCCTGGTCAAGCAGCAACCACAATCCTAGTCAGGGTAAGGCACAAGCAAACTCCAATTTAACCTGTGCTCAACCCCCTGGCAGCTTGGCACAAAGCAGTCAGGCTTAACTGAGAAGCAATTTGCAAAGTATTTGTGCAACACTTCAAACAGTAAAATAGTGAAAACACCACAAAAAAATTCCACAATGGACTAGAAACATAGAACTTAATTTAATAAATAAAACAAGACCAAAATGCCAAAAATCTAATCAGTAGAACCTGAGTTATGAATGTTTAAATAATAAACTGTAAAATAGCGTCTAAAAGCAGAAAGTGCCAACCGTGCCTATCTGTTCGCGCTAGATCGGGTCAAAGTCAAAAGTTCAGGCCAACTGGGATGAAGTGTAGGACAGATACAGTCCCAGATTAGTCCTGCTGAAGTTTTATCTTCTCAAGTTTTGTGCCAAGAGCCCTCTTTATGTTGAAGAGGGTCGCAGGGAACAAGGAGGGCGCTGCAGGCATGGTCAGCATGGCGCGAAGAGCAGGTCTGATGTCGTGGATGGGTGGGCTGGCGCTTCACAGTGGCGGTCCTCCGCGGGTGATCAATGCTTGCTGTGTGAAGAGACTGGCTGATGGTGGCTCACGCTGAACATTAGTGCAAGAAACGCAGTTCCAGTGTGAACGGGCCTATTCGCAGTCGCAAAGAGCCCAAAAGCTTGATTTCAAGAGCTCTCGAACCACACCAAGGGTCCAGGACCTGACAGGCACCACTTGGGGGGCAGGAAATTACTACAGCTGGATCCAGGAGCTGGTTAGGGGGTCTTTTATGTCCCAGAGCGTCAGATCAGGAGGCCAGCTGGCTAGCCCTTTGGTCACTCTGGGGTCCTGAGTTTAAGATGAAGTTGCAGGTCCAGTACTTCTTTCCCAGGCAAGAGGGCAGCAGCCAGCAGGTAAGCACTGCAGGGCATCCATTCCTTTAGAGCAGCAGTCCATCGGAGTGGCAGTCCTTGTAGCAGCACAACAGTCCTTCTTCCTGGCAGAGTATCCACAGGTCAAGAAGTGTACTGAAGAGTTGGTGTCTGAGGTCCTTCTTTCATACACAGTTGTGCCTTTGAAGTTGTGAGAAGCTTCTAGAGTCATGCCTTTGAAGAGCACAGATGCCCAGCCTTCCCTGCCCTGGCTCCAGACTAAGTATAGGGGGTTTGCAGCCCCTTGTGTGGAGACAGGACACAGCCTATTCAAGTGTGGCTGTGGCCAGCTCCTCCCTCCCATTCTGCCAGTGATGACCCATTCAGTCACACCTTAGCTCCCAATGTGTGTGGGTGTCTAGGAAGAATACACAAAGCCCAACTGTCGCTACATCAAGTGATGTGGCCAGAGATAGGGTGAAGGAGGCACCAAATGGCTAAGCAAGAAAATGCCAACTTTGTAAAAGTATGTAGAAAACGGGCACTTTATTCATGAACCCCACCGTCCCACTGCTGAAATGGGAAATAGTCTCTAATTTGTAAACCACTTGCTCCAAAGTTCGTCATTGTTTATCACTGTATGCCAAATTCTATTCCAATCCATTTTGCCATTATTCTACCACTTATAATCACCACGGAGACAGTATGGTTGCACTTGAATGCTTTATTCACCCATTTCAGATGCCGCCTGTCGCCCATTATAAACAGTGGCACGTGGAGTGCACTCTCTCTTACATGTATTCTAACTTTGTAAAAGTGACATTTTTAGAATTGCAATTTGAAATCCCACTGAGTTAGGGTTTTAAATTAGTATTCCAGAGACACCAAACATGAACTGATGATCTCTTCCCATTTGGAAATTACACTCATAAAATGTAATAAGGCAACTTCAGTGTTATCCTAAGGGAAATATAGGTCTTGCAGTAGAGGAAAAAGAATTCAAGAGTTTTTCGCTATTAGGACATGTAAAACGTAAAAGAACATATCCCACTTTTTAAATACATTGCATCCTGCCCGCTGGACTATCCAGCAAAAGACACACAATTGATGGACGGAATGCAGAACAAATCAAAACATTCACCCCAAGTCAAGAGATCTGGGTTAAATCCATCATTCTTTTGCTCACCATGCCACCCCAGTTTAGACCTGGCCATATGCAAATCAGTCTTGCCCCTGTGCCTCATGGGAACAGTCCAGCCCGAACTGCCAAGCCAGGTCCTCCCTTGACCGGAAACAAGCATCCTAGGACCGGTTTCGGGGTTTCACCCCTCTTCAGCCAGGATAGCTTGATTCCAGTGGCACAGTGAGCCCAGGACCCACGTCTGGGCATACCTGGCGCACTTAGGGCGAGAAAGCAAAGACACACAATTGATGGACGGAATGCAGAACAAATCAAAACATTCACCCCCAGTCAAGAGATCTGGGTTAAATCCATCATTCTTTTGCTCACCATGCCACCCCAGTTTAGACCTGGCCATATGCAAATCAGTCTTGACCCTGTGCCTCATGGGAACAGTCCAGCACGAACTGCCAAGCCAGGTCCTCCCTGGACCGGAAACAAGCATCCTAGGACCGGTTTCGGGGTTTCACCCCTCTTCAGCCAGGATAGCTTGATTCCAGTTGCACAGTGAGCCCAGGACCCACGTCTGGGCATACCTGGCGCACTTAGGGCGAGAAAGCAAAGACACACAATTGATGGACGGAATGCAGAACAAATCAAAACATTCACCCCCAGTCAAGAGATTTGGGTTAAATCCATCATTCTTTTGCTCACCATGCCACCCCAGTTTAGACCTGGCCATATGCAAATCAGTCTTGACCCTGTGCCTCATGGGAACAGTCCAGCCCGAACTGCCAAGCCAGGTCCTCCTTGGACCGGAAACAAGCATCCTAGGACCGGTTTCGGGGTTTCACCCCTCATCAGCCAGGATAGCTTGATTGGAGTGGCACGGTGTGCCCGGGACCCACGTCTGGGCATACCCGGCGCACTTAGGGCGAGGAAGCAAAAGACACACAATTGATGGACGGAATGCAGAACAAATCAAAACATTTGTTCTGCATTCTGTCCATCAATCGTTCTTTTTGCATTTGTCACCCCGAGTGGGACGGGTATGCCCAGACGTGGGTCCCGTGCTCTCCATGCCGCTGGAGTCAAGCTATCCTGGCTGATGAGGGCTGAAAGCCCGAAACCGGTCCTAGGATGCTTGTTTCCAGTCCAGGGAGGACCTGGCCTGGCAGTTCGGGCTGGACTGTTCCCATTGGGTGCAGGGTCTAGACTGATTTGCATATGGCTGGGTCCAAACTGGAATGGCGTGGTGAGCAAAAAAACGATGGATTTAGGCCCAGATCTCTGTACTGGGGTGAATGTATGACTTTGTTCTGCATTCTGTCCATCAATTGTTCTTTTTGCATTTGTCACCCGAGTGGGACGGGTATGCCCAGACGTGGGTCCCGTGCTCTCCATGCCGCTGGAGTCAAGCTATCCTGGCTGATGAGGGCTGAAAGCCCGAAACCGGTCCTAGGATGCTTGTTTCCAGTCCAGGGAGGACCTGGCCTGGCAGTTCGGGCTGGACTGTTCCCATTGGGTGCAGGGTCAAGACTGATTTGCATATGGCTGGGTCCAAACTGGAATGGCGTGGTGAGCAAAAAAACGATGGATTTAGGCCCAGATCTCTGTACTGGGGTGAATGTATGACATTGTTCTGCATTCTGTCCATCAATTGTTCTTTTTGCTCTGGACTATCCAGGGCCCATCCTAAGGGTGATTTATATTGATTAAAAAGGAAGGTTTGGGCCTGGCAAAAGGTTTATTTTGCCAGGTCGACATGTCAGTTTAAAACTGCACACATAGGCTCTGCAATGGCAAGTCTGAGATGTGTTTAAAGTGCTACTTAATTGGGTGGAGCAACCAGTGCTTCAGGCCCACTAGTAGCATTTAATATACAGGTCCTGGGCACATGTAGTGGCACTTTACTGGAGACTTAGAAGTGCATTTATTATGCCAATTGGGTACAAGCTAATGCTACTATGTTTTTAGGAAAGAGCACTTTAGCACTTGTTAGCCGTGGTAAGCTGCAAAATGAAGTCAGCAAAAACAGGAGGTCTAAAGGCAAAGCATTAGGGGGAAACCACACCAAGGATGCCAGGTCTAACAGCTTATACCATTTTTTTCTCAGCAGTGGCCAGCCATTATCCCACAGTGTCAACATATGAAACGTCTATGTCAGATGTTCTTAATTCCTTTGAAATTGTTAAGGTGGGTGATATTTTCATTACTCTTCCGTAGGAGGGCAAAATCAGGAAATTCACAAACACAGCCAAGTTTCCTGATTTCTTCCATCTACTTGAGGAGTAGCGAAAAGTTACAGGCCTGTCTCGCTAAGGAAATTCCTGTTCCAGTATGTCCTTGTAGAGCAGACATCTTGGAGCAGAAAATCATTATTGCCCATAGCCTACAGCCCTTCGCAGACCCCAGCACCAGTGGCAAGCTTCACACAAGTAAAATGTACTGCGTGCTGGCTCAATCACTATTCTTACTTCTAGTAAGCAAGGTTGAATGTGTCTATTTTAATCAATCCGTTCTCCCTCACCCCCAAAAATGTAATCAGCTTAGTCAATCGTCCCCAAATTTACCATGCATAAATGGATAGACCCAAAAAGCTTGGGTGCATTTATGTTTGTTTCTTGTTCAATAAACTGTAATAGGTATATTTTATATAGAAGTTGTGTGGGGGATTTACTTATGTATATTGTCATAGTTTATGTTCCTTTTTATTTATTTTAACCTAAAATTTGGAGACCCAGAGGAGCCCATGTGGCTTAATAATACAAATGCAAGTAAGGTTGTAGGTGCAATGTGTGGTATAGTAACAGAATGTAGGCAAACATTTTCTTCCACATGAACAGGTTGGGCACGAAAAGTGGGAAGTGGATATAGTACAGAGAGGGGCACACGACAGGGTGCGAAACCACTGTGTTCTTTAAATATTTCTGGATGATTTATGAACCAATCAGTGGTTAGACGTTCCATTGGATACGACCCTTACTACTGACATCTGTTGTGATCTGAAGGTCACAACCTCAACTCTCTTGAAGGCTAACCCAAGCATTCATTATTCTGAGGTTGGTAAACAGTGTTATAAAATTAAACAAATGCAACAGCTCAGACGTACAGCAGTTAAAAACAGCATGGAATGCGGTATGATGCAGCATGTAAGACACCCTTTTACTATTTCATTATATATATCCATGGGTACAGATACAAATATATTGTTTCTCCTTGAAACTATGCATGCATAGTGATTCTAACTATAAACTGTGTTCACCCATGGTGCCATTGGGAACAATAAAAAATCTTAGAAGCAAGAAAATGCTTTGAGGCTCATTTTAATTCCACAGTATTAAGAGCTGCTTGCTTTCCCAGCATCCCTTTTATAGTATACATTAGCGTAAATGAAATATGACTTTTTGTTTCATCGGTTTTTAACCATTGGTTCCCTCTAGTTTAAAACTGTACCCATTGTTTTCTTTTTGCATATACTGAACAGACATCCACACACAGCAACCCTGAAGTCTTTAATGGTTCTGGAAAGCTGCTTTCCGTTGCAATGATCACCTCCGGGAGGAGCTGTTTCACCTCAGAAGCAAGCCGGCGTGACGTTTCATATTCAGGAACCTTATATCGTCAAAATCCCGTGCACGTGGGGGCACATGTGCATAAAGCCCAATTAATACGGGATTAAGGTATGCGCTTGGCAGACAGGCATGCATCTTGCTTCCTTAATCCTGTTTCAAATGTAGTTTCATTGCCGTCCAATTCTGTCGAACAGTGAGCGGGTTCAGGAAAGCCATCTGCAGCAACGTTATTATCATCCTGCCGTCTAATCAATGGGGACCAGATTTAATACAAAAAATCCGTGAAACAATGCTTTCTCAAAACCACATTCATTGGAGTTTGAAACTAAATGGTTCTATCAATGGCAGACGAAACTGGGAAACCCACAAAAAGCTGCAGGAAGAAGATAAAGGCCGCTCGGCTTATCCAGTAAACACACCCACAATGCATGCAAATAACCCACTTGTAAAAAGTGCACATGCGGACCGACATGACAGAGCTAAACACTGCTTAGTTGAAGGCCTTGATGATTTACCTTCTTTTTTGCAGAATCTTCTGACAGTCTATTTTGGAAGTGTTTTAGGGGCTTGTTTATTCAATTCAATAGCCAGTTACTCTGAAAGAGCCAAAGACTATAATACACGTTCATGGACAAAACTGTAAGAGGAAGTTATGGTTCTATACACAAATAAGAAATAGCGTTTATTATTGCAAATGTATAATTCTGCTAAAAAAAAATCAGTTGAAGGTATATTATGGCTTTGATGCAAAATCCTAAAAATAGTAAAATTCACCAGTTATGGTGAGCAAAGTAGTAACATCCTTAAAAATACTAACATTCACCAGTTATGGTGAGCAAAGTAACAACAACTCACCGAACCACTGCTCATGTGTGGTTTCACACATGATATCGCAGATGACAACACGAGATCACACACTTCGGCAACTAGTTCCCTTGCTCACAGAGCAGCTGCCCAAAGCACACATGTCTCTGTGACCAAGAGGTGCAGTGCATGGATTTAAAAAAGTAAATCAATGCACACATATTTAAATAAAAAGCTGCAATTTTTGGGTTGGCTACAAAATGCATTCGACATATACCAAAGTCCACGTCAGCAACACCAAACACATATACATAGGTGTACCGTTGTTTAATTCCCTAAACATGCAGTGCTGCTGTCTTGTAGCACCGCAAGCTTGTGGAATAGACAAAGAAGGCACACAGAGGCGGGCCACAGAGAGAGAGACACACACAGTATAATTAGCTTGTGCACATTTGTGCACTCCCTTGTTTGCATGTTTTAGTACATTGTAGACTGACCTATAGACTTTGCCTATGCTTGTTATCAAAGACATGTATTTAAGAAAATAAATGGCTACATTAACTCAGCCCATTACTGGCAGACCATTTAGAGCCAACAAAGGGTTTTATGACTCTTTTTGCTGACTCGCCTATGATCTCTTGTAATGACCTCTATCTCAACAATCAACAGCAGAATTGTTCAGCTTCCCCAGCTATTGCTATGGGTCACTTTTGAGGCAACATCAAGGGTACAGTACACTTGGCTGTTACTAGCAGATCCTGTGAAGCTCCATGGGGCAGCTAGTAACAACTTGTCACTCTGCACTCCATTTTCTCTCCTGCGAGGATGCAAACCCTTGCAAAACATTTATTTTTTTACGTTTTAATACTCTGAGAGGAGAGCAGGCCTCACAGAGCATTGCTTAAACATTTGGTCCATCATTTATTGTAAGTATATGTTAAACCTGTCAGCCTTAAGGTGGTCTTCCACCAAAATGTTTTGCATGCTCCACTCCTGTTTACTGACATTCGTTTTTGTTGAGTTTAGGACTCTGTGCACTTTACTACGGTCTGCCAGGAATAAAGTGCTTCTGCTCTGTCATTAAAACATGGTACAACTGGCCCACACCCCACTGGCACAATTAATTTACATATAAGTCCCTAGTTAAGTGGTATGCCATTTACCCAGGACCTGTAAATTAAATGCTAGTAGTGGGCCAATAGCACCTGTTATGCCACTCATTTAAGTAGCCTTTCAAAACATGTCTCAGGCCTGCCATTGTAGCCTGTGTGCAGTTTTAAACTGCCAGTTCGACCTGGCTAAATAAACCTTCTGCCAGGCCTAAAACTCCCTTTTTAGGATGAGCATAGGCAGCGCATGAATGCGCTGTTTCTCAACATGCTGTATTCAGTCTGTGGGCTTACAGATCGCCTCCAGCTTTTGAATGGCTTTTGTCAGTATCCTTCAAAAAACGTTGTTTCTCAATTGTTCACTCCCATAGAGTATTGCCACAGAATGTGTCCTCTTCCACTTGTGCCATTAGATTTCATGTTTTTGGGACTTTTTTTACATTCAGAGCAGCACTTCCCACTTAGCTTGGCTCCCGATTCAAGGCTGCCGTGCTTAAATGTAATCGAGCACTTCCCTCGTGGCACACACTTCACGGAGGCAGTCTTCTTTTAATTTATGCACACGCTCCACACAATGCTATTTTCATTTATTTAAACTTTTGGGGATGCTCAGTACGATGCCCACTTCATGGCCGCCGCCCTTCCTGCACACGCTTCACGAAATGTTATTTTTAATTATTTACACTTTTTGGGAAAGCTCAGCTTGGTGCCTGCTTCACGGCTGCCGTGCTTCCCACACACGCTTTGCGCAATGTTATTTTTATTTATTTAAACTTTTTGGGGATGACCTTCACGACCAGGTGTGCCTCGGCTAGTTTCACACTCTGATCGAGTGCACACTCCACCGTTCCCCCGGGGCACAAGCAGGGCCCTCCTTGCTGGCTCCTGTCCTCTTTATGTACTTTCTGGTGCCCCCAGGTTCTAAGCAGGCATCCACACCATTGTGCCTTTGACGTGCAGAATCCCCCTTGTGCTGAGGGATTCCAGAGACTGGCGCGCATGGCCGAAGTGGAGTGTTACATCGCGTTGGTGCAGAGTGCCTTACTTTCCCTGCTGGGTTAGCAGTGTGTAGTATCCTATATATGTATTTATCCTGTTGCTTTCTCCCTAGCTGCTCAGCCACTGTGAATGTGCTGCATGGAATGTTGGTGTGGTGATGATGAATGGAATGTTTGGGTGCCTGTGAGGTGAGGTGTGACAGTTGGAGTATGGGCTGAGCAGCAGGCAGGCTGCCCCTGGTGGGAATCCTCTACATGGTCTTAACTACCTGTAACCAAGACTCAATAAACCTACTTAAACTACATCTCGGCTACTGGACTTCATCATTACATTTATGGCGAGGATTTAAGGTAAAGAAACTCTGCGTACTACAAAAGAAGTTACAAAAAGAAGAACTTTTAAAGAAAATTAGGCTAACTAAGAATAAGGAAAGACACAATGACTTACAGCCTTCCAGCCCCACCAGTGACCTGTACTTTGGTCGGCCCCAGGTAGGGCATGTGTCTGCTTACATCGTTTTTATTCTCATGTGTCCAGAAACATGTGTCAATGCATTGTCTGAGAAAAGCCACGGTGCGTTTTATGTATGAAGCCTGCTATTGTGGTCAAGGAAACACTTCCTGCACATCGTATAACTCTCAGACTGATGAACAAGCAGCCCGGAGGAGTCCTTCACATAAGATGGTCCCAGGCAAGATGTCTTCGGTGAAGTACATGTTTGGGCAGAGGAGTCATATACAGTGATTTACGATTTATTTTGACTAGACAAACGAGGTATCATTGTCCCATTTGTGCACCGTCTCTATGAGTGGGCCAGCGAGGGGTCATTTGTGAGTATTTTTATGTTCATTTTCAGGTCTGCTGTCCTGTTTTTTTTATGGGCTTTCCAAAGCACTGTTACCCCAACAACTGTTTGGCCCAAACATTACTTACTTTTGAAATGCCTGCGTGGATGCCTCCGGGCATGGTGGAGTCTACGCACGTATTCATGGTGTGAGGAGGTCCCAATGAGCATGCAGTGATTAGTCGAGTCTCTGATCGGGGAGTGACGTCTCTTGTAGTCTGCCTGGAATGCATGTTGTGCATTTACTTTTAGTGCACAAGCGCGCCTCGAGCCACACAGCACTTTTCTGCTGTGCGTGCCGCCATCTTTGTATTCATTGCAGCACGTAAGTCCCGTCTTCCATGTGTTTCCAGCCAGCAGCGTCATCGGAGTGAGTGTGGACAGTACTGCCGGCATTGTTGAATGTATGCTGACAACTGGTGCTTATCGTTGAACTTCTGCATAAGAATTAAGGCGGCGTCGGGTATGCTGTGAACAATGTGACTTTTTTTATTTAGCGTCTGCCTTACTCTCATCTTCAACCAACCTCACAAGTAAGAGGGTCATCATGTGACCAGCCATCCATTAATAAGTCTTGCATGTTTTATGCTCAAGAGGTTCAACACGCGACATTCTGCTCCTGAACTTACTATATACTCTTGACTAGACAACTGTAACTGCCAAGTGGATTTCCGGTTTGTTTTCTTTACACAGCACAGCCGGAACCTGCATTTAAAAGCCGAATTAAGTCTAGATCTTCACAATGCTGGGAGTAACAGAGGAGTATGAATGTATTTTTGATTTCACAAGAGTCTAGTCTACCATCATTTTTGTTTGGCCTTCAGAATGTTATTTACCTTTAAGTTCTTTGCAATAGCTTACAGTATTGCTGCTACTGTGATTAGTAAAATCAGTCTCATTTATAAGGTTCATACTATGGAAGTGATCAGTACTATTACATGCATTGTGAGTGTGCTGTTCCTTGTGCCTTGTGGGGACTGGTGGTGTCGCTACAGTTGTGCTGTGGTTACATATTTATTTGCGTTGTTTCGCTATTGTAGTGCTGTGCTGACATTTTCTTTTTGGAATGCAAGGTTCTGAGAGTTGCCACTTAGTGTACTGGCATGTAAGATTGCTACATTTTTCTCTACTTGCCCTTACACGTGGGATTATTGTATGGGTGGATGTCACCCATTTCAACATTGTACTCTAGCTTGATTGCTCAATGGGTGTGTTCTGGCCCATGTTTTTTTAGTTTACTCTACTTTTACATTTTACATATCCTGGTAGTGAAAAACGACCAAATTTGTTTTTCACTACTGTGAGACCTAATCTCCCACAGCATAACATTGGGTTACTTTATTACATTTAGTGAGTGATAACTTTTGTTTGGGAACAGGTAGAAATGTCATGTTTGGTCTCTAAAGAGTTGTAATTTAAAATCCTCTTTCGGTGGTAAAGACGGATTTCAAGTCACAATTCTGAAATGCCACATTTAGAAGGTTAATCAACACAAAGGAGTTAGGCCCAAATGGACAAAGTACAGGTAGGGCCATATAGTCAAGAGGAAAAAAGGGGTTTGACCTGAACCTTGTTTCACTTTCAATACACTTATGATTTACCGTGATGATCAAAACCGATTATTTTGTTTGACCAAGTTTTATTTTCCTTTTTCTTTGTCTACATTCGTTTTATTTTTTCGAATATTCATGCAATTGCAAAAAGGACACACCAACATATTCCCAACTTTCTATACAACAATCATAAAAAATCAATCATGAAATCAATAATACATGAATCAATGACATAAATGACAATGAACAATACAACAGCACCACATTCCTAACCACAAAACAACAAAAAATACAACAAATATTATGTGCAATTAATTAATCAATCAAATGATCAGCATAGCTCATAATCACAAAGGGAACAAAACATAATGTCCATAGCAGGGGGAACAATTTTTTAAAAAAAACCTCCGTAGGACGTAATGATTAAATCTCAGTTCCTCAGTGTCAAGGAAATGCCAACGCGTTTCGAGTCCTAGGCTACAAATACAAGGACTCTCATCAGGGCTTCTTAATTCATTGCACTAAGCTTCTGCGTGCGGTGGTATTATCTAAAATAATTTGGGATAAACAAAGTAATCATATTATTCATTGTTATTACTGGCTCCTTCACTAAAAAATTATTCTTCTTATTTTTTTTTTTTTGAAGAATTCACACAATAATCAACATCAGTACCTGGCGGGAAGATATCAATTATTCTTCAGGCAATTTGGAATCTTTTTTGGGAGAAACCTGCCAAATCAAGGGGAAACTATCACTTTTTGGACACCACGGGCACGAATTGTGCAAAGCTATAACCAGGCTGTAGTTCCTACCTGCAGAGATAAAATATATTCCCTGCTTGAAGAGAACAATCACAGGACCATCGGTATACAGCAGAGTATCTGTGGGTTAAAACAGAAACCCATTTCTTTTTAAAACAACACGAGATATGTGAAAAATTAAAATTATGTAAAACACACATCGAGTGTCCATTAGGCACCAAAGCTCGTACCTGGCATGAAGAAAAATCGATCACGATTTATTCTGCCTTTATATGTTCATTCAATTTCTTCAAATGTTCTAGAAAATGAGTTTATAAAAAATGGATCAGTTATCTGGCATATTAATGCGACACGATGTTGTTTTTGAATACCCATGGTCACAGAAGCTTACCTCTATTTAGAAGCAGCTCCTCTCCGTGGTTTATTCGAAATACCGCGTGTGTGCAAGAAAAATATTTTGGGTTTGAAACCCGGCATCTAACACTGTAACATGACCTGTTTTAATTTAAAAACTCCTTTTGGTGTCGAGGCTTACCTTCATTAAACGTAGCCTTTCAATAGTTTCTCCCTCCAATTGATGACTGGCTGTGAATCACCAGCAGCCAACGGTTCCTTTGGAAGCCATTGCATATTATTAGGCACTACTCTACATGGGAAATGTAGTTTCATTCATTTTAACCAATCGGTATGCAGCGGGTCCTGGTAGTTCACACACTGTGTCCTAATGATGCATTCTGGGGCATATATTTCAAAAAGGTTAGATTTTTAAACCTAATGTGAAACGACCTCAAAAAAGAGGGAGGGGACAGGAAAAATCTAAGTTCTACATTCTGGAAAGTTCAGTCATCGTATTCAAACCAGTCGAAGCACTGTCATATTTCAAAATCAAGTAAGCTTCTTTCTGAAGCAAGAAACTGTCAATGTCACCCATCTGTTTAGCTTTATTATGCGCAAAAAGCACTGTCCATTTGAAATCATTCTCGCTATGAGCTTTCGCGATAAAATGTTCAACCATGGGTGCTGTTATCACCTTTCTCTTAATGCGAGAACAGTGTTGCGTAATCCTCTTAGAAAGTTGGCTTTTTTGCCTCAGTCATTTGAGGCCTGCAGCCTGTGTTGTGGGTCACATGACTTTTGTAAGAGTGGCAGTTGGCCTTTGTGAATTCCTGAATACACAAAAGTGGGCTGCCCCTTGAATCAATTCCTATGTTTATCTACAGAGTTCTATAGAGATGCACTACCAGTGGGGGCATCTCATAAAAAGTTACGGACTGGCCTCACACACCGCCCGGTGTCATGCTTCATCATCGGCTGTCCTCGCCCTCTAAAAACTTGGTTTGATAGAGGGCGGGAATACACCTGGAGACAGGGATGCACTTCTAAATCTAAGTGATGGCCGTGGGGGAGTGATAAGTGATTTAAAAACCATTACATTAGTCCATGTGCTATGCTTTATTCAAATGGTAAATGTATGGTGGTTAAAAACTAAGTGAACGGTGGTATGGGATATTATTCTCCCTTCACCTTATAAAATGCGGTCAACATGTTTCTGCTGAGGTGTCCCCGAAGGGTACATAGCATTCTTCAGGACCTAAAAAAGGGGGGGGGTTATATACCCTATGTGTTCACTTCCTTTTAACTAGTGAAAAATGGAAGGAAAATCCTGTCGATAGATCAGGGGAGCGGTTATAAAAACACTATGTAGGTGGATACTTCCCTCTTGGTATAGTACCACTGAGAGTAACTCTGTAGAGAAAGGAAAAACAAAAACAAAACATACAAACCAAACCGTGTGAGTATGTAAACAAATAGTTTATAAACATCATCCATCCCGCGTCATACCTATAGCGCGCGTGGTGGTGTGAAGTGGTCTTTATGAGACACGTGGCAGGTGCAACGTGTACTCACACCGTTAAAAAGTGGTTGTAAACCAACTCTTGCCCTGTATTTCTACCCTAAATGCTCCATGGGAGGGCTGAGGTGGAAGGACCTACTTAGACTTTCTGTAGGAAAAAACACATAAAATCACTACTGGTAGTTAAGGGTTAGTCACCAGTATTCAGAAAGAACCAGGACCAAGATTCCTAGTTAAAGCAAACATAACAAGGTGAAATCCAGAACTAATGGACCACCTATTCATTCAAGTTCACACCAGCATTCCTTCAGGCATACTCTTACTGTCTAGTTTCAGTGCTTCCAGCCGTTCTTCCCGGAGGCGTCCTCTCTGTCTCCCCGCTGATGGTAAATGGTGAGATTCAGAGGGTTTTTATACTAAAGAGCTGTGACTAATTAGTGAGCTAATCAGTGTTAATTGGGCCCGTTAAGTGAGTTTCCTGTGTCCCTCTACGGGACTGCCTGACCACCTGGTGGGAGGCGTAACTGTAAATCGCCCCACCCGATTGGTCAAAACATGCCTCCAACACTACCAAGGCCATTAAGATAGTAAACAATGGGCTTGTGAGGTTTGTTTCCTGTGTCCCTCTTGCGTGAGCCTGACCGCCTGGTTGAGGGTGTGTATTCAAAAAGGTTACGTTCGGCAATGGTAAACGGCGCCGATACCGATGTTATGGTCCTTCCCCTTCCTGCGGGAAAACAAATGCAGTTACGAGGTCATTAGCTCCCATGTTTGTGAGGACGCCCATGTTCATTACCGGGTCTGATCAGTCTCCCGGTATTTGAGCATGCGCTGAAGTAGTGGGAAACCCGCTACCGCGCATGCGCCTAGGTGTATTCCGTGAGACGCTTGCCCTGCTATGGCTCCTATGCTTGCGCACTGATAACTACCAGCGTGAATTACAGCAGGGGCCGCTCAAGATCCCCGTAAAGTGAGGGGATACCCCAAGAGTTCTAAACACTGTGAGAAAAATAAAGCAACATTACTCTGTTCATAATGGGATTACGGGCCAATGGTACCTCACTTGTTATATGTGTGAAGTACACACTAATGATAGTCAGTGGTGGTAATTGCTACAGCTGGTATCTATGTTTGATAACATGGGTTTACACAAACCAATGTGTTCCCCATGCCAGCTTGATCTGTTTGAATTTGCGAGCATAACAATGGGCCCACTCTTAGTGAACTACTTAAAATAAAGTAGAGGGGTAGCAGTAGAGAATAGTCCCTACTCTATTAGGCCAGCTTTCTTTGAGTTGGTTGTTGACTAAAGAAGGTGTGCATGGTCAATTCTATACATTTTCTATTTCGCAAGTTGCAGCCATGGTATCTCATCATTTAAGCCTTTATCATCGCTGCGAAGCCTGTATACCCAGCGCTGTTCTCGGATATGGAGTTGTCTAGAGATATCAGTCTTTTGTTTATTCATAACCTCAAGCACCACCCATCTGAGGTCCAGGTCGTTGTGGCCTTTCTCCGTGAAATGTTTCGTCAGTTTGGTGTTGGTCTTCCTGCACCTAATCGTACTCCGGTGTTCGCTGATCCGCATCTTCACCTTCCTGGTGGTCATCCCGACATACTTCAGGTTACATGGACAGGATAGGAGGTACACCACACCTTCTGTATTGCAGTTGCTGAAATGTTTTAGCTTCCAGGGTCTCTCTGTACCTATGTCGACTTCTTTTGTTGTGGTGGTCAGCCGGCAGCACACACAGTTGCCGCATGGGTAGTGGCCTGTTGGTCTCGGTTGGCTCCACAGAGTCATCTGATTCTCAATTTGATCATTGGGAGTTTTGGAGTGTACCAAGGTGTCCCTCAAGTTCCTACTCCGTTTGTATGCGAATAGTGGGGGTTCCCACTTCTTGTTCCCGCTGTTTAAGATGGCCCATTTTTTCTTTATAATGTTCTGGATTCTGTTCGACACGGGTGTGTATGTTGTAACGCAGACCAGGCGGTCTTTCTTTTCTTTATGTGTTGTCTCCAAAAGGGCATCCCGGTTATTATTTCTCGCCCTTTTCCTTGCCCGTTTAACCATCTTCTTGGGGTAATGTCTCTCCAGGAGTTTTGTCTCTAGTTGTTCTGCCTGTATCTGGAATGTATCTATCTCAGAACAGTTCCTTCGAATCCTCAGGAATTGGCCTACAGGAAGGTTCTCACGGAGGGCCCTCGGGTGGTAGCTGTCATACATTAATAAACTGTTCTTGTCTGTTGGTTTAGTGTGGACTTTTGTGGATATTCCTTCTGATGTTAAGGTTATATCCAGATCCAAGAAAGCAGCCTGATTTTTGTCGATGGTATGTGTGAACCTGAGGTGGGGGTCAATGCCGTTGACCCACTCCACGAAGCGTGTTGCCTCATCCTTGGTACCTCGCCAGATGACAAAAATGTAATCTATGTACCGTTTCCATGTCTTCATTCGAGGTGTGAAGGGGTTCGAGGGGTTAAAGATGTGGTCCTCCTCAAAGCGGTGTACGTACAGACACGCCATGCTCGGCGCGAAGGTGCTGCCCATGGATGTGCCGCCCACTTGATGGTACAGGGTGTCCTCAAACTCGAAGAAATTCTCCGTAAGTGCTAGTTCCGCACACTCCATGATGAAATGCGTGGGTGTCACATATGTCCAATCCTGATCCAGTAGAATCTGTTCCACCACCTCCAGAGTACGCCTCTGGGGGATGCTCGTATAGAGCGCTTCAATGTCCATGGTTATGAACATGTCTTCGCTTGCATCTATGTCCAGGTCTCGAAGATGGCAAAGTACATCTTTGGTGTCTCTAAGGTAAGATCGAGATTTCTGTACAATCGGCTTCAAGAACCAGTCGCAGAACTGGGAAAGTGGTTCCAGAGCTGACCCAATACCCGACACTATCGGTCTGCCCGGTGGGGGTGTTTTATTTTTGTGAATTTTAGGAAGGGAATAGAACCTAGGAGTCCTTGGTTCCAAATTCACTAAAAACTCAGCCTCATGCTTGGTAATCCAGTCCTGGGTTTCTGCTTCGTTGACCATGTTCTTGATGCTGGTCATGATGCGGGGTGTTGGATCTTCCTGGTGTAGCTCATAGCTCGAGGTGTCGGATAGCAGGCGTAAGCATTCCTCTTTGTACATAGTATAGTCCATCAGGACTATGGCACCCCCCTTATCTGCCGGTTTGATGATTATGTCATGGTTGTTCTTCAATTGCTCCAGAGCCGTTCTCTCTCCTTTGGTCATATTCTGGAATCCCCTCATATTGTTGAAGTCGATTCTTTCCACTTCTGTGAGGACCGCTTGTTCAAATGCCAGGACATTGCAGGATATGTTCTGGTTCGGGGGAGAGAAAGTGGACTTCTTCTGTAGTCCAGTGCTGGTCCGGTCACTGTCCAGTGTTTCGTTTTCGCCAAAATAATCTTTCAGCTTGATCTTTCTGAAGAACTGAGCTAATTCAGTGTTGAGGAAGAAAGGGTCGTTATTTGGGGTGGGGACAAAACTCAAGCCTTTCGCTAGAACCACTTCTTCTTCTATGCTGAGGCTATGCGTACTCAGGTTTACAACATTGGTTATTCCCTGGTCGTTGTTATTGTTGAGCCTCTGCCCCTGCTCCGTGTCACTGCGCCGCTGGTTGACGCTTCGTCTTCCCATTGGATCCTCGTTGTCCTCCTCGGTTTCTGTCTGCCTCTTCCTCTGCCTCGGCCTCGGAATAAAAAAGGCTGCTGTCCTTGGTGGGGCCCGAACCCTGGGGGGTAAAATTGCTGTGGCCAGAAGCCGAATGGCTGCATCGGTGGCGCAAACATAGGTAAGTTAGGGTTCCGGTATCTCCGTGTCTGCTGCCCTCCTGTGCTCTCATCGCTGCTGCTGTCACTTCTCTCTTCCCCTGAACTGTAAGTCCAGTTTTGAGGTGTAGGTCTGAAGCGTGGCTGACGTCTAGGTGCAGGTGTTTGTTGGGGTTTGTCATAGTATTCGTCCGTTGTGTAGGGGTACACCGTCTCCCGCTTGAACTTCTGGACATCCTTCTGTAGTTTGGTTATTTTAGATTGGGTAAGGTATTCCCTGTATGCTGACTGGTCACTGTTTATCTCTTCAAGCTTTTTTTTGAAGACGGTAATGTGAACTGATGTTTTCAAATTACTCTCACTCTGCTGTATCTCAACTAGCAGAGCATCTGCTAGTTGTCTGGCTGTGCTGATGATCAACACCAGCCAGTCCTTGGTGCATTTCCATGCTATGCTCGACCAAATAATCCTAAATTCCTTGTTATTTAGGAACAGCCAGGGTTCATTTGTGACCACGAGTCCCCGTGGTGCCGTGTTCTTTCTCAAATATTCCGTCATAAATGCTCCATGTAGAGCCGTGCGGATTTGTTCTTTCTTCTTTGCTGATAAAGCCTCCCATTCATCTGAGTTCTTAATAGTTTGTGAGACTACCGCCTCCGCCAGAATTGATGGGGTCCTCAGTATGTCTGCATATGTGTCATCGAAAGCCAGTTCAGTCTCCATGGTCGAAATATCAGGGTGATTAGACCGGGTGAGATGTTGTCTTAGCCCACCTGTTTTTTAGCGTAATTTGCGAGGGTCGGTAAAGGCTTAACCTGACCCTCTGGTCCTTTGTGACCACGTGTAGAGCCCCAGTACGTTCCCACAGCTCGAAAGCTGCACAACAGTCCACACACACTAACCCCAGCAATGTTGCTGAGGGTGGGAACCAGAGGCACGGGGCCAAAGGGCGAGCCAGCCTCCACTATCTCATGAATACACAAAAGTGGGCTGCCCCTTGAATCAATTCCTATGTTTATCTACAGAGTTCTATAGAGATGCACTACCAGTGGGGGCATCTCATAAAAGTTACGGACTGGCCTCATACACCGCCCGGTGTCATGCTTCATCATCGGCTGTCCTCGCCCTCTAAAAACTTGGTTTGATAGAGGGCGGGCATACACCTTGAGACAGGGATGCACTTCTAAATCTAAGTGATGACCGTGGGGGAGTGATAAGTGATTTAAAAACCATTACATTAGTCCATGTGCTATGCTTTATTCAAATGGTAAATGTATGGTGGTTAAAAACTAAGTGAACGGTGGTATGGGATATTATTCTCCCTTCACCATATAAAATGCGGTCGACATGTTTCTGCTGAGGTGTCCCCGAAAGGTACGTAGCATTCTTCAGGACCTAAAAAAGGGGGGGAAAAGAGGGGGGTTATATACCCTATGTGTTCACTTCCTTTTAACTAGTGAAAAATGGAAGGAAAATCCTGTCGCTAGATCAGGGGAGGGTTAAAAACACTATGTAGGTGGATACTTCCCTCTTGGTATAGTACCACTGAGAGTAACTCTGTAGAGAAAGGAAAAACAAAAACAAAACATACAAACCAAACCATGTGAGTATGTAAACAAATAGTTTATAAACATCATCCATCCTGCGTCATACCTATAGCGCGCGTGGTGGTGTGAAGTGGTCTTTATGAGACACGTGGCAGGTGCAACGTGTACTCACACCGTTAAAAAGTGGTTGTAAACCAACTCTTACCCTGTATTTCTACCCTAAACGCTCCATGGGAGGGCTGAGGTGGAAGGACCTACTTAGACTTTCTGTAGGGAAAAAACACATAAAATCACTACTGGTAGTTAAGGGTTAGTCACCAGTATTCAGAAAGAACCAGGACCAAGGTTCCTAGTTAAAGCAAACATAACAAGGTGAAATCCAGAACTAATGGACCACCTATTCATTCAAGTTCACACCAGCATTCCTTCAGGCATACTCTTACTGTCTAGTTTCAGTGCTTACAGCCGTTCTTCCCGGAGGCGTCCTCTCTGTCTCCCCGCTGATGGTAAATGGTGAGATTCAGAGGTTTTTATACTAAAGAGCTGTGACTAATTAGTGAGCTAATCAGTGTTAATTGGGCCCGTTAAGTGAGTTTCCTGTGTCCCTCTACGGGACTGCCTGACCGCCTGGTGGGATGCGTAACTGTAAATCGCCCCACCCGATTGGTCAAAACATGCCTCCAACACTACCAAGGCCATTAAGATAGTAAACAATGGGCTTGTGAGGTTTGTTTCCTGTGTCCCTCTTGCGTGAGCCTGACCGCCTGGTTGAGGGTGTGTATTCAAAAAAGGTTACGTTCGGCAATGGTCAAACGGCGCCGATACCGATGTTATGGTCCTTCCCCTTCCTGCGGGAAAACAAATGCAGTTACGAGGTCATTAGCTCCCATGTTTGTGAGGACGCCCATGTTCATTACCGGGTCTGATCAGTCTCCCGGTATTTGAGCATGCACTGAAGTAGTGGAAAACCCGCTACCGCGCATGCGCCTAGGTGTATTCCGTGAGACGCTTGCCCTGCTATGGCTCCTATGCTTGCGCACTGATAACTACCAGCGTGGATTACAGCAGGGGCCGCTCGAGATCCCCGTAAAGTGAGGGGATACCCCAAGAGTTCTAAACACTGTGAGAAAAATAAAGCAACATTACTCTGTTCATAATGGGATTACGGGCCAATGGTACCTCACTTGTTATATGTGTGAAGTACACACTAATGATAGTCAGTGGTGGTAATTGCTACAGCTGGTATCTATGTTTGATAACATGGGTTTACACAAACCAATGTGTTCCCCATGCCAGCTTGATCTGTTCATATCGGTGGTCAGGCAGTCCCATAGAGGGACACAGGAAACTCACTTAACGGGCCCAATTAACACTGATTAGCTCACTAATTAGTCACAGCTCTTTAGTATAAAAACCCTCTGAATCTCACCATTTACCATCAGCGGGGAGACAGAGAGGACGCCTCCGGGAAGAACGGCTGGAAGCACTGAAACTAGACAGAAAGAGTATACCTGAAGGAATGCTGGTGTGAACTTGAATGAATAGGTGGTCCATTAGTTCTGGATTTCACCTTGTTATGTTTGCTTTAACTAGGAACCTTGGTCCTGGTTCTTTCTGAATACTGGTGACTAACCCTTAACTACCAGTAGTGATTTTATGTGTTTTTTCCCTACAGAAAGTCTAAGTAGGTCCTTCCACCTCAGCCCTCCCATGGAGCGTTTAGGGTAGAAATACAGGGTAAGAGTTGGTTTACAACCACTTTTTAACGGTGTGAGTACACGTTGCACCTGCCACGTGTCTCATAAAGACCACTTCACACCACCACGCGCGCTATAGGTATGACGCGGGATGGATGATGTTTATAAACTATTTGTTTACATACTCACACGGTTTTGTTTGTATGTTTTGTTTTTGTTTTTCCTTTCTCTACAGAGTTACTCTCAGTGGTACTATACCAAGAGGGAAGTATCCACCTACATAGTGTTTTTTAACCCCTCCCTGATCTAGCGACAGGATTTTCCTTCCATTTTTCACTAGTTAAAAGGAAGTGAACACATAGGGTATATAACCCCCCTTTTTCCCCCTTTTTTAGGTCCTGAAGAATGCTACGTACCCTTCAGGGACACCTCAGCAGAAACATGTCGACCGCATTTTATAAGGTGAAGGGAGAATAATATCCCATACCACCGTTCACTTAGTTTTTAACCACCATACATTTACCATTTGAATAAAGCATAGCACATGGACTAATGTAATGGTTTTTAAATCACTTATCACTCCCCCACGGCCATCACTTAGATTTAGAAGTGCATCCCTGTCTCGAGGTGTATGCCCGCCCTCTATCAAACCAAGTTTTTAGAGGGCGAGGACAGCCGATGATGAAGCATGACACCGGGCGGTGTGTGAGGCCAGTCCGTAACTTTTTTTGAGATGCCCCCACTGGTAGTGCATCTCTATAGAAGTCTGTAGATAAACATAGGAATTGATTCAAGGGGCAGCCCACTTTTGTGTATTCATGAGATAGTGGAGGCTGGCTCGCCCTTTGGCCCCGTGCCTCTGGTTCCCACCCTCAGCAACATTGCTGGGGTTAGTGTGTGTGGACCTTTGTGAATTCCTCCCAGACACAGAGACAAAAGGGGACTAGATTTTCGGAGAATGGGCCATCCTGTCAGGATGGGACGGGCAGAGCTGTTCCCTTCCCCACTTACATTTCAAAGGAACTGCCTCAGCACACTCACAAAGAATGTCACACCACTGTTTTGTCATCCCAGACCTCTTGGAGCATGGGCAGAGATGTAAGGAGATTCCAGAACCAATTGTGGTAGGAAGACTCTAGAAGTTTCTTCCACTCCAAAGCTGGCACCAGGTATAAAAATAGGACCCTCAGACCCACTCTTCACTTTACTCCTGGACCTGCGGAGGTCACTAAGAAGGCCTGCCTTGTACTTCAGAGGACTGCCCTGCTGCTTGAGGCCTGCTTTGTATCCCAGAGGATTGCCCTGCTGCTACCAGAGTACTGCCCTGCTGCTTGAACCCTGCCTTGAACCCTTAGAGGACTGCCCTCGCTTCTTGAGCCCAGGACTACCAGAGTGACTCCAAGGGCTAGTTGGCGGGCCTGTTCAGAGCTACAGGGACACAAAAAGTTCCAACAATTTGAACCCTGAACCTGGACCCTACCTGAAGTGAGTGCTACCCTCGAAGTGGTGGCAACCAGCCGTGAATCCTTGAAAGTGATGCTAAAGTTGACCAAACAGCCAAAACCCCAAACTTGGGACAGAACATTTTCAGCCAAAGTTTGCTCTGAGATCCGACAGGAGACCTGTGTCACCGATCCACCCAAGGTGCATCACCGGTGGCCCTGACTTCACAGTAGTTCCCATTATGTTCTTCTTTGCAGCACCTAATCCAGTTCAGCAGTACCTCACCAAAAGGATATTGGACTCATGGGGCACTCGTCAGCCACAGCCTGCAGCTTTGTCCCACTGAAGATTTTCAACTTCCAAAAGAATGACAAAGTCTGAACTTTGAAATCTTCATGCAACTTCATCCAGTGGCTCCCAGACTATGACGCCTCCTCCTCGGACACTGCCAGCTGCCATGCCCCACTGAACTTTACCTTCTCAGATATTTTTCTTCAAAATTTCTTCTAGTTCTGAAGGTAAACCGAGACCAAGCCCAATCTACCAGGTGTATCTGAACTGCGCTCCATCTTGGTGGGCCATAACTCTAGACTTTGCCCTGGTCTCGCATGACTAGATGTCCACAGTTGGCGTTTTGTTCTTCTAGACACTCATTTTTTACTAAAAACACAAAAAATTCATAACTTCATTGCTGCTGGTTGGCTCTTTGGCATTTTGGTCTAAAATTATGAATTAATTTTTACTTTAATTTATGTTGTGTTTTCACATTAATACTGTTTGAGTGCTGCATAAATACTTAACACATTGCCTCTAAGTTTAGCCTGACTACGTTTGTGCCAAGCTACGAGGGGGTGAATCACAGATTAATTTAGTGACTTTTTGTTGTTCATTCTGAAAGGGATTGTGGTTGTTTCTTGAGAAGGGTCTTCACCCACTCAACCAAAAACCCAATTTCCCTCATTGGTTCTCAGCAGTGGGATCTAGTACTTGTGTTTGTGCAGTACCACACAGTGTTTATTGTAACACTACAAATCCCAAAAACAATTTGATACCAGATTCAACCTCTCTTTTAAAGTTTCCTTGATTGGCCTCTTTTGCTTTTTCGAATTCACCTATGTTCCACCTGACTTTGTGCACCTGTGACTCTGCCTAGAAGCATGGAGTTTGAACTCAAGAACCTGGAGAGCTACACTCCCGCTGAGCGCAAGGGATTCTTCTGCGAAGTGGGCTTCCAGCAGCCAACGGCTCCAAGAAGAAGGAGCTGCAGAAGGCCTTTAGTGTCAGGGAGCAGGCCCGCCAGTTACAGGCTACGGATGAGGAGATGGACTTTGAGGAGGAAATGGAAGGGGAGGATGACAGCCCCCTGATGGTGGCCCCGGAGCAGTGAGGTCTCCAGCCAGATCAAGGGAAGGCGGCAGCAGCATCTCTTCCTGCAACCTGTCCTCTGAGGAGCTAGCAGAGAGGACAGCAAAAAGAGAGTTCAGGCTGCAGATGGCGTAACTAAAAATGGAGGCGGCAGCTGCCCAGAGAGCTGCAGAAGAACGGAAGGATGGAGCAGAGAAAGCCTTGGAGGAAAGGAAACTCATATTGGCTCATGAGGTAAGTGCTAAGGAACTCAACCCCAACCCAAGCCAAGCACAGGGTCCGGCATCAATGGTGGCAGCGAAACCACAGTGTCCTACGAGGAAAGGAGAGTTTGCATGCCTAAATCTTTATAGTGGGTAACAACATGTGGGAAACAACATGGATAAGGGGTTTGAGGCCTACGAATTAGCCTTAGAAATGCAAAGGGTCCGTGAGGGAGATTGGGGAGCCAGTCTGTGGAGGCACATACCTACTGTGGGGAGGGATTCTTTGTTGGCCCTAAGGAAGGTTGATAGAACCAAAACAAAGCCACCAAAGGCTGCCTTATCCGAAAGTATGGGCTTACTACTGAAAATAAAACTGCCCTACCAGTCTCGGGTAGATTTTGTGGACTATTTCAGCAAAGGCACTGGGTGGCTGCATGAAGGGTAGTGAAGTAAATACTTATGAGGAGCTGTACAATCTGTTTCCAATGAGAACATGTTCAGTCATTGTCTCGTGAGCTATGCCAACACCTGACAGACAACAAGCTCACTAACCCTAGGAAGCCTGCAAAGAAAGCTGACTGCTGGCTCAGCACCAGGGTTCACAAGAAGGTATCTGAGGGGATCACCAAAGGTTTAGACATGGCTACCACCAGAAGAGGGGGGAGACAAAAGTAACACTACTGAGTTCTCAAAATGCTCCCAAACAAGTGTTGAGGGGAAGGATTCTGAGCCCAGGCCTGACCAGAAGAAGGGAGGGTTCCATAGGGAGAAGTCCTCAGGTCACTTTACCCTTAAGTGCTTTGAGTGTCACAGGTACAAGCACTCTAAGGGTAATCCCCAACTGAAAGGCAGCAAGCTGCCAATGGTGGGAAAGCCCTGGGAATGGCTAGTGTAGTGCTGAGGAAGGAGGTTGGTCCAGTTAACACGGAGGTCAATGTAATGTCCCTGGGAGACAGTGAGATGGCACCCAAGACTCATATGCCTAATAACACTAAGACATATAGGCAGTGGGTCAAAATCAATGGGCAAAGGGCTGAGGCTCTGAGAGACACAGGAGCTCGTATGACTACTGCCACGTGTCATCTGGTGTCCTTAGAGTAGATACATTCCAATCTAGTCCATCAAGTGGTTACTGATAACCACCACAAGGGTCACCACGCTGTGGCTCTGGTTCACCTTGAATGGGGGTAGCCTCAGGTTCCTTGAAGGTAGCTGTAAGTCCAGCCATGCCTGTGGATTATCTCTTGGGTAATGATGTGAAGCACACCATCAGGAAGGAGGTGGGGTTCCGGTCACACTTGGAGATGATAGGGTTGCCTGAGTGGGTGTGCTGACTACATGGTCCATGGCCTCCCAACAAGGAAAATCCAAAGGACCTGGAGCCTGGAAGAATGGTCCAGGCACCTGCCAAGTAGCTGAGGGGCAGGGGGCATGTGAAACCCACCCCAGATATTTCCACTGTACGGTAGGAAGTACAACGTGATGGCAAAGATCCTGAAGCTACAGGGGAAGACACTGAAACCCTAGGAGCCCTACCTGAGCTGACCGGTTGGCAATCTGAAGGAAGTCCGTCCTGGGAAGACTTCTCCCAAGTGCAGTAAGAGTACTCCAATCTAGAGGGCATTTGATGCCAGGCCGAAGCCCAGAAAACAGAGATATCTCTAGTGATCACCTCATCTCCTGTATAGTAAGCCTAAGGTTTCTGAGCCTGGGGCAGCCCGTGTGTTGGTGGTTCCCTAGTGCTACAGGGCCTTCTTATTGGGATGATGTACCACTCTGGGGGAAATCAAGACATTTGAAAGGTTGTTCACCCACTTTTATTGGCCCCGGATGAGAATTACTTCAGATGCGTTCTGTTGGCCCAGTGGGAAGACAGGAGGAAAGCAGAAGAATCTTCTTGTCCCACTTCCTGTTGTTGGCATGCCATTTGAAAGGGTGTGCATTGATATTGTGGGGCCTCTTGACATCAAGACAGCCTTGGGCAACAGGTTTATCCTGGTCTTGGTGGCCATGCCACCCAGTACCCAGAAGCCAGACCTCTGAGAAAGGTGACTGCACACAAACAATTTGAAGCATAGGCAAAGTAGGAAATTGCCTAGGGCCTCCACCTTCCTTTGGGGGCCCTGGAAAGACATATTTCAACAGTTTTTGTGTGAACCCCGTTTCTGAAAATTTGGCATTATGAAGGCTTCAATTAGCAGAAAATGGGCAGTGAAATTAGAATAGGGAGCCCCAATATATGTCTTGCCTGGGGCCCCAAACTTCTTAAGACGACACTGTGACTGCACCCGTGGTGGCCACTGCACTGATGGGTTTCTACAAGGAGATGGTGTCTGTCCGAGGCACCAACTTCATGTCTGCACACATGAAGTCAATGTGGGATGAGGGTTGAGTAACATACAAGTTCTCCTCTCCCTATCATCCCCAAACCAATGGGCTTGATGAGAAATTCAACAAGATCCTGAAAGGCTTGATCGTGGGTCTATCAGAGCCCCTGAGGGGAAAGTTGGACATCTTCTTGCCATATCTGCTGTTTGCTTACAGGGTGGTGCCACAGAAGGAAGTTTGGGTTTGTCCCGTCGAGCTTCTATATTGATTTGTTTTATAAAGCACGCAAATGCCAATGGTGTCTTGGTGCTAATGTCAACTGCACTAACAAGAGAACAATCCTAAAAACTGAGCCAACTGCTTACATATTATCACATTGGGCAGGAAAATAACCAGGTTTTAAGCTGTTTCCTAAAGCTAAAAAAATTATATTGGCCTCTCAGGTGTTCAGGTAGGTTGTTTCACAGTTCTGCTGTAGAGTAGATAAAACTCCTACCTCTCCAATGACTTATTCTGATTTTGTGGACTTTGACTTTCCTGGAGTTAGTTGAACATATTATCCTATTAGGGCTATACCAGGAAAGATTTTGGTTCGTTATGCAGGGGCATCCCCATACAGGGTTTTATAAGCCAGACATAAGGCCTTAAACCTGACTCTTTTCTTCACAGGAAGCCAATGAAGTTCTCGTAATGACCTAGACACTGGCTTGAACTCTGGCATTCTTTTAAGGAGTCTAGTTGCTGCATCCTATAGACCTTGCAGTTGAAGCATTACCATATTCCAGTCTCGATAACACCAAGGCTGTGACCACTGATTTTGGAGTTCCAAATGGATAAAAGGAAGAATCTTCCTAACCTTACGCAACAAGAAAAAGCAGGAGGAGGTGAGTTTATTTATCTGTGCTTTAAAGGACAGACTTGAGTCAAAATGTATTCCCAGATTCTTGGCAGAAGATACCGGGGTAGGAGGAGAACCAGGAATCTGGGCCCACCATCTGGGCCCACCAGGAATGATCTCAAAAGACTAAATTCTTGCCAAAAAAGAGAACCTCAGTTTTTGCCCTATATGGTCACTCTGTCAGGAGGCCCCTCATCCTTGTGAAGAATGAGAGTAAACCCTCCAAGATGTAGTCAGCTACATGTTGGCTCTACGATTCCAGATGAAGCAGTTCTGGAAGACTGCCTCTTAGAACTTAGCAGCCAACCAGGAAGTCTTTAAACTCTGGTATGACCAGAAGGCTACTTTGATCAAGTTAGAACCTGGTCAGAAAGTGTGGGTGATGTAGCCAGTGGAGCCCCGGGACTTGCAGGACTGGTGGACTGGACCATATGAGGTGAAGGAGTGCAAGGGGGGTCATCTACCTGGTGGACCTCAAGACCCCCAGGAATCCTTTGAGGGTTCTTCATGTTAACCGACTCAAACCACACTTTCAGAGGTTCAAGCTCACTATGTTCTTGGTGACAGATGGAGCTGAGGAGGAAGAGAGTGAGTCTCTCCAGATATCCTTTCCTCAAAAGAACACAATGGCTTGGTAGATGGAGTGAACCTTTCCCATTCTCTGACTCCACCCTAACAAGAGAGGGACTCCTGGCCTAATAGAGCGCCTCCATTGCTACAATTTCGCAGCATATATAGCTTGAATACATGCAACAGAGCACAAACCTGGTCACATACTGGCATGACTGGCCCACCAGAAGACCGATGCTCCACCTATCATGGAAATAGCCCCAGACACAGGCCCCACTCAATGCTCTCAGCAAGTCATACTGCAAGCCTTTTACGACTACTAATCGACGCTATATAGAACGCCTCCTATCCCACTCCCCGGTTTAATTGAGGGATTCCTAACACTCCTGCTACTGCCCACCATCAACATCTTTGAGCACGAGAAACTCAACTTATTAATCACAGTAGTCGAGGTGAAACAAGCGATCCATGATTTGGCTAGAAATAAAATGCAAGGGCTAGATGGTCTCTCTCTAGAATACTACAGCCGCTTCTCTGCTTACCTCCCCCCAAGTTGGCTGATATGTACAAAAAGGCACTCGCCACTGGAGCACTTCCGACATCACTGCAGGAGTCCCTCCTTATTTCCCGACTGAAACCAGATAGAGACCTAACTGGCCTATCCTCTTACCAACCTGGGGCCATTCTGGTTGCGGATAACAAAATATTGGGTAAAATCCTCACTGATCAGTAACTCCGGATACTCTCTTATATAGTGCACCCCGATCAAAATGGGTTAGTCTCAAGTCGCAGCACGTCAAATAACCTCAGGAGGCTGCATCACGTGATGGATCAGGCATCGCTGCGATTCCCTTCAAGGTGTTGAGGGCAATCAGCCTCGGTAGACAACTTCTTGCATACACGAGGCTGTTATATTCTGCCCCTACCTCTCGAGTATGAATTGACTGCCTAATCTCGGCCTCTTTCCCAATGAGCAGCGGCCACAACAGGGCTGCCCTTTATCCTCAATACTTTTCACCAGTGCTATGGAGCCATTGGCTATTCGACTTCAGATGGAGGGATTACATTAGGGCATCCCCCTAGATGACACTACTCATGCAGTGAATCAAAAGGGGGGACAACGGGGCAGGTTTAAAGAGGTCCAACATACATGCCCCAACAATACTATATGCACGAAGGATATGGAGTTCCTCTAAGTCCAAGAGACAGAACAGGGAGATACTAGGGGTGGGGGGAAAATTGGTGGCCCCACACTGAAGGTGAAAGGGAGATCCCCTTGTCGGAACTAGGGCTCTCACACACCTAGCAAGCTAGGTGTCATGCTTCATCATATGAGCCTGCCCCTCGTCAGGTCGGCGCTGCAATACCTGACGGGCACCCAGTACGGGGCTCTTTAGCGGGGATCTTTTATTCCTGCCGTTGGGTGCAGTGGGGGTAAGGGGCCTAGTGAGTGTAGATGTGGGAGGGAAGTGAGTTAAAATAAGTCAGTTAGTCCTAACAGTGATTTATTTAGGAAGGTAAACTGCCTAATTAAAAATAATAAAGAGAGTGGCGGAGAACTGGATACAAGGTATCAAGCTGTATGAGCCCTACTCTCAGTCGGTCAACATGTTTCATGCCCTGTGTGTCAGGGGGATCAAGGCATTTCTTCAGGACCAATTGTCAATACTATCTACACAGCGTGGTAAGTGAAAACTACATACCACACTCTCAGGTCAATAACCTGCAAACAAATTGAAAAAGAAAAACGTGATTATAATATGGAATGTAACCCTGTACAAAACACGTATCTCATGGAACTGTTCATACAGTACCGAAATGGTACATGTGTTAAATGAATTAATATATTCACACGCTTACTCAATACCGTATGAGGGATGAGACTAAAATTAAAAAACAAGGTAAGGACTCTCTAGCACAAGAGAAATCATGGTAAAACCGAGGTCTCAATGAGGAAATTCATCCAGAGCCATGACGTAACAGAAGAGCAGTAACATAACAGAGAGGACAGAAACAATGCTCACCTATACTGTTGTCTAATTAGGACTGCAACAGTATCCGGCGGTCGTAAAGGACACCAAATTGGGTCCTACGTGAGTAAAAGAAAAGGGCTGGATAAAGTAACAGGCTCCTTACTGCACAAACCAGAATACTAGAAAAACTAAAAAATCCCCAGGCGTCCGGACCATCAATGAATGGTAAACAATTGCCAAAAGCACGAGATCCAGGGGACAATAATGAACGCCTCCCCTCAGATCAACCGTATTCCCGTGTCAACCAGGTGTAATAAGGCATTGCCACCGTGTAACAAACACGGTGAAAAGGTAACCAGGAACTACACAAGTGAACACCTGTGAGTGAAAACGGCAGCTGTGTATGCCGGTACACCACGAGGGAAAATCACGGGGGTGATAATCAAGAAAGGGAGGGAGTTGAACCATTAGTGACCTGGTGCCTCTGCTGGATCCGCAATGTAAGCTTACCTCCGTGATAGTCAGTAGCTGCATGGGTCTCCAAGTCAATAGCCAAAATCACTACTCACCAGCGTTCGAAGAGCGCTTCGTATGTGACCTACCCTGCCGCCAGAAACCGGGATGGTAACTGGTGCCATTGCTCAGGCACAGATATACCAACCAGTCAGGGTCAAAGTAGGCGGAGCCTAGTGTACTAGCGTAATATCGCGAGACTACGGGTCAAAGAGGTACAAAGAGTAGGTTAAGGAATGTAGGCAAAGAAGGCGGCCATCTTGTAATGATCAAGTGGTCCCTTATATCAATAGTCTATAATGGAGAGAAAACAACACAGTGGTGGCAGCCCTGGAAAAAGGGAAGAGCTTAGTGCAGGGTAAAGGAGCAACTATCACAGACACAAAGCTTATGTATTTAGCTAAGGATCAGTAAGGCCAAAATCAAAGAGCTGGAGGTAATCCCGTGAAACTGTATTGTGCAGTGTGGATCAAGATCAAAGACAGACGGGTCGTCGCGGCCATCTTAGAAAAGTCAAAAGCAAATACTACTAATAGAGGCACAATTAGGTAAAATTAAAACCTGCTTACTCAATGGTTAGGTTGTCGGTTATGTAAATTTAAACAGATCTCAGCGACAGGGCACCGCGAAGAAAATGTATTAGATGTCAGGCTGCTCAAAGTACAGAACTAATATGTGAAATTCTTCATGAGGTACACCAAAGAAGGAATACGGTAGAGGTGGTATTCTAAATAGAAGTAGGTGCAGACGTCATGGTGGCTGACTCTTATGTACGGCATTTCTCTACACCTAAACAGTATAAAAGGAAAATATATGAAAATATATATATATATCCCTTATATATGGTGCAGTGGCCCCCTCATAGTGGATGCGACCTAGTTAAGTGAACCCCATGGAATATCATCATTGAGCCCTTCACTATGGGTTGAAAGTCTATGGACCCATCTCTGCTCAATCCTAAACAGAGATGACTTAGATATCTGTGTGTGGGCTTCCAAAACTACCCATCTAAATGAATCAGGGGGTGTTTAGCATCCTTGAAGTGTGTGTACAGTCTAGTGGTGACCCTCTGGCACCGTATATTGCTCTTGTGCTCGGTTATCCGGGTCTTGACTGCTCGCATGGTCATCCCTATGTATCGCAAGCCACATGGACAGGTGATCATGTATATACATTGGTTAGTATTGCAATTAGTATGTTTATTTAATTTCCATTGAAAGTTGGCCGAGAGAGAGATCTCCTTAACAGCATAAGTGAGTTTGCACACTACGCAGGAGCCACAAGGATAGTGTCCTGTCACTGCCGGGAGACCCCACAAGGTCCTCTGTGTGTTAGGTTTAGTTTGTTTAGGCCTCGTGTTTATCAAAATATCTTTCAGGTTGCGTGTCCTTTTATATGCAAACCTAGGCCTAGGTATGCGCAGGTCACCTGTACCTAGTATCCCCCAATGTTTATGGATAATTTTCTTGATTCGAGTGGAGTCGGGGGTGAACGATGTGACACACGTCAGTGTATCTGTCGTGGGTTTGGTGTGTACCTCAAGGAGTGTCTCTCTAGGGTTGTTCCTAGCTCTTTTCATAGAGTCCCGCACTAACCTTATCGGGTAGCCTCTAGCCCCAAGGTTAGCTGCCAAGGTGCAGGCTTCAGTTTGATAATCAGCAACTGTCTTGCAGTTGCGTCTAATCCGCAAAAACTGGCCAAAGGGTAAGTTGTCTTTCAGTGCCCTAGGGTGGTGACTATTGTATAAAAGCAAACTGTTGCGGTCAGTGGGTTTTCTATATAGGGTAGTACTAAAACGTCCCTCGGTGAGTATGATGTTGAGATCAAGAAACGGGACGTTGTTCTCTGAAATGGTGTGGGTGAATTTCAGATAGTCATTCTGGTTGTTAATCCAGCCCACGAATTCCATGCAAGTGGAGCGATCCCCTTGACAAAAGATAAGGATGTCATCTATAAAACGTTTCCATAGTTTCAGGTTATTGAAGTATGGGTTGTTAGCGATGTAGATGACATCCTTTTCAAATGCTGCCATATACAGGCAGGCCCATTATATGCCGATTACTTATTACTTTATCTTTGGGACACCAGGGTGAGTACTGAGATGATATCCACTATGTTCTGGGATTTTGAGGCAGCAGCAGGGTTACGGGTCAACAGGACAAAATCCTATGTCTTCCCCTTGCAGAACCATGCACCATCCAGATCGTTTGCCTAGGCGACGTACAACTGACTTTGACGGCAGCTGCAGTCAACTATCTAGGCATTTGCTGGTACCATTCCCAACAGGACCTATTTGAGGGAAACCTGATATGCACCTTTAAGGCCCTTAAATCCCAGCCCCGATTCTGTCAGCGGATACCACTCACCCTCACCGACAAAATTGACCTCTTAAAAATGATCGTCCTCCCCTGCTTGCTATAACAGTTCGTCAATGTACCAGTTTACCCTCCCAGACAATTATTTCAAGGTTCAGACTTGTTGCTTGGAGACCTGCTCTGGGATGGCAAATGGCAAGTGATAGCTGTTAACAAATTACAGTTGCCGGTGACTGGAGTTAAGCTATCCCAGCTGATGAGGGGTGATACCCGAAAACCGGTCCTAGGATGCTTGTTTCCAGTCAAGGGAGGACCTGGTTTGGTAATTTGGGCTGTACTGTTCCCATGGGGAGCAGAGTCAAGACTGATTTGTATATGGCTGGGTCCAAACTGGAATGGCATGGTGCGCAAAAAAACAATGGATCTCTGTACTGCGGGGGAATGTTTGACATTGTTCAGCATTCCATTCATCAATTGTCTTTTTTTATTTGTTTCCCTAAGTGGGAAGGGAATGTCCAGACGTGACTCTCTTGCTCGCCATGCCACAGGAGTCAAGCTATCCTGGCTGATGAGGGGGTGATACCCTGAAACCAGTCCTAGAATGCATATTTCCGGTCCAAGGAGGACCTGACCCAGCAGTAGGGCTGGACTGTTCCCATAGGGAGCAGGGTCAAGACTGATTTGCATATGGCTGGATCCAAACTTGAATGGCATGTTGAGCAAAACCATTATGGATTTAGAACCAGATCGCGGTACTTGGGTTGAATGTTTGACATTGTTCAGCATTCCGTCCATTAATAGTTCATTTTGCAGTGGTGGGCCAAGACGGCCTTGGCATCCCATCCTTCGAGGCATACTTCTTCGCAGTACAACTTCAATGGGTATCTCGATAGTTAGCAGGTAAGAATTTTTTGGAAACCAGTACTAGGAATGGCCCTCTTTGCTCTGATGTCTTACAACAGCTCCTATACCCTGTGGTCAAACTACACCGTTCCTGGTCCTTACACGTCTGGGTGGCCCGAAGTGCATAGCCAGGATCTTCCAATTGACGAGTCGAGTTCAACCAGATGCACCTACTATCCCTCTCCAAGCTCTACCTAGGTGTCCAGAGTCCTTCACGTCCGACCACCTCTCTACTTGGCACGTGCATGCCATAGAGACTGTGGGCAATCTCTTCCAAGGTAATTGCCTGCTGACATTGGACCAGTTGCATCAAGATTATGATATCCCCCTAGGTCAGTTCCTCCTATATAGGCAGCTATTTGTGAAATTCCGAGCTCTGTTGCATACTGAGGATGAAGAGCCCACCACCCACACTGTCGTACACACCATACACACCATAGGGGCAGGACGACAACAGATCACATGGATATACCAAACCACAAGGGAACACATGGTAGCCTCCCTGGCACATCTTCGTCAAACATGGGAGGAGGACTTAGCGCGACCCTTACATGACACAGAATGGACTATGGTCCTAGAATCCCTCCATATGATCTCTTGCAATGCAAGATTTAAGAATATTCAGTAAATGGTACTCCACTGAGCCTATCTCACACCTTCCAGTTTAAACCGCGTACTTCCCACAGCACACCTTACATTCCCCAGATGCCAATCCCCAATAGCCAACCTTCAGCATGTGCTATGGTTCTGCCCCAATATAACCCACTATTGGCACTGAACACCTGAGAAGCGACCGCCCTGGGAATCTATAAGCAGGGGATGAATCATAAAGTGCAAGCACGTTTCGTAAATCTCACCCTACTGCTGGCTAAGCACATCCTCACCCTGAACTGGAGAGCCCCTCAACCCTCATTGATTTCACAATGCCACAAAGCACTCCGCCGTTGGGGGGAAGTAGAGAGTACTACCCTCCATTGGGAAGAAGACAGATATCTCCATAAAAGACCCATAGCAACAGCCTGGGACACCCTGCTTAGCCAGTTTCATGAATCGACACAAAAAGACCCCCCTGCCACATAAGCCCTGTACAATAATTTTTCTTGGATACGTTGCCCCCCACCAATTATCTCCTCCCTTCTACCCAACTTCAGCCACAAAACTCACTCCCGATCCCTCCCAAAAAGAGGGCCTCGCAGATCATCTATTTACTCTTGAAGCTGCTGTCCCCGGGCAACTCCCACTCCTACATTATCCCTCCCTGAGTTCATTACTCTCTCATTTTTCACTCGTGCCCTCACCCAATCATCCCTCTACCTTGCAACTTCCCCCACCCCTCCTCCAATCCTCCTTGTTGTACAGAGGTTCGTACACATCATCAAACAGCACAGTGACCCCTAGACTAATTAAGTCTGGCCTTAACATATACCAGTGGACGTCCCACAAAAATTATCCCTATGAATGGCCATACCATACTATTACATCGCATGCACCTGTATGTCAAACCTATTGTACTGTAAAACCTAGGATTATCACTTCTTCTGATGATGCAGATTTTGCTCTCCTCTGTTGCTCATTCCCCCCCTTCTTTGCTGTGCTAATGATTACTATTCAATTGCTATAAAAGTTGCAAACAAAAACCTCACAAAAAAGAATAAAAAAAGACAAAAGAGAGAGAGACTGCAGTTCTGCTCCCTTTTCTCACTAACACCAAGATATTGACACCGGGGAAAGTATGCCTGTGAAGAATAAGATATACAGGCTAACTGTCAAATTGAGGGCCAGCATCAAGAAAAGAAGCGTCCAAGATGCTAGAGCAAGGCGTGTGTAAGCACTCTTACTGCCCTTGGTCCAGCTCAGTAGTGCTGGTACCCAATCCCGTCCCTTCGGGGGCCACCCCAAAACTCCGGTTCTGTGTGGATTATAAAGAGCTCAATGCAGTCACCAAGACTGACGCATACCCCATACCACAAACTGACAAGCTCATTAAATGGTCAAGAGCTCACAAGTTCCTGAGTACCGTCGATTTTACATCAGGGCACTGTCTGATTGTCTTAACCGTGGGAGCCAAGGAGAGGTATGTATTCTCCACTTCAGAGGGCCAGTTCCAGGTCAGGGTGAAGCCCTTTAGGTTAAGAATGCCCCTGTTATCTTCCAGAGACCGCTCAACTGGGTCCTCACTGAGTTGGAAAACTTCAGTGCAGCCTATTTGTATGACATTGCAGTCTTAAGCTCTAGCTGCAAGGACAACCTGAACCACCTCAGGGCAGTGTTTCAGGCCCTGCAGAAGGCAGGCCTGATTATCAAGGCCACTAAGTGCCAGAAAGGGCAGAGTGCCATGGCTTACTTGGGTCACCAAATCTCTGGGGCAAGGTGCAGCCCCCGTAACCCAAAATCCAGACCATCCTGGCACGGAAACCCTCTGGACCCAGACAGAAGTGAGGGCTTTCCTGGGCCTCACCGGTTACTACAGGAGATTTGTCAAGGGCTATGGCACCATTTTTGCCCCCTTGACTGAGCTGACATCTAAAAAGCAGTCCAAGAATGTGATCTTGCAGAGGTGTGAAGGAAAGCAATCACAGTCTTAAAGGACATCATGTGCAGAGCACCAGTACTCAAGATGCCCGACTTCTCTAAGGAATTCATCAACCAAACAGACATCTCAGAGCATGACATAGGGGCTGTGCTCTCACATCTAAATGAATTAGGCCTAGCTCAACCTGTAGCCTTCACCAGCAGGAGACTACTTTCCAGGGAACAGTGGTGGAGTGCCGTAGGAAGGGCATACTTAACACATTGCCTCTAAGTTAAGCCTGACTGCTTTTGTGCCAAGCTACCAGAGGGTTAAGCACAGGTTAATTTAGTGATTTTTATGGTTTAACCTTACAGGGATTATGTTTGTTGCTTGAGAAGGGTTTGCAATCCCCACAACCAAAAACCCAATTTCCTACATTTAGATATTGTTTGAATTTCAGTGTATTAATACAAACATTCAATAGTGAAATTGAGCTTGAAATTTTCTGTGGGAATTTGAGCTATTTGTTTCTTTAGTTTACCAGTGGATATAAAGCAGAGTAGGTCACATAATAAATGCTACCAGTGCCAGGTAATTTGCAGTTTTTATGTGTGCTTTACAATGTAGCACAAATTCAAAGTTTGGAGATGTTTAATCAATTCTTCAACTTAACACCTGCCTCAAGGAGGCCTCTTTTTTGGTGCATACCCCTGTCTACCAATGCTAGTAGATAGAGGTATGTGTCAAAACTCATGAGTGGTTGCATGGCAACAACCATGTACCACTTATGGGAATGACGCTTGAGGCAAAGTAGGGGATTGTACTGCAAAGTGCAACTGCATTAACTTAGAGCTACTTTCCAGTACAGATCAGGTTTTGCTCTGGAAAGTAAATCCCAAAACAGTTTGAACAAGTTTGCAAAACTTTAGGAGAAACGGCACCAGCGCAAGGTGTAAGTAAATTTGGGCAAGCATTTGGACCATCAGTGGAAAAATACATTTTTGTAACATGACCACAAATAATGTCAGTTCAAAGCCTATGTTAAATTGCCTGGTGCCAGTTCAAAAAAAAGTGAGCCAGGTCAGAATTAACAAGCACAGGTTCAGACTGCGTGTACTGCTCTATAGTTTTTCAGAAGCTATGAGCAAACACTGGCTATTTCAAATCACTATTCTCATATAGCGCATGGGCCGGACCCGGAACCAACAGCAGCCCTGGTAAAAAAATATTCAAACTAGCTCTGCTCTCTTCTGTTTCTCTTATTTCTCACTCTCCTCCCTCTTTTTTCTCTCTCTCTGTCATCTGCATCACCCGCTGTACCTGCTCTGATTAGCTGGGGAAGCAGGAGAATGTGGAAGAGGCAGCACAGCGGCCCTCTGCCTTCAAAAACTGGCCTCCAATGGCTCCAGCCCTCCGGGGAAATGCCCGATGGAATAAAACGGCAGTCTGGGCCTGGACAGAGCGCAGAACAGGGAGTAAAAGTAACAAAGGAAAAACTATCTCTTTGAGGAAGCCCAGTTATGAATGCCCTAGAGGACAGAATGAGTAAATGCAGCACAAAGAGATTTTTATTTCATTAATCAGTAGTTTATGAACCATATAGAGATAATATCTTATATAAAAACCTGCAGAAGGAATACGGCTGCCCTCACAGGCTGTTACCTTTTAATAAAGAGAATCCCTTTCACCTTTCAAAGACAATTGCTCTCTGAGCGTGAAGCCCTGGAGAACCTCCTCGAATGCAAGCAGGTGGTGCTAAATCAAGTTTTGGAAGAAGGCGGCAGCTGTGCATGGAGAGCAGCAGAGCGTTTGATATGAGCTGGAGGATAAGGAACAGGGTTGACCTTTATTTTGATGAGTAGATATTGGAACAATAGCTTCTGAATCTGAAATGAACAAGATGTATCTCCATTACAAGGGCGTGCATCTTTTTTACGCCCTCATTCTGCCTCCTGGTGCAACACTGCATTGATAATTCTTCCCTCCGAATTACCAAAACCCGAATGTGGAATTAAAACCTCAATTCAAGTTCTTTCGAACGGAATGGGGAATTACTTAGGAAATTAATATTTCCCCACCAATTTGCACAGGTTATTCCTGAATTCCAGGCAGTTTGCCAGTGAGAGATTTATCCAGGTTTTTCCTGGAAAAGCATGGCATTGGAAAATTCACTTATGGTATTATTACATGTGGTGATGCGCCATCTCACGGAACGCCAGTTCGGGGGCAATAGCTAACTCCTGGGCAAATCAGAAATTCCAAGATACTTGGAATGATGCAAGTGGTAAAACCTCAGATCAGCAGCGGCGGCCGGCATGGCTCGAGTGTTGCGGGGCAGGCGGGTCACGCCGGGGCGGGGGGGTCGCGCACATTTAACAAATAAATAATCATTAAAAAACAAAAATAAATAAACTTACAGTTGCGCCGGGTCCCGCGTCTCCGCTCCTGCTCTTCTCTGACGGAAGCACAGCCAGGCCCCACTGACCAATCACAACGCTGCAATGCAGCGTTGTGATTGGTAGGCACCCAGTCTCCCCTGACTGATTGGTTTTGAGCAACCTGGTTGGACTCTCAACTAGGGACTGGGAGCCTGGGCTTGTTCTCCATGCAGGCTGTAATGCAGCCTGCATGGAGAATGGGGAAAGTGCGCATGACTGGTTTGGGCAGCCCAAGAGGGCCGACCAAACAGTCACTGTGCACTTAGGAGTGGGCAAACCACTCCTCCCCTGCCCTGCTTCGAGAGCAGAGCAGCCCCGCCCACCCGCCCACAGGCAAAGAGGCAGGAAACATAAAATGATAATCACTGAAAGTTATTATCATTTTATGTTTCCTCTTCTCGCACTGCTTGAAAGCAGTGGGGCGACCCTCCTCCGCCATAACGGAGGAGCCGCCACTGCAGATCAGTGGTAGGTAGAATAGCAACTACCTCTTGCTTTCCCTTCATATGATATTAGTGAACACAGTGTATGCACTACACACTACTTTGGCCATTTTTGGTCCAATTCACAAAGGTTTTTTTCGTCTATAGGCATAACCCCTGAAAGGTGAGGACTAACTCATGAGTATGTCACATCTTCTCACAGGAAAATCTTTGTGAGTTGGGACTTCCAGTTTCTGTAAAGTCATGTCGCAAAAAAAAAATGCAATTCAAAAGATGGAATTTCATAAGAACCAGTAATTCATGCGACGTCTATTCCTGACGAATGCACAAAATAGGATGTGAAACACAGTAAGATACTGTACTCTTGCAGCTAGTGACGGAAAATGGAACCTAGACATTTCATGGAACATCGACACTTCTAGGCATGATTGTAATCCCATTTCCTCAATTTTCATAGAAACAAAATAAGAAAACACATACCTTCAGTGCGTCTTAGTAATGGTGCAATTCAAGAGCACTATTTACAATTAATCACCTGGCCGAATATATGAATTCCCTGTTGGGCGACAAACATCTAATTAAGCCTGTTTCTTAGAAAAGGATACAATTTACTCTGGTGTGACTGCACGTATGCTTGGAGTACGTTTCTGACAATTTTGGAATAAAAATTATTCCATGAATGCTCACATGCCTAAATATTTGAACATGCTAGAAAGTAGTATGCATTCTGTATTCATAATTGTCATGCATCATTGAATTTACTACCCCACCAGTTTTTGTGGTTTTGCCTCTCTTTTCGCACTCTGAAAATGGATTTGCTACACCCTTATGAATAATAAATGTATAACCTTCTAAAGGTTTGTGAGAACGTTTGTATGTCCACTGTAGCAGCCTCCCCAGCCAGGGTAATTGCCAATGACTACGCCACACACGGAGCTTAGTATAACACATCTTTATTCTTCGGCGTGTAACCGTGAATTCAACATTCTAAACCTTCATTCATTTCACTATGCTCTAATGCTTATGTCACAGTTCTATGGAGACCATCAGGAGCCACAATGGTTCCATTATTACATGCTCACACGACGCCACATCTCCCCTGTTGTTAAATAAAAAATTGAATTTATTTTTACAAATATATAAAATTAGAGCTCTTCAATGAGTGTTTGTGGTGCATGGATCACACTTCCCAACCATGTCTGCGGAAACTGGGGACCGACAGTAGAAATGTCCATGACTGGCGTTGGTGATGGTGAGACAGCAGCAGTCAGAGGTTCTTCACTTGTCTTGCAGATGCAATCACATAAGTGCCAGACGAGCGATGAGCCACACTTCTGAAATGTGAGGAATCTCGAGTACTTGACTTCCCAGGACACTGGGAAGTCACCATGTGCCTTTGCTGGTCACAACACGTAATGGTTCAGCATCGAAAGGAGCATCAGACTTTCGTTTTCTATGCTGATGCACAAGAACTCCTTTCGTGAAGGAGACATCTTGTGCATGTCGACACTTGTCTGCGTAGGCTTTCATTTTCCTCTTATGACCCAAGTCTTTCATGCATGTTTCTTCCTCAGTATTTGCTCTTCTGTTGCTCTATTGAGGTAACTTGATTGTCATAGGTTGCAGAGCTTTCACCTGTGATTGAGTGAGGGGTTGAGCGGTAAGCTAGAAGAGTGGAATTTAAAACAGCTTTAAGGTTGAGCTTTCCTAGTACAGCATGCTGGACAGCTTTCATTAGAGTACTCATGACAAGGCCATTGGCCTGTGGCCTCAGAGGAGTACTCTTTTAATGCTTCACGTTAAGATGACAGAGAAAGTCTTTGAATTCCCGACTGTTGAAAGGTGGGTCTTTGTCAGACTTTAAAATCTCAGTAACACCCCAGGTCACAAAGATGCTGTCTAATCTCTCAATGATACATTCTTGAGTGATAGATGAGAGATCTTCGACCAATGGAAAACTGGAATGTTCATCATCGATTACCATCAGGTGATGTCTGTTGTCAAGAGTACCGAAGAAGTCCACGCCAATTCTTTCCCATGCATGTCTTGGCAACTCTTACATGCTTAACGGGTGTTGTGGGGTTTTCGATGACAGGCAGTTGCATATATGACAAGTCTTTAATTCCTTTTCAACCCTCTCGTCGAGATGTGGAAACCTGCTCGGAGAACTCGTTTGGCGACAACAATTCCATGGTGTCCTTCATGGGCCACTTCAATTATCTGTTGTCGCAGACTCTCCAGAATGACAGTTCTCAACCCTTGTAGAATAATACCTTCCGAGGTAATGGACAGTTCATGTTTGAGATTCTTAAGCTTTTGATATTCACTGTCGCTGGTAAGAGGTCTAGGGTACATGTTTCAGCATGTCACTATCTTGACTTGTGGTAGGGACAATTTGTTCTATCGAAATGGCAGCTGGAGTGCTTGATTTCTCTATGAAATTTATGCAGGCTTCAGCCATCTTGGAAGGGCTACCCGGGCATTGTAAAGTCACTCGTGAAAAGTAGTGAGCAGGGTTCTGTTCTTTCTCTGGAGGATGCACGATTGTGGTACTCTTGCAATCACAGACCCCAACGTTCAACACCAGAAGGCATTTTTGCTTTTGGATTTCCAAAGATAGTCAATAATGCTTGATGATCGGTAGCAAGCGTGAAGGGCTTCCCATACACGAATACCTAAAAATGTCCACAAGCCCATACCACTCCCAAGCTCTCTTTGTCTGGTTGTGAGTAAGCACGTTCAGTTTTGGCAAACTTTGGCCGGCGTATGCCATGATACATCTTCGAGCATTTGGGTGTCTGCTGTGCTGTGCAAGGATAGCGCCCAACCCGACAGGGCTAGCATCACCAACAACCTCATTATGAAGCTTTGGATCAAAATATGCCATTTCAGTAGCATTCTCAACAGCTTGCTTGAATTTCCGACAAAGAAAAGAAACATTCTTTTTAGTCAAGTCTCTGAATGGTGCACTGACAGTGACAAAATCTCTTATGCAGCTAGAGCAATAGCTGGCCTTGCCACGGAATGAACGTAACATGGACACATCTTGTGGGAGACTGGCAGTTGACAGCGCTTGCACTTTAGCATGACCAGGTGTCATGCCCCCATCAGAAAAGATGTGTCCAAAGAATTATATCTGGGAGTTTGTCCGGGCCTGCAGCTTTCCCAATCGCTAGGGTGTTAATGGCCTGTTCTAATTCCTCAGCAGTAATAGGATAATCAAGTATTCCGGCTTTCTCGCTATCTAGCTGTTCCCATAATGAAGATGGAAGTTTTACATCTACAAATTGCTGCCCTTTATTTGGTTCGGTATAGAGTTGATCATAGAAGTCATAAAAGATGTTAAGAATTTCCCGAGAGTCATATACAATATTACCCTGGGCATTTTTCATACATATAATTCTCTGCCCTGCTTCCTTCTTACGTAGCTTCTGAGCTAGGCAGCGACCGGTAGCCTCTCCATATTCATAGCAGTCTTTTTTATAGGTCTGAAATTTTAATGCTATTTCTTTACTCCAAACCTGATTAATATTGGCCTTACATCTAGCCAATCTGATTGAAACTCAGTTATATTATGCCCTACTGCAATCCCTCCTGCCAAGTTCTCCTCTGCTACTTTAAGTTTATTATACAACTCCTGAATTTCCAGTTTTGCCTGTTTTTGTTTATGACCTTCTTCCAAGTTCTTAAAGAGGATATCCTTGAGGTTTTCCAAACAGCACAATTGGGGGATTCACCTCGATCATGGGATGAGGCCAATATTATCATACTTAAAAAGAAAGACAAACCACCCGATATACCTGGGTCTTATCGTCCGATTTCCCTCATTAATTGCGATGGAAAAATCTATGCTAAGATTTTGGCGAATCGTTTAGCGAAAGTTATTTCCTCCCTTGTCTCAATCAGGCAACATGGCTTTATTCCGGATAGAGGGACAGTAAACCACATTAACAGAGTAGTAACGCTATTTGATATAGCGCAGGTAGAGTCCAGGGACTTAGGCCTGATTTTGCTCGACGCCGAGAAAGCGTTCGATCGCGTGGCATGGGACTTTTTATGGGAAGGGCTGCACCAAATGGGGTTTGGTCAGGGATTTATCCGGGCTCTCCAGGTTCTATATCGAGCTCCCTCGGCCACTATATGTATAATGGGGGGTACTTCCGATAGGATCCAGATCTCTAGAGGGACACGGCAGGGATGTCCCTGCTCCCCGCTTTTATTTGCCCTGTACATTAATCCCTTTATAAAAATGTTAGAGCAGAATGATCAGATTGCACCTTTTATTGTCAGACAGGATAGGCTTAGTGTGTTGGCTTATGCGGATGACATTGCAATTATAACATCTAACCCTGCCATAGCTTTACCTGAAATTGAACATCTGGCTCAGGAGTTTGGTTTTGTCTCGGGTTATAAACTTAATACAGATAAAACACAAATTTTATGCACAAATCAAACTTTGCTGAACGACTCTAGGGTTGTTAGGGAAGCTGTTTACTTGGGTATTAAGATTAGGCCCTGTTTGAAAGAGCTGGTTGAGATCAATTGGGGGATATCATCGGCAAGATAAAAGGTTCGTTAGAGAGATGGGAGGTTCTACATCTCTCTTTGGTCGGTAGATCCAATGTTTTAAAAATGAACATCTTGCCTAGGGTCATGTACTTTTTCAGAGCAGTACCTTTAGAAGTGCCTAGTAGACAACTCCAGTATTTACAATCTTTATGTGCTAGATACTTGTGGGCCCCAGGGAAACCACGCAGAGCTGCGCGTTATATGACATTACCACGAGAGCGAGGCGGATGGGCAATCCCGGATTTTACTCTTTATTACTATGCCTGTATCCTGTCAAATATGCGTATTTTATTGACGGGAGAGGAAGTAGGTAACGTAGCTGAGGCCCCTTCAATTTATCGGATGGTTTTAGGACCAGAGGTTAATCATTGTCTGTTCAAGAGAGTCGACGGCAGTTATTATAAAAGAACCCGTTTTAAGGTGTTGGAAACTGCCTTTAAAGTCTGGAGCACGATCCGCAGAAAATTTCAGATACCAGGGTTAACATTCTATACACCTATGAATGCTGCAGGACTACTCCCTTCGGTATTTTGGGATCATGTGGCAACTCAGTGGAGCTTAAAAGGAATCACTATATTGGGGGATCTGTTTCAGGCCGGGGGGTTTGTCTGTCGTTTTCACTTTTGATGGATAAATATCATTTATCTAAAAATAACTTTTTCAAATATTTGCAATTACGGGACTTTCTAAGCAAAAATGTGAATAATATGGTGCCATATAAAATAGTTGAAGCCATTAGGTGTCAGGGGAAAATTGGGTCTCTATATAAAATATTGTTAACTGAGAGACCAGATGATCTAGATAGACAGAATGCTAAGTGGGCCAATTTGCTGGGAGATAGCTCGGTTTCTCTAGAAAAATCAATTGATATGGCAGGGGAAATTCTCCTTGTAGCTAATCTTAAAGCACAACATTATAAAACACTCTTTACCCTTTACCATACCCCGGCAAAGATGCTAAAATGGGGGGGTGAACATAATGGGAAATGTTTTCGGTGTGGAGCGGATGACGCCGATATTCTCCACATCTTTTATTCATGCTTCAATTTGATTCCTCTAATAAAAGATATGGAGAGATTTCTGACTGAAGTAACTGGGACACCTATAAGATTATCGGCCTCTATGATGCTGTTAGGTATTGGAGAGGAGGCCATTCAGGGTAGACCAATGTTTAAATTTCGCTATTTGATGTTTATGGCTACAGCAGTAGCCCGGTTATCTATAGCATCTGTTTGGCTGCAACCACAGGCTCCACCCTTTGAATTCTGGCGGGCTAAGTTTCTTAATACATTTAATATGGAATTTAGCTTGTATTCCGTTAAAGGGCCAAGAAAACGGAAAATTGGTCTTTTGGTATGGGGAGCAATGATTGATTATTTGACTGATTCTTGAGTCTATCGAGCTAGTGATATGTGCTTAAAGTCCTAAACTATATGTAAAGTTTTATTTGGTGGTGTATTCTGGACATCGATGATTTGTTTAGAGGCGAGAATTGAAATGTTTGTATTATTATGATTTGTTTTTTATGGCTGTACATATTTATGAACTTGAAACTGTGGATTTTGAAAAAAAAAAAAAAAGAATTATATCTGTGTCTTATGGAACTCAAGTTTGTCTGCATTTAAAGTTAAACCGGCATCAGTGAGCAACTGACACAGCTTTGAGAGCTTTGTCATGCTCTTTCTGTGTAGCTCCGAAAACCAATATGTCATCACTGTAACTGAAAACATTAATGACAGGCTGTATGATATGTCCAATGGCATCTTGGAATAGCTCTGTAGTTGCTGACACACCAAAACTTAGTGTCTTGTAACGGAACAGACCAACATGTGTAGAAAGGGTTGTAATGTACCTACACTTCTCCTCGAGTTCCAACTGATGATATCCTTTATTCAGAACCAGGCAAGAGAATACCTTTGCCCCATTCAATTGCGTTATCTTGTTGGCAATGTGAGGACCTGGATGTTGTTCTCTTTCAATGGCCTTGTTCACTTGACGGATATCCACTTAGATGCGTACAGTTCTTTCACTGTCCTTTTTGGGTACTCCCACTATGGGAGAAACCCATGAAGTTGGACCAGTAGAAAGCTCAATGATATCGTGCTTGAGTAAAGATTCAAGTTTCTTTTCAACAGCTTCCTGTAAGTGAAAGGCAATTCATCTGTGTCTTTGAGCAATAGGATGGACGTCCTCATTAATGTGCAATTGGACTTTCATAATCTTGAGTTTTCCCAACCCATGAGACAACGAAGGGAATTGACTCACTATCTTGTGATGAGCATTCATATTATAATTCACGGATATCAGTCCCATATCAGTGCCTAGAAATACATGAATGGGCGCTTGTACTTTTGTGTTCTTGTGTTTCATCATTGCCACAAATGAACCATGACTTTTTAGTGGCATCAATGCAGCTCACGCATACACTTTCGTTTTCGATGATGTAGTTCGGGGCACTGGAGACAGTTTCATTATATTTCTCCTCAGGCATAAAATTTGTTGATGCATCACTATCAATAATGAAAGGTATTGAACAACCTTTTACTTTTAGTGTGATCTTCGGACAATGTTTGAATGTTTTTGATGCTTTGTCATGTTGATTTCTCTTGTATCGATGTTTTTCTCCACAAGCGGACAGTCCAACAAGTGCATGCTTCTCTGAGGTGAACATCAACATGGCACAACCATCTTCTTCACTTTTACTTGATCTTGACATGGAAGAACTATTTGTAAAGATTTAGATGGTATCGATTTGCCTCAGCTGATGTGGTCGCTTGGCCTTATGGGTGGTGCGCCCCTTCTGGAACATTCAAGCGGCTATTTTTTCTTCGCACCGTGATGCACCTACTTTTTCTTTCGCCTTACACACCATCACAAAATGGTTCTCCTTTCTACAGCCTTTGCAGATCTGCCTAATAGCGGGACATTTACCTTTGTGTCGAAATGAAAATCCATACCTGAAACACAACTTCTTTTTCTGTGGAGAATTCACTCTGTGTCCCTCAGCCTTGTGCTTTGGCTTATTTCTCACATTCATGACTGACTCATTCTGGGTACCTCCAGCTTCCATGTCAGCAGCTTGTCGATGAGCATGCTCTTGAGCTCAGGCAGCCATAAGAAATCACTCCAGACTAAGAGTATCTCAGAAGCATTCGTCGTCTGGATGAATCTGACAAACATCCGTCAATCCCTCTGAGGCATATAGCTTCCTCGTCATTAAATTCATTGAAATTACAGTGTTTAATGGGTTTAATGAGCGCATCCAGTCTCTCAACAAATTTGTCGATGGTATCACCAGCTTTCTGTCTTTCTTGACTGAAAATGTTTCTTTCATAATCTACATTTGGCATTGGATTGAATTTGAGATTCAAGGCTGCTTTCATTTGGCTGTATGTCATTTCGTCAGTTTGTTGCATTTTCTTTATGACTTCTTACATGCTGTCACCAGCTAAATTCTTAAAGTACTTCTGAATTTTCATATCTGCTTTTTTAATTGCATCCAATAAATCATCAAATGTCTCTATCCAGGCAGTCCATTTGTCACCTATATTCAACTTTTTGGCGGTATCGAATGGCGGTGGTGTTTTCAAGAAGGCGGCGGCATTGTAACCATTGGTGGATGTTACTGATGGGGAGAGTATAGTCCTCTCCACTGCTGCTTGTTGATCTTGTCCATGCAAACCATCTCTGATGTCTTGCGACGTGCTGGTCTCTGGACCATCTTTGATAATGCCAGGAAAAGGGACCCCTTTCTTGGTCTCCATTGGAGAAGCAAACAGTCACAATTCCACTCTCCGCTCTCAGCTCTCTGCACTTCGGGAAACCTTTGTAGTTGCTCTGACCCACACTCGGCAACTTGGTTGGGGTGCCTCTTCAGATATGGATGACTCTGCAAGCATAACCCCGGGTGCTTTCTCTGGGGTTGTTTCCCCCTAGTGCAGTGGCATAAGAGCTCTCTTCACGCAGGACTTGTAAGCAAATGACCATTGCTTGTATCACTATGTCTTTAAGCGTCTTTTTGTGCTGTCTGACACCTGGTTGAGCTCTTCCTTCCAGTGCTTCTGTTTGCAGTGTTATCTTGCACTTCTCTGCTCTTTCAAAACCTGGTTGCATCTGCCTCTAGCATTGTCACTCCGCACGAACGTATGGCTTTGAGTTGTGTAGTAGTGCAGTACCTTTCATTGAATCTTTCAGGATCTTCAAATGCTTGACTCGGAATTGTGCTTTGACTCCACATGTGCCAAATATTGATTCCGCACTTCACTACACTTGAATTAAGTTTTTTGCGCACTGACATTCGACTTCTGAGAGCAACATAAAACAGTACAGCTTAAAAGTATAGTGGAATATTAACGTCATGATTGCTTGAGATGTATCAATTTATTGGTAATAATAATATCGAGCTCACTAACTTCAACAATGGATCTTTCTCATAGTATACAAGGTACATTAAATCTAAAGACATACAATATTGCATGAAATTCACACAAAATGTTAAATCTAGGCAAGAGAGGCATGTGAGTAAATGTATGCATATTGGGGGTTGCACAAATATTCCCAGAAGTGCGCATGGAAACCCAACTAAATCGTAGCTTTTCATGTGCCATCGACTCCAAGCTTACCTCTGAGAACTATCAGCTTTCAGTTCGGTTCACATAAGTAAGTGTGGCCGAAATATTCATTTTCATGCTTCACTTTTTTCTCTTTTTCTATACGGAGAAAATATATTTGTGTGAAAGCGATCCACTAAATCCAATGAAAATATTTGAATGCCTCGGGTTCATGTTCACCCTGTTTGTACCCTTACTCCAACATTCTTCTAAACCAAAAATGTATGTGCAATGAGTGTTGGGCAAACAAATAGGAATGTGTGGGAATACTCACGATAATGATTTTTTGTACACAAACGGCATTCCCAATGATTACATCTCTGAATCTCCCAGAGGCAGATAAATGTTCCCAATAAATACACTAAACCTATGAATGTAGAGAATATGGCATACTGGTCGACTTGCCACAGTCATGGAATTTATGAGCAATGAAATCTACAAGTCCTTATTCTATGAATCCTAATCTGAAACCGCCATTTGAAGTACTAAACTGAATTAACAGCCACCGTAGATTTTTTAGGTCGAGCCTAGAGCCAGTGCTCATGCGCTGCTCTTCAAGACTTCTTGTAGAGGAGTAGGGAATAGAAGCCCCGCCAACTCTCTGCCCATTTTGGCCATTGGCTTGTGTCATTGTCCGTCCTATATGCTGGCTTCTGATTAGTCAATAGGTTTGTTAGTCCCACCTTAGTACCGCCTCCTCTTCATTTGTCAATTTCCATGTCGACTGGCCCCTTTACTTCGGTTGTTACATGGTACGTGTTATTTAGACTGTGAGCACTATTTTCTTTAATGAGGTTCTCCTACTGCAGGCACAACATGCTTTGGTGCCTTTTTTACTCACCCCTCCCTCCCGTTGTCGTGCCTACTTTTCCCCTCCCCACCCTCCCTCCCGTTGTCCGTGTCTTCTCCTCTCCCCAGACTGCCCTCCCTCCCGTTGACCGTACCTTCTCCCCCCCACCCACCCTCCCGTTGTCCGTGCCTTCTCCCCCCCACCCATCCTCCCTCCCATTGTCCGTGCCTTCCCCCCGCACGCCCTCCCTCCCGTTGTCTGTGATGCCTACCATTTGCAATGCAATAGGTCTCACGTAAATGCGAGACCAATTGCATTGCAAATGCTTGTTTTAATTTACTCGTTATTTAGTTTTGGAACTGACCAGCTTTATTTTTAAAAAGACCTTCATTATTCAAATATTTCATGCCTTGATTTGTATTTTTAATTGAGACCAAGCTAGTCTAACAGGCTGCCAAAGTACTGGACATAGACCTCTGTTGCACTCAAGAAAGAGAGCTCACTATCTTGTGGACAAATTATTTTGATATGGCAGCGTGATTCACATTTGCATTTTGTTGTATGTAAATTACTACTACAGTAGTACTGCTTACATACTACAAAATATAATTAACAAACCTACGAGTGTAAATCTCCTCCTCTGCTATCTTTTTAAGTGGAGATCTTCACACATGTAAGTTTACTACTTAGGGGCCGATTCCGATTCGGGCCAGAAATCTCTCCGACCGAGCCGGATCCGAAGAGATTTCCGACCGAATCGGACCCTAGCAGCCCGATCGAACGAGTACGATGCGTACGCATGCTATCGGACTCGATTCGGTCGGACTCCCATTGAAGTCAATGGGAGCCGGTCGTACAACGTGTACGCGGGCTCCCATTGACTCAATGGGTGCGAGGCGAACAAGGGCGCCCCCTACAGCGTGTACACGGCGAAGCGACTCGCCCTGTACACGCACAGGTAGGGGGGACCCATGGGTCCCCCCTGTGTGCGACTCGCGCGGCTATGCGTACAGTGGGGTCCGACACGGACCCCCGAAGTACGGCTCCGACTGCTTCTTCGAGCCGGACGGCGCGAGTCGGTCGGACTGCTCGCGGCACGCATCGTACTTGCCCGGCCGGGGAACGTCTCCATTGCGCGGTGCGAGGCGCATCCGTGCGAGTCGGTCGGTGCGGTTGGGACGGGCGTACGAGTCGGTCGGCGAATTTGCACGCGCTCGCATCGTACTCGCTCGCCCGGACGCACGTACGAATCGGTCGGGAAAGAGGGCTCCGAATCGGATCCGGTTAAGCCGAATCCGATTCGGTGCCCTACCGGCCGAGATCGGAATCGACCCCTTAGTAGTAAATGTGGGAGAGACTAGGGGGAGTAGTTGAAAAAGAGGAATACTACTACTAAATGGAAGGAATTCAGGAAGGATTAAGGAGGGGATTAGAGAGGGTTAGGAAGGGGTTTAGGGGGGCATGCAACCACCAACAAAAGAGTAAGCACATAGCTATTCACAAATTGCACTTTTAAAGTTACTAAAGAGACAAAAGACCCAAAACAGTAGAAAATGTACACCACCTCAGAGAGGGAGTAAGTTCAGCACCACACATGGCCAACCAATGGTACTGCAACACCTTCCCATATTAAATAATGGCTGTAGATAATAACGGAGATCATCCTATTGTAAAATATATGGGAAAAGTAAAACAGTTTTGTGAACTTGAAAAAAATTGTAATCATATTTTTACGTTACACATTATTACAAATTAATTTTATATATTTATTTTAAATTTAGAACAAAATAATAGTTGCAGCATTAATCATTTATTTTACATTTAGAGGAACTTTATTAACTTAAAAGGAATCAGGGTTAAGCGTGTCCATTTATACTGTAATCTCCTGGGGAAGAGGGGTTCTTTGATCCATCGATCAACTTTAGCCAGCTTGGCTCCATTCCAGTGGGGGTGGGAGCTTGTCCCAGGCCAATTAGGTGTGGTTGAGGAGTTTGTGACTTCAATTTCACCAATCCACTTAGACAAGACCCTTACAAATCCACTGGTGGATTCATGGTGGTGATGGTCCAGGTGAGCTCTGTTAACCTGTAGCTTGCAGGGAGTCCACTCTTTAGTCATTTTGAAGTAGGCTTGATCCACAGGGATTTAGTTCCCGATTGTGCAGCAGGCGCAGTCAGTCAGAGTGCAGGGCCTGGTTGGTGCAAATCAAACTTCTAAGTATGGACCCGTCTTCTTCCTTTAGTTTCAAGCAGCAAATCTGAGAGGCATTGACCCTCTCAGATACTTATTCAGTGTTCTCTGGGGTCACACATGAGGGCACTCCTGTCCAATGAGGTGCAGGGCAACACCTTAGAGCATGACCATTTCCTCCAAAGTGTGGCACAATGGTCTCCCAGAAAGCACTTTTTCTCCAAAATTCAATATGGCTGAAGCCTCCCCATGGCATCTGCACATTCCTTCCTTAAGCCTGTCATCTGGCTGGGTTCAAAGAGTAGGGGTGTAAATGAAACTGGCTTCTTCTGCCTGTCCCCTCCTTCTTTTGAAGATCATGGTATACAACCCCTCCCCCTTGCTCTGGCATTCCTATGCAGCTGAACCATCTCCTCTCAGAATGGCTCTTTTACCCCACTGACTACTTATCACCTCTTCAAAGCAGCCTGGCTAATCCACTGTCAAAGCTATGACGACACGCATTCTAGGGCCCGCCCCACCACTAATTCCAACATGGTACCATCTGTGTTTTGGTCCCGCTCCATGGTATTTCCTTGTTGTGGCAAACTTCATTATAGGAACTCTGCACTGTGGTGGTTACATTGCCCTGGGACATTGCTAGTGCCTTCTGTGGTTTAGCTGCCAATGATGCTTTGTATGTGCTTATTCTGCCCTTTGAAACACTGATTGTGTCTCCTGTGCTTTACTGAGCTTACAATGTCCCAATGGTGCTTGTTTAAATTGCCCTTATTCCTATTGCAGTGCAAGCACTACAAGTCCCAGATGCCTTGGGGCAGCCGCCATCTTGGGTGTGGTCTCTCCTGATATCAGCGGCACCGCCCGTCAACCGCTGCTCACTATTCTTCTTTCCTCGTTCGGAGCAGATGCTTCTTTCCCGTCTCCGATCCCGACCTGAGTTTTAGCAGTCCCGAGGGATTGCTTTTGCAGGCGAAGAGCTTCTTCTGGTTCTCGGGCCTCTGGCGGTGATTTCCTGATTTTCCGACCTGCTTCCTGCAATCTGACTTGGCTTTCGGGGTTGTCGCAGCTCAAGGGCACGTCTCCTCTGTGATTCGGCTGCATTTACATATGTTCAGAGTGGGTCGGACTCTGAACGGTAAGCCGCATGTTTACATTCCTCTTTTGACAGGCAAGTGTTGCGCTTGAGAATTTAAAACCAAAAACTAACTCGATCATTTCGGGCTCGAGATGATTTAATCAGTGAACTATAGATTATCATTAAGAACAAAAACTGTAATGAAAACTTAGAACTATTTCTTTTATAGGCGTTAAGAATAATTAATAGCCATTTTTGTTGTTGATCACATTGTAACACATGATTGGATACATTATCAGATGGTGACAAGTCATGATTATTGTCGTTTAAGTGCTATTAAACCTCAGCAACAGAGCGCTTGCTTAATCCTAATAGCGCATCATTTGATATATAAGCCAATAAGAGTCAATTGGCTATTCAGAAGACTACAAGATTTTATTTAGCTTTGTGTTGTTTGCTTTTTTGTGTGTATCTTTTGTTTTCACAGGTCTCCTTCCCTGCTGTTTCCTTCCCATTCCCTTCCCCCCATCTGGCCACTCTGACTGTTGGTGCTATAATAGCATACCAGCTCTGTGGTGCCGGAAGGTGGGTCATTAAGAGCACCGCACAGATCCTGACGAAATACAAAGGCCACTTTGACATCCACTTAACTCTGGCCAATCAGGGCAGATCACTGGAAGGCTGAATTTTGACCTACAGACAAGAAAGTCTTATAACGTCTTGTTTGTACATTTTAGGATAAATTCAACAATAGCATATTGTTGGATTTATCAATATCATTTTAGTAAGTCCTTGAATGATATTTTTCGGTGTTTTCGACAGGAATTATTACTCAATAACTTCTTGCCATGTTTACCTATGTGGCTGGGGATCTGCAATGGGGAAAATTAACTGGGCAATTTTCTCCAACACCGGGGCTTATAAAACATATTTTATAAGGACCCTGCCTATATCTACAGGACCCCTCAACCCTGGGACACCTAGGGCAGATTTTAGGGGTTCTGAATATGTAAATTTATTGCAGATCCTCACTCCACAGTGCTCCTAGCACAAAAGTCGATTTTGGGAAACACTTTACTACAACCTGGAAAGTGAAATGTGCATTTTCACTAAGCCCAAGGCATATAAAACCTATTTTATAAGGGTCCTCCTCATAAGTACCTGACCCCCCCCAGCACTGAGAGACTTACGGGAGACCCTGGGGTTACCTAATATGCCAACATATTGTAGTTTATTAATTTTTAAGTACCACAAACACCAAAATCAAGTTTGGTCACAATTTACTTGTTAAAAGCAGTCCTGCAACGGAAAACAGCATTTACATCGCATGCGATACATCGCATGCGATTACAACGCCGTCGTTACAACGACGCATTGTTACAACTCGAACCATTACATCGCAAGTCGTTTCAACGACTTGCTGTAGGGGGCGCGCTAAACTAAGGAATAGTATAATTTACTATTCCAACACCAAGGTGTTGGAATAGTAAATTATACTATTCCTAAGTCCAGCGCACCCCCTACATCAAGTCGTTGAAACAACTTGTGATGTAATGGTTCACGTTGTAACGACCGCGTCGTTGTAATGACCGCGTTGTAATCGCATGCGATGTATCGCATGCGATGTAACATCGTATATTCTCCTGCAACACAGGTCTGCTTTTAAACTGTCCTCAGGCCTCAGCAGAGCACACATGCAAGTGCAGAAAGGGCTGCTGGCCTCTAAACTGCTATGCCCTGTTATATACTAAGGACTTAAAGGTAGTTTTGATCCCCACCCTATTATGTACTAGGGCCTTATCGGGGAGGTCATGCCAATCATAGGGGTACCCTAACCCATAGTGTACCCTAGTGTATGTGGGTGTTTTCACTGTATTCTAAGTGTGTTTTCATCATAGCACTGACACTGGGCCTGGTTAGGCAGAGCCCAGGAATAGTAAGATTCAGTTACCACCTTAAGGAAAAAATATAGGCCTGTCAGAAGCTTTTGTGAGACCCTTGTCACTAATGTCATGCAGGGCCTCTCTCTCGTGCACGAGAAAAACAAAGTTCTGGGTCAAGTAGCAAAGCCATGATGTGGAGTGGCCTAGTGTTAGATCACTGACGGAATATCAACAAAAAAAAATATTGTGTGGACAGAATATCATGTCAAAAATATTGAGGACCACAATATCGAGAAAGTATATAGGTAAGTATAGGATTACTATTCTTAACATCACATCTACGTACCTTGAAGATATATATATCGTCAAGGTACATATAACTGGAGTTATGTATAGTAAAACTTTACCTACCTATAGAAACTTACCTTCAGAATATTTTTGTCCTCGATATGTTTGACGCCATATTTTGTCCCACGATATTTGTGTTTTCGATATTCTGTTTAAGTACCCTAGTATTGAATGCATTACCTGCCTCATCAAAAATATACCACACAAGTAGCTTGTTGTATGTCAGAATATTGTATTCAGAAATATCATTTGGCATAAATATTGTGTCCTAAATATTGCTTGCAAAAATATCATCCCAGTCGATGTAAATCTTTCATTATTAACTTCAATGGAGCTATGTTTTTGTAAATGAAATCAAGGATACAATATTTATATTGAATGATATTTTCACGACAATATTCTGGTACCACGCTACATCTACTTTTGTGATAGAAATACATTTATCGTCAGCAGTGCTGGCCATGAAAATAGCAGGGACTGGGGTAAACAGCCTTGGTTTCTATCACCTTGTGATGGCTTTGGAAAACACCTGTCACGGCAATGGGCCATCTTCCAACAGAGCAGTGGAGATGTTGCCTCTGCACACATTAGTGACTGGGCCGCTGTTTGAATTTTTATAATCACTCCCATAGTCATAAGAAGATGGCTACACTCTTTTGCCATTTAGTCATGCTGCACAATTCTTGATTTTCACTTATTATGGGTGTAGATTAGTTGCCTGTCAGGTTATGGTAATTATATACAGTGCAATGACGTGTCAAAATTTGTGGTTTAACAGTTTGTTGATATATAATCCTGATATCTTAATATTGGATCAATTTCGAAAGGTACTGTGAGTTTCTTTTTCAGTAAATAAGCATCTTTGACATAATGTTTTAAATCAACTGCATCTCAGAATTTGTCCTACTCTATAAATATATTCCCATATAATCTATTAACTGTGTGTCTAAATTAGAATTGCACAGTTAAATTGAGTCCTAATGCATCTTTTTAACAAGTAAAAGGCAGCATAAAATAATATGCCATTCAGGATGAAATAATGAATACCCTAGGCACCACTTAAGCTGACCTGGTTATAGTGTCTTTGTCCTTTAGTAGTTTAAGTAGCTAATTCAAAGAAATGACATTTCTTGTTTGCCTTTTCGAGAAAATAATTCGCAGAAAATCAACATTGAGAGTAAAGGTGAAAGAAAATAAATGGAACTATTGTCCATTCCACTTCTCCCATTAGAGAAGTGATATGAATCCCATGACGTCCATAACTTTATTATTAGGAAGGACCTGATTCCCCTAGCTGTTTAGTGGAATATTGTGATATGTGTTTAAAATCAGGTTTTTGACTGAGGGGGGTGAAAACCCTTCTCAAGTAACCACCAAGGGGCATATGTATCAAAGGATACATTTGCGATTCTCAAATAGCGATTTTTAGAGAATCGCTATTTGAGAATCGCAAAACGATATGTAGCTAAAAATTAGCAATTTTTTTGCGATTCCCTCGCATTCCTTAATTGCGACTCGCAAATTGCGACTCGCAATTAAGGAATGGCTTCCCATTCCTTCCTATGGGCCAAGAGGCCCATAGGAATAAATGGGAATTGCGCACGCAATTTGCGAGTACCCAATAGGTACTCGCAAATTGCGTGCGCAATTTCAAGGGTGCAAGGGTTCCAAAAGGACACCCTGTTGCACCCCTGAAATGTGCATGTGTGCACATGTGGCGCGTATGTGTGCCACATGGCACTTTGAAAAACGCAAAAATGCTTTTTTAAAGAAAATCGCAAATTACCACCAACTTGAAGTTGGTGGTAATTTGCGATTCCTTAAGGCAATATCGCAATTTGCGATGCCTACTAGCATAGCATTTAGGGAATCGCAAATTGCGATTCTCTAAATGCTTAGCAGAAATAAGGAATCGCAATTTTTGCGATTCCTTATTTTGCGAGTAGGTATTTGCCTTACTACATAGCACACAGCTAAATTGCGATCGCAAACGCTGAAATTCTGAGAATTTCAGCATTTGCGAACGCAATTTAGCTTGATACATCTGGCCCCAAAATCCTTGCCAGGGTGTACCACAAAAGTCACTAAATTAACCTATGCTTAACCCTCTGGTAGCTTGGCACAAAAGCAGTCAGGATTAACTTAGAGGCAATAATTTCATTTCATCGTTGAAAATTCATAACTCTGGTTCTACTTATTGGATGTTTGCTGTTTTGGTCTTGTTCTACTCATAAAAATACAATCTATTTTTCTAACCCATTGTGGAGTATGTTTGTGGTGTTTTTACACATTGCCTTCTTTGATAAGCCTGACTGCTCTGTGCCAAGCTACCAGAGGGTGAGCACAGGTTATCTTTTAGTGTGCATCTATCTTGCGCTGACTAGAGTGGTGGTTCCTGCTACATGGTGCATACTCTGAGAACCAGAAACCTCACTTCTAAAAGGGGGTAAAATCCTACTCAAGTAGGAACTACAATCCTTATCAGGGTGAAGTCACAAGAAACCCCAAAGTAACCTGTGCTCAGCCCCACAGCAGCTTGTCACAGACCAGTCAGCCTTAACTTAGAAGCAATGTATAAAGCATTTGGGCATTTCAAACAGTAACACAGTAAAACAAAAACAAGTAAGTATCCCACATCAGAAGCAGAAAAATAGATTATTCTTCAATAAACAATACACGATCAGAACAACATAAATCCTATCAGTAGAACCGGAGATATGCAGTTTTAAAAGTTTCAGTGAAAATAACACCAAAAGCACAAATTGGCAACTGTGGATATCTGGTAGCACCTTGAAGGAAGTGACCCGAAATGGGCCACCCGGGTCACTCGCGACCACCTCTCGGCCTTCCCAGAAATGAAGAGTCGGGATAACAGCGGAGAATATAATCTAACACTTTATTAGCAAGTGCACTGCAGTGGAGTCCGGTCTGACCAGCCTCACAGGATAGCTGTCGAGGGACTGCCTTCAGGACCCTTGGTAACAGAAAATAAGCCTTCCAACACATCCCAAGTCCCGCCCACGGTGGAAAAATACAGCTTGGGCAAAGGCTGAACAAAGAAGGCACAGAAGGATGAGCTACCAACTGCAGAATGGGAACGCGTTATCAGGCTTCCAAGATCATCTTGCTCGGTCTCAGTTCTTTCTAATGTGGGAGCACAGCTACGACCAGGGATAGGCATGCGAAAGCAGAATAAACTATTCATTTAGTACATCTGTGTTTTAACCTTGAGTGCGATAAGGGGGAACAACGGAACAGCAGCTTTCTGCTGAGGCAAGCAGAGAGGGGCACAGAGACCGGGTTTCGATCACAACATATCATGGTGGTTACATGGTAGAAAATGGCGTCTCAGATGCTAACTTTAGCCTGCTCAATGTTAGAAGGAACTGGTTGCACACATTTGCAATAGGGATCAATATAAAGTAGCTACATGAATGCTAACATAACACAGTATACGACATAGAGGATGGGGCAATGACACATTCAATTCTAACAGACCCTCCTTTTAGCATTCATGGCTAACTTTATTATTGCTATCAGGTAAGGGTCTTTACAATTCTAAGAGAGGGGGAAGCAAATTGGTGGCTACATAGGCAGCAGTGAACCATTCAGTTGATCATGATAAGCACTCATATCAAGACTCAAAAATGCCCTCATCTATGTTCATCAAGTCGTACACAGCCTGTACCATCATAGTGGAGGGCTTAGTATTCTGTTCCTTGGCTCTCGGCTGGGGTGTTAACTTTTGTATACAATAAGTACAGCAAGCAGGAAGGCAATTAATACACAGGCAACAAGTGAGGACAACGCCTGCTATGGCTACTAGGAATAAGAGTATTTTCCAGCCCCATGGCGCTATCAGGCCCCAAAACCAGCTGGACAGGGACCAAGTGCCATTCTCCTGATGGATGTCAGATGCCAGTCTGTGTAGCTTTTGTATTGCTGCATAGACATTCGGAGCATGGTCCGGTCTGTACACACAGCAGCTACTACCGATGACGCGACAAGCCCCACCCCGGTCAGCAAGGATGACGTCTAACACCATCCTGTTTTGAAGGGCAACAAGCCTCGGAGCCTGAAGCTTAGCCGTGATGTTGGTCAGTATTCCTGCTGTGGTATTGATAACCCCTTCCACAACCCTTGTAAGTCTGCTTATACTACGGCTGTTGTGCATGGGACCCGAGAATGGCAAATTACCCTTCATGGCATCTGTGAATTGCTGCAGGGTAGTGTCCGTCTGATCTATATCCTTTGTGTCAAGAACCCTTCTGACTCTGGACAAATACAAGCCCCTGCGTTGTAACCTGTGATCTCTGTGATAGTTGGATGGCGCGATATATACGGGGGGCAAAAGGAAGGACACGTAGCATACACCAGACCACCCCCTAGGAAGCCATACATAAGCCTGGGATCCACAAACAAAGTACACATTGTGGGGTGGAAGCAGTGGTGGACTACTAGTGGTGTTCAAATCATAAGTATAGTTGCAAGTACTCTCCCCTACCGGAACCTTCCCAAACCCTTGGACACAGAAGCTAGCTGTTGTATTGATTACTGGTACTGTCATAGCCTTATCCTGGGTAATGTTGTGCAACTGAAAAGACTTGAAATACTCAGTGTCGTTAAAGCCCTGGAAGTCCATCATCTCATTCTGGAGCCACGTTACATTCTTTGTGGCCTCATAAACATTCATGCAGGCATCTGGGTGCAGGGTATCAATAGCCCCATCCCTCCCTGGGGTAAATCCTTGGTGTGTCACTATATATCCCAATACAGCTTCATAGTCAAGGTATGTCATATTCATTGCATCAGCATGGTAGTGGATATACACAATGGTGAACAACTGAAACCAGACTTCGCAGCTGGCCAGATAAGGGAATGGAAGTGACAGTAACAGATCATTCTTATGCATCACAGACGGGAGTAAACCACAAACCCAAAAATTTGTGACATTGGTGGCATGGTGAGCCTGATGGAGCATCTGCAGGAAGACATTGTCGACATAGGTCTGCCGGTGCCTTTCCTTATGAGGGGCCAAAGTGGCAAATACATGTTCAGGAGGAACAGGAGTCGTACCAATTAAGGAATGCACAGGATGCCTTTCTTCGAGGAACCATATAATCCCTAGTACTTCTACCAAAGCAACTAAAACTATTGCTAGAAATACAATCTCAGTTTTGGTGGGCCAGCTCGACCAAGTCGGGCTATTTTGCTCAAAACGGGGTGTTGCTAAAGGCTGTTCTTCTTCCACAACAATACGGCCAAAGGGATACATTCTCATATCTCAAACTACCAGAGGAAGATCCGTACTATGGAGCCAGGAATAAAAGGAAAAAAATGAAAAATAAAAACACACTGTTCAGTGTCCATATATTCTTAATGTTCGTCAACGATGGTGCTTCTGAGCACTTCACGGTGGGGCTGTACGGTCACAACCCTTTCTGTCTCTTCGCTCAGGATAGGGCACCCTCCCTCCTGGGAAGATACCCCCCACTTATCCTGTCCAGTGTCTCAGACAATGCACCAATCTCCCTTTCCCTGATCTATCGTTGGTACCACAGACAAGGTACGTGGACCCTATTCTTCATCCATGAAGTCCATCCCTACTAATCTGACTTTTCCTTGGTGCACTGTCCCTCCTTCGAGGACGCAATTTGCACCTAGTCACTCTAGGCACTGTCTCGTCATGGAAAATGATCTTGAATTCAGAGAGGGCAAGGGACTGAGACTCGAGCTCCTGTGAGGCAGGTGGTGGAGAAACCTGGGCAGCCCTTATTTCTAGGTGGACCGCCTCATTCAAAGCAGCGTTGTTCTCCTTCTCCGTCTGTGCCCAGGTCAGTCGGGCATTAGAAAAGGGAATGAAACGTGACACCTTCTCCATCTCGTGGTCCCCTATGCCATCCAAGACCCACTTGTCTTAGGGGAGAGGCAGCGGAACTCGCCGGCAATGCGATGAGTGAATCCAGTGCTTCCGGCTGTCCACCTTCACTGCAGTCCGTGTGGCGAGCAGGACTTGTAGAGGCCCTTTTCACCTCGGCTCCAAGCACCCCTTCCCCTGGTAGTTACAGACCAAAATGAAGTCGCCAGGCTGGATGCTGTGCCCTGGCCCCTCAGGCGTCGGTGGCAGCGCCTCATGAATCTGTTGATGAATAGAACGCAAATCTTTAGTCAACTCGCATAAGTAATCTACAAGTAATGGGTATTCAATTTCAGAAAAGTGGCAGGGTCTGGGGACGCCCCAAACATTTGCACGGCGGCCGAAAACAGCCTCAGACGGGGTTAATCCTATTCTAGAATGAGCTGTCACCCTTGTGGACAATAGGGCAAGGGGTAGCGCGCCTGGCCATTGCAATCCTGTGCTTTCCTTGATCTTTGCCATCTTTAACTTGAGAGTACCATTGTACTTCTCAACTAAACCTGCTGACTGGGGGTGGTTTGCTGCATGAAACTTCTGTTAATGTGCAGACCATCGCACACCAGCTGAATGACTTTTGCATTGAAGTGACTCCCGTTGTCACTCCAAATCAAACCGGGCAAGCCGAAGCGCGGGAAAAACTCCTTCAAAAGGGCCTTTGCCGTTGCTATGGCTGTGTTCTCTTTAGTGGGGTAAGCCTCAATCCACTTACTGAATGCACAAACAACCACTAGCACATACTTCAAGTTGTTAACTTGTTACATTTCGATGTAGTCCATCTGGAGAACCTCGAAAGGGAAGGAAGGGGGTGCAAAATTACCAGGAGGTGTAGGGGTACCCTTCCCAGTATTATGCGTCAGACAAAACATGCAGTGCTTCACTAGAAGGGCAGCTACTTTAGGGATATTGTTGTTCCGCCATACAGGATCCAGTAATTTACATATCCCTTTTGCACTAACGTGAGCTGGGCCATGTGCCATTGTAACCACAGGGAATACATATGCATCTGGTAACATCCATCTTTGCTTTTCCGACTTGTCAGTCCAACAACCCTGCTCATCTAAACGCCCAGTACTCTCCTGCCACATTGCCAACTCCTCAACTGTTGCCTCACTCTGTATCTCCTTCACGTTCTACAGTGTGTCCTCAAACATCCCATTTTCAGGCACCCATCTAGCTGGTCCCGCCACAAACATTCTCTTCATTTTAGACTTGGCTGTCTCTTTAGCAAGTCTACCAGTCCCTTCGTCTCCTCTTCCATTCTAAATAAACAATCATGGACATCTGTGTCCTCATTTTCCGGAGGGAGGGGTAGCAACGTGGCTGGGTTCAGAGTGGCACATTGTTTAATGGTGATGTGTGGTGCAAACAGGGTCAATTCATAGCCAGTCAGACGAGCACTGGTAAGGTGCTGCATCTTTGTCTTATTCAGAAGTGTGTCCACAGCATGTGGTACCATTACTGTGAGATCAGTATCGAGGACGAGCCCTGCCGATTGTCGGATAGAGATGGCCATGGCCGCGGCCGCTCTTAAACAGCTCGGGAGGGCTCTGGCGACAGTGTCAAGAAGGGCAGAGAAATAAGCACACGGCCTCTGCTTACCTCCAAAGGCTCGTGTTAACACATAAAGCGCACATCCAGCCTTCTCGTGTACGTACAACATGAAAGGCTTCTGGTAATCTGGCGTACCAAGCACAGGTGCAGAGCAAAGCGTGACTCTTAGTTGCTCAAAAGCTTGCTGACATTCATGCGTCCATGGTAAGGGTTCATGCACATCCTTAGTTGTTAGGTGCAATAAAGGCTTTGTTAGTAAAGAGTAACCAGATATCCAATCACGACAATACGAGGTGATGCCTATGAAAGCATGCACATCCCTCTGAGTCACAGGGACGGGCATCTTAACAATGGCATCAACTCGCTCAGGTGTTAGCCTCCTACCCTCCTTCGACAGTAGGTGACCTAAATAGGTGACCTCCTGTCGACAATATTGGAACTTGGAAAGGGACACTTTATGTCCGTACTGTGCCAAATGTAACAGTAATTTGACTGTGGCATCCTTGCAACCCTCTTCTGTATCGGAGGCTACCAAGAGGTCGTCCACATATTGCAATAATACATTACCTGAAGGGAGAGAGAGGTAATCCAACTGACTTTTCAAGGCTTGACTATATATACTAGGACTTTCAATGTACCCCTGAGGAGCTCGACAGAATTGGAAACTCCGGCCCGCTAGGGTAAAACCAAAAAGGTGCCGGCTATTCGGGTGAATGGGGATGCTAAAGAAAGCATTTTTCAAGTCAATCACAGAAAAGAATTTGGCTGTGGAAGGAATCATTGTTAAGAGAGCAGTAATGTCAGGTACCACCGGAAACTGAGGGACCACTATTTTGTTAACCTCCCGCAAATCAATCATAAAGCGATAGACATTAGGATGAGCATCAGCAGAATCCGAGGGTGTCTTTTTGAGGATGGGGAGAATAGGGCTATTACACACATTGGCAACTGTCTCCTCAACCACCCCAGATTTGATCAAATCCTGTATAATCTGCAGCAAAGCCCGTTCCCCCGCCTGTGGTATTTTGTACTGGGGAATACGAGGTAGCACGGCGTTATCTTTAATCGTAATAGAGACCGGTGGTATCTGCAACAGCCCTACGTCCGTATCTCCTGTTGCCCACAACGTGGGCAGCACATCTTTAAATTCGGCTGGAAGCGGTGCGTCTTTTGAAAAACACTGTTTGGTACTGGCTATATCTGGTCCTATTGTCATATAGACACCATCTGGAGAACATGAAATTGTAGCATGCAACTTTTTCAACAAATCTAATCCCATTAGATTTTCTCCGCAATTCGTTGTCAATAGAAATGGCGAGTCCACAGTGAAAGGACCAATGGTTAAAGCAAGGGGTTCAGAAATGTGGCTCACAGCCGGTACGCCTGAAAAACCTACCGAAACATTGTTATGGCCAGACAGAGCTGCCCCGGGGACCAGTGAATGAGAAACAGAGCTATTCATTGCACCTGTATCCACCAAAAAGTTCTTGGCCGAACCATGCAAATCCGCTGTGAAGTAAGGACCACGCTGATCTACAGGTATTTGAACTGGTCCCTCACCCTGTCCCTGGCTGTCCTAGTTGTAGGACATCCCTGCCACCTCGTCCAGATCATAATCATCGTGATAATACTGCCTTCCTCGGGGGTCATCAAAATAGTTCTGATCAGAACGACCCCTGAGGAGGCACTAGCCTGGACTTCATCATGACCACTCTCGCCACGACCCTGGCCACCAGAACCCCGACCTCTGCAGGCCGTGACCTTCTGCACCAACTCCGGACACTCACTCAGCCAGTGTCCCTCCTTTCTACAATACGCACACTGGTTCGGCCCTACAGTAACGCCACCTCTGCCAGTGCCAGGTCCCCGCTGGGCCGGACCAGTGCCACGTCCCCTGCCCGACCCCCTTGCTGCCTGCTGCATTAGTACCTTCGTCTTCAACTCCTTATTCTTCTTCTCTACCCTTTCCTTCTCCTCATTTTCTGAGCCATACTCAATATCACTGAAGGGGTGGAGGTAGTCCAGGTGCTCTCAGAAGCCTGCAACCGAGCCGCAATCTCGGGAAGCAGGTTGGTAACAAATCTATTAACGAACAACTGGACACCCCCTTCTTCCGACAGATCTTGTCCACTGAAGTCCAGAAACACCCCTTAAAACGGAGTGAAGAAATCAGACACACTTTCATCTTTCTTCTGACGACATGCCGCTAACTTATCCCAATCTACTTGTCTGGGTGGAATGAGAGAATGCATGTAAGTAATGATACGACTCGGCAAAGCTAGTATCTCAGCCTTAGGCTTTTCACCAGGCTTTCGCTCATTATTCCATGCCCTAATCTTATTTCAAGTACCACAACATGGTCCTGCGTATGCACCTGCCTCCATATGTCCACTGTTACCAACAACCCGAAAAACATCTCAATGTCTGCCAGCGTTATCACCGTCGATGAAGCGGCCTCCGTTAATTCTTTGTAATATGAAGTTGGATTTTTCCTAGGGTCCGGCAGCTGACTCTTAAGGGCTAACACCTCACTCCTTTTCCATGGACTGTAAACCCATTGTTCCTGAAAGCGGGCCTCCACCCGTTGCTGAACAACAATATCCTGCGCATTATGCCGTTTTGGGATCTTGGGATGGAAAATAGGATGCACCTCTCTCATTGGGAATTGGGACGCAGTCGTCGGTGTTTTCTGATGCAGCCTACCCCGATAACCAATCATCGTTGCAACATTACTAAAAACATCATTAGGGGCCATGTCAGTAGCGTATACACGGTCTCGAATGTCATAAATTATTTAGGGTGCTACACCACCAAAACACAGTTCCCACAACCCTATCAATGTAGTTGACATATGCTTGAGGGCATGCTGCTGTACAAACGGCTCAAAATCTTTCAGCACACTCCACACGTCCTCTACATTGTAGATCGGACTCCGTGCCCACTGTGCAGCCTGGTCGGCTACCATCTTTTTCTCCTCACTTCCCACATCTGATCGAATCAGCACCTGCCCCATCCATTCCCGTGCCGCAGCCCAATTCCCTCATCCAACCCACGCACTGGTGTGCCAGCACCCAACGATGCCGGCGATGAAATGTCTGGGAAAGACACAATAGATGAAGGGATGGGCACTAGCGTTAGTAATGACTGCGTTGAAGGTGTGAGAGAAGGGGGAGAAACATGAGCGGGAGCAGCAGACACAGCAGAAGGACCTGCAGCTACTGCACTCGCAGCTTGCAAAGCCAGGGAGGAAATAGGCGGGGACGTAGCAGAAGCAGCCAGATCAAAGGTAGAAGGGCCAGCTGCAGAAACAGGAGTAGCAGAAGACTGAGATGTCGGAACAACAGGGTATACCCTCTGCGGGGCATAGGGAGGTGGGGGCCGAGCTTCTAATAGTTCATCCACAAATGCGTCACCTTCCTCTCGGGCAACATAGGACTTATCACATTGTAAGCGAAACTTCCTATCAGCACACTCTATATCGTAGGCTACTGCTTTCTGAGTTATCGTTTGCATTTTCCCTTTCCTGGCCTCCTTCTCCGCCCGCATGCACCTCTGCCTCGCTTCCTTCTGCCATACCTGAAGGGAATCAAACATCGACTGCCTACTTCTTCTGGCAAACAATTTATCCTGCAGATAATTCAATTTCTGTTCATCAAAGGTACCTGTCGGTGGCCACTGAAGCTCAGCATTGTCCCCCGTATATTTGTGCCATAGTGTACTAAACATAATAGGGCCAATGCCGTGCTTGGTTTACATGTCAAATTTCGGGGTGCCTTCCGGAGGCGCCGGTTGTCTCTCTTCCAGCTGAGCTTTGGCAGAACGACAACGGCACCCCAAACACCATAGTTTGCTCAGACAAGGCATCTTAATATAAGACACATTCACTGTTCACACGAACAAATAACTCACCAAACCAAGGCAATCCAAGAGGCAGCCCGCAGACTGCGCCAAGACAAAGACAGTCCGGAGACTGTACCAAGACAAGACAGTCCATAGACTGTACCAAGACAAGACAGTCCAAAGACTGAACCAAGACAAGACAGTCTGGAGACTGTACCAAGACAAGACAGTCCGGAGACTGTACCAAGACAAGACAGTCCGAAGACTGTACCAAGACAAGAAGATAGGCTCTAACCCCAGGCCTTTTCAAGAACGAACCAAATTCCGCAGGTGGCCTGGCAGAGTGTTCGCAAACACTCTGTATCTCAAGGGTCCACAGACCCACCAAGTTCAAACAAGCTAGGAATGGTCCTCAGACCATATTCGAATTTATTCAAAAATGGCGCCATATTTACCAAGAGGCAAGACAAACTCACCTGGTGCACACCGGTCAAGCAAAGTTATTCTCCACCACTGACTCTTTGGACCAAACCGTCAGATCCAAGGGTTTTGCCTTTTCAGGACTCCAGCCGGGATGACCACTGGGCGAGGCACCGCCCAATCAGGGAGGCGGAGCAGCTGCAAGAACTAAGCTCTATCGTGTGGGGATTCCCGATCCGCCCATCCGATCCGATCCAGCCCCGTCCTCCACACCCGATTGCGGGCGAGATGGGTCAGCCCAATGGAGTCCCTGTTCGGGCGCCAACTGAAGGAAGTGACCTAAAATGGGCCACCCGGGTCACTCGCGACCACCTCTTGGCCTTCCCAGAAATGAAGAGTCGGGATAACAGCAGAGAATATAATCTAACACTTTATTAGCAAGTACACTGCAGTGGAGTCCGGTCTGACCAGCCTCACGGGATAGCTGTCGAGGGACTGACTTCAGGACCCTTGGTAACACAAATTAAGCCTTCCAACACATCCCAAGTCCCGCCCCTGGTGGAAAAATACAGCTTGGGCAAAGGCTGAACAAAGAAGGCACAGAAGGATGAGCTACCACCTACAGAATGGGTACACGTTATCAGGCTCCCAAGGTCATCTTGCTCGGTCTCAGCTCTTTCTAGTGTGGTAGCATAGCTACGACCAGGGATAGGCATGCGAAAGCAGAATAAACTATTCATTTAGTACATCTGTGTTTCAACCTTGAGTGCGATAAGGGGGAATAACGGAATAGCAGCTTTCTGCTGAGGCAAGCAGAGAGGGGCACAGAGACCGGGTTTCGATCACAACATATCATGGCGGTTACATGGTAGAAAATGGCGTCTCAGATGCTAACTTTAGCCTGCACAATGTTAGAAGGAACTGGTCGCACACATTTGCAATAGCGATCAATATAAAGTAGCTACATGAATGCTAACATAACACAGTATACGACATAGAGGATGGGGCAATGACACATTCAATTCTAACAGCCTGACCAGGGCAAAGTTACAAGTTCAGGCCGGCAGCGATGGAGCACAGGCCGGCTAAAGGGATCCAGTTAGGCCCGCTGAACAAGAGTACTTTAAATCCTGGTTGAGAAGCGTTGTGAGGTCCTGAGGCAATGTGTCGGTTGCAAGGAGATGCGAAGCTGCGATCCTAGGTCCTTCGACATCTGTGAGGATCCCATCAACGAGGGCTGGCAATGCGAAGTTCGACATTGAGTATGCATTGTGAAGTTGAGGCGATGAGTCGATTTCGAGGAGCTATGAGGTTGTGATGAGAGAACCTGTGACATCGTCGAGGCTGCTGTCAATGAGAGATTTTAGATGTGAGGGCCTGTGTAGGGGAAGCTTCGCACAGTGGTGATTTTGATGTCAGCTGTGAGGTTGATGCGGAGCCCTTGCTCTGAGAGAAACCTCACAGAAGAGGCGATGCGTCGGTCCTGCTTGGGATTGCGCCTTGCAGCAGATGAGATGCGTTGGTTCTGCTAGTTCTAAGATGGCCTAGCAGAGCACCTTCAGGCTGACTTTCAAGGGTCTAGGACTGGGGTGGCACCACTTGGCATGGTAGAACGCAGGGATGGCAAACTCCAGGTGCTGGGTTCAAGGTAGTTAGAGCCTTCTGTCCCTAAGGCTCTAGGAAGGAGACCAGCCAACTAGCCCTTGGAGTCACTCTTGCATCTGGATTCAAGAGATGCAGGTCAACTCTTTCTCACCCAGGCAAGATATCAGCAGGCAGCAGGTCAGCACAGCAAAGCAGGAGTCCAGCAGAGTGCAGTCAGGCAAAGTGGCAGTCCTTCAGCAGCACAGCAGTCCTTATTCCAGGCAGGTATCCACTGAAATGGTGGTGTCTGAGGTCCAGTATTTATGCCCAGCTGTGCCTTTGAAGTAGGGGAGAACCTTCTAGAGGTTTCCCTTTGAGGTCCCCAGGCATCCTGCCTTCTCTGTCCTGGCTCCAGACTAACTACATGGCCTTTTGTCCATGAGGCTCTAGTCAGGAGGCCAGCCAGCTAGCCTTTGGAGTCACTCTTGCATCTGGATTCAAGAGATGCAGGTCCACTCTTTCTCACCCAGGCAAGATATCAGTAGGCAGCAGGTCAGCACAGCAAAGCAGGAGTCCAGCAGAGTGCAGTCAAGCAAAGTGGCAGTCCTTCAGCAGCACAGCAGTCCTTATTCCAGGCAGGTATCCACTGAAATGGTGGTGTCTGAGGTCCAGTATTTGTGCCCAGTTGTGCCTTTGAAGTAGGGGAGAACCTTCTAGAGGTTTCCCTTTGAGGTCCCCAGGCATCCTGCCTTCTCTGTCCTGGCTCCAGACTAACTACATGGCCTTTTGTCCATGAGGCTTTAGTCAGGAGGCCAGCCAGCTAGCCTTTGGAGTCCCTCTGGGTTCAACAGATGCATGTCCAGTCCTTCTCACCAAGGAAAGAGAGGAGCAGGCAGCTGGTCAGCAAAGCAGGGCATCAGTCCTTCAGAGCAGCAGTCCAGAAGAGAGGCAGTCCTTTCAGCAGAACAGCAGTCCTTCTTCCTGGCAGAGTATCCACAGGGTCAGAAGTGTACTGAAGAGTTGGTGCCTGAGATCCAATATTTAGACCTTTTTATTATGTGCTGTTTTATTCCCATACTTTTTCAATGAAGAAAGCACATCCAGAGCCAGTATACTGCATTCAATCAATGACCATGTCATTTAACAGAAAAGAAGGCAAGCACATAGGCATTGTCATTTTCACTCTATTAGTTATTTTAGTTTATAAAAGAAGTCAAAAAATAGAAACTGCATCAATCTCTAAAAAAGGGTCCAGAGAGAGGCCACTCTGCTCTTTTTAGTCCTGAAAAACTTTTTCAAAGCATATATTTTCCCACAAGACAGAGTCAGTCCATCGTTATGTTATGCATTAATGTATGTAATAAGTAGAACTTGTGTTATTACATTTTAAAGGAATGATTCAGTTCCATGTATTTTATGTTTCCTAAAACATCAAAACAACACAGCTTGATTGTAGAACTCTCCCACACATACGCAGAAGCGGCCCCTCCCCTGCCAAACTGGTTGGGCGGGCCTGAGGAGGGAGCGCGGACAGGGGGGTACAGGGGACAAAAGAATTGAAGAATAAAAAATTTAAATAACTTACCTTGAGCGCAGCCGCCACTGCCCACCGCATCGCGCTCTTCCTTCTTCTGGGCACAGGCTCCCAGACTGCACTGTGGCCAATCCTGACGCTGCATGAAAGCAGCATAAGGATTGGCCTGAACACTGACATCTTGCACTCCCAGGCAGACTGGAAGCCTGTGCCTGCTCTCTCCAGCCCCAGCAAAGCAGCTGGGGCTGGAGAGAGCTTCATTGCACATGACGGTTTGGCCGGCCGTCTTCCACTGTGCACTGTAACAGTGTACTACCACTCCCCCACCAGCAGTGTCATCCCCTGGACCCCCCCCAAGACTTGTCAGAGTCCTAGGGGCAGGTCCAGGGGGATTGAAATAAAACAGGTTTAAAACCTGTTTTATTATCATTTTATTTGACGGTGGTGACACGGGGGCGGCGCTCCTCACCCTAATGGAGGGGCCTCCGTTGCACAAACGTGAACATGGAAAAGGATGACCTAACTTGTTTTGAAATTGACGTTTGTAACATATGATGACTTGTACATCGATCTAGGAATCATAAATTAGACATGGATTTTTTTTTATTTAAAACATTTCAAAATGTGGAGAGAAAACATGCTTGACTTTGCATTTTACATTTCATAATGAGACAGTAACTTACTTAGCTTGTGACACTTTATTTTTAAATAGCAAACAAATGCATTCTTTGGAAACAGAAAGAAGTAAAAATCCTTCTTGTCCTAGATAAAATGACTGTAATTTTCGAACGACCCTGCTGGAGACCTGTGCGTTACTGCCTTCAGTAAAAAGCATCCTTATGACGGACCATGCCCCTCGTTGGGTGAGGGCCCGGAGACCTTTTAATTCATGAGTTTAGGACTCTCCCTACCTTCAGACTCCCGGTTATGGTGAACTCTTATTTCTCATACATGCGCACATTTTGTGATCGATTTAAGGGTTCCTTCCTTTCTCCAAGAGTATTGTTTGTTATTTAGCAATGAATCCAAGGATTTACTAAGTATCCCCTTGTCCCTTCATTCATATCATGCTATATCACCATCTCATATCCACATTGACTATCCCAAACTGGATAATGTGCATAATTGCTCTGGCACAAAATAGTTTTATTAAGTTCTTGAATTATGCTAAACCCTGAGGATTCAGAAATGTCACTGAGGATAGAGGCCAAGGATCTATGCCCAGTAGAGGCTTCTATTGTTTTACTGAAACTTTTTTGATCCTTACTAACAATGTTTATGTTAATATAGTGCAATTTGTTACCCGAAACATCTCTTGTTGCATATTACATATATATATATCTGATAAAGCAACCCCTGCCATATTTTATAAGGATATTGCAAGACATCGAGGAGGTCCATGACCAGATAGAGAAACACAGCTGCGTTCCTTTGAAAGTCAGTGAAACTCTGTCATGACTTGCAATATCCTTTTAATGTACAACTGAGGTTACTTTTTTCCTTATAATATATGGCCACATTATCATTCTTCCCACAAACTGCTCAAATCTCGGGTGTCTGTCACTTTCATATTAATAAGATAGTATGGTTGCAGACAGTAAGAATAAAAATAGAATCTGTAGGGTGAAATGAAACACACTAAAAAGCAGTTAGTAGTTTTTTGCAAAAAGATAGTAGAACCAGTTTCAGATTAGACCTAAATGCTGTAGCTCAGAATGTGTAGAAACATTCAGATTCATTCTGTCTTTCCTTTAATGACTTATAGCATCTAAAAAATAAACATCGGGCTTTAAATATCTTCTGTTTGCTGATAACGGTTCATTTTAAAAGAAAGAACAGCCTGTTCTCGTTTTCATAGGCTCTAGCAGCAGGCATCACAGCTCAACTGTGATAACTCATTACTGTTGAGCAGCTACGTCATTTTGTTGGATCACTGACAGACTATCGAAATAAACAAATATCGCGTGTACAGAATATCGTGTCAAAAATATTGAGGACCACAATATCGAGAACGTAAGTGCATATAGGTAAGTACAGATTTACTATTCTTAACCCCACATTTACATAACTTGAAGATATATATATCGTCAAGGTACATATATGTGGAGTTATGTATATTAAAAACTTTACTTACCTATAGAAACTTACCTTCATATGTTTGTCCTCAATATTTTTGACACAATGTTTTGTCCCACAATGTTTGTGTTTTCAATATTCTGTTTAACCCCTTCTATGCTCATGACGAGCTCAGCTCGTCATGCTGCGCAGTGCTCGTGTGCGCATGACGAGCTGAGCTCGTCATGAACCCGCCCACTCAATGAAACGCCCCGCACAGGGCGAAAATCGGCCGCGCACCGAAGGGGTTAAATACCCCAGTGTTGAATGAGATTACCTGCCTCATCAAAAATTTACCACACAAGTAGCTTGTTGTATGACACACTACTGTATTCAGAAATATCATTTGGCATAAATATTGTGTCCTAAATATTGCTTGCAAAAATACTATCCTCCTCGATGTAAATTATCCATTATTAACTGCAACGGAGCTATGTTTGTGTGCTTGAAATCTAAGATACAATATTTATCTTGAATGATGTTTTCACTACTATATTCTGGTACCACGCTACATCTTCTTTTGTGATAGAAATTCATCTCTCATCAGCAGCGCTGGCCATGAAAATAGCAGGGACTGGGGTAAACAGCCTTGGTTTCTATCACCTTGCGATGGCTCTGGAAAACACCTGTCACTGCAATGGACCATCTTCCACCAGAGCAGTGGAGATGTTGCCACCGCACACACTGCACACATTATTGACTGGGCCGTTGGTTGGGTTTTTATAATCACTCCCATAGTCATAAGAGGATGGCTACACTCTTTTGCCATTTAGTCATGCTTCACAGTTCTTGATTATCACTTATTATGGATGTAGATTAGTTGCTTGTAAGGTTATGGTAATTAAGTACAGTGCAATGACGTGTCAAAATGAGTGGTTAAAATGTTTGTTGATGTAGACTCCTGATATCTTAATATTGGATCAATTTCGAACGGTACTGTCAGGTTTTCTTTTCAGGAAATTAGCATCTTTGACATAATGCATCTTAGAATATGTGCACTCTTATAAATATATTCCAACATAATATATTAACTGTGCATCTACATTAGACATTGTACATTTATATTGAGTTCTAATGCATCTTTTTAACATCAAGTAAAGCGCAGAATAAAATAATATGGCATGCAGGCTGAAATAATGTAATACCCTTTGCACCACTTAACCTGGTCTGGTTATAGTGTCTTGGCCCTTTAGTAGTTTAAGTAGCTAATTCAAAGAAATGCAATTTCTTGTTTGCCTTTTTGAGAAAATAATTAGCAGAAAATCAACACTGAGAGTGGAGGTGAAAGAAAATAAATGGCCCTATTCTGCATTCCACTTCTGCCATTAGTGAAGTGATATGAATTCCAGGCCATCCATAACTTTATTATTGAGAAGGACCTGATTCTCCGTGCTGTTTATTGGGACATTGCGATATGTGTTTGAAATCGGGTTTTTGATTGAGGGGGGTGAAAACCCTTCTGAAGCAAACGCCAAAATCCTTGCCAGGGTGTATCACAAAAGTCACAAAATTTACCTATGCTTAACCCTCTGGTAGCTTGGCACAAAAGCAGTCAGGATTAACTTAGAGGCAATGTGGAAAGTATTTATGCAGCACTTAAATAGAAATAATGCCGGGCAAAGTCGAAAGTTATGGCTGACTGTGATGGAGCGAGGTTCGGATTCACAAAGCGGATTGGTTTCAGTCTCGGCCTACCTTCGAACTTAGAAGAAATTTTGGAGAGAAATGTCCGAGATGGTAAAGTTTTGCGTATCCAAGCATCCACCAAAGCTGAGTATCCGCGTGGAATCACTCTGCCAGTGGTTCAACAGCCTACACAAACAGAAGGGGAGAAAGAGGACATCCTTGTATGGTACCACGCCACACAGGAAAGGGGGAGAGATTGTTCTGTTAACACGCACAGCGTTCCACAGAAGGTTACATAAGAGTGGATTAAAGGCACATAATTTCAGGCTTTAATTCAGTTTTTCGAGGATGTCAAACAAAAAGGGCCATTCGAACATATGAAATGCCTTCTCAAAAAAATCACTGATTGTTGGTACGTCACCCTTCTAGCGATCTCTAAAGCAACTTGCAGGCGACGTATACAGTGCCTTGTCCCCCTCCTAGCATAAAGCAATTGTGGTCTTAATGAACCAGAGAACAGATACTCTTCCCAGGTGATTGGAAAGGACTCTGTTTAGGATTTTGGATTCACTATTAATCAAAGATATGGGCCGATAAGAGGCACATTAAGTAATGGGTTTGCCCTGCTTATATAGAACTACCACATGGGCACCATGTAAATCATGTGGCAAGGCCCCCAATCACAGGGCCTCCTGATAAAGTAGGGACAGCTGTGGAACCAGTTAGGAGGCATATCTTTAAAAAAATTCTACCAGAAAACCATTGGACCAGATGTTTTCTCTGAGGGCAGGTTATGTATTGTTCCTCTTCTGAAATTTCCTGATCCAGCGCTTCCTTTATCTTCCAGTGAGAGTCTAGGGAGAGGGAGGTCCTGAATAATGGGTTTATGGATTGCTGCAAGTGGCCGGTCTCTTGTCGCATACAAATTTTTTTTGGTAACTTGCAAAGGCTGAGGTGACTCCTTTGATGTTCCCTGACATCAACACGGATATCTGGAACAAACCTTGATTCAGCTCCTCTATTTGCTAACCAGTAAATCAATTTCCTGGCCTTGTCTCCAGTCTCAAACAATTCTATATTTAGTGGGCAGAATTGCTCTTTCGGCCTGGGTCCACAACTAAGGGGCCGATTCCGATTTCGGCCGGAAGGGCACCGAACGATGGTTGGAGCCCTTCCGACCGAATCGGAACGTGCCGCTCGGATTCCTTTCCGACCGAGCCATTCCGATGGGCTCGGTTGGAAAAGAATCCGACTCGGATTTCCGGATGGCTCACGACGGGTTCGGAGAGCCCGTCAGCCATCCGGAAATCCTCTGTACTCCCCGGCTGCCTCTTTGCGACCGAGGGAGTACGATGGCAGTTTTCACTGCCTTTTCGTGCCGGTCTTTCCGCCTCGAAAAGGCAGTCGGTCACTGTCTTTGGGGGCCCCAGTGGGACCCCCATGGGTGCAAGGTCGCCGAATGGCGGCCTGGAGGCACCTATGGTGCCCCTCTGTTGAACCCTGCACCCGGTGGCAGGCACCTTGGGGTGCCGGCCACAGGGTGCAGGGTTGAACTGCACCCCTGCTTTCTCCAATGCCAGCATGCATTCCGTCCGGAATGCATGCTCCCATTGTGGGAGATACGAGTGCGACCGAACAGGGTTCAGTCGCATCGTACTGCCTGGGCCGTAACCGACGACAGCAGGTCGGTCGGTTACGGCTCCGGACCGATGTCGGACGGACCTGAGTCCGTCCGACATCGGAATCGGCCCCTAAGCCTTTACTGCTTCCTTAGCCGTGTCCAGTCTTTAGCGCTTCCCTAGCCAAGTCCAAAGGTCGGAGCAGTGGCGGGTCTGGTGTCCATGCCACCCTGTCTTCCAGGTCCCTGATCTCGTGCTCCAGTGCCTAGACTTCTGCATACATTTGAGTTTTACATTGCGTGGTGTCGGATATAATGTCCCCCTGATGTCAGCCTTAAGGGCTTCTCACAAAGTAATGTTTGAGAGAACTGATCTCTTGTTAAGGGTTTGAAACACTCTATTGCCTCCCAAAGCTCCTCCTGGAGCTCAGTCTCTGCTAAAAGCCAGACCGGCATGAGCCAGACTGGCATGAGGCATGGGAACCATGGGTCAGATAGCTGGTACGCTGCTCCGCTTTCAGCCCTGTATCTTTATTTACTGTGTATTGAACTTTTTTACCTTGTTTTTATACTTGCTGCTTAACACGCTCCCACAGGGTCAAGACTGATTTGCACATGGCTGGGTCTAAACTGGAATGGCGTGGCATGCAAAAAAACTATGGATTTAACCCAGATCTGTGACTGGGGGTGAATGTTTGATTAATTCAGCATTCCATCCATCATCTGTTCTTTTTGCATAACACGCTCCCACGGCATATACTAGCCTCTCACTGCTCCGTCCCTGGTCCGCCGCGGCAAACCTAAGGCAATCCTGTCTGTGCCCATCCGTGTCCAGCCAGGCCAGGGGGCAGGAACCCTAGCCCTTTGCAGCCAGTGGTGAGGTCTTACACCTCAACGTTCTTGCACTCCTTACGGCCGACACTTAAAGCACGATGCCAGGTCATTAGCCCGGAAGCGATATCCCTGACCTGTAAATCCTGTAACTTTGCATGCTCGATTTATACCAACCCTATGGATGCTCAATCGGCTACACACCTGACTTCCAGGCAGGTAATGACAGCTGACACGCTGACTTTTCTGGTGCGGGGCATCTTGCTGAGCATTATTCTACTCAGTCCTTTTACTATTTTAGCCTGAATTGTCGGTCTCTGCCTAAACACCAGCAGCATTTACTTAAGTTTCTGTGTTATGTTAACCCAGATGCAGTATTCCTTACTGAAACCTTACATACAGGTTCCCTGCCAGATATCATTGCAGCGCTCCCTGCTAACTTCTCCCTAATGGGGATAGACAGACCACATAGAACTGGTGGAGGAGGGGG